>OX463756.1:29783460-30983460 GCA_949824845.1 Rhingia rostrata
TATTTATGTTTCCTGGCCTAAATGTTTCCTCGAGATGTGAGGCAAAAACGTCAGCTTTTTCCTTAAAGCTTTTCGCTGAAGCGTCTTGAGTTACCATAACTGGTGACGAACAATTCGATTCATTTCCGGAAGTTAGGCTTTGCAGATAAGTTTCTACTGCATGGTTTTACAAACTTTTAATCGAATTTGGTAGTAAGTTACTCAACCATTTGACATGTGTTTTGTCTTGCGGGGCACAAGTTTGTTGCCATTTCTTACGAGCTTTTCTTTTTGTCTAACCAACTAAATGCTCTACCTCTAGAGCCTTATTTGATGGATGTAAAGCATGACAGTTGAGGTAACCTTTAATCTTCAAATTGGAATTACTCTTTGCATGAGTTTCGGATGAAAAACAGAAATCGATATCTCTTTCCTGCATAAACAAATCAAGTTCTCCAAGTTTCTGCCAAAGGCCATTGGCATTCCACGAAAGAATTTTAAGAGATCTATTCATGTTGAAGGTGGAGTACGTCTCTTGCGAATAATATTTTCAAGCTTCGCTTTGTTCCTCAAGTCTTAAAAGAATGACTGAAAAAACCTTAGAAACGGGATTCAGGTGAGATATTTTTAGGAGCGTTATCGAATACTGTAGCTTGGGCTTACGTTTGTACATTTGGTTTTGGATGTCAATACTTCGACAATTTAGTTTGTCGGCGTACCCATTCATCAAGAAATGGGTTTCGTAGCTGAATATGATTTTTCGATGAAAATTAGGGTCAGTCAATAAAAACTTAATAAATAATTTCTACTAAGTAAAATAAATTTATGTTTGTTGGTTATTTTTCTTTATAAGATTAAGAAAAGTTTTAATCTCAAAAAAAGTTCTTTGAACACACGGTTTTTTAGGTCATCAGTTTATTTTATCTTTAGTAAAGTTTTTAAAGATCTTTTTATAAAAAAGCAGGAACTTTAAAATGTTTTGTTTTGTTGCAAAGGTGAACTTAATGCTCCTTACATGATCACTTCGGGATAACCTTTTTTTATTTTAAATATATGTGCATATATTGTTTTTCTAACAAAGGAACAATTTAAACAAAAGCTAGTTTATCTATATTATCAATCAAAAAAATAAATTAAATTATTTAAAACATATATTGCAGAGTTCAACTTTATGTTTTACACATACATCACACTTATTGAACGGTGAATTAGCCAAGCCTCGTTTTTTATGCGAACAATATTGACAAACTTTTCTAAATTTTATTTGCGTTGTCTTCCTTTAATTTTTCTTTTTATGTTTTCGGTTAAACTTTATTTTAACATTAGAATCGTGCTTTTGACTGTGTCTTTATCCATCAGGCTACAAGTTTCGAGTGCAACTCCCTCATGAATTCTCAGCATTTTAACTCATATTGTAGGCGCAGATGTCATAAATGTATTCTTATGCTATATTTGATATACCGTAATATGAACACATTGGCCATCTATTAATCATACGCAAAAATATGACATGTTCCTGCTTTTGTTTGGTGATAAAACTCACACGTTTTGTTTAAAATGTCCTCAGTTTGAACATCCAACAAAACAAATCGTAAAACATTCTAACATTCTGGTCGAGCACTAAAAGATATATAAAAGGTGACCTTCGTCATTTCGCCGAACATTTTTCAATCAATAAGGATTTACCCGTCACCAAAATTCCTGACGCTACAAAAACTAAGGGATGTCTAGGGTTGCACGAAAATTGGACGCAATCTTAAAGATTAGAAAGGAGTAAATCGAAAAATTTAAATTGATATTCGGCGAATCGACGAAGGTGACCTCTCTAGGTTCCTTAGCGATGTTGAAAACCCCAATTAATTGTCGTCCTTGTGGGTCATGTAAACAATGAAACCTAGCTCACCACGAAAGCCTTGTGTTCTTTATTTTATGTTTGTCATTTTCGTAAAACTTGCAAACAACATATGTTTTCGATCGACCTCCTTTTATTTTGTTTCTGAAAGCATGTGTTCTTCACTTCCACTTGGTCTGAAAAGCTCAACACTAACATATTCAGGAGAACTCATAATCACTTGCAACCTTGTCATTTAGGACTCATTTAAGGCTAAGAGCATTCATCGACATTCCTCGTCTAAGCACAGATTTTTTAATATGAAACCTTGAACGCCGCAGCTTCCTTGGTGTTTTATTCTTCCTATTTAACTTTCTCACAACAAAATTTTTTAGCAAATATGTTCTTAAGAAATCCAATTTAATTAAAATTCAGAACACATTTTCATTACATCATATACACGTTTTTTGGTAACAAAAAAATGTACACCGGATGATCATTCAGGTCCGCATGTGGTAGTGATGACGGTATTGTGGATTCCAGAAAAATTTATGCAGCTGATCCGCTTAACATTGGAGGAAGAGCACTGCACCGTTCCTTAACGGAGACACAGCGATGTCTGTCTTTATGAAACAGATGATATTTCTGTTTAGCGAAGTAACAAGGATTTAAACTTTTAACCCGAAAGTCCAAATATTGGGCAAAAAACTTTGCTAAGCTAAGACGAGAATCAATTCTTTCAAGTGGACAATATTTTTCTGAACGATCGCTGAAAAATTCATGCTGCTAATTCCAGCGATCGAAACTCATTCGATTTCGGAGGTAATAGCGGTTAATAGAAGAGTGGTGTCCAATCAATATCTCAGTCTATTGCAGTACAAAACAAAACACAACTCAGAAACATTCGTTCCTAGATCTATTAAGAGTTCGTTGACCCTAATTGATCACCAATGTACAATTCACCCCAATAGCCATCACTAATGGATTTGCCAAGACCTAAAGGAATTCCAGGAATTCTTCGATGCAACCCCTCACGCATAGGGCTTCAAATTGAGTCATTACCTCACGAAGCAATCATTAATCGCCTGGTACCACCGAAAAATGTGTCTTAAGCCGATTTACCCTGTCTACGCCCTCAGTGCATACGAAGACCGACCGCACAAGTTGCCGCGAATTAAAACACTTGTTTCTTACTTTTAAAATTAAACAATATTTATTTGGAACTATGTCCTTTATTATTGAAATACTTTTTACTAATTCTAAAAGGAGCTTAAGGCTACTATGTAGTTACAATAAGACTATTGATAAATTCATCATACAGTCGTATTTATATACTTTTCTTATCTATCTACAAGGAGACCCAAGCGTACAATCGTCTTGCTTGATAATGAAGAAGAGATAATATTCCAACATTGTATACAAACGATATTATCTCTTTTACATATGTTATCATTGTAGCGTTGTGTGCAAGACTGTACTAGAGACTAAAGATATCATTGAATACAAATAATGTTATCTTTTTTCTCAATATGTCTTGCTATGGATACTTAACTCCCCCCCTTGTTAAACGAAATCGTCCCGATTTTTCGACGCTATTTTTAACATTTCTCTTTCATAAGTTTTGTTATATGCGTCAATCTTTTTTTGTTTTTGACGATCTGTTATACATTGTATAGTTTTTATCATTACGTACGTAAATGCTAGAATAACAATCAGTGTTACAATTGTGTATATAGTTGATAATATCGGTTTTTCTTCAAAAGGAATAATTAGTTTTTTTAAAGTATCTATGTTATCGAATTTGTACATTGTATCTTCTTTAATTATTTGGTCGATGTAAGATTCTGAATTATGATTTCTTAATATAACTTCTTTAATTTGCTTATGCATGTTTTTGTATATTTTATCGTCTAGATTTATAGTATTTTCATAAGTAACTAAGTTTATACCATTAATTGTTTGATTATTTAACTTATGCTTACCGCTTAATAACATAACACCGGATTCAATTTCCAAGTCGTAATCGTATTCTTGTTTAATGTTGCATTTTGAAGTTATATTCTTTAAAAGTGGAATAAGACAATTTTCTTCTTCAAAGTTAATTTCACAAATGTTTTTACTTAGATGATTTTGACAATTTCTTGTTCTTAAATAAGTTTGGTTACATAAGGCAATTGTTTTATCTGTAATGATTTTTCCATGTTTTGAATTTAAAGGTGTTACTTTATACAATTTACATGATTTAATTAGAACTGGATATTTATATATTGTGATGAAGAATTCATCAGTTCTAGCTAATAATATTTTAGAGTACTCAAGTATATTTATTATGGGTACTTGAATTATTTCATGTTGAATAATATTTTTAATGTCATCTAAGTCTAGGCTTTCTGATAAATATTCATTATTTTTTGCTGCATTAATTGTTCTGGTCAATAATAATAATTGTTCGTACACTTGTTCTATTACTAAATGTTCTTTAAGGCTCTGACCTTCGAATTGTTGCAAAATTTGTTCAAATCTAGAATTTATAGTTTTTTGTTTATTATTGTTTTCTATGAGATTATTTATACTCGTTTCTATGTTAACTAAGTCATAATGGTCAGGATTACCAAACACATATTTGAAAGCTGTTCCTAAAAAGTTAATTGATCTAGTATGCCTAGTATGTTCTTGTAATTGGTCTGCTAAATTCTTAATTTTACTTAACCAAATTTTTTCTTCTTGTGTAGGTTGATATTTACTAGTTACGATATTTACGTAAGGTTGAAATATCGAAGTCAGGTTGGTGGCATGTAACAAATAAGTTTGTTCTTTGAATAAATACACGTCATCTGTTTGCGTAAGTATAAACTTCTTGTTTAGTAACTCAGTTATTTGAACGTTTCCTTGCCCTTCTTGACTCTGTACAATTCCTAGTAATGTTAGGAATATTAATATTTTCGTCATCTGAAAAATGATAATTCTTTATGTTATCCTTGTGAATTTTTGTTCCTTCTTTAGAGATTACAGTGTCTCCTTTATCTTCTTCTACTATTCTTGTTATGTATCTGGCGTTAGATTTCTTTCTAAGACCTGTGATTCTTACCATTATCTTATCTCCTTTTTTATACTCTCTGTGTCGAGTTCCTTTATTTAGACGTTCGATCACTTTTTTGGATGCTGAGTTTAGTTTATTTATTATAATTTCACTATTGCTATATTTATTTTGATTAAAGAAAATGTCTCTAGGTTTCAAACCGGTAACTGAGTGTATAGAATTATTTAATTCACGCACTGTTCTAAATATTTCTTCGATAAGTCTTGTTTTATTCTGAATTGTGAATATTCTAGACAGTTCAGTTATTGTACCGTTTACACGTTCTACCTGACCGTTCGCTGTCGATCTGTATACTGGAGTTTCTACTTTAGTTATGTTGTATTTCAAACACATTTGGTTCACCATTTCTGTTTTGAATCCCTTCTCGTTATCTGTCATGAGTCGTTCACATTTTGGGAAATAATTAGATAAGACCTCTTCCATAACGTCGTACAGTCTGTTTCGAGTTTCGATTTCCCGAAGGATTGTATATTTAGAATACTTATCTACTGTTACAAGGAAAGTATACTTGTCGTTGAAGTATATGTCCATATGAATGTGTGTTCCCACATGTGTTGGTATTTCTGAATTATTCAGAGGTTCTCTGATAGGTTTTCTTTCATATTTTCCAAATAGACATGCTATGCATTTTCTGTTGAAACTCTTTGCTTGTTTATTTAGATCGGGCCAGTAATATTTCTCTGAGATTTCTTGTATATTGTTACGTAACCCTCGGTGTGCTCTTTCGTGAGTTACCCTTACAAGTTTTAGTTGTTCCTCCAAATTTGTCACGTCTTGAAGTTTTCTTGGTGTGAATATAAATCTTACTAGTGGGAATTCTTTTTTTATGTTTTCACCATATTTGTATATGTTTTCAAATTTCGTATGCAAAGCTACAATCTTTTGGGGTTGTATAACTTCTTTCATCTGCCTTAGTAAAGAGTCTTTGTCCTTAAACTTTATTATGAGTCTTATTTTGTTACTAAAATAGATTTGTGTTTCGATATTATTTGTTATATCTTCAATAAGTTCGAACTGTGCAGTGTATGCATTAAAAGGCTGATTCACGGTTTTTATTATATCATTAGAAGAACTTTCAGCTGAATGTGCTGTTTCTATGGTAGAAGCATTTATGCGTTGACGTGATAATGCGTCAGCTACAAGATTTAGGTTTCCTGGTTTATAAACTAATTTTGCTCCAAAGTCTTCAATGATTCCCTTCCAACGTTTCAGCTTTGTGTTGGGATTTTTTTCTGATACAGAATATATAAGGCTCTGGTGATCGGTATATATGGTTAAGTCTGCTATACCATATATGTAGTTTCTGAGTTTTTGTAAGGACCATATGATCGCTAATAGCTCTTTCTCGTTTGTGCTATAGTTCTCTTCTGTCTTACTCAGTGTTCTTGACAAGAAGTGTATAGGTTGCTTATTCTGACTTAGTACGGCTCCAATAGCTATGTTGGATGCATCAGTAGTAAGCTCGAATGGTTTACTATAATCCGGTTGAAAAAGTTCGACTTGTTCTTTCAAATAATTTTTTAAAATTCTAATCGCTTCTAATGCTGAATCATTCAGATTTAACTTAATATTTTTACTTTGTTTTTTGTTTACTTTACCGTTATCTCCTCGTAAATATAATGTCAGGGGCTTGGCTATGCTTGCGTATCCTTTTATAAACTTACGATAGTAACCTGTAAGACCTAAAAATCCTCTCAAATCCTTTACCGTTTGTGGGACTGGAAAATTTTCTATAGCTGCTATTTTCTCAGGGTTCGTAGTGATTCTACCATGTCTGATTATGTGACCTAAGTATTCTACTTCTTCTTGAAAAAACTTACTTTTCTCATCAGATATTTTTAATGTGGCTTTATTGAGTACGTCGAATACTTGACTTATGTGCTGTATATGTTCTTCCTCAGATGAGGAATATATCAATACGTCATCAATGTAAACGTGTACGAATTTACCTACAAAGTCTCTCAAAATGTCGTCCACGCATCTCTGAAATATGCTTGGTGCATTTTTGAGCCCGAAAGGCATTCGTTTAAAATGATATTTTGCGCCATTTATAGCAAAAGCTGTTTTTTCTTTATCATCTGTTTTGATTTTAATTTGGTGGAAACCTGACTCCAAATCTAATGTTGTAAAGTACTTGGCTTTACCTAAATTTTGAATTGTCATGTTGACATCCGGAATGGGGTATCTGTCTGTTACAGTGTGAACGTTAAGTTTTTGGAAATCAACAACCATGCGCCGTTTTGGTTTTCCTTTTTCGTCCAAACCTTTTTTAGGTACTGTCCATATGGGACTGTTATAAGGACTATGGCTTTTTTCTATTATATCGTCATGTAAGAGTTTCTGTATTTCTTTGTTTACGAATTCGTTATCTGCTATGGGATATGGATATTGTTTAACATAAACCGGATTATCATTGGTCGTCCTAATGCTTGCTTCTATAGTATCTGTAAAGGGTAACGGTCCTATGCTGTTATTAATCTTCATCAGTCTATCTATGTCTGCTTTATAAATATTATTTTCCCCAATTATGTAATTAATTTTCTGAATAGATTCGACACTGCTTATGGTAGTTAGAGTCATATTACTGAAATTTATTTCCGCGTTTAGAACTTTAAGTCCTTCATATCCTAATATCATATCAAAAGACTGAATATCCTCTAATTCAAAAAATGTTATATTTTTCTTTAATATCCTAACTACTTTCTTTGTATCTACCATAGAATAACCATGCATTGTTTTTATTTTTATAGGTTTAATTTTAATTTTTTCGCTAGAATCGCATTTTCTATTAATGTAATTATGGGTTGCACCAGTATCAATAAGAATTTTATAAATTTCCTTAGAAATAGTACTAGTTAAATTTAAGCAGGGCAACCCGTCTACTAGTTTAAATGATCTATTCTTATGTTATTATTTACCATACATTCCGTTTCATCTGCTTCTGCATATGTACTGCTGACATCGTCTCTGCGTTGTTGTCGGGAGTTATTTACTCTCTGCTGCTTGAAGTTCTGCTGATAAGATCGTTGCGGTCTGTTGTGTGTGTTGAAACTCCCGCTGTGTTCACGTTTCGCTGGTGGATTATATACATCGGGTTTGTATTGATTCCAATTTTGTCGCTGTGCATGTACAATTTGTCTCGAGTTTATCTCCATCGGCTGTGGTCCTTGATTGTGTTGCTGCATATTATCGTATTGCTTCTGGGGTTGATAATTCGTTGTTTGGCTCGAATAATTTGGTCTTCTTTCGTTTCTGCGTTCATGTGGCATATTTTTGTGGTGCTTATCTTGAGTGAGATGTAAATGCCTGTGCACATTATCATGTTCTATTCTGCGAGCAATTGCGAATGCGTGTTCTAGATCATTTATTGTAGCTGAATATAATGATCCTCTTGTAAAGTTGTCACTCATACCATCAATGAATATACGAACTGCGTCGTCGTTAGCATTTTTAATTAGTCTGTCGATTATATTCGGCGGATCACCTGACATAGTGATTTTTGATATTATTAAATTGAGATTTTTATTTATCTCGTCGTGGTATTCAGACAGTGTGCTTCTTTTTTGCGTGATGGCTTTCATCATGTCTTGTAGCACGTATAGAGGTTCTTGATTAGAGTACGTATAATCTAATCTGTTACGTATCGCCTCAAAATTAAAAATTGTGTTATAATTAGTTAACACATTCGCGGCTGCACCCTGTATTTTACTTTTCACTATAGTCAATGCTGCTGCGTACTTACTGTGTGTTTTGAAGTTTTTAATGCTGTCCATTAATCTGGATGCTTCTTCGCGCCACGACCGATAATTTGATTGATCGCCGTTGAAAATAGGTAGGCTTTTAAATGCGTCTAACTGTATTTCACTACCATCTGTATATGTGGTTCTTATTTCCTCTAGCACAGGTATGTTTGGTACTATGCCTAATCCAGATTTTACTTCATTTAGTTTTGTTTCTAAATTAGTGTTTATTTGATTTTGGTTAGTTATTATTGCTGCTAACCTTGCATTCTCTGTGCGTGTGTGCTCTAGGGTTTGTGTTACTGTGTTGCTCCTGGTTTCTAAAGCTTCTAATCTTGCCATTAATACTGCGAGTTGTTCCATTTTGAACTCGTGTCTGTTGTCGTCGAATTTGTGTGTTTTTTTTCCTCCACATATACACTTTCACTGAATTGCTTTGCTGCTTCGTACGAAGAAGCTATATTTGTACCTGCTATGCTAGGTAATTCTTGTAACCGGTAACGCGAGTGTTCTGTTTATACTAGATTTCACTACTTGTTCCCGAGGTCCGCTCGATTGAAGTTAAAAAGTATATTTAACCTCCTGGCAGGATCGCCAATTAAAACACTTGTTTCTTACTTTTAAAATTAAACAATATTTATTTGGAACTATGTCCTTTATTATTGAAATACTTTTTACTAATTCTAAAAGGAGCTTAAGGCTACTATGTAGTTACAATAAGACTGTTGATAAATTCATCATACAGTCGTATTTATATACTTTTCTTATCTATCTACAAGGAGACCCAAGCGTACAATCGTCTTGCTTGATAATGAAGAAGAGATAATATTCCCACATTGTATACAAACGATATTATCTCTTTTACATATGTTATCATTGTAGCGTTGTGTGCAAGACTGTACTAGAGACTAAAGATATCATTGAATACAAATAATGTTATCTTTTTTCTCAATATGTCTTGCTATGGATACTTAACTCGCGCACAAGTAGAAACCTACCTCAACCAACTTAGAGTGCGCAACTGGAAGCATTTAGCTAAGGACCGGGCTAACTGGAGAGGCATGTTGGTTGAGGCCCAGCTTCATTTCGGACTGTAGCGCCACTAAAGTAAGTAAGTAAGCTTAAGAAACCTGAATGCGAATGTACCTATCTCAGGTACATTCGCATTCAATAATTTTGTTGCATACAATTCTCTGTGAGAATCTTACCGCATAAGTTTTGGTGGTAAAATAAGTGTATGTTACATTATGCTTATACCAAAGTCAAATATTACAAATATGGGCTTGTGATCTGACGAAAATTTGGGTTCCTACTTTGAAGCATGATGCATTGTTTCATTCATTCGTTAAGTCAGACATGATTTTATTTTCTAATAGTTGGCGTTAAATGTACAAAACTAACGGTACCTCCGATGTAACGGTTTCGATAATATTAAAATTTAATACGACTATTATCGTTATTTTTTGAAACAAAACCGTGTACCAAATTTTTCCGAGAAATTAATTTTTGTAGATACGCTAAAATGTAATCGATCAGCATACTGATTTAGTATAAGCCTTAGGATACCATGAAGTTATCGTTCTTAGGCCGTGTGTCAATTGCGTTAAAATGGAGGTTAATTTTTATCCATTGGCTAATTTTTGACATTTCTGCAGGGCTTTTGTTGTGTCAATTGGATTAAATGGGATCTTATTTAGATACTATTTTCAATAATTTCCGTAAATATTGGAACAAAATTCCTTTCTAGACGATTTCTTGTAATAAAAAAAAACCGAAAACATTTCAGAAAGATCATCAAAAACCCCTTAATTTCTTAATTATTGTCAGTAATAGAAAATTATTGGTACAATTTGTGCTCATGATTAGGGCCGTGTGTCAGTTGCGTTAAAATTTTATGAAATGTTGTATTATTTTCCCGCCACATGTGAAAACTGATAACGAGGAAAATTTCATGAGCGTGCTTTCTATCTCTGTCACCCGTCAGTAGGTATAAAAAATGTAAAAATAATTAGCCACCGGATAAATTTAAGCGAGCTGTTGAGCAGGTTAAAAGGTTGAAGTCTCTATCCACCATACTAATGTCAAAAATAATCCACTGGCTAAAATTTTAACGCAATTGACACACGGCCTTAAAGAACTTACTGATTTCACACATTTAAGTTTGTGTTTTTTTTTCAGGTTGTCTCCAAAACGTGAGAAGAATATTCTGAGACTGGTCTTACTTGCATCTAATGATTTCAAAAAGGTATCTTAACTAAGCATCTGCTTTGGCTTTAATGGTTATAGCATCGTAATAAAACATTTATTGTCATCCTCTGAATTATATTGATTTGCTTAAACTGTTGTTTGTTGTGAAACAAAAGCGGTAATAACAGGTGACCGGACATTTTTTAATCAAATGTAGGTAATTTGAATAATCATAGAAGAATTTAGTGCGCTATTTACCATCTTAAAGTACTCCATTGGGCTTACACAACTGGAGTTCAGCGCAGTGGTATAAAAGGAAGACCTACCAAAAACGCCTTATAAGCTGTATCTACACAAACGGAGCTCAGCGCAGTGTTAAAAAAGGAAGACCTACCAAAATACCTTATAAGCTGTATCTACAGGCCCACGAGTAGGAATGAAGTTTACCACGACGGTAAGGTTCTATCAATCAAGACTATTACGTCGCTGATATGAACAGAGTATTCCAATCAAGATAACGAAATGATAAGGCCATCGATAACCCAAGAAAATAACATTTAATACCAACAATAATAGACCATGTCATTACTAATATATGAAAGTGAAAATTGATCCTAAATTAAGCGGTCATAAAAATCGAAGATAACAAAAAAATCTAAGATAACAAAAAAATTTATAATACATGTATCTACAAAAGTAGTTAAACACTTATGCTTAAATGAAATCAAATTAATCCAAGCTAATCAAAAAAAGTAAGAACAGAGAAAATATAATCCACCGTCTGTCAAGCTAACTTTAAGAAAAGTAAAAAAAAACTACAGTCGGGTTGATTTCGAAACCCGACTGGGTGTGGAACCAATCCTGTTTATGATTTATGAAATACTTAGGAGAAAAACAGTTCGCTATAAAATGTGGGCACGCATGACTTCGAGTAAAGTATTTTCAAAAGAACGGTTGACAACAGGAAGCGGTGAACGATTTTTAACAATTATAAATGGTGTTTTTTTTTGAGGTTTGGCAACACTATTTCTATAGATTTTTATTTTGACTGTTTATAGTTGATTTGTGGTAATAAATGTGTTTGCCATTTTACGATGAATAGAACAACGCATGCACACTGTGGAAGATTTCATGAACATATATTCATCCCTATTGGATTATCCATTCAGAGCCAAATTTTCTGCGATTTGTTCGATATCAGAGAATTTTGTTCCAAGGTATCCGTTCGGATTTGCATTTCGAGAAGATCTTCCTACGAATTCACATATAGCTTGAATGATAAATAACAAGAAGAACATTCCACTGCAGCATAGCCAGATAAAAAATTAATTACTACTTATTTCCTAAAATGTAAAACTAAAAATCAAAGGATTTTAAATATCTTTCTACGCTTACTCAACTTCGTTGTTTACGGGAACAAAGGATTTTAACTCTCTTTCAAAGGATTTTAAATCTCTTTCTACGCTCACGCAACTTCGTTGCTCCGCTCAGGGTGTTTAAAGTCGTCAGGCAGGCGCCTTAGTCAACAATTTTGATTGTAACACTATTTTTATTTGGTATGTTTTTTTCAACATGGCAATGCTGCGTACATCGCAGCAGCAAACTACACACAATTTGTATGGAATTATAACCAAAAAAGTGCAATTTATTTTTAATCATAACCTGTAAACTAAATGTGAGCAACGATTTTTAAAAACGGATAAATGATCAGCACGCGAAGACGAATCGTTTAAGCCAAAAAAGTGTGTTTGTGCTATATTTTATGCCAAATTATTTTGTGTATTACTACGAAATCGAGTTCCAGAAAAATCGACAAGAAATATTTGTTTAAATATCTTTTTGTTCACTCATTTTTCACAGTTATTAAAGTACACAGCTGACAGATTGTCAAACGTACGCGAATGTATACTTCATTTTTTTTTATTCCGCAAGGGAAACTTCGACGGTAAACTAATTTCCGATCGGAAAAGACCTTCGCTTCCAACATTTTTTTAATGGATACCTCGATAGGGCTGATTGGTTTAAAAGTTTATAAGATTCAACTTGTGAAACAGCTGTTGATCCTCATTTTCAACGCAAAGCTTTACTCTCTAATGAGGCCTATTTTATGTTCAATGGATGCTAGCAAACAAGCAAAATTGCCGAATTTGGAGTGGAGAGAACCGAGAAGTTTTTGTCGAGACGCCCTAACAAACTCACCGTTTGAAGTGCTTTATGGGGTGATGGAATCATCGGCCCATATTTCGTTAAGGACAATGACGGCCAGAATGGAGAGTGCTATGGAAACGTTTTATCTGACTTTTTCGTTCCTCAGTTGAATAGCATTGTCGTGAGATAGCTTTGGTTTTAACAAGATGGCGCAACATGTCACATAGCACGTGAAATCAATTTATTGCGGAAAACAATTGCAATACCTCTACGATCCTGTTATCCAACTCCATCAGATTACTTCCTTTGGGGTCACTAGTCTATGCCGATAAACCAGATACGTTGAACGATTTGGTAGAAGTATTATATCTGGTATAAGGCTCCAGCTGCTCGATAAAGTTGTCGAAAATAATAACGTATGTACCTATATACATATATATTTAAATTATCTATTGAATAAAGCTAATACCAAAGACATTAACATTAGATTCAAGTGTTTATTTTCATATTGCAATTGTATATGTAGGTACCTACCTCTAAAAAAACCTAATCGTATTTGTTTTTATCAATTCTATTGGGAAATAAATCAATTTTTTTTTAATCCAAATAGAATTGAAAAATGTCAATTTTTTCAACTTTTCATTAGTACCTACAAAGTAAATGTAAAAAGTTAACCGTTTTTAATGAAGTTGACACACGGCCTAAGAATCATTAAAATGTCAGTTGGTGCTTGAAAGTGTCAAATCGTTTGTTTTCACAGAATATATTCTATCAGCCATGTTTATTAGATTTTCTTAAAATGTGTCTCAGAGGTTGTTTAGTTAAGCATGCTTAAATATTTAAACTGGCTCTGAGCAACGTTGCTTAAATTTTTATCTATAATCGATTTTTCATTGCTGCTTAACTAAACGATGATTTTTTCAAAATACGTAATAAAATTTGAAAAACTAGTACAAAAAAAGGAAATTTTATACAAGTTAATGTCCCCCGTTTATCTCTTGTATTTGCTCAGACACTTTTTTTGGCATTTTCATAAATTGCGATCTCTTTGATGCCCTTGCAACCCTCTGATAAATAACACATAGCGTAGATTGACTAAATCCGTTAATATTCGCATCTTGCATCTAAAACGTGTATAATGGAATTTTTTTAAGAATTGTATTTTAGTGAGATAGTAGATGATATAATATATTTCATTTCGACCTTAATATCTTATAGCAGCCAACACTTGGAGATCAGTGTTAACACCCCTGTAAGATCGGATCGCACAATGTTGATAAGCTTTTCCATATTGGGCTTAGAAAAACGAACTTTTGCCAAAAATATTTGTCTTGAAGTTTGATTGAGTTGATTCTCAGTTTGTACATTTGTATGGTCTCGTAGCTTTTGGTCTGTTTGTATTTATCACATTCACTACATTTAAATCATTTACAAAAGAAATGTAGGTTTAGTCCATTTTTATTCGTTTGCTTTCACTTTTTAACACAGAAACTCAAATAAATATAAAAAAAAATGTAAATGGAAAAAATTCTCCGATCTGTCAAATTTCATTTTAAAATGACATTTAATAATCTCAATCTCGATCGTCTTTAAATTAAGTGACCTCTAGATAACGTTGCTTAAATGTGAAAATCGATTACAGATACCGATTTTGCATTTAAGTAATACTTAGAGATGTTTTAAAGTTAAACAACCTCTTAAATTCGTTTATGAATTCGGCGGTGTTTATCATTTTTCCTTTACCGAGTGGTGGGTGCACGACTAGGTCGTACGCAACTTTCTCTTTCACAGCGAGTTAATTTGACGTTTTTATTAATTTGGCCAAAATACAAAATAATATTTATTTTGTTTAATGATGCTGAAAATGATATAAATAATGTCGAAATGTGATTATACGAACGGATTTTCCGTAATTGAAAGTAATCGGTGTCCATGTGAATAATAATAATAATTTACCGTTATTGGCCAAAGCTGAAAATTGCGTTTGGGGATAATTGGGCCAAATGTGGGGTAAATGGGGCCAGTAATAGTAGTTTATAAATTAAATTTCATTCAATTTGGTCAAATAGTTTGCGAGAAATTTACAATTTTTTTTATATGGACGATATGTAAAAATTTGTTATATGAATTTTATCGAAAAAACTGGGTATGCAGTTTTGTTGAAACTTATTGACTTGATTTTGCCATTAGTATGGTGTATAGAGACATCAAAATTTTAACAGCTCGCTAAAATGTATCCAGTGGCTAATTTTTGACATTTTGTATGCCTAGTGTAGTGAGGGGTGACAGAGATGGAAAACACGCTCATGGATTATTCCTCGTTATCAGTGTTCACATGTGGCGGGAAAATAGTACCTACAATATTCAGATTATTAAATAAGAAGTAAGGAAAATATTGTAGTCAGAAAATGTAATGCAAATTGTAAAATAAACTAAAATTGAAATTTTAAAATAGATGGTTTCAAAAATGTAATGATTACATTTGTTTCGCTATATGCGAAATATGATTAAAATGAACAAAGTAGGGCGGTTATCTTTAATCATCAGCACAAATTGTACAACAATATTTCTATTACAGACAATAATTAATAATTAAGGGAGTTTTGATGATCTTTCTGGAAATCTATTCGGGTTTTTTTATTGCAAGAAATTATAAAAAAGGAATTTTGTTCTAATTCTTTTGGGAAATTGATGAAAATGGTATTAAAATAATATCCCATTTAATCCAATTGACACAGCAAAAAGGTAACTTTTTTTTACCCCTGCAGAAATGTCAAAAATTATCCAGTGAATAAAGTTTAACCACCATTTAAGCGCAATTGACACACGCCCTTTTAGTATATGTGAAGTTTAATCAACATCGTAAGAGCTGTTTTAGAGAAAATTGAGGTTATTTATGATTTTTATATGGCAGGTATCGGTAATAACATGGCTAAAAGAAAACAAAAAAAATGGCCTACAATTACGACCAAAAAAACGCTGGATACGAAGTTTAAAGACGTGTACGGTTAGACGGACCGACGGACGGAATTCCAAAAACTACTTTTTTGGGTTCCGCTATTAGAATCAACCAATATCTCGAGGTCGAAAATGTTCACGAAAACAATATCTTTCTCGTTGTAAGAGAAAGTCAATAAATAACTGAAAAGAATAATTTTACTGTGTTTTACTTAACCGCGTTCCAGTACTTTTAATCATTTTTTCTTTTTTAAATTTTTTTTAGAAATTACTAACTTCTATTGCGAGAATGATTGAACAAAACTATTATGGCATTAAAAATCCACTTAGAAAAAAATCAAAAGTCAATTTACTGTAGGTTCTGAATATTTTTTAACAAAAAGGATATAAGAAAACTCTATTAACCTTTACCATATCTTGTTTACGTTGTTATAAGAAATTGGTACCCTACATGCGAACTAATTGTATAACGCAGTGGCAGCACTATCCCAGTTAACTTCCCAAAAAAATCCCGTTTATTTTTAAGTCTCTTACGTGTGGTTGTAACAACCAGCAAGCCAAGAACAACAACCAAACATGGCTTTAACGAGTAGGCGCACGTGATATAAATCACTAAATGCTGATCCCAAACGATTGTCTCACCAGTCAGACATATAACGAACAAAGAAAAAAACACCCTAAACCGCATGCACAAAAAAGTAACGTCCTTATGTACACATCCGGACGCTATAAATACAACTACATAATCACTAATGTCAGAAACGACAACAACAATCGAAAAAAAAAAACAGTTTACTACAATTTCGATTCCCCTGATTGTAATAATCACCATGTGGGTTTATACGCCCAAGGTTACTAGATAACAATTCCCATTCCCAAATACACTTTACGTACGCATTCTACTTGACGGAAGTTAATCCCCACAATTCCGTTAGTTAGACGTACGTTTCTAGGTAGACAATTATTTTCCGAATCACTTACCAAAAACTCCACTTCGAGATGAAATTCGCTTTCAGGATTGGATTTGGCGGTCTAACGAGTTTTCTCTTTGTCCGATTCATATTGATTTAACAAATTTTATTTCTTATTGCTCTTTGCCTCTTCTTTATTTGCTACTAGAACTAGACACCTTTTGACAAAGAACAGCGAATGCAGCAGCACCACCACAACCTGCATGCAGCTCTACTTTCACTCAATCACACACAAAAAAATAAAACACTCAAAAAAACACTTTTGTATTCGCCGAAATAAATAGAAATGAATTCGCAATTGCACTCTTTTGACGAATTTTATTTTTTGAAACACTTTACTGCAAAGATGCGATTGATACTGAGGTCGCTGATCCACTACTATTATACGAAAACAAGAAAATTATCGAGAAAATCGCGTTCCAGACTAAATGACGTCAGACGAACGTCTTTACCACTAGCCAAACGCACTTTGAGTGGGAAACCCCATGCTTGTTCAAACAATTTATACGAGAACGGTTTTCTCTGCCCGTGGTGAGTTCAATTATTCAGAGAAACAACAGTAAACAAAAAAAGCGTATAAAACTCAAATTAGCGAGTAAGATAACACATACCACGATAGGCGATTTCGCGTTTTTGTTGGCAGAGAACTCAGTAAACAATAAGCAATAGATGGAGATTGGAGATGAAGCGAGTTATCAATTTCACCAAGTGGCACAATCGGAATTATTTTGGGACACGATGGACCTCGACCTAGGGGTGGTAAATAATCTTCTGAAGATTTTTGATGAAATATCCGAGACGGATGGGTGTCTGCAAAGTTATGAAATTGCTGCCAAAAGCTTTAGATGCCAAGAAAAATATATGGACAAATTTTAAGAGCGGAGAGCTCAATCATATCGTGCTCAATGAGCATTGACGTGGTTGCGGCTTGCCATTGCTGATTAAGAAATTCAGGTCAAAATTGGCCGTGTTTTGTTTTTCTGAAATTTTTAGTGGAAGATTGTGAAGAAAATCCACCAACAAACCATATAAACCATAGACTTGTCAGGTTGCTTACTTCCCCTTATACGAAGGTAGGGAGGTATTGTGTTGGCGAGAAAATTCAAAGTTGAAATTTATACAAATTCTTATACATTGAGTTCAAAGTTGTAGTTTCTAAGAAAAAGTTCATATGGCTGGAGTCGCAGGTCTGGATCCTTTTATTGGCACTGGAGACTGCTCAATCGACTTGACTATATTTTTAAGCTATGTGGGCTTTGATGGGTGCAGTTGGTGACCCTGCAGAGCGATTTTCGGCATTGAAGTTCTAGTTCAAAAATGAAGGGTACCTCTCATAAAACAAACTTTTTAAAACGCGATTATCTTGATAAAGACGTTTATAAAAAGAATAATTAATAACCTCTAGGATGATGAAAACCCAAAACACCGACTGCGGAACGAGTTATAGTGGGCAAAAGTACCAACTATTCGGATGTGGATTTGTTATAAGTGCTAGTCTTACGCCAGAAATCTTATGTTTTCCGACATTCTAACGCATTCTAACAATCCGTATCAAGGCAAAATTCACCAAAACGCCACTCACGCTCCGAGGAAGAAAAATAGAGGATGTAGGAATTGAATGTTTCTAGGAGATCCTGTGCAAAACATATAAGCGACTACCAAACGATGTTAAAATCGTGCTGGGAGATTTTAACGTAAAGGTTGGAAAACACAGCCTACAGACAACACAATTCTGGAAGCGGACTAAGGCTAATTGACATCCTGACTTCGATATCTATATCTATGTGGGTCTCCAGATCTACGAACGGTCAATCAAACTGCTGAGGTAAATAACCTAACCCAGCTTGTAAATAAGCCGACACATACCGGATATTAAGAGTCAAGCCGCCAACACCCTGGACTTGTTTCTAACCTCTCACCCTGATAAATACACCCTCAATATATTATCGACTCTAGGTTCGTCAGACCACTGTGACTTATCATCAATTTTCTCATATTGCAACCACCGAGTTAAAGAAAAAATTACCAAAAAGACTGTATGACAATACGAGAAAGCCAATTGCGAAGCATTAAACATTTTTTTTATGAATTTTAACTGGTCAATGTGTTTCCTCGATAGTGACGTGGATGCTGCTGCTGATATGATATCAAACATCATTCTCCTTGGTATGCGATCTTTTATTCTTAACAGAATAAAAATTATCAGACCAAAGGCAAAAGAGTGGTATGACTTGAGCTGCAAAGAAGCTTTCAGGTGGAGAGAGACAAACTTTCGGTTATAAAAAACCAATCCAACAGAGGAAAACCGAACAAAATTCAAACAAGACCGTAATTCCCATTTAAAATGTGTAAAGTTCCTATACGACCATACGCTGAGGCAAAAAAATTCTACAGTCTTCCATGGTTAGTAAAAACTTTTGGTCATTTGTCAAAAATATAAAAAAAAATTCGGCCTCATCATCAGTTCCGACGCCCATTAACAATGACATTCCAGCTGTCAGCTCCTAAAAAAAGCCAATCCGCTTGCTGGGCATTTCGCAGCCAGTTCCACATTGCCAGATTGTGCCCAGTCTCCTCCTGTACTTGAGAACGTAAATCATTCTATGGGACAAGTTCACTTTCGTACTCGTACAGTTGCAAGAGTCTTATTTGATCTTGAAATTCACAAGTCCGCTGGTCCAGATGATATTTCCCCCATTCTTCTGAAGAGGTGTTCTTTTACACTAGCAAAACCACTGCGTAAGGTTTTCCATCTATCCTACTCATCGTCTCTTTCCGAGTAGATGGAAAACTGCATTTGTCCAGCCTGTACCAAAAAAAGCGAATCTTCTTCTCTCTCCAACTACCGATCAATTCCACTTACGTCCCTTCTTTTTAAGGTCATGGAAACGCTGATAAATCGTTAGTTTATCAAATATCTCGAAACACGAAAACTTCTTAATGACCGGCAGTTTGGTTTTCGCAACAACAGGTCCACTAGTGATTTGATGACATATCTCACAGAAAAGTGGAACCAATCAATCCAATCAAACAAGTAAGATTGTTGCACTTCATATTTAAAAGGCATTTGGCATGGTTTGGCATCAAGCCCTTTGTCGAAAATGCATGCATTTGGAATCGATGGAAACATTTTTCTATTGATTAGAAATTATCTTTCGCAACGTTCAATTCAAGTTGTTTTGTCTGCAACTCACCAAATAAATGCTGGTGTCCCTCAAGGCTCAGTTTTGTATCCGAATCTCTTTCTCATTTTTATCAATGATCTCCTGTCTGCAACTTCTAATCCAATTCATTCCTGATGACATTACTCTCAGCTTCTCATATTCGTTTTCAGGTCCACGTCCCTCATCTTCGAACGTGGAATCTAAACAACAACATATTTTAAGCTCATTGATTTCCGACCTTGACAGCATCATCAAATGTGGTAAATCTAACAGAGTAGAATTCAATACTTTCATAACACAATGCTATCTTCTGTCGTTAAAGCGAAACTAAAATCTGAGCCATTATCCATGAATGGCACTTACGTCGAAGAAACCGAAAAACTTTCCATGTTGGAACGACCACATATTCCAAGCCGTTAAAAACGCAGCGAAATCTCAAGGTTTCCTTAATCGATGTAAAGAATATTTCACTATTTCTGGTCTGACCACAATATATTAAGCGCATTATACAAGGTGGCGCGCAAAAATAACCTTCCGATGTTTTTTGGCTGTAATTTAAAAAAATGAAAAACTTTGATTCTTCTTGTGGATTATTTTTATTTGGTCTTTTAATTTTTTTTACATCAAGTCGAGAATATGATGTCATGTAAATGGCCGCCGCCACAGTTGATTGTCATTTGAGCCCTTTTTATGGCATTTTCCATCACTTTGGCCAAAACTTCCGGCGATAGGTCCTCACGGATATTGTCTCTAAGAGCTGCAAGAGTCTGAGGCTTGTTGACATAAACCCGCGACTTCAAAAATCCCCACAAAAAGAAGTCTGGAGCGGTTAAATCAGGCGATCTTGCTGGGCAGTGCAAATCGCCAAAACGGGAGATTAGTTGCCCGGAAAATGCATCCTTCAGCATATCGGTTGTGGCACGTGCAGTGTGTGCCGTTGAACCGTCGTGTTGGAACCACATGTTTTCCAATCCCAATTCATCAGGTTGTGGCAAAAAAAATTCGTTGATCATTGCTCTGTAGCGCTCACCATTCACAGTAACCGTTTGGCCCGCGACGTCTTCGAAGAAAAAAGGTCCGATGACTCCTCCAGCGAAAAAAGCACACCATACAGTGACTTTGAGCGGGTGTAATGGCTCTTTGTGGGTTACACGCGGATTTTCAGTGCCCCAGAAGCGTAAATTTTGCTTATTTACGTACCCGCTAAGATGGAAATGGGCCTCATCACTCATGATTATTTTTGATGAAAAATCATCTTCCTCTTGGTGGTGATTAAGGATGGCTTGAGCGTATGTTAGACGCGATTGGCGGTCAGCAGCTAACAGCTGATGCAACGTCTGGACTTTGTACGGAGGATTACTTTTGCGCCACCTTGTATATTGTGGCCAGACCAAGATGCCCATAACTTGAGTTTAACGCCCACATCTGGTCGGGTGCACCAAAAATAACATTGCACCTCCTAGATAGGACTAAAACGCGTTCGATGAAGAATACCGACAGATTCTCGCAGCCAAGAATAAGGCCTATAAGAGACTTAGCTGCAGGGAGCCGCCATTTAGCTCTATAGGGAAAGAAGGAGGGAAGAACGCAGGCTTTTCAGAAAGAAGAAAAAGAACAAGAACAGTGCATTCTCTCCAGGAATGATGTTTGCGAGTTTAACTAACGTGTAAAATACCAAATCCAGAGATACAAGGCTCGAAAAGAATTCTGGCGAGATGAACAGTGAATATCGTAGGTGAGACACAGACGATGCTGAGGATATGGTAGAAACACTTCTGCAGACTGTTTAAAGGCGATGACGAACAATCTCACACTGTCAGGCAGAACGATTCATTAAATAACAAAATAAAATACAGGGTCTCAAGCATTAGCTACTTACTTACTCCAGTTGCGCTACAATCCGGAATGAACCTGGGCCTTAACCAACATACCTCTCCAATTAGCCCGATCCTTAGCTAACTGCCTTCAGTTTCGTACTCCAAGTTTCTACTTGTGCGCGCCACATAAGGAAGACCTCTACTGCGTCCGACGACTGGCTTGGAATCAGAGACTACGCGACTGGTGTCCGTTCGTTCCACATGTCCTAGCCATCTTAAACGTCCAATGTACAGTTTTTTTTTTATTGACTCTAGGTGCATGTCGCTGTACAGATCGTATAGTTCTGGTTGAATCTTCCCCTCCATAGCCCGTCAACGCAAACAGGACCGAAGATTTTTCGAAGAATTTTCGCCTCAAATCGACCAAATGGTTCTTCATTTACACGGTCCATGCTTCATCGTCTTAGAGCAGAACTGGGATTATCAGGGTATAGTGTAATAACGCCGGCGGAAAACCGCGGGTGTTATTGCCATTTGAAATTGTAATTCTATTCAATGTTGGTGTTTGCAAAGTTTGAATGTGAGTTTTGGCATGCTGCCCCCCTGCTGCCCCCAGTGTTGGGGATCACTGCTGGATTTGGGATTTATGCTAGTTTGGATGCATGCAAAGGAAATAAACCCCATAAGCAAAAGGCATTAAGAGCCTCAGGACTTATTTCTATTTCCAAAAAGCCCCGCGGCAGCTGGTTCCTTTTTTTGGGAACAAAGCCTTGTGGGGGAAGTTATATTTGGCCACAGTTAGTCCTATTTTAAGCCAACTCCTCCGAGCGGAAAATGTTAGAACTTTTTTTCATGACAGTTTTCCACTTTTGGCTGTCTGTCAGGCTTTGACAAAAGCTAGGGCATCAAACAAATCGCAGGTTTGTTATTTCGGGATTTGAATCAGGAATCCCCTATGATATTAGTAGTATTAAACACCCAAATTTTGCATTCATACATAAAAACCCAGACGACAAAAACTAAATAGTTAAACTTATATTTTCTTAAATATATAACAACAACATACAAAAATACGTTTATATGTTTCATAAATATAGGTACTCTACATGATTTTGTAAAAAATAGTCCGCGATTAATGTTAACTAAGTATTAAGTGCTTCGTGATATTAGTGCAAAACGAAAATTTAGTCTATAGATTGCGGTATCCAATCTGGATCGAACTAACTCAGGTGTTCTTTACAACTCTGTTTTGCGTTGAAATTCTTTTTGGCGGTTTCCATCAGAGCAATAGAAGTCGCGTAACCTGTCTCGTTGACTAATTCCCTCAAGAATCCTGTTGGTCGCTGAAGAAGCTCATGGGGATGGCCCAATTCAACTGCTACACCATAATCCATGACCAAAACCCGATCACTGTCCATAACCGTGTGCAGGCGATGGGCGATTGTCAGTACAGTACAGTCCGAGAACTTAGTCCGAATAGTCTTCTGAATCAAACCGTCGGTTCTGAGAAGAAAAAGGCATGCTATTATCTGTATCGAAAATACACGTATTCCTATAATACTTACTCTGGATCTACATTGGCTGTAGCTTCGTCGAGGATCAGTATTTTGTTATTTCGAAGAATAGCACGAGCCAAACACACCAATTGCCTCTGACCCATGCTGAAATTCGATCCACCATCCTGCATTCGACAGTTAAGTCCTCCGGCAAAACTCGACACATACGCTCTCAATTCCACATCCTCGAGTGACTTCCAAATCTCAGCGTCATTCTTCTCCTCGAACGGATCCAAGTTATATCGAAGCGTACCAGAGAAGATCACTGGATCTTGTGGAATGATGGAAATCTTACTTCTCAAATCGTGAAGTCCAAAATTTCCAATATTTAGGCCGTCAATTTTCAAAACACCTTCGTTGCAAGCCAAACGGAAAAGTGACTGAATGATGGATGACTTTCCAGCACCGGTACGACCGACAATTCCAATTTTCTCCATCGACTCAATGGTAAAGTTGAGACCCTTCAAAACTGGCATTTCAAGCGGAGAGTAACGCATTGAGAAGTTGTTAAACTCAATGTTTCCCTTGTTTGGCCAAACGCCGGTGGGCTTGAATTTTTCTTCAGTTTCCAGTGGCGGCTCTGGCTGAACCTCTGTATATTCAAGAACTCTTTCGACGCTGGTCATTTGATTTTCGAGTTCAGCCGTTTGTCGCATTCCCCACTGGCACATGCGCACCAAAGTCATCGATTGAACAATTGCAAGGCCTACATCACCGCTTGTGAAGGCGTTATTTAATACAAGGAAACTGAAGGTTACCGATGAGATGTAAACGAAGCAGATGAAGTCTGACCACAGGGCAAATGCTCGAGTACACGCTATAAAGAGGTACCAAGCTGAGGTATGGGCGTTCTGACATGCATGAAATTGACTTTCAAGAGCACTCTGAGCTTCTAAAGCTCGAATGGTTGTTAGACCTTGGAATGTTTGATTCGTTAGGGAATAAACAGGGCTGCGAGCTGAAAACAAAAGAGTGGTTAGTTGGAAATTTAACTTTAAGAAAAGTCTGGTTACATACAAATGGCCTCGATACGTTTGATGCTTCGGCAGGTGTTGATATATAGCTGGCGGACAACGTACAAGCAGATGACGACAATAATGGCGGGTAACATTAACCAAAAATTGGCTATGGCAACGATGATGAGAACTCCCGATACATCCATGGCGAACTGGAAGACCAAATGTTTGATTGTAATCACGTTTACCAACGTTTATTAATATGGGGGTACAACTACAGAATCATGTGAAATGTAGGAAATAACTTTAAAAAATGTGCGGTAACGTTGTTGCCTTCAGTTATTCTCCCTGTGAAGTTATTTTTTACACCGTAACATCGGGCTAACCCATTCTCCCAATCCATTCATGTCTGTGAACTTCTTGCACGATGGAGAAGCTTCTGTTTTATCCCGAATCCAAATGACTTAGCTGATATAAGATTTTGTTGAAAGTTGATACTACTCAAATGTTCTTTCAAATCCTCTCAAGAGGAGGGGCCAGTGAAATGGAAATCGAAAGCAGACTTTCTGCGCTATAGTTCATTGCAGCTTCTCAAATTATTTTTTACGCTAAATCCACTCTCCTCCAAAAAGATTCCAATATACTGTAGACAATGTTGCACTTACAAAAATTGCAAATTGATTTTACGGTATGGCTGTAAGTGAAGATACGATGAAGACCTACATTTAGAAGTGGATGTTTCTTTCGATTGGCGAAATCAAAATGGTGAAAACCTTTTACTCCAAAGGTGAATCTATGTCTTCTAATTCAGTACCCAAGTTTGAGACGACAAGGAAGATCGAACCTGCAGTTTTACTATCAAATTGCTGCCAATTCGAATAGAGAATGGAATGGAAGGAGGAGGACAAATTCAACTTGTTAGAAGCTTGTTAAGTAACAAAAATATTGTTTTCTAAGACTTGCCTAACATTCATTGCTCAACAGAAAAAAAATAATCAAGCCAATTCGACGAGTTCAATAAACAAATCTAACAATCCGTGCTAGTTGGAAAATACTTTAAGACCGTGCTAAAATAAGACATCTTTTGAATCAGTCAACACTGTCTGGATAATTGATCGCAATGAGGGTAAGCTAAGACCTCAAAGCGAAGGATACATCTTTTCTGTCGGGAGATATGTGAATGGATTGCGTTTCTATGTGGTATCTCTATTTAATTTGGTCTTTTGAAACTAATTTTGACTACTTTTTGAATGCAACATCAATGAAGTGACCGCCTCTATCGACAAAAGCTAAATATTCCTTTTTGCTTTTTCCATAACTTTTTTAAACATCTCGGGTGATTTAGCGATAATTTCGGAAAGGATGTTTGCCTTTAGCCCATCAATATCATACGATTTTCTGTCGTACACTTTGTTTTTCAAATAAATTTGAATGGTCGTTCAATGTCAACATTATTTGAAAGTAAACGTCCTGGAAATTCTCCTTGTAGAAACTGCGTTGTTTGATTTGCTGTGTGGCATGGCCCAACGTCTTCTTGAAACCAGTAACCGTCTACATATTTGTGGAAAGACATATTGAGCCAACCCATATCGATTTTCATAGACCTTTTCGCCTTCCTTAAGTCATGAAATAGTGTTTCATGGATCTTGCGTGGATTCTCCTTTCTACAAATTCTGAGATTAAGCTTGTTAACGCCGCAAGAGAGTGTGAAATGAGCTTCGTGAGAAAAATTCTTTCTGCCAATTGCACCTTATTCGGAAATAAATGCAAATCTTCCATCAAAATATACAGCAAGGTGATTTAACTGACGCCGAAATGCAGAGCATGGTGACGATACGACAACATGTGGAAGAACACTCTTTCTTACCACTTCAACCAGTTCATCGGAACTTCTGAGCGGTAAAAATAATCAAGTCGACAATCTCCCACTGTTTCGGTCTCAAGAATATTCGACACTAAATGAAGAATAGTGTTGTCAGACGGTGATTTTTGGTCACGAAATGCACTTTGAGTAAACACAACTGTAAGACTAATTTCAATGTACTACATCACTATTTCGGCGTGTTGTTACGGTCTGAATCAAATAAAGCGAATTGCTTTAAAATTACTTTTATAAAACATTTCTACTGAAGTTAATCGGTTAATAAATGTCAAATGTATTCAAAGTTTATAAACCGACATAAAAGATGCCGCACCGTGTACAAAATTAGCTTGCGACATTAAATATGCCGCATGATAAACTTTAGCTTTGATGAACTTTATCTATGATATCATACTTATCTTTTGTTGCTCTTGAGTTGGCAATGATTATTGAAGTCGACAAAATTCTTGCAATGGAATATTTTTCATAATAAATAGTATCACAATATGATTAACATGGAAACACTTGCATATTCAAAAAGAGTCGGCAAGTAAAGGAGCGTCACACACAACATGCAAGAACTGTGCTTGCAGCAAAAAAAAAACTTGCACTGGAAAAGTCCTTGCATGTAAGCGATTGTTTCAAGTTATTTTCTTTCAAACGCTAACCACTTGCAGTTGAAAGGGCTGCATTGCAAGGGCTGCATATGCAATTTATTCGCTTGGAAAGGATTTTTCGATCTAGCGACTTTTGTGTTGGCTGATAAATTTGAAACACTTGATGCTGTGAGTTGTAATGGGTGATCCAAGTAGAGATACTTTTTTCAATTGCCTTTTTTGACAGATCACGTGTGAGTCGTGTCATGCTGTCATGTTATTTTTGTTTAGTATTGTTTGGCATTTCATAATGGAAAGACTTACGCGTGAACAACGTTTACAAATTGTGTTTCGTGCACATCGCTCAACTTATGGTCAACATAATCGGCCTACTGAGCGTACTATTCGCAACACCATCACCCATTTTGAGACCCAGCATTCATTATTTGATAATATTCGACCGAATAGACCACGTCCAGCACGCTGTGAAGAAAATATAGCGGCCGTAGCTGAGAGTATACACGAATACCGTAGAGAGTCGATTCGGCGCCGTTCGCAGCAACTCGGACTGACGTATGGAACGACTTGGCGCATTTTACATCAAGATCTTAAATTGAAAGCGTACAAAATACAGCTTGTGCAACAACCGAAGCCGCTCGACCTTCCCAAGCTACATCGCACCTCTCTATGAGCTCTTGAAAAGTTCCAAGAAGATTCCGACGTTTCCAAGCAAATTTTGTTTAGCGATGAGGCCCATTTCTGGCTCAATGGGTATGTAAACAAACAAAATTGCCGCATTTGGGACGAAGAGCAACCTGAAGAGATTGAAGAACTGCTACTTCATCCAGAAAAAACAACGGTTTGGTGTGGTTTGTGGGCCGGTGGAATCATAGGTCCATATTTCTTGAAAAATTATGCCGGTGCGAACGCAACCGTCAATGGCGACCCTTATCGTGCCATGATAACCGACTATTTGATGCCTGAAATTGAAGCTCGTGATCTCGGCGACATTTGGTTTCAGCAAGACGGCGCCACTTCCCACACATCGCATCAATCAATGGACTTTTTGAGAGAACATTTCGGTGAGCACATAATTTCACGTTTTGGGTCGGTCGATTGGCCACCAAGATCGTGTGATATCACACCGTTAGACTTTTTCCTGTGGGAAAATGTAAAGTCAAAAGCTTATGCCGGCAAACCCGCTTCGATTCAGGCCTTGGAGGAAAACATCACGCGTGTTACCATTCGAAATGCTCAAACGAGAAATCGAAAATTGGACTCAACGGATGGACCATCTGCGACGTAGCAACGACCAATATTTGATAGACATAATCTTCAAAAAATAAATGCCAAAGAATGTTCTTTCAAATGATAATAAACATTCTCCATTAAATTTGAATTTTCTGTGTTTTTTTCTTTAAAAAAGTAGGGAACCTCGAAATGGATCACCCTTTATATTGTTATCACCACGTGTTGGGTAGTGCTGTGGTCGCTGTTTTTTGTAATGTTAAGGTAATTCAGAATCTTTGTGTGTTCACCCTGATTGGGTGTCCATTGTGACGAGGATCTCAGTCTCACAGCTGCACAACCTTTTAAGAGGCAATCGGAAAGAAATGGCGTATGCAACATCTCTTTCTAGCCTTACGTGTCTTGTCTATCATCAGACCCATACTCCTGTATGGTGTTTTAGTCTGGTGGATGGCTCTAGAAACAGCTTCCAACCGCAAGCTACTAGGTACAGTTCAAAGATCAGCTTGCATATGCATTAGCGGAGCTCCTAGAACAACACCCTCCACAGCCCTAGATGCAATCCAACAAAAAAACCGCAGCTTGTGCAGCTGTGAGGCTGAGAGCCTCGTCACAATGGACACCCGATCAGAGTGAAAACACAAGGATTCTGAATCACCTTAACATTACAAAAAACGCCGACCACACCACTACCCAACTCAATTTTGAGCATTACTTCAGGACAACCGTTCCTAGTCGCCCTTAATGGGAGTCGGATTCCTTCGAAACAAATAACTCAATTTACATCTACACGGATGGGTCTAAGACAGAATCTGAAGTGGGTGGTGGTGTTATCTCCGACTTGCTTAACCTAAGAACATCCTTTCGCCTTCCCGACCATTGTAGCGTTTTCATGGCAATCAAAGAAGCCTTGTCCTGGCTGAAATGGAATGTAATATCCGCGATGCATATTAGCATCTTCAGTGACAGCCAAGCGGCAATAAAAAAAACTGCAAGCAATCTCGTTCAATTCGATATCAGCCCAAGAATGTCGACTGTGTCTCTAAACGAGATTTTACCATTCACCTATTTTGGGTGCCGGGCCACAGAGAAATACCTAAACTAACCTAACCTATCTCCACGTGTAAGATGTTTTAGTATTATCACAGCTAGTATTTCCTTTACACTGATGGAAAAGCAGTGGCACTTTCTCATAAAATAAATCGAATTGCTCGTACAAAACGTGTGCCAAATTAGGTAATAACTTCAGTTAATACTTGGATCAGTACTTGCGGTTGCATGACTTGGTGACCCGAAATGTGATTGCAGCGAATAAGCTTGCATTGAAGAAAAAAGTCGATTGCAACAAGCACTTTTCTTGTATGGTGTGACTGCTCACTGCAAGCACTATCAAAATTCTTAGAAAACTTGCTGCGAGCACTTTCTTTGCATGGTTTGATCTTCAAAACAAAAAATCAGAAACAGAGCTGCTATTCACAAAACAAGCAAACAAAAATCGCAAAAATATTGTCCGCCTAATTTTGATTACTGGTCCTACTTTTCGAAGATAATTAAACGTTGCTGTCATAATTAAATACTTACACACAAACAATCCATCACAACTAGCGGCAAGTCAACATCCACAGAACGTATATCCTTGGCGAAGCGATTCAAAATTCGTCCAGATGGGTTTGTATTGAAGAAGTACATCGTTGCACGGGTTATTCCACGGAACAATCGATCGTGCAACTCTAGCGATATTCTAAGGCACATTCTGAAGAATCCGAAAGTTCTAGCCAGAAATACGACCAGCGTTCCCGTCAACAGGACTATATAGAAAATAATAGTATTCGTTCTATAAGTGTCCTCATCCACGGATTTTGTTTGATTCACGTCAAGATCTGTGATATTTGGACTTATTGTAGTTTCATTGAAGCTAGCCTGCCTTGCTATAGACAAATTTTCCTCCCAGTTTACCCTAAAAATAAGGCGATAAAATAAAAAAAAAATATTTCACTCGCACTTGACACTCACCATCTCGAAACAAAGTAGTCCACTCCGGTCAACATGACACGAGCCAAAACAAACAGTGCCATGATCAAAAACAACAATATCGGACTTTTTAGTGCATCTACGTACGACTTGTACACAGTCAGCTTCACCGAGCCTTCAGCCTGTACTTCCTTGTTGGCAGTGGCCAAGTCCTCGACAGACATGTAGTACTGACTAAGGCTGGTTTCACTGTCGCTTTTTGTCATGTCGCTGTTGATACTCCGTATGTCGTCATCTTCATCGCTGTTGGCGTGCGCCAGAAACTGAAACTGGTTTGATCGCTGTAGATCTTGATAGGTTCCCTGAGCGACAATCCGACTGGCACCCATTAGAACGAGTTTTTCCACATCAACTAAGTATTGAACCTGATGAGTTACCAAGATTCGTATCTTTTTCGAGAGATAGTCGCGAATACAGTTTTCGAAGATGTGCTTGCCAACGTGGGTATCAACAGCGGATAATGGATCATCCAGCAGGTATATATCTGCCTTGCGGTAAATTGCCCTTGCAAGATTCACACGAGCTTTCTGTCCGCCACTTAGACTCACACCTCGTTCACCGACAATTGTACGATCACCATGTGGCAGGGTTTCCAAATCCCTCTCTAGGGCACAAACGCGCACAACTTTGTTATAACGTCGCTCGTCGTATTTTTCTATGAAGACGATATTATCCCGAATGGTGCCTTCAAATACCCACGGCTCCTGAGATGCATAACTGATCTTTCCATTGATCGTCACTGACCCTTGAGTTAGAGTCACCTCACCAAGGAGAACTTTCAATAGAGTTGACTTTCCAGCTCCGACGGGTCCAACCACTCCTGCCAAAGTATTGGGCTTAATCTCCAAATTGAAATCCTCAATGGCAGCGTTCTTATTGTCATCGGATTTGTCCCAGGTTGCATATGCGTCTTTGAGAATAACACCTTTATTCTCTGCATTTGGATTAAAGTCCCTTTGTTTGTGTTTTGTATTAAGCGGGAGCAGAGCCTCCTTTGCGCCATTGGCTTTACCATTTTCCTCCACGTGATCCGGAAACTCATCAGATCCGAGTAAAAATGCGTTGCAACGCTTAATGGCGACAAATGCCTCGGCACAGTAGTTAATAGCAAATGGCCAATCGTGTACCATCGACTCATTTAGCATGCCAAAGTAGGAAGTCACTATGAAGACGCGTTTTGCAGTGATCGCATCACCAAGATACACATACGACACTATACTTAAGAAGATTGCAAACTTTGAGATCATTGCTGTGCAAGTTAGCGCCGCATTGATGTAGGACGTTCCACGAATAGAATCCACTTCCTTCTTTCTCACAGCGGCAATCACCCTAGCAAATGACTTCTCCCAGGCGTACATCTTGATCACTTGGATGCCCTGGATAATCTCATTCATGAACCGTACTCGCATGTCAGTTCGCTCTGCGGTTCTTTCTCTGAAGTATGCCCCCTTTTTCGCACCCCATATGTGTACAGGTGAAAAGATCAACATAAATACCACCCCTATCACAGCTGAGACACCGATTTCACGATACATGAGGTAACCAAAGAGTAACGACTCGACAGGACCTTTCCACAGATCGTGCAGAAAACTCAACACCTTGTCGAAAATTCCCAAATCGTTCGACATAATATTGATTGCGCGACCGCACAGACCATCGTTACTAACGCTCTTGGAGATTGTAAGGCATTTCCTATAAACAAGGCCAGACAAGGCAAGGCGACATCTACTGCCAACTTGGAAGCAGTAGAATATGAACTGATGAAATGTGATTATAGGTATAAAGGAACACAGAACTATGCCCAATGCGTATAGGTACGCATCTTCTTTGGTTATGTCCGTTTGTTCAGCCACGAAGTAGGCTACCAAGCTCCCAAGGAACAAAGGTTGTAGGCATCTGTAAGGAGTTTACGGTTAAGTGGCTACACATATATGGAATACATGCACTTACTTTGTTGTTGTATCCAACAAGGAATGCATCAAGCCGAATGTTATATAGGCTTTCCCGTATGCACGATACACCAATCTGGTGATGCTCGGCTTTGGTTTTTTCTTCTCCTCTTCCCAGAGCAGCCCGAATTTTTTCGTCACATGTTCGCTGTCAAGTTCTTTTTTATGCTCGTAGAGTTCTTCGTCTGTTAGGGGTCCCTTCAGTCCGCGAAGAAATATATGCCTCATCCACCTGGTAAATAAATGGAAGTCGTTAGAAAATGCATTCATAGGTTAAGCCGTTTGATTGTAGAAAAGGCACAAATCGTTCTAATCATCAAATTCAATTCTTATCCTCTTAACAATACAGAAAGGAGATGCTAACAATGAGTGGCTTTGTATTTTGTTGGAAACTGGATCCCCGTTTCCGCTTGATGCACAAATAATTGCCATTTGAGCCTTATCTGGTTACTTATGCTCCTTAACGCTTATGACTTATAGTCTTAGATTGTAAATTCCACCCAGATGGATTGGTAGATAAGAGTTTCAATTAGCTGTTTAGAGGTTAAGAGGTTGTGGGAAAATTGTGAATTAGTGGTGATCGGTTTTAAGGAAAATGAATGCTGAGGTTTATTAGTGAAAGAGAAAAAGGAAAGTAAACGAATTCATGAATGGAGGAAAATTAAAGAAATAAATAAGTTTTGGACATTTGAGTGTCTTCATTGTTCTCGAAGTATTGAGAAAGGCAAGTCATTCGACATTCAATATGTTAAGTTACACACACTTTTGTCTAAATGTTATGTTTAGCTCTATTAAGTATATTCAGTCATTCCACAGAAGGATTCATTCAAACATGTGAAACGTTTAAGACGTATAGGTGCTATATGGCTAAGAAGCCGTATGCTTCGACGATATAAGCGACGCATTGTAATAATCCGCATTCAAACATTCCGAGAGACGCAAACATCAAACATTAAGTTGATAATTATCTGATGATATGTCAGATCATTGCTACAACGGACAATCGCACACAGATCTTCTGCTTAGTTCTTCGCAGTAACCCTCGTCTTATTAAGTTCGCTGATACATCAATGGGAACAAACAATAAATCGTTGATCATGTTTTTGACCTCATCAAGCATAAATTAAATGTATCCCAAGAGCACCGTTCTGTGAAATTTTGTAATCGAGTTTTTTTTAGGAGCAAAAATAATGAACCCCTAATAGGTACAATACTAATCTGCTTTCTGCTTTTAATACACAAATATCAAGATCACGACGACTTAAGGCATTCAATATTACTATGAAAGCGAAAACTAACAACCACAGGACCGAAGTGACGTGAGGAAAGGAGATGATTTGGTAAGTAAAATTTACCAACTCATAAGCAAAATTTAGTCGGAATAAAGTATGCCCCAACCATAAAAAAAGAAGACCATCTGAGCTGTGTCAACATAAGTTTTTCTAAACAAGACCTAGAAGATCATATAAGCCGGAAAAGTACACAACTGATCAAATTTTTAAACTTCGGCAGAAAGTGGAAAAAACCAAGTCCAAATCGATAACAACCAGCTATTCATCGATTTCGAAGCTTCATACGATAAGACGAAGCATTTGTAGAGATGAACTATACAGCGCCATGTTTAGTTTGGGTATACCGCCAAAACTACTCTATCTGTGCAGGATGACGATGGAAACGTTTCAGGGTCGGAAACGACCTCACCGAAACATTCGATACCATAAAAGATTAAGGCAGGGCGATGCATTGTTATATGTGACTTTCTTTTTCTTATGATTGTGCAAAACTTCAGTGCCAGAACCAGGGGTACATTCGTCCATAAATTGATGCAATTAATAGCATACGACTAGTATATTGACAGATATAGTTTTGACGTAGTACGAGACTTTGTCTACCACTGCCTTAACTCTGACAACAACATCTCGTCAGAAATTAAACGAAGTTCGGGCTTAGGAGGCAATTTAATGGTAAAGACCTCATTTTAACTACTTAAAGATAGATCCCTGATCATCCAAGTCCTTACTTACTTAAGTGGCGCTACAGTCCGGAATGAACCTGCGCGCGCCTCAACCAACATGCCTCTCCAATTAGCCCGGACCTTAGATAACTGCCTCCAGTTGCGCACTATAAGTTGGTTGAGGTCGGTGGTTTCTACTTGTGCGCGCCACTTAAGGCGAGGTCTTCCTCTACTGCGTCCGAAGCCGGAGTATTGGTCTCCATTCGTTCTACATGTACTATCCATCATCAACGTCCAATGCGGAGTTTTTTGACCAGCGGCTTGTCGCTGTACAGTTCTTGGTTGAATCTTCGTCTCCATCGCCTGTCAACGCAAACGGAATCGAGGATTTTTCAAAGAATTTTACTCTCAAATCGATTTCTTCATCCGCTTTTGAGGTGGTCCAGGCTTCAGCGCCGTAGAGCAGGACTGGGATGATCAGGGTCTTATATGGGATCTCCTTAGTAGTTCGAGTGAGGGCTTTACTACTGAATTGCCTTCTTAGCGCGAAAAAACAGCGATTGGAAAGAGTAATTCTTCGTTTAATTTCTGACGAGATGTTGTTGTCAGTGTTAAACGCGGAGCCGAGATAGACAAAGTCCCGTACTACCTCAAAATTATATTTGTCAATGGTGACATTCTGTCCAATTCGTCGATGATGTGTGTCCTTTCGTGTTGACAGCAAATGCTTCGTCTTGCCCTCATTTGCTTCTAAACCCATTTTTGCCGCTTCCTTCTCTATACTAGCAAACGTGGCTATGACATCCGACAAATGATGTCTATATAGTCGGCGTATGCTAGTCGCTCGTGAGTTTTGCACAATCCTCTCAAGAATCAAATTGAAGAAGTCACATGAAAGCGCATCGCCTTGCCTAAATCCTTTTTTTTGGTAACGAATGTGTCGATGAGGTCGTTTCCGACCCTGATGGAGTATCGAGAATTCTCCATCGTCATCCTACACAAACGGGTGAGTTTGAGCGGTATACCAAAACTAGACATGGCTCTGTATAGTTCGTCTCCTATAAATGCTTTCGTATGCGGCTTTAAAATCTATGAATAGGTGATGGGTATCGATTTGGACAGCTTGTGTTTTTTCCAGTATCTGCCCAAGTGTGAAAATTTGATCGGTTGTGGACTTTCCTGGCCTAAAACTAATAAGGGCCGATCAGGTTGTTGGTAAACGGTTTCAGGCGTTCACATATTACGGCAGATAGGATCTTGTAGGTGATGTTGAGGAGACTAATGCCTCTGTAGTGCGCCACCTACAGAGGGTTAAGAGGGTCTCCTTTTTTGCATGCATGAGAGAAAAATACTTTGAAAAATCTATGACATGTTTGCGTTGACTGGCTATAGAGATGAAGATTTAACCACGAGCTGTACAACGATATACCCCTATTAAAAAAAAAAATCCGCATTGGACGTTTAAGATCAGCGAATGGATACCAATATTCCGGCACGCAGAGTATTCAATTCTCAGCCAGACGTCGCAAGCAGTAGAGGAGTTGAGGCCCAGGTTAGTTCTGGACTGTAGTGCGACTTGAGTAAGTAGTATCCTTTTGGACATTTTGAAATGTTAGTTGGAAATAATAGGCGTGTTTTCGTACTTTTGAAGTAGCAATTAATAAAATCTTGGAAGCGGGGTAAATTCTCTATGAGAGAAATAAATTAACTTCAACTGTAGTATTATTTACCCAGCGTAAAACAAATGACATGTCATTTTATTAACAGTACCGCTCATATAAAAATTGCATATACCTAGCTTATTTGTCGCGAAAACGTCTTTAAAGATTTTGAACAATCATAACCAACACCATGAATATATAAGTTCCAATAAAACAGGTTTTGTTTTTTGGAACAAAAATCCATTGACGTATTTTTCAATTTTGGTCACATAAGGTAAATGGACAATTTTCGCATTCTATTTGGTCAAATTGAATGAAATTTAATATCTGTTATTACCGGGGGTTTTTTAGAGGTTGGTTTTTCGAATAGAGGTAAAACTGACATTTTGTGGTCAAAACGGTCAACTCTTATGTCATTTATGTTCAGTTTGGTTTGCCAATTTTGTGATGAACAGGTGGACAAATGAAAAACGCTTGCAAATCGTGCAAATTTATTTTGAAAAGTTCAGTTCGCAAAATTTACCGAAAGCTACGTCCATTTTATGGTCGACATAATCGTTCATCAGAGCAATTAATTCGGTTAACCATGAATCGTTTTCGTACTACGTTTACTCTATGTGATAATACGCATCCGCAGAGATGTCGAACAGTGTGGACCGAAGAAAGAATTGCCGCTGTAGAGCAAAGTGTTGAAGAGGACCCGAATCAATCGATTCGCCACCGTGCACAGCAATTTTAGCTTTGTCCATCAACTTTATGGAAAATTTTGCGCGAAGATCTTGGCTTACGACCTTACAAGATCCAGCTTGTGCAAGAATTAAAGCCTCGAGATAATTCAATGCGTCGTGATTTTGGTGTATGGGCCGAAAATGAGATTGATCTCGATGCTGATTTTCATCGCAAAAATTTGTTCAGTGATCAGGCTCATTTTTGGTTGCCGCATTTGGAGAAAAGAAAATCCACATGAGACCATTGAGACGCCATTACATAAACAAAAACTGACTGTTTGGTGTGTTCCATGGGCTGGCGGAGTCGTTCTGCCGTACTTCTTCCGAAATAATGCTGGAGAGGCAGTTACTGTTAATATAGACCGGTATAGAGCCATGATATCCGACTATTTTGTCACAATCGATTTATTGAAGGAAATATTGGATGAGCGCATAATTTCGCGGAATGGACCTGTCAATTGGTCACCAAGATCGTGTGATTTAGCACCATTGGATTATTTTCTTTGGGGATATGTGAAGTCGCCAGTCTACGCCAACAAACCATAAACGTTAGGGGACTTGGAAGCCAACATTCGTGGCAACATACGGCCCTAAATGATCGAAAAAATGGTTGAAAATATTTAAACATTAAAAAAAAATGCAAATTTTTGGCGCAACCGGCTCGTTAGTACCCAGGGCCGAGCTTTCTCACAACCAATTATGTGTGCTTGTGTACTTCTTTGTACGATGGTGGGACCTCCTGTTTTATGCCGACTCCGAAGGGCGAATTTGAGATGAGCTTTTTTTTTGAATTGATACTACTCGGTTGATTTGTCAGATCATCACGAGAGGAGGGCCAGTAAAAAATCATTCAGGTGTTGCTACGGCTCGGAATCGAACCCAGACCTTCTGCCCGTCAGTTCATCGCACTAATCATAGCATCACTGAGCCCCCGTCATTAAACATTAATGGCATAAAATTATCAGATTTTTTTGTGTTTTATTTCAATTCAAAGTTCTATACCTCTAAAAAAACCGATACAACCATGGCATTTTGAAAAATGTGAGTAACCAACGTTCAAAGTTGTTTATCTGTCTGTAACTCTTTTGATAGAAACATAAAAAGTAAACATATTTTGAAGTAAACAAAACTTAAGTGTTTTATAATGTTGGTATTTTTTTTAATAAAAAAAACAGGATCTGCAAAATATTTGCAATATTTACAGGAAAATTAAATAAAAAAATTCGCTTAGGCCATTTATCCTCTAAGCGCTTCAATTATTATTTATGTTCCATTATTATACAAGGTGGCGCAAAAGTAATCCTATAAATTTTGCGATTGGATCCTAATGTCAGTTCTGTTTTGACATTTGTGTAGTAAACACTTGCGAAATACACGTTAATAAACAATGTTACGCTACACTGCTCCAGACCGCGGAATATTGGTGACTATTTATTTATTTGAGCAATAATCGGTCGGTGACTTTGGCACAACGTGAATTTCGTCGCAGATTTCCTAGCCGTCCAACGCCTACTGGTGAAACACTGCGACGTTTAGCCGCTCGCCTCTAAAAAAACCGATACAACCATGGCATTTTGAAAAATGTGAGTAACCAACGTTCAAAGTTGTTTATCTGTCTGTAACTCTTTTGATAGAAACATAAAAAGTAAACATATTTTGAAGTAAACAAAACTTAAGTGTTTTATAATGTTGGTATTTTTTTTAATAAAAAAAACAGGATCTGCAAAATATTTGCAATATTTACAGGAAAATTAAATAAAAAAATTCGCTTAGGCCATTTATCCTCTAAGCGCTTCAATTATTATTTATGTTCCATTATTATACAAGGTGGCGCAAAAGTAATCCTATAAATTTTGCGATTGGATCCTAATGTCAGTTCTGTTTTGACATTTGTGTAGTAAACACTTGCGAAATACACGTTAATAAACAATGTTACGCTACACTGCTCCAGACCGCGGAATATTGGTGACTATTTATTTATTTGAGCAATAATCGGTCGGTGACTTTGGCACAACGTGAATTTCGTCGCAGATTTCCTAGCCGTCCAACGCCTACTGGTGAAACACTGCGACGTTAAGCCGCTCGCCTCGAAGAGACTGGCACAACACGAGATGCTGCCAGGCGTGGCAGACCGCGGAGTAGCCGTTCTGCAGAGAATATTGCTGCTGTAGCCGAAGATGTCATGGAAGCGCCGTCGACATCGACCAGACGACGTGCCACGCAAATGGGTATCAGTCGACGGTTTTTACAGCGAATTTTGGTACAACATTTGAAGATGTTTCAGTACAAAGTCCAGACGGTGCATCAGCTGTTAGCTGCTGACCGCCAATCGCGTCTAACATACGCTCAAGCCATCCTTAATCACCACCAAGAGGAAGATGATTTTTCATCAAAAATAATCATGAGTGATGAGGCCCATTTCCATCTTAGCGGGTACGTAAATAAGCAAAATTTACGCTTCTGGGGCACTGAAAATCCGCGTGTAACCCACGAAGAGCCATTACACCCTCTCAAAGTCACTGTATGGTGTGCTGTTTTCGCTGGAGGAGTCATCGGACCTTTTTTCTTCGAAGACGTCACGGGCCAAACGGTTACTGTGAATGGTGAGCGCTACAGAGCAATGATCAACGAGTTCTTTTTGCCGCAACTTGATGAATTGGGATTGGAAAATATGTGGTTCCAACAGGACGGTGCAACGGCACACACTGCACGTGCCACAACCGATATGCTGAAGGATGTATTTCCCGGGCGCCTAATCTCCCGTTTTGGCGATTTGCACTGGCCAGCAAGATCGCCTGACTTGACCGCTCCAGACTTCTTTTTGTGGGGCTTTTTGAAGTCGCGGGTTTATGTCAACAAGCCTCAGACTCTTGCAGCTCTTAAAGACAATATCCGTCAAGAATGTGAGGACCTATCTCCGGAAGTTTTGGCCAAGTGATGGAAAATGCCATAAAAAGGGCTCAAATGACAATCAACTGTGGCGGCGGCCATTTACATGACATCATATTCTCGACTTGATGTAAAAAAAATTAAAAGACCAAATAAAAATAATCCACAAGAAGAACCAAAGTTTTTCATTTTTTTTAATTTACAGCCAAAAAACATCGGAAGGTTATTTTCGCACCACCTTGTATTATTTTAATAAATATAAGCCACGCTATCATACATGCCACCTATCAAAAAAAAATTGACGGACGAATTCGACAGTCAAAAATTCAACATTTTATATGTCTTCAACATATTAAATGTTTTAATCTTCCTATCAAAACGAACACACCCTGTGTGATAACGTACAAAACTGCAATACCGTCTAATTAAAATATTATGTTCCTGTAAAATCTTTATTCGAGACTCGCAGTCACTTGCAATAAAAAAACCATATCCCATAAAAGAATTACGTGGTTTTAACAGATAATCTGCTAAATATTAATAAATCTTCAGCTCAATTGACATCAGTCGCCAAACAATTGAAAATACAAAACAAAAACTACTTTCAATTGTTTAGATTTACAAACGCCCTTGATAGCCAAAATCAGTTAATACTCCAAATGTGTAGTCAAAACTAGTTTTTTTTCTCAAAAGCTTTACCATCAATGAGTTCCGGTATAAACTAGTTAATTCCAGAAAACCTATCAACTTGATAGAGATAACTTACTCAGTATGAAATATTCAGAAAAAAAATCGAGTGTCTTGATAGCAAACTATTGTAAAATGCATTTCAGACATGCCATGCATGTATCTTGATCTTGCTAAAACTTTGGAGACAACATTGAGGAAGTAATGATAAAATTAATACATTTGCTCAAAATATGTATACCGTTGACAATATTGTAGGACTACTGGCAATAATTCCTCCCCAAAAAAAAACATGCTAGCCTTGAGACAATAGATATTTTCTTGCACAATCATACACGCACTGCATGACTGGTGTACTTTGTATTTAAACATCATACACACGTCTCTATCCATGAATATATCCCACCAACAAACAAAAAATGGTATTACTAGTAGTTTAGATTACATAACTCTACGAAAATAACAAAAATGTAGATGAGATTTCATATATGGTAACAAACATATGGCATGTGGTTTCGTCATAAAGATAAAACACGCCCGCTTATAACAAGCGTCACTAATCTATGAACTCTGGTGGTTAGGTTGTTAGGCCGCTTTAATCATATTGAAATCGCAACAAACATTTACAAACACCGTTGGTGGGTATAACAAGCATTTTGAAATCCTATAGATGACATATAAAAGATAAATTTACGGTTGGACATGAGTCGTAAAATCATCCCTAAGGATGCAGAGTCAAATTGTAAATACACGACCAACAATTAATAAACGCACCAAAAGCTGCGTAAAAATGTGGTAAAGCCATCAGCTGTTCGTTAAACGTCTGCCTAAGACTGCTATTACCTACGGCGTTTAGGGAATGACTTCTTCAAAACGAATTTCTGCAATCAAATATTTGTTTGGCAATGTAAACGCTTTTGATTCGAATACTTTATTTTAATTTCCTGCCTTTGATTGATTTTTGAATGAGCTAGATTGGATGTCGCAATTATATTATGAATTTACATACCAAATTCGCGTTAAAAGTTGTTCCAGTACAAATTTTGTCAGTTCTGTAATAACGTTCTTAAAGTTCCTCTCAATTAATCCAAACAAATAACCACTTAATATTTTTTATCAAATGAGAATGTTACGGATGTCTCCGTAAATGGAACACATGAATCCCCCGAAAGAAAAGAGGTTTTCAATTTGCTACAACAACCATTAACAACGAGATTGTCGTTTACCTAGATGGGAATATGTAGTTTAATAAGCGGTCGGTAATGTGGCTACTTCCTGACAAGAAAACTATTTCCAAGCAGTGTTTCAAAGGCTTGTGCCAAGGGCTACTCTAAGCTCTTATTGTATCAAAGAAATTAGTTTAAATCGATTCGTTATCGATAGTGCAACGAATGGATGTTATTGCGCCAGATGTTTCTCAACAGGTGCGTTCGTCGGCAGTGTTCATTAGCACCTCCACTTAGGTACGGCGGTATTAAAATTAATACCTAAATGCAGTATATGAATATTTGACAACAAGCGGCAATTTAGAGCATGCACAGAACATTTTGGATATATTTTTGAATAGAGCCTTGGTCAACCATCATGGAAACCTTCGAGATACCCCCTTATCTTTTGGGCATCGGACAAATCTAGGAGACCCAATAGGGATGACCGCCACTAAGGCGTCGAGGTCTACTTACTTACTTAAGTGGAGCTACAGTCCGGAATGTACCTGGCCCTCAACCAACATGCCTCTCCAATTAGCCCGGTCCTTAGCTAACAGCCTCCAGTTGCGCACTCCAAGTCTCCAAGTTGGTTGAGGTCGGTTTTTACTTGTGCTCTCTACTTAAGTCAAGGTCTTCCTCTACCGCGTCCAACGTCTGACTGCGAATCAAAGACTCTGCGAGCCGGAGTATTGGTGTCCATTCATTCTACTTGTTCTAGCCATCCTAACGTCTAATGCGGAGTTTTTTTTTACCAGGGGCATGTCGCTGTACTGCACGTTTAGTTCGGTAATCCAATTCTAGATTTTCAGCATCGGTTTTTTTTTTATCTAGAAGTAATTCCGTTTGGGTTTGATTTTTATTTTTTTCATTTTGTTGAGACTTCTTAACTCAACTCCCTAGTCTATAGTCACCCTTGTTTTTTTTATATACCCTATAATGTAGGGGTATATTGGTTTTATAACAAATTTTGTAACATAAACCAAGCATATGATATAAAAAGATGTGTTAGGGTATCAAAGGGTTGTTATTTTATCAAAAACTGTCATATGTTGTGACAATGACATTTAAAACCAATCCCGTAGGGGCATATTAGTTTTGATATATAGTTTGAAATTTAGAGAAATAATTTTTGATTTGGTCGGATACCATGTGAACGTAGGGACTATGAAAATGTGACCTTATTAAACAAGTAAGCAGGCTGTTTTTTATTTATGATGTTATAAATCATGGCGCAAGCTCTAAAAATTAAGAATTGGTCAAGACTGCATCCTAGCAGTTGCCTAAAGTAGTTTGACATAGGATCGTATCTACGCAGATTGTATACGAATCTTGCTATTGAATTAAAAGCAATGTTCAGTTTAGGCCTTGATTTAGCATCTGTGCAACCGAACAATTCATAACCATACATTATTAAGGGCATGACAATAGCCTTTACCAATTTGAGTTTTACATTCGTTGGCAAGCTGTCTTTGCATATTGATAGACCGCGTAAACCACCATAGATTTTGGACACTACAGTGTTGTCACTCCAAGTAGGGTTTCTATTGCCGATAATGCCAAGGTTTTAAATTTTGGAAACCATTTCGACTTCGACAGCACTTAAAAAAACAAGAGGAATGTGAGATATCAGCAAATGTTTATTTATAGTAATCGATTTCGTCTTAGAAGGGTTTAATAGGAGTCTATTATCACTAGACCACTTGGTCAACGACTTGAGGTCCTTATTCGTCAATCAAACCAATGGGGAAATGAATGTAGATCTGCACGTCGTCAGCATATATATGAAATAGACAGTTACGAATAACAAGTAGTAGGTCATTAATAAACATAGAGAATAACAATGAACCAATTATTGACCCCTGAGGCACATTACAATTAACAGGTAACGCAGACGCTGAGGACTGATTGTGAAAGACAGATTGGACTCTTTTCGTTAACTATGACATAAACAAATTTGCGGAGAGATGAGAAAAATTGAAACAAAGCACAAGAATCGAAAGCTTTTGAAAAGTCAATTAAAGTAACTAGAGTTACTTCATCTCGGTCGATAGCCTCCCGTATATCATCGGTCACTATTAGCACGGCAGTAAAACAGCTGTGTCCAGAACGGAACCCTGACTGCATAGGTGTTAACAATTTTGTTTACTTAATAAAAACTTTGATTTGATCACAGATAATAGATTGGAACGCTTTAGATAGAAAAAGAAGGATGGCAATTGGACCGTACTAATTTTTATTTTTGGGGATCGGTATAATCTTAGCCTGTTTCCACTGATGTGGGTAGGACGAAGACATTATGATAGAATTAAAAATAAACGTAATATACTTAGGGATATACGGTATTGTTATTTTTATGAACTTTGGGTGAATGGAGTCCATGTCCTTGCTTTCAGAATTTATGGACATACTTGCCTTTTCAACAGGAGACGAATCTACAATATCAAACAGAAAATGGTCTTCAGATGTATTTACAAAAATATTTTTCGAAATAGGACAAGACACATCAGGCACAAATGACACTTTAGTCAACGTTATGTTTATTTCTTTAACATCAATATCATTATCAGTCTTAAAGTTGTTTTCATTGCACACCCCCGCTTTTTTAATCTGATTGCAATGAAAAGATGAAGAACGGTTAGAATTAAATTTGTTTCTTTAATAACGGGTGATCCAAGTAGAGATACATTTTTCAATAGCATTTTTTGACAGATCACGTGTGAGTCGTGTCATGCTGTCATGTTATTTTTGTTTAGTATTGTTTGGCATTTCATAATGGAAAGACTTACGCGTGAACAACGTTTACAAATTGTTCAACTTTATTTTGAAAATTCACGTTCTGTGAGGAATGTGTTTCGTACACTTCGCTCAACTTATGGTCAATATAATCGGCCTACTGAGCGTACTATTCGCAACACCATCACCCATTTTGAGACCCAGCATTCATTATTGGATAATATTCGACCGAATAGCCTACGTCCAGCACGCTGTGAAGAAAATATAGCGGCCGTAGCTGAGAATGTACACGAAGACCGTAGAGAGTCGATTCGACGCCGTTCGCAGCAACTCGGACTAACGTATGCAACGACTTGGCGCATTTTACGTCAAGATCTTAAATTGAAAGCGTACAAAATACAGCTTGTGCAACAACTTAAGCCGCTCGACCTCCCCAAACGACATCGCTTCGCTCTATGGGCTCTTGAAAAGTTCCAAGAAGATCCGACGTTTTCGAGGAAAATTTTGTTTAGCGATGAGGCCCATTTCTGGCTCAATGGGTATGTAAACAAACAAAATTGCCGCATTTGGGACGAAGAGCAACCTGAAGAGATTGAAGAACTGCCACTTCATCCAGAAAAAACAACGGTTTGGTGTGGTTTGTGGGCCTGTGGAATCATCGGTCCATATTTCTTTCAAAATTATGCCGGTGCGAACGTAACCGTCAATGGCGACCGTTATCGTGCCATGATAACCGACTATTTGATGCCTGAAATTGACGCTCGTGATCTCGGCGACATTTGGTTTCAGCAAGACGGAGCCACTTCCCACACATCGCATCAATCAATGGACTTATTGAGAGAACATTTCGGTGAGCACATAATTTCACGTTTTGGGCCGGTCGATTGGCCACCAAGATCGTGTGATATCACACCGTAAGACTTTTTCCTGTGGGGATATGTAAAGTCAAAAGCTTATGCCGACAAACCCGCTTCGATTCAGGCCTTGGAGGAAAACATCACGCGTGTCATTCGCCAGTTACCAGTCGAAATGCTCGAACGAGTGATCGAAAATTGGACTCAACGGATGGACCATCTGCGACGTAGCAACGGCCAACATTTGACAGACATAATCTTCAAAATAAATGCCAAAGAATGTTCTTTCAAATGATAATAAACATTCTCCATTAAATTTGAATTTTCTGTGTTTTTTTCTTTAAAAAAGTAGGGAACCTCGAAATGGATCACCCTTTATAATAACTTAGCTCTTTTAATCATTGAGGTTACTCTGTTTCTAATCGTTTTGAACTCAGTAAAGATTTCTGACATTTGAAATCCTTCTCCATCGACGGTACACGTGATCTCTTGCCTTAAAGTATATGTAGAATTGAGCTACTCAGAATCGCTAGCTGATTTAGCAATGTCTGCCCATCCGTCCGTACGTCACCAGTTGGCGGGCCTTAAATTTTAAGGTAAAATTATGAAATTTGCCCGCAGCAGAACATTTTTGAAATCTGTCCACTACCGTGCCCCCTTTTAAGAAAGACGTAGTTTTTGGCCAAACCGTTAAAAAAATCTGAAAAATAAGATAATTTCATTATCTATATTTCCTCTTTATAAACTTTTGATTCAAGATCAATGGCTATGATAATGTGAACATTTCGTCCTTAGATCATTTTAACCCAATTACACTTTTTGTAGGCGTTTTCCTACAAAAACCATTTGTATAACCTACCTCATAGCACATGCAGGAGAAAAACGTTGTTTTTTGTCGCCACCATAAAAAAAAGTTTGATTATGTGTTCGAGGAACATGTTGTGACGAATTTGATTTCTATATTTTATCGCCATAAAGCCCACATTCCGGGATGTAAATTTTAAAGATATGATGGGATAGGGTACTAGAAGATCATTCTCATATCTTTTTGTACCCTATTTCATAGGTGTGTATTAATTTTGGTACATATTTTGTCACATAGATAAATAACTCGGTAGATATATCATAAATTAAATGGATGGACTCAGAGTTGATAGCTGAATCGATTAAGCCACGTCTGTCCATCCGCACGTACACCAGTAGTTCTTGGCAATTAAATATTGAGATAGAATGAGGATATTCGTCCTCTTTGTTGCTCCCAACAGAACAAGTGTTCATTCATGGAATAAAAGTTAGCTACTCAATTATTAGAAAGAAAATATTTTTTTATTTGTTTTTTTCCGTGCTTATGGTTCATTGATCCATTTCTAAGTAAATTCACGTCAAATGCACGTTTCAAATTTCATGTTTCTCATTTTTCGAGTGAAATTTTACTGAAAGAAAAATTGTCATGCATTCATTTGTGCAAATTCCTAACGATCCCTCAATAGATCGCAAAGTCACGAGCAAGCAACTAATGTTTACAATTTTATCGATTACTAATTTGTTTGGATTATCTAGAATATCTAAATCGGAAGGTGCGACATGACAGTTAGACATTTGCAAAGATAAAAAAAATTAACTAAATAAAATGTAATTTCTGATCAGTGGTGAGAAACACAATGCATTTGGCTTGTGACCCGCTTGAACTGCCAGTTACATACATTTTAGGCCGTGTAAACATTATAGGGGCCAGCAAATAAAATTATTGATAACTGCGACATCGCATTGTTCCAAATTTGGGTTGCATTATTCTTATTTTCAATATTTACACTTCAAATAAAAAATGCTGTTTTAAATTACAGACATATTTAGAATACAAAATACAACATAGAAAACAAAACCAATATAGAAAAAGAAAAGTAATTGTTTCCTTTATCAAACAATAATAATCAGTGCTTCGTATATTTTTTCGAGCATGTTTGTTTTCTTGATTGTTTGTAAGCAAATCGGCAAATTATAATAAACACCGTCCATTGTACAAAACCCTAAAACCCTTGGACAGTCACTAATGTGTGAACTGACGTGTGAATTTTGCAAAACGTGCAGAAACAGACTTTGTTCAGATAATCTGTTGAACTTTTTGCTGCAATCATAACTATTAGGCCAGTATGAACATTTATTTTAAAGCAATCAGAAACGATAATCCTAAGAAAAGATCGTCTATAATCGATTCGGTTTCCTGGTATAATCCAAAAAAAATGGCACCAGCTCATCCGGTGCCATTTTATATAATAACGAAATAGCCGCTTCGCTGATTGAAATCAAACACTTAAAATAACTCATTTTTTAGTATTTTAGTCGATAAGATTTTATGACAAACTAGATGTTTAAATGGTGACATTCAATGAGGTCATGATTGGATTTATTTTGTAAGGCGAAATAAGATCACGTGTTTTATTTGCGTTAATCGTTTATCATTCCTAAAATTAAAAAAATATATATATTTGAAGGCTATAATCTGCTGTGCGGATCGTTGAATAATCTATCCCATCCCAATCATAAAATTAATATCCCAAAAGTGTGGGCTTCATGGTGGTAAAAAATAGAAAATATCATTGTAACAACATATTGCTTAGAAGGTTTATCAAAATCTTTAACGGTTCGACGAAAAACAACGTTATTCCCCGGCATATGATTTTTTGTAGGAAAACGCCTATAAAAAGTGGCCATTTGTAAAATGAAACCAATGATTTTGCATCAGAAATTTCTTTAAAAAATTTTTTAGTTGTAGGTGGCCATTGCTCAGAGGAATGCGTGGTTGACTGCTAAGCCAAACGCTGCGAGTTCAAGCCCCAGCTGCGGCAGCATTTGTTTTCTACGAAAATCGCCAGCTTATCTGAGGCCACCTGTGCGATAATATGAGACAATGTAAATCTAAGTCTCCTCCTCTGTGCCACGTAGGTGTATGTTATATGTCTTTCCTTCTACGTATCTATCTGTCTCTCTCTGATGTATTAATGTCTTGATCTGTCCCAGCCGATGGCCTCAGTCGCCAGTGCTGTTACGTGTCTGTAGTTCGTTGCATTCATGTGCGAAGTACTGTGATGTCCAAGTCCAAATTTTTTTTAAATTTTTTTTTACTGAAAAGACACCCAAAAAGTGGGCGTGGCAACGAAATTTATAAAGACGAAATATATATATTGATATTCTCTAAATATGTTGTTCAGTCATTTTTTTCATAATTCTTTACGACTTGACCAAAAACTAGGTTTTTCCAAAAAGGGGTCAAGTTAGTAGTCGGATTTCAAATTCCAGTACCAAATTTGATCAGTCCAGCTCAAAACGTAAGGCCTTAAAACTGGTGACGTCCGGACGATGTCTTTTATTCCAATGAACGTGTAATATGGCATTTTCTACTGGTAAAAAATATGTTATCGAAAGCATCTAAGAACTGTCAAAACATATATTCTGACAATTATTGGAAGACAATATCTCTTTGCCGAAGAGTCAGATCGCTTCCGAAAAGAAACTATTTTACCAGCAGAAAACTGGTAGGGTCGGAAACGACCTCACCGACACATTCGATACCAAAAAAGAATTAATGCAAGGCGATGCGCTGTCATGTGACTTCTTTAATTCTTGAGAGGATTGTGCAAAACTCACAAGCCAACACTAGAGGGACAATTTTCAAAAATCGGTACAACTACTAGCATACGCCGACGATATTGACATCATTGGTAGGACCCAACGTGATGTCATAGCCACGTTTGCTAGTATAGAGAAGGAAGCGACAAAAATGGGTTTAGCAGTAAAAGAGGGCAAGACGAAGTATATGCTGTCAACACGAAACCCACACAACATCGACGAATTGGACAAAACGTCACCATTGACAGATATAACTTTGAGGTCGTACGGGACTTTGTCTATCTCGGCTTGACAGATATTACTTTGAGGTAGTACGGGACTTTGTCTATCTCGGCTCCGCTATTAACTCTGACAACAACATCTCGTCAGAGATTTAACGAAGAAATACTCTTGCCAACTGCTGTTTCTTCGGGATAAGAAGGCAACTTAGTATAGTAAGGCCCTCACTCGAACTACTAAGGAGATCCTATATAATACCCTGATCATCCCAGTCCTGCTCTACGGCGCTAAAACATTGGCCCTTGGTCAATTTGAGAGGAAAATTGTTCGAAAAATCTTCGGTCCCGGATACGTTGATGGGCTATGGAGACGAAGATTCAACCAAGAACTATACGATCTGTACAGCGACACGCCGCTGGTCAAAAAAAACTCCGCACTGGACGTTTAAGATGGCTAGGACATGTAGAACAAATGGACACCAATACTCCGGCTCGCAGAGTCTTCGATTCCCAGCCAGAAGTCGGACGCAGTAGAGGTAGACCTCGCCTTAAGTGGCGCGCACAAGTAGAAACCGACCACAACCAACTTGGAGTGCGCAACTGGAGGCAGTTAGCTAAGGACCGGGCTAATTGGAAAGGCATGTTGATTGAGGCCTAGGTTCATTCCGGACTGTGTACCGCCACTTAAGAAAGTTAGTACCAGTAGAAAAACCCGTTATCTAATTTTGTAGCTTATGATTTATCGTTTTAGTTTTTAAAAAGATAAGGAAATGGATATCGTCACTTGATAACAAAAATAATATACTTCACGAGACATTAGCTCTATTCCAGTTACGCATTCCTGCGAGATCTCCTTAAGATCCACAGCTGATAGTGTAAACTCTTCTGAGGACATCAGTTATCGAGTCATACGTGACTGACAAATGTTGATTTTGTATGATTGCTTACGAGATTCGAGTATCAAATATCGTATTTTCGTATTCTGCTATCAGTGATCGAGTATATTTTCAAACGGTAGAGTTTTATTATCGAGTGGATGCATGTTTGTGAGAGAAAATATAACATATTTTCATTTTGTTATTTTAAGTCTATCCATTATAGACAAAAATACACCCTTATTCACTCTGAACCTTTTAATAAAACTGAAATTAAAAATTTCATTATACATACACTGGGATTTGTAAAGTTTAAATGTTGTATTTTAGGGAAGATAATTGCACTTATTTTTAAAAGTACAGCTCTCTATCTGCAATAGAATTTGCTCGAAAAGATGTGGCACATCTCCAAAGGCTACGAATTGGGTATACTCAGCCGTATTAAGACCAATACCCACATATTGTTGCATATTGGACTAGGTATCATGCCAAAAGGAAATCATAAACCATCATGAATCAAAGTATAAAGGGTGGCATTGAGACAGAAGACCTCCACCTTACTCCAATCGATCTTCATAGAGCAAAAAACGCAGAGAAGCTGGAAATCACTAAATCTTTTTGCCACAGCACAATACTAGAATCGGTAACATATTAAAAAGGAATGGTTGACTACATCGTCCCACACCACTTATGGTCGTCAAAAAATGTGGTATCCAGCTCGAAAACAGCGATGTACACTGATGGTTGTATAATGTAAATCGCAGTAGGCTCTGCGGGTAATTCCGGCTAAGAATAGCTGACTTGTGTAGTGTATTTCAAACAGAGATCCATACTCTGAACTTGGCATATAAGAAGAGGATATCTATGTAGATATCACTAGTTTCCGTATCATCATTGTGGGTGGCCGCGGTGTGGTGGTAATGTGTTCGCCTGTGGAGTACAAGGTTGCGAGTTCAATCCCAGACAAATTCCATTCCTTTTTAATTCAAAAAGAAATAAAAAAAGGTCGGTTTTTATACCTAAAAGTCTGCACCATCTTAAAATTTCTTCATATATAACCAACATACGAAACAGGGACTCCCCGAAGTTAGTTCGGACACGACCCGTGGAGTAAATATCCACTACATCCAAAATCTGTCCTAGACTCCATTTCTTCCCCTTCTCTTACGCTCGTACTGTGGTTAAACATATAACATAACCCCTTGAGTGCGTGCAAATTATTAAAAAAGAACCCACTTCTGCAAAAGATCTGGATGGAGAGAACTTCTCTTCTGGGTATCCGGATATCTGAATAATCCCAGTTTAATTTTACCCCTTCAACAACATTTACTCTTTTCTTGATCGAGTATCGCTAAGGGCTCCCGCGGCCTTAGTGAGTTTGACCCCTCAACAGAGCATCAAAAAACCATAACACCTAAGATTTAACTGCAATACCAACGCGTTTCGTCAGTTCTCCAAGTTTCATTGACAACTGAGATCGGTTTTTGCAATTTCGAGAATTTGACAAAAGCTAGAATTTTAAATGTAAGACAAATTAGTGAACAGAAAATAATTCAAAACATTTACCTTGGAGCTAAAGTTCGTAATTATTCAAAAAAAAAAAAAACATTACAAGCTAAAACAAGTTGGTTTGATGAAGAATGAAGACAGATGCTCAGGTAAAGGCGAGAGCCATCATTGACTTTTGTAGACAAAAAATGTGGCACCAGCTTTCATATAGAAAAGCTCGAAATCGAATATATAAAGTAAGCTTCACCAAAGTGTAAAACGTCAAGGCCGGAACAGAATGCTGTCGATATGAACAGTAAATACGAAAAATCTTCCGCTTTCATGCACAACGAAGCATTCGAAATTGGCTACGTCAGCGAAAAGTTCCAACCTCCCGACCTAATCGAAGTGAGGCAGGCTGTTGGAAATAATTTAGTAAAATTAAGCCGGTTAAGGTGGTTCACCTAATGATTCTCTAAATATTGTCGGATGAAAGTAAACCTAAAGAATGGAAACTCAATATAATTTTTACAGAAGAGTCCACAACTGATCAAATCATTACACCTCGGCAGATCCTGGAATCTAAATCGAGACCCACCACCTCTTCATCGATTTCAAAATTGCATACAACAGCATTTATAAAGAGGAATTGTTCAGATTGTACCAATATCGTTTTTTAAGGTAATTTCGATAAGAGTTTTTGATAACAAGCGCAACAAATTTTATCCAGACTAAGAAAATACGAATGGAAGTACCTCCAAGTTTAAGAAATCGATATGGTCTAAGTTATATGACTTTGAACGTTAATTGTTTTTTTAGTCCAAAAACACAGCTATTATAAAGGAGATATCTGTTTATGCAAGTATAGAGTCATTTGGTATTCCTTTTTTACTGAAAGCATCTATATATTGAATTGCAACTTCATCGATCATAACTGCGTATAGAATATTCTTGAACAGCAATCATCCGTCTTTTTCTTCAGACATTCCATATGGTCACAGAACGCATTGGGCTCCATTTATATTATTTTTCAATAAAGGGGAAGTCCGTAATTATTTTTTCCTTTTTAATTGTAAAAATGTGTGGTAGAAACGTAAATAAAGATAACAAAATACACACAGAAACTGCAGATTTTTAAACTCATGCGATAGATACAACGTGTTTTACACAAAGAATCGCATTTGATTAGTCACATTGAACTTGCACATTTCAATATCAAGGCGGTGTTGGTTTTATCCGGTTAAAACTAAAAAGTTTTCTTTCGAATAGATTAAAATACAAAAAGTATCGCACATGAAAAGCGTCTTCAGGGTTTGTTTGAAATAGTCAACTAGTAATGTATTGGTATGAATCTACGCAAATGCTTTTTGCAATATTGCCAGAAATGAGTCAATTAAAAAACAGTGTATACACTGTGATCCGAACGTATCTGCAGGTACAGCATATGATTTTTCCAACAAAGAACGCACTCAAAACATCTGTATTGAATTTATATATATTTTTATTTATAAGATTTCGCTTGCCTATGTTTTTTGTTTGGGGAGCGAATTTGTTTGAACAGAAAAACTGATTTCGTTTTTAATGAGACATAATTTTTTAGATAAACGTACAATCTGTAACATATATATGTATGTAAGATAGTAATTTTGTGCGCCATCTTTAATGTCGGCATTGAATATCTTTAAAAATAAATTTTTATATGTGGGGTATTTTTCTTTTTGTTTTCTCCCTCACAATTTGTTAACTGGTTTTTATTTACACCATCAATCAAGTACCCTCCTCTATTGCCCAAAGTTAAATGGGTCCTTTTATCTGTAATTTCCATTACTTTTTGGAGAATCTCCTTGAGCCATTGAGCTTTTAAATGATCTGAGGCTAGCTTTTCAAATAACCAAACAAAAAAAAGTCTGGGCCGTTTTTAATCTGTTTTTAGCACTCAATATCGTCATTTATTGACAGCGCACGTCCAGTGAATTTTCGTTGCAGAAATTGCATTGTTTGATTTGCAGTACGACATGGCTCTGGCCTTTTCACACACTTGTAGGCAGACCTAATGAACCAACATCCACTCGATATCTACGATATTTTCGATGAACGACTATATTCAAATACCTGCCTCAGTATTTCGGCGCGTTGTTTTGTGGTCAAGCGATTCATATTGAATACTGTACTTAATGTCAAAAACATCTCCACTCAAGCCAATCGGTTGACAAATGTCAAAGTTATTCAATGTTTACATATCGAGAGAAAAGAAGGTCTGGGTTCGATTCCCAGCCGTAGCAACACCTTTATGATTTTTCCTCTCATGATGATCTTAGAAATAATCCGAGTAGTATTAATTGCGAAAAAAAGCATAAAACAGGAGGTAACGCCATCGTGCAAGAAGTACACATGTACACATGAATGTGAGGAAGCTCGGCCCTGGGTACTAACGAGCCTGTTGCGCCAAAAATTTGTATTTGTATTTGATAATTGATTGATGGCGATTCCACTAATCTAAGACATCAATTCTAATCTCCATAAGTTTAGTCCCGCATTTGATAACAATAATTTTTCTTTTTTTACCCGACCTCTTTCGAAACCCGGACAAACATCCAAGAGTAAAAATTGCCATCATAAAATTAGCCTTGTGAAATCAGCGTTAAAAAGAATGTCCTATTTCTTGCTGAATGTCACGCTGATGAAAATACCTCACTGGATATAATAAATCACTAAGAAGGTTGAATAGATATAAACCGACAATTGTAAAACAACCATTATTGGTCCATAATAACGCAAAACACATTGTTGATAAAAAAAAACATCGAAAAATTATATATTTTATTAATAATCTTGAAAATAGAAATAAATTTATATCAGTATCAGTCATCAAAGTTAACAGACTGATAACATACTTTTTATTTACCTACTTTCATTGCAGTGTTATCACGCTTCGGAAATTTGATTTGAAAAAAAAACATGCATATGTTTCGGATAAGCTTTTGCAAACTATTGCCAATAATTGTTTTGGTCTAGACAAATCGATCAAGATTTGGAATGTCTATTATTTTACAATCTGTTTCCCGATATTGTTTATGTTTTTATTTCTTCCTTAAATAGTCTAAATGTCTAATACAGAACGCCATATCACCAAGACATCCTTATTGATGGCTCATATTAATATATGACCGATATTAATCTCTCATCTCGTGATGATATGAAAAATCATTCCAGTATTATAAATAATCATAAAAAGCTTATCTCATGGAACAGTTTGGATTCAGCGTAGATCACATCAACAGGAAAGATGTGCACAAGGCTGGATATACAAAGAAACTTGATGCATGGGAGCCACGAAAGTTATCGCAAGAAATCTCATGGACCAAAATTCTATCTGTGAATCGCTGCAGAACCGCAGCAAAAGCGTCTGGTGACTAGTGATGATGGATAGTGGATCTATTAAGATACGATATTAAGATGACCCTGCGCAAGTGGTTGCCAAGCCAGGATTGACTGCAAGGAAGCTTTTGCTGTGTTGTAAATATGGTTGGGTATGGCAAAACTCTTATTTCAGACCTGTACTGTCTAAATTTGAACCGTCTTAAGGAAGCAATTACCCAGAAGCGGCCAGCTTTAGACAATCAAATTGTGGGGAATCGTGTTTTATCTAGTCAGCGAATATTTGACCTAAATCGGATCTTTCTAACTATGCTTAAGAAACATTTTATTTCGATTTATATTTTAGTTAAAACCAGCTGACCCACAGTCTTTTTAAAAAGAATACAAACCAACGGCCGAATTTATTAAGGAATATCAGAGGATGTTTAACTTTAAAACACTTATCACTTAAATGCAAAATCCGTATCTATAATCGATTATCACATTAAAGCAACGTTGCTTAGAGGTCGCTTAATTTAAACACGATCGACTGCGTTATGAGGTTGTTTAGAGCCATTTCAAAATGCATTGTTGACAGATCAGAGAAGTTTCATTTAATTTTTTTTATATTTATTTTGAGTTTCTGTGTTGAAAAGTGAAAGCAAACTAATAAAAATAGACTGAAGCTACATTTCTTTTGTAAATAATTTCAATGTAGTGAATGTGATAAATACAAACAGACCAACAGCTACATACAAATGTACAAACCGAGAATTAACCCAATCGAACTTCAAGACTATCTCTATATATTCGGCAAAAGTATCGATTTTCTAAGCCCAATATGGAAAAGCTTATCAACATTGTACGATCCGATCTTATAGGAGCGGTCACATTTCTGCTCATCTCCAAGTGATATTAAGGTCGAAATGAAGTATATTGTATAATCTACTACCTCACTAAAATATAATTCTTAAAACATTCCATTATACACTTTTTAGATGCAAGATGAGAATATTAACGGATTTAGTCAATCTACGCTATGTGTTATTTACCAGAGGGTCGCAAAGGCATTTGCCTCAAAGAGATCGCAATTTGCGAAAGTGCCAAAACAGTGTCTGAGCAAGTAAGAGAGATAAATGGGACATAAACTTGTATCAAATTTCCTTTTTTGTACTAGATTTGCAAATTTTTATTACGTTTTATGAAACAATCATCCTTTAGTTAAGCAGCAATGAAAAATCGATTATAGATAAGAATTTAAGCAACGTTGCTTAGAGCCAAATTAAATATTTAAGCATGCTTAACTAAACAACCTCTGAGACACATTTAAAATAAAATCTTAAAAATACGGCTGCAAGTGTTTCTTTGTTAATCATGTTTAAAATCAAAAATAGTGCACACAGTTAACTTTGCTAACCTATCTTTTGCTAAAGGACTTAGGACGTTAGACCATTTTTTTAAATGAGTAATTAGAAATAAATATAAATAACGTAAATAGTTATTTCTCTAACAAAATCTGCTTTTATTATTTCTTATAGGCCACCACATTTCTAGTTAAATTAATTTTTCTGACCCTTTAAAAAATACCCCGTCGTATTTGAAAATTCATATTTTTCACAACAGACCGACGCGACGTGATCTAGTAACCCAAATTACAATATTGGCGATAAATTTATTTGGAAAATAGAAGTAACCATTACCTGTTGAAAACTATTCGACTTCATTGTGATTTTTTTCAATATTATTGAAAGGGTGATTCTTTTTTTAAATATACAAGGAAGTATAAAATTATTCATAAAAATAATCAAGTTCCAGAAAAAAAAACATATGAGAAGGCTAGCTACAATCCGCTGTATGGATCATATTCCATTCCAAATGTCCCCCAAAATGTCGTCTTTATGGCGATGAAATATAGAAAGTGTCTTTGTCAGAACATATTGCTCATATAGTTTGATGAAAATTTTAAAAATTCATTTTGGGATAATGGCAATACCTATCTATGGAGGACGCTTAGTCGAAGAAAGGAAGTGGGCTAACGGCAATTAGTTGGTCTAAGAAAAATTCGGTGGTGGTTGCGAAGAGGGGGTGGGGGTTTTTGAATGTTCAAAAAAATCGTCGTTACTCTTAACTCACCAAAAATCAGGCCAAGAAATTGTTGGGCATTTTTTGGGATTTTACCGAAGAAGTTTTTTTTTACTTACTATATGAGCAATATGTTCTGACAAAGACACTTTCTATATTTCACGACATTTTGGGGGACATTTGGAATGGAATATGATCCACACAGCGAATTGTATCTTTTATAGTTCGACAAAAAGCAAAGTTTTTCGCCTGGTTATGCTATGAGGTAGATAGTATATACAAACGATTTTTATATGAAAACGACTCCAAAAAGTGGGCGAGGTATGTTTATATAACCATAACCAGTGATTCTACACCAACATTTTTTTCCAAATGCTTATAAATTTGCCGAACGTTTTTTGCTGAAAACTTGGGCGTAGCACAAAACCTTAGATGGACAGAATATAAATATTCAGGTTGACTACATATGTTGTTTAGGCAGTTTTTAAAAATTCGCTACTGTTTGTCCAAAAATAATATTTTTCTAAAATGTGGGGGTGGCAGTCGGCAGATTTGTTCTATATATTATTTTAACCCACGCCCACTTTTTGGAGCCGTTTTCATACAAAAACTATTTGTATACCGTACGCAATACAATATGCAGGAGAAAAACGTTTTTTTTGGTCGAACCATACAAGATTTTGCTAAACTGTCTGAACAATATGTTGCGACAATTTCAATTTTAATATTTCTTTTCCATAAAACCCACATTTAATTGATATTTATTTTAAGAAAGGGACGGCTTAGGGTATGGAAAGATCCGCACAGCGGACTGTAGCCTTCTCATATGTTTTTATATTGCCTTTTCTATTTTTTCGAATATTGAATTGACTGTATAAATCACAACCTATATGATGGCTTCAGTACTTATTTTTGAAACATTCGAACATTTTGTATTTTACTTACAAAAAACTGATTTTTGAGAGGAAACTCGCTTTTAATATTGGGTTTGTTGGTCTGTCCGGTTTTTTACGATTCATATTGATTCACTTTTATTTTACGATCCCGAAGTAGATATATAAACAAATAATAAGTGTCAAAACTACTCAGTTTGTATATGTCTTAATATTTACTCGAAACACTTTAGAATTTTGTTAATAGCACTTAAAATTCTGTTCAGCTGGAATAATTAGATAAATTTCATTTTACACTCGACCCATCAAGTCTAGCCACAAACGGGAAAAACATTTCCAAAAAGCACTTGTGCGTTCACAGAATAAATTAAAACAAAACTCAAACAAATAAACACAACAATACTAGTCGATCATAATTAGCTTATACTGATATTGGGTAAAAATCACTTGACAATTTTTATTTTTATTTGTTAATTTGTAATCGGATTATTTCAATGTTGAGATCACTGTAGCCCTTAAGTCTATGTAGCGTGAGAGAATAACTAAAAAAACACACTACGGCCTCGATAAAATATCGCGTTCACGAATAAAGTATCGGTGAGCAGCCGGACGGACGTCTTCATCGCACAGCGAAAGTACGTTGAGTGGTATCCCTAGCTACATTTTCAAACAATTTATAATCTCTATCCAAACCAGAGAGAAAACCTATGGACGTGTGTGCGAATATTTTTTTAGTATGTGCGCGTGTTATCAAATATATTCGGGGATCCCCTTTAATTATGCCATGCGATTGAACTCAAAGGATACGCTTAGATCATCGTGGATCATTTAATTAAAGGGTTACCCCCGCTGCAGAGGTAGTTGAATTTAAAAACTATTTTATTACATTTATCTACCATTAGATCAGAACCAGTATAGCCAGTGTTGCCGAAAAAAAGTGAAGTGAGTAAATTTGCGGGCCATTTCGAAGAAATGGGAGCCACGTTTTGGTGATAGTAGGAGAGTGAATTTTAATTTTTTGTTTGCTTAAGTTGAAGAGAACAGAAAAATCATTTATATATATTTCAGTTATGTCAGTTACTTCTATAAAAAACGCCTTGCGTACGCTTCAGGGGCCTCAACCATTATGTTTCTCCAATCAGCTCCCTCCAGTTGCGCACTTCAAGTTGATTAAGGTTGGTATATACTTGTGAGCTCGGCAGGAAGACCGTCATCTCCGGCAGCTTTGGTAAGCTTAAGTTTAGACATTTCTGTCCTTACTTCACATAGGATTGAAGCAGTCCATCGTAATTTTTTTCGATTTCCTTTAAGAGGACTTCCATTGGTTGATCTGCACGATGTCAAGCTTTTTAACTATGTGGTGATCAGTCCAACCGCCATATGCTCTAAATGCAGTACCTATGTAAAGGGTGATCCGTTTCGAGGTTCCCTACTTTTTTAAAGAAAAAAACACAGAAAATTCAAATTTAATGGAGAATGTTTATTATCATTTGAAAGAACATTCTTTGGCATTTATTTTTTGAAGATTATGTCTATCAAATGTTGGCCGTTGCTACGTCGCAGATGGTCCATCCGTTGAGTACAATTTTCGATCACTCGTTCGAGCATTTCGACTGGTAACTGGCGAATGACACGCGTGATGTTTTCCTCCAAGGCCTGAATCGAAGCGGGCTTGTCGGCATAAGCTTTTGACTTTACAAATCCCCACAGGAAAAAGTCTAACGGTGTGATATCACACGATCTTGGTGGCCAATCGACCGGCCCAAAACGTGAAATTATGTGCTCACCGAAATGTTCTCTCAATAAGTCCATTGATTGATGCGATGTATGGGAAGTGGCGCGAAACACATTCCTAACAGAACGTGAATTTTCATAATAAAGTTGAACAATTTGTAAACGTTGTTCACGCGTAAGTCTTTCCATTATGAAATGCCAAACAATACTAAACAAAATAATATGACAGCATGACACGACTCACACGTGATCTGTCAAAAAAGACTATTGAAAAAAGGATCTCTACTTGGATCACCCGTTATACATTAGATCACCCCACAAAAAGGATTTGATGCTAAAACTTCTCAGTGCATTACACTTGCTTGGAAGTTGAGCTCAGTACCATTTAGTTGACGATGGACAAGGTGTGTCATAAAGCTCCATTCAGCTTTGCGTCAGAAGTATCCAATCTGATGGTAGAATATCAAATTGGAGGAGAAATTCGCGGGTCCTTGTCATGTTTGTGCTCGGTTCAAATTTGGAGTATTTTTACTGAGTTCTCAAATATAGAAAAAGCTATTTTTGAGACGTGGGCTGGTGGAAATCTTCATAGAAACGATGAGCACGTGCCCAAAGTAGTGTGCGACTTTAACTCACTAAAACCACCACCCTTTTTGTATTTGTATTGCAACTAAGTATGGAACTTATCTAGCAGTTTATTTTCTTATCAATTCCAAAACGCAGTACTTCTGCATTACTGCGTAATCAAGAGTTCCAAAATGCAAACAAATTACTATGATGCAAAGCATATTTTTCTAAAACGCATTGTGAAAGCATCAACTGCGCAAACACACGCAAAAAGACCATCGTGAATGTTTGTGATGCATAACATAATATGCGAAGCAGTGCAAAAGCATTCAAAACCTGGCATCATTAAAGCAGTGTGCGTTCGCAATACGCATTTTTTGACGTTTTGGAATTGAGCCAGTTGCTGCCTTTTCCACAATTTATAGCGCTGTTTGTTATAATCGGGCCAAATCTAAGGCCTTAGTTCTTTGAAGACGACATAATAAATTTATTTCGTCAAGAATTTGGAAGACCGTTGTGTTAACGTGTCCCAATAAATATTTGAAAACGGTGAGAAAATGGAATCGAGGCTATTTCAATATGCTGTAATGTTATAAGTTATTTAGCTGATTAGATCAGCTTTTTTACACCAAATGTCAAAAGAAAACAAAAAGAAGAAAATGCATTAGATTTAGATATAAAAAAAATTTACTTGTTGCGAGCAATGTTCAGAGTGACATTGACATTGACACTACGAAACAGAATTATGCGAGCCAAATAGCTCATTCGAGCACTTCTCGGCAACGCTTCATCACACACTATGAAAAATTATAACAGCACACTAGAGCCCTGAAAGTATATGTAAGAGATATTGATAAAAATACACATATAATGTTGCGCTCAAGCTGATCTCTCCCTTTGCATCTGCGCTCACGGCATAAGATTAGCATGTATAATAGGAACCTTAGTGACTCAGCCAGTCTCAGTGGGCGAATTCTTGTATTCTTTGGCTACACTGTATCTAACATTTTGTCAACTTCAATGAGCTATGTTAATCGGTGGTGAGCTGAGAGATACCTTGACAAGTCAATTAATAGTTATGCATATCACCTAATGAAAGAGAATTTGTACGCCTTTATGTGCCATGACGATGAGTAAACAAATCAAATGCTATAAATATCATTGAGAATACAATTCAGAAACTCACCACAAAGTGTGGTAACTAATCGATCTTCGATTCAATGTGTACCTGCCCATTTTGTTTACTACAAGTTATTTTTATCTTCGCATTGTAGTGACGTGATGGGGGAAAAGTAACGTCTGGTGATATGATTGCCACTAGCTTATTGTTGATACCCTATGTTCTAGAAACTGGGTCCAGAATAATCTAGTTTTTGGAGGTTATGAGTTAGCATTGCATATATAAGCATTTCTAACAACAGTAGCTTGACGACAGTAAAGAAACGTTATTTTCAAAGTAATCTAAAAAGATTAACAATTTAGAAATCGATTGGATGTTTATTGCGCTAAGCACTTTGGACAACTGCCGTCGTATATACAAACAAACACCTAATCCGCCAAATCATTTTTCGCCCACCGTAGACATTTTTTGCTGGCGTGTCCGTCCCAGACCACACGGTCTGGGTTTCCAATGAACATACATGAAAGTTTAAGTCTAATGAAGGTATGTGTGTATGTGAGCACGATAACTCAAGGCCGTGTTTAGAAATTTATCAATCCATCGGAAATGATAAGATTATTAGGTACGTCAAAGATGGCATGATTGCAGGTGTTTTGCTTGCATAAAATATGCTCTGGAGTCTACAGATAACGATTTTTGTGATTATTTGACAGGCGATAACTATTGGATTTATTGATTTTTAACAATTACACATTGGTTATCGACTTTTTTTTCGGGAGAAGTACCTATGTCCTACCTATTTTGATTAATTCCAACATTGCGATAACAGAGGAACCCAAAAAAGTGGTTTTTTGGAATTTCGTTAGGATATGATTCAAACGCAGTTTGAATCAAGAGTACTAGGCAAGAGTACCTACTATAACTTAGGCTTCAAGAAATAATAGCGGTTTTTTGTAGAACGGTCTAATACAAGCGTTGTTTACTATGGGAAGTGAAGGACTATCCCCTGCGCTTGGGCGGGAGGGACAATGTCATGGAAACTAAGTATCGAAAATAAACACGGTAATTCTTACAATCACGAGGAAAATGCAAATGTCATGAAACATTTTAGAACTAACATTTTGGTTGCGCATATTTGAACGAACAGAGCAATTATTTTTTTGTTAATTTGGGGTACTGAATGAAGTTAGCCGCATACGACAGCATTTATAGAGACGAATTATACAGAGACATGTCTAGTTTTGGTATACCGCCCAAAACTCGTCCGTTTGTGTAGGATGACGATGGAGAATTCTCGCTGCTCGGATTTAGGCAAGGCGATGCGCTATCATGTGACTTCTTCAACTTGATTCTTGAAAGGATTGGGCAAAACTCACGAGCCAACACCAGAGGCACAATTTTCCAAAAATCGGTACAACTACTAGCATACACCGACGATATTGACATCATTGGTCGGACCCAACGTGATCTCATTTCCACGTTTGCTAGTATAGAGAAAGAAGCGTCAAAAATGAGTTAAGCAGTAAATGAGGGCAAGTCGAAGTATATACTGTCAACACGAAGGGACACACAACATCGACGAATCGGACAGAACGTCACCATTGACAGATATAACTTTGAGATAGTACGGGACTTTGTCTATCTCGGCTCCGCTATTAATTCTGACAACAATATCTCGTCAGAAATCAAACAAAGAATTACTCTTGCCAACCGATGTTTCTTCGGGCTAGTAGTAAAGCTCTCACTCGAACTACTAAGGAGATCCTATATAAGAGTCTGATCATCCCAGTCCTGCTCTACGGCGATGAAGCATGGACCGTCTTAAAAGCGGATGAAGAAATCCTTGGTCGATTCGAGATGAAAATTCTTCGAAAAATCTCCGGTCCCGTTTGCGTTGACGGACTATGGAGACGAAGATTCAACCAATAACTATACGAGTTGTACAGCGACATGTCCCTGGTAAAAAGACTTCGAATTGGGCGTTTAAGATGTAGAACGAATGGACACCAATACTCCGGCTCGCAAATTCTTCCATTCCCAGCCAGACGTCGGACGCAGTAGAGAGACATCGCCTTAAGTGGCGCGCACAAGTAGAAACCGACCTCAACCAACTTTTAGTGCGCAACTGGAGGCAGTTAGGGAAAGGGGAAAAAATCCCGTGAAATTGTATTCGCGATAGTGGAATTGTGTTACTTGTAGTGGGGTATATCGATGTCAAAAATACTTCGGTTCAGGCATAGATCAAGTTTTTTGAATCTCATATATTCGGTAATATAGTAAAAATATAATTTATTAAGTTTTAAGTAAAAAGTTGGGAAAAAGGGCAAAATGGAACATTTGGATACCTGGACAAGAAAAACGTTTTGGCAGTTACTGGATAATTAACGGTCATACTCATCGGACTAGCAAATTGCAATGTAACGGGTTATTTTTTAACAGGTAAGTTTTTCAGGTTGGCAGCACTGGTTATTAATGGCGTCCAAACGTCATCTGTTAAAGTAAAAAGTTTTCAGTATATTCCGCCATTTAATCACGGAAAGACTTACAAATGAGCAACGATTGCAAATTATTGAAATTTATTATCAAAATTCGTGCTCTGTGAAAAATGTGCACCGTTTGATACGACCATATTAATGCAAACAGCGATAAGGCTTATTTCTGGCTCAATGGATACGTAAATAAGCAAAACTGTCGCATCTGGAGTGATGAACAGCCACATGCCATACAAGAATTTCAGATGCATCCCGAAAAAATGACAGTTTGGTGTGGTTAATGGGCTGGTGGCGTCATCTGTCCATTTTTCTTCAAAGATGACCGTGGAAGAAACGTTACCGTCAACGGCAAACGATATCGAGCCATGATAGGCGACTTTTTTTTTGCCCCAGTTGGCTGAGTTGAACTTGGTTGACATGTAGTTTCCTCAAGACGGTGCCACAGCTCGTGAAACAATTGAAATGTTGAAGGATAAATTCAGTGAACAGCTTATCTTCCTCACACGTGTGAAACAATTATGTGGCCGGAGTGCTGTTTTATGTGAAAATTATAAAATTGTGAAACACAAATTATTAACTATAATTAACTGTTACAATATGAGTGTGTTTAATAAAAAAAAAATGATATAAAAGACGTGGAATTCATGACCAGTATCATTGCAAAGTGTGAATACAAATGCAATTTTAATGAGAAAACCAAAAAGTATTCTGTGCAAAAGTTTGTGTCAAAGTTTGTTTTCATACAGATGATGTCAGTTTTTTATTTGACAGTTCAACCCTGACATTTTCCTGAACAACTCTATACCAGTTTAACCTGGTCAACAGAGTTAAATTGTATCCACTGGCTGATTTTTGATATTTATGTAATCGATTTCTGAGAAATCATCAAAAAACTATTAATTATTTATTAATCTCAGTAAGAAAAATATTGTTTTATGATTTTTTTCATGGTCAACAGAGGTTAAATTTTTATCACCACAATATTGTCAAAAAATATCCACTGGATTAAATTGCTAAAATTGTCGATTGCGTTAAAATTTTAGCCAGTGGATAAATTTTTGACATTAAAATGGTGAATAGAGACTTCAAAATACTAACCTGCTCAACACCACGCTAAGATTTATCCAGTGGCTAATTTTTTACATTTCGTATACCTATGAAAGAGTGAAAGAAATGAAAAACACACTCGTGGTTCGTGAATTAATCGTCCTTACTGCAGTGTTCACATATGACCGAAAAATAAAATTATAAAACAAAAACCAAATAACATTTATTTTATTTTTAAATAAACTACAACTGGGTTTTAGGAAATAGATGGTTACAAAATTGTTATGATTTTATTCGTTTTGCTATATTTCACATGCGAAATATGCTCAACTTGAACCAAATAGGATGTATATCCATAATCATGAACACAAATCATAAAACAACAATTTCTTTGTTATAATTATAAATTATTTTTTGGTTTTGTGATGATCTCTCTTTCTTCCGTATTTTTTTTAATTCAAGAAAATATAAAGAAAGGAATTTCATTTGAATTCTTCTGAAAAATTATTCAAAATATATTGTAAAAAAAAATCCCATTTAATCCAATTATTGACACAGCGAAAAGCCAATATTTTGGTTACCCCTAACAGAAATGTCAAAAATTAGACAGTGGATAAAATCTAACTACCATTTTAACGCAATTGACACACGGCCTAAAAATACAAATTTTTTCATATCATTTATCAAGTCATAAGTTTACCACGTTCGCATCGTTTACGACGACTCTCGAAATTGCAGGAAACCACTATGTATGTCCCAACTGAAAATATAAAACAAAATTTCTATTAAATCCATTACTAAACAGACGTGAAAGAATTTAACACATACAATCATCGAAAGGATTTCCACAATCAACTCTTTAACGCAGGTATATATACAGAACCAGAGATCAAGTTCTGGTTCATCTCTGTACATAAACCTACACCACCATATCTTAATTCAGTTTATATATATGTCAAATTTGTTTTTCTGTTAAACCAATCCAAATCAGGGGGTCAATTCCCGTTCTGTGATACTGTGAAATGAAAATAATTTTCACAAGTTCACTCTGAATTCGATTCTCGATCTATGAAAAAATGAAAACAAATGTCAAAATCTTTTCATATGATAAGTTTTTTATCACAGCAATTTCATTTGTGAAGAAGTGTGAAAAAGTGATGGAAGTCAAAATTAAACGGGGACGAAGGTCTTCAGAAACCCAAAAAAAATCGACTTTCTGGAGAACAGGCCTGATTTGGCCAATGACAAGTAAGTAACCTTCAATTAATATAAATATGCGTTGAAAATATATAAACTTAAAAAAAATAAATTTACAGATTTACAACAGCTGACGGTGCTCATACCCGTGATCATGAGTGGAAGGAACTAAGCTTCCTTCTGAACAGCTTAGGCGGTACCTTCAAAGATGGGCCGAAGTGGAGGAAGTACTGGAAAGATTTAACGTAAGTTTAATAGATAATAATATCAATGAAACAATAATAAATTCATAATATTTTCATGTTTATACAGAAAAAGTCTGCGAAGCCGTGACAGCGCCATTAAAGGACAGCGCCAGAAAAGCGGCGTTAATGGACCCATTCCTATTAAATATCTTACGGATCTAGACAGAAGGGTAATAAACATTACTACTCCAGAAGCCGTGGAAGGGGTCTCAGCAATCGTGAGCGAGATCGGATTTGAGCCTATAATCGTAAGTTTAGAGGTGCACTTAAAACTTCAGTAAATTAAAAATATATTATTGTACTCTTTTTTCCAGTTCCAACATGAAGAAGGTCCAGGTCCTATTATTGAAGACGACGACGTGCTGTATCCTTCAGCTGAAAGAGAGGAAATTCCATCAACGTCCATTTCTATAGGCAACCGTCGAAAACGGCCAAGGCGTACATTAAATAACGCCACTGACGACGCCTTGGTCGCATATAAAGAAATAGAAGAGAAGAAAATGAAGCTGGAGGAAAAAGAAAATAATGTTGATGGAGGAAAACAATATAATACAAAATAAAATTAACAAAAAACTGGATAAGTTGCTCCAAGCACTAATTAACAAAAAATAATTTTGAATAAATGAAATGCATTAATGTTTATTTTTCTTTTATTTTTACAATTTTTTTACTAAGGTAAGCTTTATTTAAATATCAAATGCCTGGCTAACTATTCTGTTGTGAATGCGTCTACCTTCTTGCAAAATTTGATTCGATGAAGAGTGCGGATCCTCTTCAGATATATCCACTTCGTAATCATATTGCAATTCGATATCCTCCAAATATGTGATTCAACACAGGCATTGATTATTATTCCTGCTTTAGCTGGATCATAAAATAGGACTCTTTCTTTTGCCAGACACCGAAATCTGCTCTTTTGAATGCCAATACATCATTCGACAAGAGCCCTTGATTGCCGGAAATTCTTCTCTTGAAGGAAACTTCACATATCTATGCGCTATTCTGTTCAACGCAATTGAAACCTCCGAAACACAGCGATTCACAGATTCACAGGAGGCGCGTTTCTTCGTTGAGCTGAATCCATAATTGACTTCAATTCACTTATTAGATCCATGCAAAGATGTTTTGGAAATCTATAAAGTTGAATAAAGTGCTCTTCAGTAGTAACTTCGAACGGGTTATGACTATCCCGAAGGGAACGTCGCAAAATTGCCACTTTATTTCTAGGAAAAAAAACACATTATTTTTGCTGAAAACAAAACAACAAATTAATAAATTACCTCTGTTCAATACGACGCCTATTGTTTATAATAACTCTTATAATTATTTCCGACATTTAAGGTAATAATAAAATATGTAAAATGCAAACTCAACAAACCGAATGAAAACAACAAGCGCACAAATGACAGATAGGTGACAGCATTTACCATTTAGTACATTTTAGTACACATTTAGACCACTGTTTATCATGATGGGTTCGAGAATCGCATTAGGTGTATTCGTGAAGTGATAAAATGAAAAACTGCTGTGAAAACTAAAATGATAAATTATTTATCATTTCACAGTATCACAGAACGGGAATTGACCCCCAGGTACCTATACATAACGTGAATCTACCATAAAAACATAATATTATCCACCACGATGTCGCAATGTGATCCGACCATTGGTCAGATCGTAACTATTAAACGAAATATCGTAGACTTACGAATATTTGCCAGACAAGAGACAGGGAGCCACATAAAAAATATCAAAACAGCCGGTAGAAGGAAAACATCAAATACATCTTGTCAAACGGTAAAAACGCGCGAAATCCAACACAAAGCAACTAAAACAAAATCATTCATTTTGTCGTTCGCGTCGCGTTATTTCATTTCACATAAAAAGAAATTTAATTATTTATTTGATTTTGAAATAATCACAGTGTTTTGATATTATTATATAAACTTATTACAATATCTATATTATAAGGTAAGGATTGTTTTATTGACGAAATTAAAATGTTTGTGCGTTCATCTCATCTGGGATTATTCTTTTGTATCTTTTCAATACTGTCATGGAAATGTGTTTTTATATATTTTTCCTAAAATTGATTGTAAGTGTTTTTTGTTCGGACGATACTATATTTTTGTTTGTTGGTTTTATTTATTAATTGTTTTCGTTTGCAGAATGATGGTTTTTAATGACAGCATAATGTCCGTCGACAGTAATTCACCACAAAAAGACTCTGGCAGTCGAAATAAATACTCATGGGCCGAGGAAGTTATGAACAAGGAATATGGCGAAGAAGAATTTAAAAAGGTACTAAATAATATTTTGTAATGTTAATAATATTGTTTATAGGGAATGTCGATAAAATGCTTATGTAATTCGTGGATTCCCTTCCAAGAAGGGTTTTACCGCTTCACGAATTTTCCAAACATTTATAAAGCTAGCTTGGCTTTGCCAACGTTAATTATACCTAGGTAGTTTGTTGGAAGTGTTGCATTTAAGAAGACTCCATTGAGAACGTTGTCCCCTTGTTGTCCTTTGATTTGGAAAGTTTGTCTTTAGGACTTAAAAAACAAAAAATCGTATTTGGTGGTCTCAATTCGTAATATCTTTCAAGTTTTCAAACTTACTGAAGAAAGCAAAGATTATAAAGGCCTACAAATTATGCATTGAGAACAAAAAAAACAGGAAATTTTGCTCACCAGCTTCAAGGTACGGGCGGGCGGTGTGCACACATGAGAAACGAGATCCAAACATATGGCGGGCTGTACCAGTACGACCCGCCATAGAACAATTTTTCTTGTATGCAGTGCGTCATCTATATGGCTTTATAATCTTTGAACAAAGCTATGGTGCCTTCTATGATAACATCGGGTCCCATTTTTTTTATGTTGCCGCTGGCTTGTTTAAATTAATTTGCATACGTTAATTTGGAATCAGAATAGTTTATACATAAAATTATTAGCAGACCTACTCTAATGTCTTTTAAAAATTGTGTTTTCTGCAATGAAATCCCCTTCCCTAGATTGTAATCAGTAATACTTAATGAGGCACTTTACGACTTCTCAGAAGTCAGTTCGTGATATGACTGACTTTTCTGATTTTTTTTTAATTGCCTCCGATTTTCTTAGAGAATGTTGTATTTAAAGAAAAACGTTATAGGGTACAATCGTTTGAATGTACTTAGATGCATTTTATAACATACAGAACTGAAGACGCCATTATAAGACGGGTGATTTTTTAAACGTCGTTTTTTTTTTAAATCGAATAAAACGCTCAAATTTGCATCCAATATTAAACATTTTTATTGTAATCGATAAATAGGCCTTTGCCATTTACGTTTTAAAAACAACTTCATGTAAATGTTGTCCGCTTCCCATTTCAAATAGTCCATTCGGAAGGTCCAATTTAGCTTCACTCTTTCGAGCATTCCGGCCTGTATTCCACGAATTAGGCGGGTTATGTTATCCTGTAAGGATAAGGATGTTCGGCCTATCAATATAGACTAACGACACAAAAAATAATCAAGAGGCGTTAAATCGCATTACCTTGCTGGCCAACTCACAGGGCCATGTCGAGAGAAAAGCTGCTCACCAAATTCATCCTTCAACATTTCCATTCTTTCACGAGCTGTGTGGCATTTGGCACCGTCTTGATAAAACCACATGTCAACCAAGTTCAACTCAGCCAACTTGTGCAAAAAAAAAGTCGCGTAGCATGGCTCGATATCGTTCGCCGTTGACGGAAACGTTTCTTCCACAATCGTCTTTGAAGAAAAATGGACCGATGATGCCACGCCCATAAAACACACCGAACCGTCGTTTTTCGGGATGCATCGGTAATTCTTGTATGGCATGTGGCTGTTCATCACTCCAGATGCAACAGTTTAGCTTATTTACATATCCGTTGAGCCAGAAACGAGCCTCATCGCATGTCGCCATAATATGGTCATAACAAACTGCACATTTTTTCACAGAGCAGGCAGTTTTTTTTATGTGTTACTTCATTCTCTGTATTTAATAACAGGCTCGAAAATAAATGGTAAGCCTATTATTGTTAAGCTTAGAGCTTGGGTTGAAAGTATACAACAGGCTTTGTGTTTACCATGTAGCTCTTTCAGATAAAGCATCAAAAATCTACAAAAATTTTTTTTGCTGATAATAAATTTCAATAATTTGCAACAACAATCGTTGCTCGTTTGTAAGTCTTTTCAATTTTCCATGATTAAATGGCAGCGTATGTATACTGAAAACTTTTCACTTTGACTGATGACGTTTGGACGCTATTACTAACCAGTGCTACCATACAAACCTTAAAAACTTAACTCTTAATAAATCACCCATTAAATCATTGAAAAGTGATTGTCTTTGCATTTTTCTTTTATGCAATGATTTGCTGAGGCACACAGTTATTTGATGATTGTGCACTAATAAACATTTATTACTTAGATAACTTACTTAGTTTACTCTCCCGAACCGTTGAAACGTTCTGCCGGAGACAAAACAGCCTTCCATCTTCCTCGATACTATTCATATTGCTTCCATTCAGCAAAACCGCTCTGGCATCCCCAATCGCTTGATCCCAAAACCATTGAGAATTTCTATCTTCCTCGATCTTCTTCACATTGCTTCCATTCAGCCCAACCGCTCTAGCGTCCCCGATCGCTTGAACCCGACAACTCTTCGTTGTCTAAAACCTGAAGGTTAGAAGTCGAAGATCCTGTTGGTTGGGGATTTTCTGTTCATTCGATCGATGTGCCCGAGCTAATGTAGTCGAAAGTTTTTCACATTTGTAATACATCCACATATTGGCACAGCTCATAAAGCTCGTGCTGATATGTTGCGTTCCAGGGATACAGAATCAACAAAGAATTTATCGTTCGACGGTGCCTAATATTTCCTCCACTCCCCTACTTGATTGATTATGGTCCGATAGACGTTGGACCTTCGGGTTCAGAGTTTTGTTTTCTTTTGTTTCCTTTTGTTTCCATAACCCGTAATAGCATCGGTTTCCTAAGGTGTCATTCGTGAGCCACGATGGACATCGACCACTTATATCAATAAGGACTGGGTTTTCCAGTAGCTGGACGGATTTGTTATAGATAATACATCCCCAATTTACACCTGCCCCACGCACTCTGTTCCAGCACGAGATTAAAGAAATCACTTAATAGCGCGTATTTGGAATCCGGGCGGTACATGTTTGGAAAAGTTTAGGCGATTTTTTTCCAAACTGAACATTGCATCGCGTACCCTCCACTCTGCAGTGTAAAACGATGCAGCAATATTCCCAATTCTGTCATCGCTCTCGTATCGATGAAAGGATGGCGTGTCTCGGATTGATATTCAACAATATTTTCAGGATTTCCCTTAAGTACGTGGTGACATTAAGCAGGAATATGCATTGGTAGTTTGATGCACCTTTTGGTAGATAAGACAGATCGTCGGCTTAGAAAGAAAATCCTGTAACTCCAATATTTGAAATTTTACAGGAGGAACAAAAGTTTCTTACCAAACTCAAGTTAACGTGTTATTTTATATCTCAAATTCCCAGCCGATGGCCTCAGTCGCCAGTGCTGTTATGTGTCTGTAGTTCGTTGCATTCATGTGCGAAGTACTGTGATGTCAATGTCAATATATCTCAAATTAATAATAAAATCGTAGCTTTTTGGACAAAAATAGCAGGTTTTTGGACAAAATCCGTTTTTATTTAATACGACTACATATATTTATTTTAATGGAATTACGAGTTTTTTGTCATTTTACCCTTGGAGTCATGAGGTATGCCCCCAGTTTTTAGCCAGTCACTTACAATTGGAACTGAAATAATTGGGGACTCCCCGCTTTTTCATAACAATTTTATAACTTTTGATAGTGGAGTTACTTTTATTGTTTTGAGCAGGAGTAACGAGGTTTGCTTTTCAGTAATTTATCGGAGTTACGATGTTTTTCAGGAACTTTGACTACGTTGGAGTTACGAGATCTAAACAAAATGTTTTTTAAGAGATTTCAAGTTATTAATGAGCTACAAGGTTTTCCATAACAATGCGCCTGTCAAGTTTCTATAAGATAGCATCAAAAAGTGCCAAAAATGGAGTTACGAGGTTTTCCTATTAAGCCGACGATATGGAGCTAATACTTCTGTCTCTCTCTGTGCTCTCATCCATCCATATTATGTTGGTGGGTTGCTGCATGCCGACTTCCATGGCAACACCTCCGTGTTGGAAGAGTTCTGTTAGTAATCCATCCATCTGTCTGCCGTGTGTTCCTGCGCTAACTGTTCAATACTGGGAGGGAGCGTTATCTCTTTGTAGAATGGAGGTGGGTCTTCTTGAACTATCACAACTCTCTTGAAAATAATCCCATTAAACACCGGCTGGAACTGCTGCCTGAATAAAAGTACAACCTGGGCGTCACTGCCTTGTTTTTTTTTTTTTTTTTTAGAAATGGCGGATTTTCTTGTGACGAGATTTGTCTATTTGCCTGAGCTTAGAGTTTGCGTGTTTTCCTCTGCAGGATTTTCTAGTCTTCTCTTCCGGCCCGGATTTTAAGTTGTAGGGTCTTGATATGGGCGACTTCTGTCACCTCTTTTGGTACTTGTAAATATCATCTTATCATGGACATCTTTGCGGGAATGTCTGGTAAGTTACGGTCTCGGCTACTTTGAAGATATTGCGATACTCCTGTTCTCTAATGCAACCAAACTGAAGTCTTTTTTTTTATTTTTCTGCACCATTCGTAGTTTCTTCTCTTAAAATAACTGAGCACTGAATTTTGCTGCGACATGAAAATTATCAGAGACGACGTTTGCTCCTCTGAATGCGTGTACATCCAGGATGTTGGATACGTACCTCACATCGATTTGGTTTGGCGGTTCAACCCTGTGCAAATCGAAGTCGAGAAAACCTATTCACCTTTCGGCTTACCCGAAAGAAACACACGTTGTCACAAAGGGGCTGAGTTTGAGTTCGTAAGCATCAGCTGAAAAAGCATGACGTGATTTCATATAATCGCATTGCCTATCATCGGATGGTGCTGCAGTTGTTGACACCAGCTCCATAGCTTGTGTTACACTGCTGTGATCCGGGTGTGCGATTAATCTGTGTGTTATTAGTTTCTCTAAAACTATTAACACATCCCATATGTGAATTATCTGTTTAGATCGATATAATCTTGGTGGGTTTATTGCGAGCAAACGAATGATTGTTCAAGTTCAAGAGGAGAAATATATAATTGCATTATGTGCATATTCAGGGAGACTAGGAATCCTTTTATTTGTTTGTCTGATTGTCAAAGCACTCTTTGCATCTGATTCCCGCACGCTACTCTCAGTATGATCTCCTGTTAGGGAGACTACCCACTTCCTGATTTGTAGTTCTGAATTGAAGAACGCAACATGCGTTCTCTCCTTTAAAATGGTAAGTATTGTCCTTGTAAGTGGCCACGGAAGAGTTAAATAATTTCTCTGTTGTCACATTCAATTCGGAAGCTGTCCCAAAAAGGGAACTGTATCATCTACATTAGGCGGCGTCATTGACAATATTCGGTATTCGAAAATTGTAACTTTATATCCTGAATATATATAGGGATGAATGTGTCGTTACGACTTTATCATTCGAAGCCTCACAGATGTTGACGTGTTCTTACCGTTAACAGTCTTAGAGCTACCCTTTCCCATACAAACCATATACTATGTGAGTAAGGTCCCATTAGCCACTAGCCACAATTGGGGGAACCCCCGTTTTCTTAAAGAAAAACCAATCAACAGGGGATTATCAAATCAGCTATAACTTGTCGCACAAACATCGATTACTGCGCACGAAAAACCCGCTTATAAATACTGACGCTGACGCAATTCTATTATCATCCATCAAGGAACCACTTAATGTATTCCACAGCCTTCATTTGTGATAAACACCAATGTAATCCAATTTTATTTCTTCAGATAAAAGAGGAAATCGATCAATTTACAGAAAAAAATCTTACAACAAAATATGAACCAGGCACGAGTAACATCAAACATGAGACCAGTCGCGAGATATCATTGGATTTTATTGGTAAAACCCAAGCACCATTGATATCTTCTGCAATTTTTTTCTTATTATCCTTTATTTCTAACTACAGATAGTGCAAATGAGGAGAAATTCGAGCGCTTAGTCAAGGAAGAGAAACTGAAAACACCCTTCAAGCGACGCCACTCAAACACGCCAAGCAACGAAAGTCGCTCCATCAGTCCCAACAGCAGTATACAAAGCGAATCTGAGGAATGCAAACAACGCAAAAGCAGCGGTCGTCATCGCAGGCGAGTTGATGAAAAGCGCCCCAGACATAACAGTCACAGTTCCTCGTCCTCGTCGACACAATGTACCGAAACGGACCCAGCCGTACTATCGAGAAGGCAGAAACAAATCGATTATGGCAAGAACACTGTCGCCTATGATCGTTACATTGAATTGGTGCCAAAGTAAGTATATCGACTAGGTCCTTCTGTTTTCCATGATTAACATGATTCCCTTCATCTAGACATCTGAGAACACGCGAACATCCACGTACACCGAATAAATTCGGCAAATACAGTCGTCGTGCTTTTGATGGACTCGTCAAAATATGGCGCAAACAATTGCATTTCTATGATCCTCCAAAGGCGGAGAGGAATGCTGGATCCGATAGCACGGACTCTGATAGTGAATCTGATTAAAGTGCATTAATCATGTCGTCTGCATAAAACAGTTACAACCAAGAGATCATGTCACCACCTGCTACGCACAGCTTTATTTAGAATTTGTTTTTTGAAATGGAATATACGAAAGCCATGCATAATGTTACTTGCAGTTAGAGAATATATTTAAGAAGTTGCGTTGATTATGCGAAAATGTGTGCTGCAAAGTGGATTTGATAATGGTCTCTCATTTTGGTTGTCGGATGCGGACGGCTTTTTTACTAATTTGTTTATTTAAATAGAACTGTAAGCGATGATGTTAACAAGGCTGCAAATTAGTTTTTTGTTTTGTTTATAATTATCTCAAGTTATTATTCTTTGTAATTTCAATGTAAATTATGAATAAAAAGGAATTATTTGTACGTTAATCTGTGTATTTCAAAAGTAGCGGTAGGCAATGCGATTATATGAAAACAAAGTTAGGATGTGAACCCATGTGTAAAGTGTGGACACATGTGTCCTTCGTTTTCATAGACGACAACGGAAGAATTTCCCAGATAAAGTCAACGGTGGCGTCTAAAGTCCGAGTTAAAATGTAGTTAGGACGTAACAAAAAGCATCGTCCTGGAGTCTATTAATAAACATACATACAATTAGCATTTTGTTTATAACTAATAGCTCAGCATCAGAAGTTAATAACTTACGAGTGTCCGAAAAAAGGCAGCTTGTCATGAGAGAAACAACGTCTTCGGATATCGGAACACTTACCATATCCGAATGACCACGGACAACGACATGCGAGTATGCACCGGGAAAGTAAGTAAGTAAATCTGTCAAAGCACGGTAAAAAGCAGACATTACCGCGATTTAGGAATTACGAGAGGAATGCAAAATTGATAAACATGAGACATTCAAAACAATCATTCACCAATATTACCAGTAGGTGCAGCATCGCAACATCATTAAATAGATAGCTGAATTCTAATGGACCATCAGGCGGCTTGGGAAGATTATCAATCCAGAAGGAGTGACATGCTGAAAAGTCTTCGTAGGAAAAAGAGCTCTATAATGCGATACCAGTAGGGGAGGAGTTGAGGTAAACAAATGACATCAATAATTCTATCCCCCAAACACCAAATGCTTGTTTTACGGGCCCTTCTTGACGTGCCTAACCCGCTGCCCAAATATTGTTCTCGTATGTGAGGAAGAAGAAGACATAAACCAGGTCCGCGTTTATGTCTACCACGATGTGGATGTGGTACATAAGGTGAAAAAACGCAAACTAAATTGGATCTAGCTTAGTTGGGCTAGAATTTCTCTCCATATTTTAGCAGCTGCTACAGTGGAGCTGTGGGGTATGCACAGTCTTGTAGCGTAGCATGATCATCGACATTTGCTGGGATTTCCTTGTGAGCTCGAGTGTCCTTGTCAAGTTATTCACCCTTATTCCACATGGCGTTTTTATTAAACGACAGATAGCGTTTTTTGAAATCGGTATTACAGCTGGCAAGTCTGAAGGCGTTTTATGTCGTTTAACGCTACGTGGCGTTTAAGTAGTGTGGAACGTAAGTTCTTAAAACGTCATTGCAGTTATTCGCATTCTAACAGTCGTTTTAGTTGGATAAAACGACAGGTAAAACGCCAATAATTGTCGAATAGAAATTTGCAAACGACTAGGTGTCGAATTTTTGTTAAAATGTGATTTTCGATTAATTTGTGTATTATTTTAAGGATTTTATTAATTGTTATTTGTTCAAGGGTGAAAATAACAACCCCAGAACAAATGAAACGTTTGGTTGAATTAATGGAACAAAATGTTTCGCTGGCAAGAAATTTCAAAAGAGGTATTCCCCAGACCGATGATATCAAAAAACGGATGGGAGTCGGTAGCTGTGAAACTAAATTATTTAGGACCACCCGTAAGAACTCAAAAAGAGTGGCAGAAGGTTAGCAAGTAAAATCAAAATTAAAGTGTAATACTAAATGTATATTCACAGGTCTTAGATTAGATTCGATTTTGACCTGATTCTTCTTCTGATGTTTTTCATTTCTCTTTTTGCAATTTCATCTTCTTTTTCGTCTTCACTTTCCCATGATATAAACATTGCAATGCTATTCATTATTTTTGTAACATTATTTTGTATTTTGAATTTTAAATAGGTAAAATAAATGTTCATTTGAAATTTCAAATTGCAAAACATAAAACAGGTGTTGCTGTGGAACTCATGTGGAAAGCAAGAAAAATGAGAGAGGAGGCGTTCAGAGAATAGAATACCGACACTTAAACGACACTAAAATAAATCGACTCAAAAAACGCCATTTGTCGTTTAATAAAAACGCCATCTGGAATAAGGGTGATTATTTGTTGACATATCTTATGATAATGCACACCCGGATAGGTTTCTCCATGTGTCCGGCTGTTTTAAGAATATTATTTGTGATTTACTTTAGTAAGATGATCTGATAACTAGGGATTATGAGCCCAGTTTTTGATCCGATCTGGGACCTTTATAAATGATAAGTAAAATTCCACCGTATCCTAACAGAGGCCAGTTTGTTTTTTACAGTAAAGTCTACCACCTTGTTGAAATTTTTTTTCTGTCGGCTGGTGGAAATCTTCATAGACACGATGAGCACGTGCTCAATGTAGTGTCAGACTTTAACCCATTAAAGCCACCACCATTTTTGTATTTGTATTGCAACTAAGTATGCGACTTATCTAGCATTTTTTTTTATCACGAGTAATGAATGTTTGGCAGGTAACTTTCCTTTGAGAGTTCCTGCTGTTTTCGCAATTTATAGCGCGGTTTGTTATTATCGGGTCAAGTCTAAGGGCTTAGTTCTTTGGAGACGCCGCAATAAATTTGTTTTGTCAAGAATTTGGAGGACCGTTGTGTTAACGTGTCCCAATAAACGTTTTTTATGTTTGCGTGCAAAATTTTTCGTTTCATCTTTAACCGCGGGAATACCCAGATAATATCTGCGTAGATCTTCATTCCTTATATACCACGGGGCACTGACGAATGATCTTAACATTTCGTTTTCAAAAGTTTGTAAAATATTTAGATTCGTTTCACTGGTACAACCCCATAGTTGTTTACCATATGTCCAGACCGGCTTTAGCACTTGCTTGTATAATAGCAGCTTGTTATCAAGGTTAAGCTTCGAATATTTTCCGAGTAACCATTACAGTTCTCTGTTTTTATTTTTAAGTTCTTCACTTTTCTTTTTTACATGCGACTTCCATTTTAATTTTGCATCGAGTGTCATTCCGAGATGGTTCGCTTCATTTGCAAAAGGGACTCGAGCCGGTTTAAGAAATACAGGCAAATTATTTGTCCGTTTATACGAAAAATCTACATAATTCGATTTGCTCTCGTTAAGTGTAATCTGCCAGGATTTTGTCCATTCATTAACCTCTTTAAGAGCGTTTTGTAATTTCATATTTGTTTCCTCTATTGTTGTGCCAACTTCTAGTACACCAGTATCTCGTTAAGTGCAATCTGACAGGATTTTGTCCATTCATTAACCTCTTTAAGAGGGTTTTGTAATTTCATATTTGTTTCCTCTATTGTTGTGCCAACTTCTAGTACAGCTGTATCGTCAGGAAACGTGGCAACTATGGTATCGTTTGTTTGTGGGATATCACGTGTAAACAAGATGTACATGAGTAGTCCAGGGACGCATCCTTGGGGTACTCCTGCCAATATTTCTTTGAAATCTGAACATTCGTTTCCAAGCTTCACACGGAAGAGTCTATGCTCAAGATACGAGAAAAGGATTTTGTATAATTATTCAGGCATAAAGACAAGTTTTATATGTATTGAAGGTCTCTATGCCAACCTTGTCAAAAGCTTGCGACACGTTAAGAAATGCGGCTGAGCGAATTTTCTTTTCTTCGGCAAGCTTTCTCAATTTCATCAGTAATTCGATGAACTTGGTCCACAGTCGAATGTTTACTTCTAAACCCAAATTGATGGTCAGGTAAAAGACGTTTCTGAACAGTAATGGGATGTAAGCGACCGGGTAATATCCTTTCAAAAACTGAAATTATTGGAAGAACTGAATAGGTCTGTAAGATTTAATTTCATACGGCGATTTCCTGGTTTGAGAACCATAATCACTTTCGCGACTTTCACTGTCTCGGTATGTATTCTAATCTAATTGCTGCATTTACAATGTAGAGGGGTCTAGTTAATGCTTTTACGGGCAACATTTTTAAGAAGTTCTCCTGTAATAACGCCATAACCGGGAGCTTTTTTAGGCTTTAATTTCTGTATTTCCCGTTTAAGCTCAACAATACTTGTATATCTTATTATATTGCTATCGGTTGTAGTCTCAAATACCTTAACGTTTTCATGTTGAGCTGCGCCATCAAATGGCTTAAATATTTCCTCTAGACGTGCGGCAAAAACGTCTGCTTTTTGCTTTATAGGTTTTTGCCCAATCGTCTTGAGTTACCCTAATTGGTGGCACAGCGTTTTTTGCCCATCAATCAACCAAATTCGGTATCTTTGTAACATCAGTTGGCCAGTAAGTTGGTTTTCCCGTAGAATAAAATTCGGTATTGTACTTTTTACCCACATCGTACAGCATCCTACCTTATTGTTCTACTTGTCGATGTTGTCGATGAAGGTACTCTTTCAGTTTTGTTGAAGTGCCAGCCACCACACGGTTTTCTTACCTCGATATTCATAAGGGGATATGGGTCTTCAGAGCAACGAATGGTCAAATTGATCACATTGCGATAGACAAGAGGGATTCATCCAGTATTATGGATGTCCGAACATTCCGAGGGGCTAACATCGACAATGCGTATGTCCAACACGCCGTAACAAATCATTAATTGTGTGAAAATAAAAGACTGCAATTGCAAGAGACCGCCAAGTCTTCGTATCCCTAATGTCGAAGAATGATGGCAACGATGTCAACAAGCCATGATCAGCCGCAACTGGTGTGCTAAGTTTTTTGCGCCCAACGATAAGAGAACCTTGATAAAGAATGCCAGCAGATGCTTGCAGCCAGGAAGGAGGCAAACAGTGTATTCTGCAGATGAAGACGAGAGCTGCCATTGAGCTCGCTATCAAGAACATAAAAAGGTGCCATTCCGGGAATGATGTAGTTTAGATTCACCTAAGTGTAAATGCGTCAAAGGCAGGGATACATGGCGCGAACCTGTCGAGATGAATAAGGAAATATCGTAGTTGAGACACACTTCTGCAGACTGTTAAAAGGCGATGACGACCAATCGCCCGCTGTCAGTCAGAACGAACCGTTCAATAATGGCGATAACAGCGAAAACTACCAACCACCGACCTCAGTGTAGTGTGGATAGCGATATCTAAATAAAAGCTTGACAAGGCTACCGGACATGATGATGATTTGGTATATAAGATTCATTCATTCAAGTGATAAGCTAAATTCGTCCAGTGAAAATTTTTCTGAAGAATGAAACCTCAGCATCATTTGCCTAAAACAGTTCATCAACAACCTGAACGGCCCTTTTTTGAGTGGTTTTATGCCAAGGAAGCCGACAACTGATCAAATATTTAAACTTCGCATCCTAAAAAAAACCAAGAAGTCCAAATCGATACCCACCGATGGTAGATTTCAAAGCCACATTCGATCGAATTTATACGAGGCGATGTTGTATAAAACCCTGGTCAGCCAATTCCTGTTGTATGGCGCTGAAGAAACAACAGTAACAAGAGCGGATGATGAAATCATTGGTCGTTTTGATATAAAAATTCCTCTTCGGTTGAAGATCTACGGAGACGAAGATTCAACCAACTATAAGAAGAGCTGTACAGCGAAATACACCTAGTCAACAAAACTGCACATTGAACGTTTAATATCGCTAGGGCATGTGGACGAATGAACACCAATACCCCGAAATAAGCGTCGCGGAAAAGTAAAATCCGACCACAACCAACTTGAAGTGCGCAACTGGAGCAGTTTGATGACCAAGCTAATTGGAGAGGTCCAGGTTAATTTAGGACTGTAGCGCCACTTAAGCAAGTTGTCTTTTACTGGTGGCACCTTTGTCGGGTGCCGATGAATTCACATTTCGACTATGAAGTCTATGAAGAGCTTAAAAGCAATAAAGCGTGGCTCTTCTCCCTTACAGAATACGACTAAGGCACAAAGTTTCATTCAAAGTGTTCTTTTTTTCTTTTCTTTTATTTTTCTTGTTTTTATAATCAAATAGCATGTTAATTAAATTGTAGGCAATTGCATATATATGGGAACTTAATTAATGCCAACGGTTAGACGCTTAATAATCGTGTATCTCAATATTTTAATCTTCGATATATTCGAATGGCTCTGGTGGCTCGGGCTCCTTAACATCCTCGTTCTTGGGACCATATGCAGCGACTGGTTCAACCAGTTCTTGGTCTACTTTGCCGGTGTGTTGCATAACAATTATACCGCCAATTGTTACTTCTTTCAGTGCGACGAATGTTTGTCCTTCGGGCACGCTTAATACCTTCAACTGTTGGCGCATAACACGAGCGGGATTCTGAAGAATCTCAAAGTTTGGCTCGGGTTCTTTTTTGTCCTTCTTTTCTGAGCTAGTTAAGGTGTCTTTGTCCTTTGAGTCTTTGTTTTCCTTGGAGTCTTCTTCTTTCTTTTTCGATTCCTTGGACTCTTTAGTGTCTTTGACTTCCTTTTTCTCTTCCTTCTTCTTGTCGTCGGCGGACGTGGTATCCATTTTTTGATCTTCCTTATCCTCTTTCTCCTTGTCTTCCTTTTTTATTGAGGTCGAAAGTTTAGCGCTATCCTCGTCGACATCCATTTTGTTGTCTTCCTCCTTTTTGTCAGCGTTTTCACGTCGCTTTTGACGAGCGGCGATGGAGAGGACTGCAGTGGCGACCTTTTCACGTTCTTCGGATTTTTTCTCTTCCAGAGCGGGTGGGTATGCGTAGAGGGATGGTTTGGCGGACGATTTGAACTCCATCTTGGGCATCTTTAGATCGGAATTCAAGCCAATCACGCATGTAGGTGTAAATGCCAGCGAAAGGGAGTGTGCCAAGGGGAACCAGTACCAGTACTGGGTAAATACAAGCATTCCAACGACCGCTTGGAGGTTAGTATGTCCTGTGCGCGATTGGAGACTGAGTGTGGCATTGCGACCGCCAGCGTCAATAATGCCCTGGGCGAGAATAGCACCGTACTTGGCCATGACATCTTCGTGCTTGTTGCTAATGACCTCCGAGTACAATTGACGGAAAAAGTTTGTCTTGGGACACGTCTGATCGGTGTGTTGGATAAGAATCATTGCCGATGCAATTAGGGCTCCTTGACGGACAAAGTTAACCGGATCAAACTTGACCATTGGCTCTAGAAGGGCAATGGCTTCCCTCAAGCCAGTTCCAGCACAAGCTATACCCAAAGCCATAGCGGCGCCATAACGCACATGGGGATTGTATGACTCGGCCAATAGACTGACTACAGATGGACATTGCTCTGGAGTACGGAAGAGGATAAATCCAATGGCGGTTACGGCAGCACGACGCACATCGTCATTGACATCTGAGACAGCTACGTGCAACAATCGACGGATTGCTTTATTGCTGCCACTACCGTTGTAAGCCATTGCTATGGTGTACATTCCGGAGCGTCGAAGCACGGGATCTTTATCAGTTGACAAGCTGGTGACCAAAGGATCGGCCTCTTCTAACCTAGCGAACATGGTCAAAGAAATACCAACGGCCAGACCACGCAAAATCTTTTCGTGTTGAGTCTCTTGAGCGTAGGAGACCATATCCTCGATAGCCTGTGCATTCTTTGACCCGAGCATTACCATTCCCATAGCAATACCAGCGGCCTCTCCAGTCACAGCATCATCTTGGTACAAGTTGAACTTTAGTTGCTCGTACAAATCTTGACGGTGAGTTCCCATTGCAGCTAATCCCAACCCGAGACATCCGCCATGACGGACGTTCTCGTTTTGTGCATCTTTGAGCTGTTGCAGCAAATAGTCGATGATGTTAGCACCGTGGTTGGCGTGAATCAACCCCAGGGCGTACAACCCACCACCTTCAGAGTACCCAGAACTTGGACCTGCTTCTTTAGGCAAGTAACTTTGCATTAAAGCTAATGAATCCTTTTCGTGACCACGATGAATGACTCCCAACGAAGCGGTGGCTGTCAACTTGGCCCAGTTTGTTGCACGGGCCAGCCAATCCAAGTTGTCGCGTAAGAACTGGTCACTAGTGGTACCTGCATGCATAAATGCATTTGCAATTACGGTGGCGGTGTGGCAAATGGAAACACGAACCGCTTCCTTGGTTCCGCGTAGAATCTGTAAGTCAGCATGATTGCTACGGATCAAGAATTGAAGCTGTAAATCGATGGTGACTTCACCCGACAGAATCGAAATAAGCTTCTCGATATTCTTCTGATGTGCCTTCTCAGAGTCGTTAAGAGAGTCGATAGTGCGCTCTATTTTCGCATCACCTACAATAGAAAATACAGAGGCTTATGTAGGAAGGATTGCCTTGATTGGCTTCGACTGCCAAAACTTACCTTCACTATCTTCTAGCAGTGGTTTTGTTACTCCTTCCTCCGCAGACTTAACTTTCTCCTCATCTGTTTTCGAGTCATCAGTGGTGGTACCCTGTGGTTTAAATGTGCTTGGCAAAGCCGCGGGGATGGGAGCAGTTTCCTTCAAAGCTTGCAACACTTTGGCCAAAAACTCCTGTGTGGCGGACTCGTACAAATCAAAAGCAATCTGATACGCCATCAGGTTGTTACTCTCAACTGAAGAACGCGTCAGTTTGTCCAAGACCTCAGCAACTGCTAACGGGTCTTCTAGGAAGATCAAACATTGACACATGTTTACATAGTCCGGTACTCCCAAATCACGATACAATCCAACCAAACACCGTAAAACCTCATTGCGGAAACCACGATTCTGAATCAATGACATGGTCACATTGTAAGCGTATGCCAACATGCCACCAACGTCGTCAGACTTCATTATGGAGGCCTCAAAAATGTCCATGCGGCGGGTCTCCAATGCAATTCCCAATGCCTGCCTATATTGTCCGTCGTCCAAGCAACGCTGTATCATCCGGTTAACAATACCCTCCAAACGGTTATCGACAGCCTTAGCCTCCTTTGGATTCTCAATAAATGTCACTCGCTGAGCTATGTAGAAGTCAATGCACTTAGCAATAATCGTTTCGGTATACTCATTGCGGGCATTCACATCAAACAGATCCCCAGCACCGAGGGCATATGTCAAAGCATCCTCAAACGATCCCAAGTGATAGAAAACCTTCGATGCTACAATGCCAGCCAATTTGTTCTCTGGAAATGTACGATCCTCATGAAGCATTTCAATTTTTTCTATCGACTCTGAGATTTCTGGCCAAAATTCATCGACGATGTTATCGAGCTTCTTTAGGGCGAAAATCTTCAGATCAGGCATTTGTTCGTCAAGAAGGGATATAATCCCAGCGGCAGATGTAAGACTCATCTTTCCTTTTGTTTCGGTCTAAATATGTAAAACTGGTTAAAAAGAGAAAAATTTATGAGGTTGGTAACAAAATGGCACTTACCCTCTGACTAACAAAGAAACCCAATTTTTCAAACGTGATTATCCGCAAAAGTTCGACGATCCAATTAGTATACACTTGAAAAAAACTAAAAGAACACACTAATGAACAATTTTAGTTATGATTTAACTATTTATTTTACCTTTTTTATTGTGTATTTTAAGCAACGAGAATATCACAAAAGCTGACGAAGAGAAACGATATCGAAATTGTGCAAATCACCAATTTTGCTTGTTCTTCTTTCAAATGTGTGACATTTCAGCCGGCCGCCATTTATTTGGTGATGGAAGTGTTTGGAAAAAGTTGAAATTATTTTCGATGTTATCGATGCAATTCGATATATTTTGTGTTTTAATTTTTTACCAACAAAGTTGATATGTCTCCATAAGAACCTGTTTTAAAATTAATGAAATATGTTATTGAAAAAACATATGTTATTTTCCTTCTTAAAACTGCCAGAATGTACGTTTCGAAGGTTTTCGGATGCTTCCGATAACAAGGCAATGTAAAATAAAATGGTCTGTCTTTTGTGTCACGTTCATTTAGCCATACAAAATAGATCATTAATAACAATTGTTAATCTTACTTTGACAATTCATTAGCACAATGTAAAACTGCAAATTCTGGCATAAAAGAACTGGGCACTAATTCCATTAAGTGATTATCATTGACTTATTATATATGGATCGCTAGTAGCCAACTTCACGTATTTTCCAAAACGACTGTTTCACTGCGGAAATCTAAGTAAAAGCCCAGTTACAGCTGTCATTGAAGAACTTCATTTGAACGAATCACATGATTGAATTGAAATGTCATAGTATTTACTGGAAAATTCCTTTTCATTTCGGTGGAATGGCAATCATTACATCACTAAAATAAATCTTGTTCAGTGAAAAATAAGAAGTGATTTTATACGAAAACTACTATTAAAAATTTAAATATTTTTGGATAATAATCTTCTTAAATTCATAAGCTTTGTTTCAACACCAATTCGCCAAAAAATTGAATTTATAAAAAAGGCGCAATAAGTAAAAGAAAATTTTAAATGAGAGTTTTCAATGATAGCTATAACTGGGCCCTATAAGTCAATGGTGATTATCGTTTGACGATAACATTTCGAGGGTACATCTTGCATCACGTAGTTCAATAGTCGTTTTTATTTTCCTTTCGGCGATATAACTTGCTTCACGTAAAACAATAATCGCCAATTCACAGACAAATTATTCAGCGATTGCTCATGAGACCTAGACTCCCGCCTAAACCGCAAGAATCCCAAATCAATACCGCCACTGAGATATCGTGATCAGGTCTAACGAATGTAAAAAGGAGAGATTTTGTGACATCAGACCAGCGTTAAAAGAACTCATGTGCGGAGTTGGTTCTGAATTGGGTGGTCCCCTGGATGGTTTATATTCACAAATCTGCCGGCAGAGTGTGCTGCAGTCGGTATCTAAATAATTTATCTCTACTTATACAGGACGTCTATCGGGTCCGCTAGTAGTTAATAACGGGTAATTTTTTAAGCGTAGTTATTTTTTTTATAACGAATAAAACACTCAAATTTGCATCAAATATGTAAAATTTGTATTGTAATCGATAAATAGGTCATGTCATATAGGTTTTAAGGACAACTTCATGTAAATGTTGTCCGTGGCTCCGTTGCAAATGGTCCATTCGCAAGTTCCAATTTTACGTGTTATGTTATCCTGTACGGCTTCAATTTTGTTCAGATTGTGCACATAGACTAAAGACTTTACATAACCCCACAAGAAGTAATCAATAGGCGTTAAATCGCATGATCTTGGCGGCCATTTCGAGAGATAAGCTACTTACCAACTTACTTACATCCTTCAACATTTCCATTGTTTCACGAACTGTGTGGCATGTGGTACCATCTTGATGAAACCACATGTCAACCAAGTTCAATGTTGACGGTAACGTTTCTTTGAAGAAAAATGGACCGACGATACCACAAGCCCATAAACCACAGCAAACCGTCGTTTTTTCAGGAAGCATCGGTAGTTCTTGTATGGTAAGTGGCTGTTCATCACTGCAGATGCGACAGTTTTGCTTATTTACGTATCCGTTGATCCAGAAATGATTCTCATCGGTGGTTAATATGTTCGTAACAAACGGTGCACATTTTTCACAGAGCACGAATTTTGTTAATAAATTTCAATAATTTGCAATCGTTGCTCGTTTGTAAGTCTTTCCATGATTAAATGGCAAAGTATCCTGAAAACTTTTCACTTTGACAGATGTCATTTGGACGACATTACTAACCAGTGCTGCCAACCTGGAAACTTAACTCTTAAAAATTCACCCGTTATGCCCGAAACACATGTGCAGTGGTTCTGCATTCAGTGCGTCACGCAGTTCAGCAAGCAAGACACATGTGCAGAATTTTAAGTTTGACATACATGCAGAGCAGTGGCTCCTGTCATAACATTCAGCTTACTGTGGTGGAATTTGTTGATTCTCCGAAAGTCATGGTAGCCATTGCCAGATATGTGGTCAATGAACATACTGACCGACATTTGGACACTAAATGAATGGAGTGCATGATAACTAATGCAATGCTTCTGTCGGGGTATGTGCAGAATGATGAATTGCTACGGCCATATGGTCATAGACCCATCACATCCGAATATGTTATGATTTTTCCCAAACGCGTTTCACCCGGAGGATGGTGCATATTTGCATTGATAGGAACTACAACGCTTTCATATTTTACATGTGTTCACTCCCATTGAAATCAGTGTGTTCTATCTTTTCTGCAAGAAGAATTCTGCCCGTGTGTTTCAGGCATTACGATTTGTCAGAACTATGGAGGGTTTCGGTATTCCAACGGGACCGGTAGAATATTCGAACTTGTTTGTAAAAGCTCACACATAAGTCCGCCCCTGACAATTTAAATTTAACGAAATGCCTCAACCTCACGTGTTGCTGCGAACAAATTCAGATAACTATCGGTTAATCAGCGTTTGCTAATCATATCTGCATTTCAAAAATAATCATATTTGAGTCTAAAAATGTTCCAAAAATCCAAAACATCTGAAATAACAAGATATATTTATATGCATATGCACATACTCGCTCTTTTTCGACCAAACATAAACACGTTTTTATTGCAATAGTCATTCAAATATCCACAAATACAATCACACTCCAATTGTCCCACATCTACTTCTTTTTTTTAATTGGCTTTGCTAGATCCAAACCGAGAATCTGTTTTGCAGGAATTTTGTACGTCTCCGTTAGCAGGTTGAAGATGAATCTCACTTGATTGCCCTGAATCTGCAACATTTCACGATTTTGGTTGGGCACTTTTACTATCGTCGTTGATGCTGCGGCTCCTTGTTTGCATAGCTTTATGAACTCGGGGAGTATAATGCCGTAGCATTCGATGTTACTGACTAGTGTTACCTTCTTGTTACCAGACCGTGTTGCTAGCGACATCTGAATGAGAGGTTTATTTTTGGGGACATCCTTTGTGCTTCGCATTTCGTAGGTGTGCTTCATTTTGCTCAAAATGATGTTGTAAACTGTATCCAAGGGGGAATCCGTTCGACCACAAATCAGTTGAAGGCACTCATCGAGTTGGATGGACTTCCTGACGGGGTCTACTACTTTGAGATTATTTTTGCTCACATATTCGCGAAGAACCTTTTTAACTTGAACACTGGATATGCCCTCTCCGCGTTTGTAGTTCAGTTTTGTGAAGAATGTTACAACAGCGTCTGTGACAAGGTATAGCTCTGTCATTTCAGAATGATAGAGTGGTTGTTGGCCATTTTCTCGGTGTTCTTCACTTGATTTAGCATCTGCAATGAAATTCACCAGTTCTGGATGTTCATAGTCGATTGAGATGATCTTGTCTACACCTTTTGTTTCCTCTCGGACAACTATGAAACCTTCTTCGGTCATTTGGTTAAGAAAGTTGGAAAGTTTCTTGTATTTGGTCTTTTTCAAATCGATTGGAGTCTTTGCTTCTGGGACTACATGGAGGCGATAAAAGTTGCTAGTTAGGACAGGTAGAGTAAGATCTTTTCCATGATGTTTCAAAGCTGTCAAGAATGCATTTCTTAACACACGGTCAGCGATGGCACCTTCATCAGGAGATGCTTCAATTATTTCTAATTGGACTACGTCCTCTATCAGTTCAATCTCATCAATCTCTAACTCAGGTTGTGAAATTACATTTTTAACAGTTTGTTCATTTTCAGTAAGAGAACTTACAGCGGGCAGCTCTTGAACGACCTTTGCTTTAACAGGTAAAGCGCCTAAAGCAGGAAAATCATCTTCAGTCATTTTTGCAGGAGCTTTGTCTGGAATTTGTAACACCAGCGACGGTTCATGACCCCAGAGTTTATCCCCGAAAATGTGCAACATTTTCACGGCCGATCCATGTCCACCACACATGTACAAATCGTCACTTGATCTCGGAAGTATTCCGACACCAACTGCTGAGTAATTCGTTGTCAAGTTTACCGCCACAAGTTGTCCCTTTTTGTATCGACCGTACATATTCATTCCAACGCCATTATGCACAACACCAGGCAACATTAGATCCGCTCCGTTCGAGAGCTTTGGCAGCACGCCAGCATGTGTTGTGAAATATGGTAAAAGATCTGGAACTACCCACATGGCATAGAGGGTCGGTGCTATACTTCCACCTTCTATTTCAAAGAACATCGGCCGTTTATCAACACAGAACACCGAAGTCTGAAACTCGGCATGGGTAGAAATCTTGAGCATGGTGACTGCAGATTTATTGGGAATGAGCTGCTGAAGTTGATCGCTGCTTATGTCGGGAAAAGATTGTTGTATGCGAAGCCGTAGACGCTTGCTGTCGGATCCCTTGAGTGGCGCATTGCTCTTGAGTTTATATGGTTTTAAAAACATTTCTATATTAAGGAATTTCTCACGTTAAATCAGATATCTAAACACACAATACAAGGTAAACGTCAACGATTGTGACAGATATATTTTTGACAGTTGTGTGGTGTCAAAAACTCAAAAGTTATTCAGCGGTTTTCGTATCACTCATGGTAGAGCTGTGCTGGGAAAATTTCATTTCCGGTTGCCATGTTTAGGGAAGGGATATTTAAACGTTGTATTGAATAGAACACAATTAAATTAAGGATTGTATATAAAATGATGCGTTACATCAAATATTGTAAAGCCAGACAGATGACGCATTGAGAACAAAAAACAGAAACTTTTGCTCACCAGCTTCATGGTACAGGCGGGCGGTGTGCATGTACACACATGACAAACGAGAGCCAAACATCTCATCTCATCAAATATCTCAAAAAATTCGTATATAAGTAAAATGTGATATACTTCACCTGAGGAACCGGAGACTTTTTTAATTTTCTAAATGGATACACGTTTATTGGAATGAGACTAACATATAATGTTGTCCGTTCACCTTTTCTGCCAACAAACAAAAAACAGGTGCTTATTTTTGACGTATCGTGAAAGCAATCCATCATTAGGTATTCGTTTTTGATTGGTTTTCCAGATTTTAGTCCAAAATTTAAGATTTTCCTGTCCTAATCAAACATAAATGAGACCAATCTTTGTTTAATTATTCATTAGCTAGAAAGATCATTTGACAGTTTGTTTTTTTTTTTTTTTTTAATTTTTCTTAGGGACTATTACTCTATGATTTGTTCTTAAATAATTATGATACTTATAACAAAATACAGAGTGGGCCAAATGTTGTTTGGCTCTCGTTTTTTCTGAATGAAAAACTTCTATTCTGTTTTTTTATTATGTTTATTTGAACCTTTAGAATTTTATTGGTCAAGTCGAGAAGATGATATCGGACAAATGGGCATCGTCACCATTGTTGCCATACGGGCTCGTTTTATTACATTTTTCATCACTTCAGCGAGAACTTTGGGCAACAGACTCTCGCACACGTGCCGAATGTTGTCCTTGGCGGCTTCTAGGGTCTCGGGCTTGTTCACGTAAGCACGGAACTTCAAAAAACCCCACAAAAAAAAGTTTGGAACGGTTAAATCGGGTGATCTTGCGGACCAGCGGGCAGCATCTGATGCATGGACTGGACCTTGTACGGGAACATGCGCAAGTCTTTGACTAAAAATCGGTTAAGGGACGACCGGCTGATGGCTAAATGCGAGGCACAGCGTCTGATAAATGTTTCAAGCGACGGCTCGACATCTTCGGCAACAGCGGCGATATTCTCGGCACAACGGGCGCTCCGGGGCCGGCCACTCTTGGCAACGTCTCGTGTGGTGCCATACTCTTCAAAGTTGGACACCAAAAGGCGCGGTGTTTGTGCAGTCGGTGTTGAACGGCCGGAGAATCGCGGACGGAATTCGCGCTGCGCCAACACTACAGACGAATTGATACGCAAAAAATCGACACGATTATTTCGCGTTCTTGGGGAGTGTATCGCTCCATGGCTTGTTCACTTGTATTCTACATCTGTCTAGTCCACAAATGTCAAAAAAGATTTAACATTGGCGGCCATTTGCAAAAATAAGAACATCATGCAATAGGGTGATCTCTTTTGGCCACCTTGTATAATAAATAAAACTTGACTTAAGTTGAGCTTTATCCGGGGTTTATTTTGGTAGTACTCGCACAACCACTCATAAATCTAACACCATTAGTGAGTACTTAATACCAATATAAACTTCGTGTTATTTTCGAGTATCACTTTCCCAAGCCATGTTTGCATCAAAATGCCATTTCTTCGACGAAAAGTTGCCTTTTGTTCAGTCAGTAGTGACAAGTGACTTAAGCTAGCTTGAGTAGCATGACAACCTTATCCGTTGGCAAAAGATTCGATTTGTATTTTTGTACGTGGTTAATTTCCACATCCTTAAGTTTCATTGCAGTTAATCATACAAAATGTATAATGTTATTTAGACAATTCATAACCACAATGTAAAACTGCTAAATTCAGGGAAAAGCCTGAAACAGTTCACTTACTATCGGTTCAATATCCCATATTATTGTTGTTTTAGGTACGAGAAACCCACTGCTAATAAAATGTTCACCCTCACAGATTCATTGATTTTATTATTTTAATACCGTCTAATGATCGATTGGTTGTGTGAAGTGACATTGCAGTAAATCAACCACGTGATATTAAAGGTAAACTTTCTTATTAAATTAATTATTAACAAAATCGGTCATTTAATTAGTCGAGAGCTATTAATTTAGCCCTATTATATTAGATGAATCATTAATCTGTATTATTTTTAAGTAGGAATTAATGACATATAGCGTGTTAGTCGTGCCACACTGTCAAAGTATTTTTTTTGTTCAATATTATCTGACATTTTATTATTATATCGCCTAAAGACTTGTGGTGGAGGTAATCTCGACGATCACGACGCGACGCGAGGTAATGGTCGTATTCCGGGTTTAAGATTTCCCATGGCCAATATTGCATGCTTTTTCCCCTTGATGCCACTTCCGTAATTTTCGCGGAGGCTCTTGCACAGGGCAATGTACTCCTTCTCATTTGCATTTTCTAGCATTTGTATTCGACAAATGCTCAAAAATGTGTGTATATAAAAAAATACTATCTGTCCCTACAGACGTTGTCTTGTCTTGGCCATGAAAGTTTAATTGAATGAGGAATAAATTTATACGTCAATTTATAAATTCCTACACAAGACTTTTTCTATAAAAATTGCAATAAAAATATTGATGATCACTTGTCAAGGTAGACACGAGATGTTTATTTGAATATAACGTTATTTTTATTTGTAATTATTATTTGGTATGGTATTTGCTTACCATCTGTGTTCATTGCTTCCCAAATCTACCTCGACTTATCTGTTTTTAAATATACAAACGTTTTTGAACCAATTTTATGACCTGTCATACAGAAGTTTCAACTCAATAAGATTTTCTAAGAAATACATCACACAAAACTAGTATTGCAGGTGGCCATGGCTCAGAGGAATGCGTAGTTGACTGCTAAGCCAAACGCTGCGGGTTCAAGCCCCAGCTTCGGCAGCATTTGTTTTCTACGAAAATTGCCAGCTTATCTGAGGCCACCTGTGCGATAATATGAGACAATATAAATCTATGTCTCCTCCTCTGTGCCACTTAGGTTTATGTTACATGTCTTTCCTTCTATGTGTCTATCTGTCTCTCTCTGTTGTATTAATGTCTTCATCTGTCCCAGCCGATGGCCTCAGTCGCCAGTGCTGTTATGTGTCTGTAGTTCGATGCATTCATGTGCGAATTACTGTAATGTCAATGTCAATGTCAAAACTAGTATTAATTCCGTACTTTTAAACAATGTTGTTTATTCCGTATATGATTAAAATGTTTTCTCGCACAATTAATATAACAGCTGTCAGCATTCAAATTTACATCCCAACGCGTCATTGCAAATAAAGTTAAATTAAATCAACTTTTCTTTGCAGTTAACTTTCATTGCGTCGCGTCCCAGTTCAGTACGCTCTCATATAATATACATCGTCGAAATTAACGTGAAATAATCTTCATTTGGTGTCGAATTTAGTTGAGAACGGGATATCGTCAACATGCTGGGCATCAACGCCCAAGACATTCTAATGAACTATTTGAAGTGGTAAGAGAGTGTTGGATATTAGTAAAACCACCTTGTGGTGCATTTTGAGGGATGATTTGTATTTGTTTTCATATGGCCCCGAAGTAGCCCATTATACACTTTCTGTCACTGCTGAACAAGCAACATTGCAGCTTTTGGGGAACGAATAATGTATGGGAATCGATATCGGTGGATGTTGTCTCAATATGCCTGTCCACAAATTTATCTGGGCACATAATGCAGTTCCTGCTACGAAAATTCCCTGCAATGATTCATTGTACTGCATAAATTAACCGTTTTTCAGTAGTTTTTCGTTCAAGTTCTAACCACAAATGTACCTCAATAGACCCACTGTATTATAACTATGTAACTTAAATGTATAGTTGTGTGCAAAAAAATTACAATTCCAACTACTTTTCATCTTCGTTACTGACCCAAAAACCAAGTTGGCAAAGCGCTCAATCATCGGATCCACACCATGTAAAAACACTCAATCTATGTCTCATCACTCTCATCCAGAGATGGCAGAAATGACACTTTTTTTCAATTAGGTACTACATTTGTTACGTTTGCTACGTAACTGAGGTTGTTAATCAGGCCTATGGCGGAAAAAAAATTCCCGGGAAACTGGTATCTTTCAGCAAATTTGATTTACATTGCTGACAAGGGAAAAATCCCCGGCAAAATTTATTAGCGATAGGCCTGAATGTAGGTAAACGTAGTAGAATGTAGTAGACGCAGTGGTATCTGTTAAAATTTCTTTTTGGTTGTTTGTTTCATAGAATAATTTGTTTGTACCGATATAATTAAAAAATTGTATGTCATTTGTGAGCAAAATCAAAATAAACGATAAAAAAAAGCATACCAAACTTAGCGGGAGAAAGGAAACCCCATAATTATTGGATGCAAGGTTCTATGTTTTCCTGTTGGAAAGTTGGAAAACGGAAGAATATGACCACTCTGCGATGAATGCGCTATCAATTATCGTTCTTAAGAGCACAACAACATCTAGGCTTAGGGCCCATAGTTAAATTCTCAAATTACAACAAAAATAGGAAATATGTTAACTAAGAAATTAGTTAACATATTTCATATTTAGATTTGTATTCAAGAAGCAAATTTTTCTATGACACAGTCTGGTTTCTTTGCTGTAGTCCATGTCCCATCTAAGCACTATTCGTACGTTTATTTGATTCAGGATGAATCCAATTCCAAGCCATGAAAATGGATATACCATTAAAATTTGAAGTTTAACGTTTTATATGTAGTAATCACACGAAAACAAAATGTAGGTCTAAGTAGTAAATGAAAAAAATCAGGCATGTAGCTTATCCGATTTACTACGCGTAGTTAATCGAGTAGATTACCTCACGTAACCTACTCTGCCATCTCTGGTCTCATCTCATGCATCATGTTATCAGTGAAGAGTTTGATGGGTTTCATCCGAAATTGTCACACATTCGCCCGAGTCAGATTTGTTCACCCAATGCGATCTACTTCATACAAGTTGTGTGCGCTGGTGATGTGCCGCCGTCGGATACAAAACCACTCAGGCACTCAGCACTCACATCGTTTTCCATTTATGTTCCGCCAAACCAACCACCACCACCGTGGCCCGTACACAACGAGTGATACTAGAGGAGCCTTCATCTCGTTACAATTGAATGCTATTGAACAGTTTTTCAGTGTCCATGCTCCTGAGTGGTCGTGCTTTGCGTTCCTCGCTAGCCTTGGTTTTGTGCCGTTTTATTGAATTTGATTCTGTAAATATTTGGTGTTCGTCCGTTGGCGCGTTCCGAATTTTTATTCAAAGGGTGAATTAGTGTAACTTGTGCTGCCAAATTAGTGCGGGTACGAAGGCAAACTTTATCAAAACTCGATTAATTTCAGTTACTTGGGTGATTTATTTCGATTTTTTTTTAAAACGTATCTAAGATACCACCCACTGGGCATAGCTTATACTTTCCTCTGTGTAAAGCTTATATTATCTACGGGTAAATGTGTGCAAATTCGTTTTTGATTGAGCGTGCTAATCGCATAATGAGGCGCTAAATGAAATTTAAATGGATCCTATTTATTCATCGCTAGCTCGCCATTATTGAGTGGTTTACGATTTGAGCCAAGGTAGGTACCATACCAACAAAGTGCGTCCGTTGTGCGTTCGCACACACACGCTGAGTGCGGGCTTGTTTCTTTCAAATAAACAGTTGCTGTTTGCCAATTAACGGAGCTTTTTTTTCGCTAATTCAACAAACAAACAAAGAACAGTGTGAAGCGTTCCATATCAAAGAAGGTGAATCTAAACAACAGACACATCTTTTAAACATCACCCGCAGGAACAAATTAAGTAAGTTTATAGTCACACCATGCCCACCTCCGTCACACGTGTTGGTGGGTATGTGAGGGAAATAAATTACATTATCCAAGTTAAACGGGGGCTCGAAAATAGCAACAAAATCATTTTATACAACTTTATACACTCTTAATTCGCATTAATGACATTAATATCATGTAAGAACGCACGAAATTCGTGTAGCTGATGGGAAGCCACAGCGCGCGCGATACACATACGCCATAGCGGCGTATCGTATCGTGGGGCTGAATGAATTAGTCCCCGTGGAGTGCCCGAGGTTTAGGTGGCTACGGTTTTTTGTTTTTCTCTATTCAGGCGGTAATACTTTAAATTTTTTTTACCAGCAGTGCAACATCAACAACAGCGACTACGGTCTATGACTACGACAACGACGACAAATGACGGACAGAACCTGGAAGAAGTGCGCTGACAATTTTGTTTTTCATCGGCGTAATATTTTTTACCCCGACCAGGCGCATTGGGGGTGCAATGATCTGCATATTTGTACATCATGTCGGAGGCATATTACAATTCAGAAATACTTTATTATTTTTAAATGTTACACTTCAAGTAATTAATTTAAACTGGCGCCCATCATTTGTGGAAAAGTATTTTTTTTTTCCTGAAAGAAAACGTTTTTGATGTGTCAACGAGGTAGCGTTACGGAAACGTGCTGGAATTGTTATTTTTCCGGTGACACGAGACGTCGCCAATTCAAACGTAAAATCACATTAACCGCCAAAAAAGAATATAAATATAAAAACAAAATCGAATTGAATTATTTTTAGAAGGGGCAAAATTTATTATTTGCCATTAGTTTATGACATCTGAACGTGGACAATATTGATGATCTGAGATATAAATAACGGTTTGCTCGGACATTTATGATTTACCGAGCATATTTTGGCAAAATGTGATTTTAATTTTAGTCTTTTGTTAATTTTTTTTTGTGATGTTTATTTCGAGAAAGGTCATAAATACATTTTAGAAATGATAAGCAGATTGTGCTTTAGTTTGACAAATAGTAAACATTTGCTAATTTCACCTCGCTTATCATGAAGAAAAACACATAAATAGTTTTTCTTTTGAAATTCGTTGAAATATACAAGTGTGAAATTCAGTTATTACCCTGTTGATGATGAAGAAACATGTTTAATTGTTGCCGATTTGCTAAAAGTATGGGTGTTGTACTTCGTGTATACTACGGTTTCCTTCACTTTGTATCTCTCCGAGTTCTCCGAAAAATCGGTAAGAAAACATGATTCTTCAAAAAGCCGAAATTTTTTGCGATATGTAATTATCGGATTCATCTCCTCACACTTTTCTTCTAAAATATTAGACATAGCTAGTATTTTATTGTTTCATGAAAGAAAAACGTCATTATGTTGTTCCCGAACAAAAACTGTTGACTTAATTTTACTACTTTTTACTTAAAACGTTTCCGGTTTACACTTTTGGCATGCAAATACATTTCTGCAGAAAAAAATCAGTAAGAATCTGTAAAAATAATATTGTACAGGAACAGACCTATTATTATATGCTGCGAAGGAGAAAATTGTTGTTTGACGAAAATGGTACCTACCCCCTGCTGAGAAATTAGGTTCACTTGAAAAAAAAAGTCTCAGATAAATCAGGGGTGGAAAATTCTAGTTTATTTAAAAAAAATGAGCATGCCAATTATTTCCTTCTTACTAAAATTTAACTTATTTAAGTGCGGAATTAACCTGATCCTCAACCCACATGCCTCACAAATTAGCCCGGTCCTTGACTGACTCCCGCCAGGATCTCCTTAGTAGTTCGAGTGAACTGTATTCAGAGCTCGAAGAAACTGCGGTCGCCTAGAGAAATTCTTCGTTTTCGTTCGAAGCGGACAAAGTCGTTTCTGTCAATTGTGACGTTCGGTCCAATTCGTCGAAGTTGCATAGCTGGACTGATTTGTTAAAGTGTACTACGCTTACGCACTATATGTTCCAGCAAGAGATTGAAGAAATCGCTCTGTTTGAATTCGGGATGTACGAGCATATAAGGCTAATCTTACAAAACGTTGCTGATGCGGATCACAACCAGCCAATCAACCGGCTTTGACGACATTAGACCTGAGTCGGCTTCCCACAACGAATCCGCATTTTAAAATGTACAGCCTTTGGTGGCATTTGTAATAAATGTTCTTTATTGCATTACTGATCCTGTCTGTCGTATTTCCTGTATCGAGGTAATGTCTGCCTTCTACCGAGGCGGGATTCAAGTTTTTGAGTTGCATATGTGCGTACGTTATCTGTGTATTTTCTGGGCGTTCCGGGTCGGTTTTTTTTATTTCTCATCAAAAATATTTTTTTTCGATAAACCCCCAGCGTGGACCGCCAGTTAAAATAATTATATATCTCTAGGACGTGAAGCATCAGTACATACATATCTACAACGAAATTGAGCGCTGCCTTTGGCCTCTCTTTTCTTAATTCCTGACTATCCCCTGAAACCAATACTTAATCTATAAGAGCAAGTAAACATTAAATTTATCGAAGAAGAAAAATGTTCCATCTGACAAGCAGATCCTGATTACGACTTTGTACCGGATTTTACCACAAAAAGTTTTCAATAACTACTTGACGCTTTCACACCGACCAGATTTCGTTTGACGTTTCAAAGCAAACAAAAAAAATTCATTCCATTTACCCAGAGTTCAGTGCGCATTTAATCAATCTGACTTTAATGAGTACTGACGAGTTGCTTGCTGAAAACAACACGGTTTCGAACACTAATGATATATGGGATATATCGTTTTCAATGACGATTTTGGTCAATTTTACGAAAGCTATGTCTACATGAAAACGTTGTTAGTAAAAAAAAACAAAAAACTTTTTCCAGTCCGGTTAAAAAATAAAAATGAGACTTTAGTGACGTCTTATCATTTCTCTTTTTATTAACATAATTGTCCTAGATATAACTAGGTATAACTATCATATAACTAGCAAGGATAATGCAATGCCGTACTAGCAAAAAACTGTCTCCCTGTAATGTGTTCTTGATGACTTACCATCACAAAAGACACTTGAATTGTCGATATCGCCAATCCACTCTCCAAACCAAAACGCGAGATATCTACAAAGTACCAACAAAGTACATGAGTATATCTAGCCGCATTATAACGCGAATTACAATTTTAAAAGCGTACGCGATACAGTTAGAAGCTCACATCACGCATACTACACATTACACAGTTTCGGTTTAGCATTTCTAAAAACATTTTAATGTCGGCGATTAGATTCTGAATTTTATTAGCCAATGCCAAAGATTGTGTATTGAGAGTCGAGAAAGTGTTGCCGCATGTAAACATGCATTTGCGATAATGGTCTTGTGAAGGAGATATTTTCAATTTATTGATGTGCCTGTGATAGATGCCAGACACCAGGCAGATCCATGAATTACTTATAAATCACTCTCTCGGTACATGTGAAGGGGGCCATTTTCATTATTTCACCAAGATCCAAATATTTTCAAACAGATGTTAATAACATCGTGTAATAAATTTTAATTCACGAGATTAACGCTATCAATTCAGAGTGAGTGGGTGGTGTGGACTTTGTGCGTGTGTTTTTTTTTGGTGTGAAGTGACATATTCGAATGCATGACCCAGCTGGGAGGTCTTTCATTTCATTCATCTTGGAGCCCTTATGTCTTTCGATGATGTTCCGGCGATGACATGTGCGCCTATATACGTATATGTCGAGTGTTTTATTTTTAAAGCTTGTCTGGCAAGATGGAATAAAAATGTGCAGCGGCAAGCTGGCTAGGCCGCGGCGAGTTCTTTTCTCAAGCATTGCATGTAGTGAATATGCTGTCAACGATTTTTGAATATTAGCCAACAATGTCAACCCCATATGCGTGGCACGGAAATATTTACTAAAACCAAATACAAATCGGAACGACCGAAATACACATTCATGATCGCGCGCTAATTTGTTGTGGCGCGACAGTCGTTGGAGCCGATCCTTTTCGGTGAATATTTCGGTCGGAGTATGAATGAATTTTGTTGTTTCTGTAGATAGATAGATTTATTGTTCTTTTCTTGTTTGTTGATGAATATTTATGTGCTTTACGTTTAGAAGAGCTATGTAAAATGGCGTTTTTGTTGTTATCGCATGTTTGTTGTGAATTAGATATTATTTCCATATGCAAGCTGACATTTATATTATTTCTTGTAATATTTCGTTTGGTATAAACAGGTGCGTCAAAAGAAATGTCATTAGCTTCGTTTAATGAAGATATACCTAAAAAAGAACAGGGGGAGAGTACGATAACTTTGGCGCCAAGAAATAATAACGTTTTTTTGTAGACCATGCAAGCATTTTTTACTATGGGGGTCTTTCTTCCCCCGGGAGGGACAATATTATAAAAAAAGTACTAAAAATTAAAAAAAAAAAAATATTAAAAAATAACGGTAATACATACTTATAAGTATTATAACTAATTTTTGAAAAAGGGGTTTTTAACTTAAAATTTAGGCAAAAAAATTTAAAAAGAGTTTAAAGTGGAATTTTTCAAAAAAAACTGAAAAATATTACCTATTTTTTTCTAAAATTCATTGCTCTAATTAATTCTATGTCAACAACTTAAAACTAGACGAGTTTATATCTCCTAATTTTTGAGAAAATTGAAAAAAGTGTTAACATTTTTAATATTTTTTTTATTTTTAGTACTTTAAAAAAAACAATCGTATTAAAAAGTTCTTAAATTGAATTTTTCTACAAAAAAATGTTAAATATTTCTTGGCGCCTAAGTTATCGTTCTCTTGCAAAGCACAGAACAGCACAACTTGGAATTGTACCTGCAAGGCACACATTTCCTACCTTGAAGTATGTCAAATCCTGGAAGACAAATGATATTTATGATGTAAATGATATGATTTACATATATCGTCATCGTCATCTGAATGCAATAAGTGGATAACTTGATTTTTTTCATTTTTGAGATATCTACGTTTTCTGCTATCTTGATTCAATATAAATGAACTCATTTTTCTGTTCTGCTGCCACCAATTGGGTATTAGAAAGAGTAAGTGCACAAAATTGATAACTGACCTTCTTTATATTTTAATATTTTTTTCTCAACAAAATATTTATATACCAATAAATATTTATCGCAATTTTACTCTTTCAACTTAAACCAGTGTCACAGTAAAAAAAAAAATATCTTGTAGCTATGCCGGAAATACAAAAAAAAAATGGTCGGAAATAGGTCTTCAAAAAGTCGTTAGTTACGCAAAGAAGCAAAACTTTTTGCCGATATCGCAAACGTGTACAAAGTGAATTTATCCACTTATTGCTTTCAGGTGACGATGTATTCCTAGTGCAGACATTTGTAATTAATTGTTTGCCTGAAAGAGACTGAAGGCTGAACTGTAATAGTCAGAAGCAATCGGAAGCTATAATGTCAAATACCTACCATAAGTTTTCTCAAGTTCTGCCATTTACTTAAAAGGCTTATAATGGTAGCTTGTGAAGGGAAGCCACTGTGAAAACCTTTTTGTGGATTTTTTTATAAAATGTTAATTTAATTAAAAAAAATGGTCTTATCAAAAGCGTTCGGGTAGCTTTCATTAAAATGAGAGAATTATCTCTTGATATTGGAGATTTGACATTTGTCTTTACACATATGTACCCCAACGCACCTAAAGCTAACGAAACTGAGAGTTCAGTTTGTAAAAAATGCAAACCTCAAAGCTCTTTTATGCCTATGATTTTGATAATAAAAAAAAAACATTAAAACAACTAGACATTGGCATTTAAAACCTTTGTGTTTCTACTCATTTCTTTTTGGTAAAGGGATGGCTTTTGACGCCTTTTGGTTGTGGGGCTTATTTTCTTTTCATGCATCCAAACTAGCACACTTCCAAAATCCAACAGTAAGCTCAATCAGGGGGGCAGCATGCCCCCGTGGGGTCTATTTCCTTATATTCACATAGGTCCCATGGGGCATAAGTGGGAGTTATTTCACTGCATCATTATTTATTGTTTAGTTCAAATAAAACTGCGTAAGGCCATATAAGGAAAACTTTCAATTTCTCGCAAACTATTAGGCCAAATTGTATAAAATTTAATTTTATTCAATTTATTAATAAATTTAATTTCTAACAATTTTAAGTAACCATTCCTGCCGCAAACAGTTCTAAAAGAATTTTTCAGTTTTGACAAACAAACAAACTTTTTTATAAACACACTTCGACAATGGTTTTATATTTTTAACATCAATAACCAAAATGAATATTATTGTGAATATTATTTCGATCTAACGCCCAACTTGCTGTGAAAGAGAAAGTTGCTTACGACCCAGTCCTGCGCACACCACTTGTTTCATTTAATGAGCAAGATGTAGTGAAGGTTTCAGGTTGATATGATCAAAATAATACTGTTAAATCGGAGGCACAATTTTATAAAAATCGGTACAACTGCTAGCATACGCCAACGATATTGACATCATTGGTAGGACTCAATGTAATGTCATAGCCCAGTTTACTAGTATAGAGACGAATTATATGCTGTCAACACGAAAGGACACAAAACATCGACGAATTGAACAGAACGTCACCATTAAGAGATATAATTTTGAGGAAGTACGGGACTTTGTCTATCTCGGCTCCGCTATTAACTCTTGCAACAACATCTCGTCAGAAATCAAACGAAGAATTACTCTTGCCAACCGCAGTTTCTTCGGGCTAAGAAGGCAATTCAGTAGTAAAGCGGAAGCCCTCACTCGAACTACTAAGGAGATCCTATATAAGACCCTGATCATCCCAGTCCTACTCTACGGCGCTGAAGCATGGACCATCTCAAAAGCGGATGAATAAATCGATTTGAGAGTAAAATTCTTCGAAAAATCCTCGATCCCATTTGCGTTGACGGGCTATGGAGACGAAGACTCAACCAAGAACTATACGACCTGTACAGCGTCATGCCCCTGGGCAAAAAACTCGGCATTGGACATGTAGAACGAAAGGCCACCAATACTCCAGCTCGCATAGTTTCCGATTCCCAGCCAGATGTCGGACGCAGTAGAGGAAGACCTCGCCTTAAGTAGCGCGCACAAGTAGAAACCGACCTCAACCAACTTGGAGTGCGCAGCTGGAGGCAGGACCGGGCTAATTGGATAGGCATGTTGGTTGAGGCCCAAGTTCATTCCGGACTGTAGCGCCACTTAAATAAGTAAGTATGTAATGTAAACATTAGCAGCTATCCGAGAATGGCTTGTTGATTGATAGTGGCAAAGTGAATGATGTTCGAAAGACGTGAACAATTCGTATAATTCTGTACCTGCAAAAATTGATCTCAGCTACTGATTTTATTGGCACGCCATCTAAATTACGAGTAGGAATGATTTGAATGAATAATGGCATTAATCAATTATACAATAATAAAAAAAATCAAGATTGCTTTCAATATAAATGAAAATTGTCACGATTACATGCTTGAGAACACCTTCAATTTTGTAGCTGCCATATTCACAATGTCAGTGCATCTGCGAAATGTTTATATCAACAAAACGTACATTTGTTTTAATTATTAGAGATGAAGTAAAACCTAAGCCCGTATTAAAACCCCCAACAATATTCCAATTAAAAAAAAACTGACATATAAACATCACATTCGCACTAAGCTAATGACAGGTTAACTATACGACAATACGACATGAACAGCACGTCAATTACATCGCATGTGTGAATTTACTCAGTGGTTAGGAAACCGCCAACAATGTTTGCAAATGAACAGGTTTGTCAATCGAAACAGCAAAACAAAAACCATGCACTCTTACAACCATTTCAAGAAGGCGCAATAATATTTCCCATTTGTTTTAAAACTTCCGTGCCGGTATCATCGCAAAATGACCTCATGGTTTCCATATACAAAAACTCATAAGCCCAAGAAGAATACACAAAATACAGATGAGAGATGTCGTTCATATGTAAAATTTTTTTAGAATTACGATATTTGAAATTTACGATTGTCAGTGGAGGGATGTTGTTAGGGTGAATCTGAATGGTTTTTGGGTGACTCTCTAGGCATACTATTAACTATTTGATGACAGACATGTGCTTTGTTGATTGCCGAGGGCACGTGTTGATAATGTTCAGACAATCTGGCAACCTATATTTTGTGTATTTTGCAACAAAAACAAAAGCGAACCATTTGTGCCATAAGCCAAGAGATTTCATTAATTCCTTAATGTTTTTAGGCGGTAAAATATGACTTTCTTGCTATATATAAGAATTCCCTGTTTTTAGAATTTGCCATGATAATATTAAGATATGGTTTTGAGCAAATAGGTGCAGATATAAATGAGGTAAAATTTGTAATCCGTTAAGTGGATACACCTCCAGTTCCAGCGAACCGAACGGGGGGTTCTTTTTCATTTTTTTTTCACTTTGGGAAGTCAAAACGATAAGATAACTTTGTTTTGTGTTCTTACTTAACTGGCACCACAGTACAGAATGAAGCTGAGCCTCAACCAACAAGCAGCTCCAATTAGCCACGCCCTCCAGTTGTGCACATTAAGTTGTTCGAGGTCGGTTTCTACTTTTGCGCGCCACTTAATGTGAGGCCTTCCTCTACTGTGTCCTACATATCGAAGACTGTGAGCTGGAGTATTGGTACCATTCACTCTACATGTCCGAGCCGTTATAAATGTCAAATGCAAAAGCCCGTCAACGCAAAAGGGACCAAAGATGTCCGAAGAAATTTTCGTTCAAAACGACAAGGATTTCTTTATCAGCTTTTGATACGGTCGATTGTTATGTTATGAAAATGGGCGTTCAAATCAAAATGCATATAGTGCACTTCTTGATTTTTTCGGTCAATTTAATCGTCCAATTGTGCGTATAATCGGAAAAACCGTGCAAAAACTTGGGCAAACCGGGTCTGTAGAAGATGTTAAAACACCAGTGCATGCTCGTTCAGTTTGTACTGCAGCAAAATTTGCTACTGTTCGCGATAGTGTGGATGAAGAGCCGTCCACCTCAACTCGTCGTCGTGCCCAACAATTGCACCTCTTATGCTTGTCGTTGATGAACATTATGCATAAAGACTTGCATTTATATGCTTATAAGGTGCAATTGACTCAAGAAATTAAGCCGCTTGACCATTTCAAGCGTCGTCAATTGTCAGAATGGTGGCAAAAAATGGCAACAGTGGATGATCAATTTTCGAAGAAAATCATCTTCAGTGATGAGGCACATTTTCACCTCAGTGGATTCGTCAACAAGCAGAATTGCCGCATTTGAGTGAATAATAATCCAAGAGTGATTGTCGAAAGACATAGAGTGACTGTTGGTGCGGTTTATGGGCTGGCGGCTCCATCGGGCCGTATTTTTTGCAAAATGAAGCCGATCAGGCAGGTGTTCGCTATCGTGATATGACAACGAACGTTTTATGGCCCAAATGGGAAGATATGGATGTGAACGATATGTGGTTTCAACAGGACGGTGCCACTTGCCACAAAGCTAACGAAACAATGGCTCTTTAGCGCGACAAATTCAATGCGGTGTTATCTTACGTGGTGGCGATGTCAATTGGCCGCCAAGATCATGTGATTTGACACCGTTGGACTTCTTTCTTTGGTGTTATTTGGAAGAAAAGGTATACGTCGATAAGCTAGCAACAATTCAAGTGCTAAAGGATGAGATAATTCGGCACATTGACTGCATAGAACATCGATTATGCCTCAGTCGATGGAGGTGTGCCTCCGAGGTCGCGGCGGCCATTTGGCCGATATTTTTTTCCATACATAATTAAATCATACCAATATTATCATAATAAAAATAAATGACACTAATATCCTAAATAATTTGTGATTAATTTAAAATCCTTTAAAATGTAAACCTCCTTTATATCAAAATTGTCCAATTCGTTGATGTTGTGCGTCCTTTCTTGGTGACAGCGGATCTTACATAGTCAGCTAGTGATTACGCCTCTCAGTCAGCTAGTGGAAGATTTTCCTCCTAGTGTTGGCTCGAAAGCTTTGCTTTAAACACTTTTTTTTCGATTGTCCCGATAACATCGTTGCCGGCGTTGACATATCCTGCACAGACGGACGAGTTTGGGCGGTATGGGCTCTGTACAGTTCGTCTCCATTTATGACGTCATCATTTTTCAATATTTCATTATGTTCATAATTTTCTCCTGGATTTGCCAAAGCTTGAAAATCTGGTCTGATGCGGACTTTTCTGACCTATAACAACACAGTTTCAGGTGTTCACATATTAAGTGAAATAGGATATTGAAGTCGATTTAAGCGCATTTATGTCTCTGCAGTTGGCATAATTCAGACGGTCTCCTTTTTTTGGGGATCGTCCAAATTTTACTACTGAAATGGGATATGTTGCTTATCAAATCATCTCCACCCGCTTTATACAGCTTGGCAAAGATGCTGTTCACTCCGACAGCCTTGTAAAGCTAAAGTTTGGATACTGATAACCACACTTCATTATGGTCAGATGGCTGGTAGTTATATATGTTTTCACCAATTCGCTCTGCCTTACAGCGAAGATTGTTCTTCATTCTTACCTTGGCTGCAACAAGATATTGTTCCGAGTTAATATTGGGACATACAAAATACTGAGTGCGTGAGTCTTGTCTATAGCAATGTGATCAATTCAATTTACCATTTGTTAATATTAAGCCCCCCATGTCTCCTTATTGATGAACCGTGTCCTGGCTTTTTTCCGCAACGAAGTCAATTAGCCTAAGTCCGATCGCAAACGTGGTGTCATGTAGGCTGTCTTTTCCGAAAACAATTTAATTTTACAACTAAAGATGTCTTCGATTCTAACAACTCGCTCATGAGTTTTGTCCATCAGCTCATATAGAAAATGTCCTTACCAATGTCTTTTTTTTTCTCTGTCGGAGTATATAGGGCTTATGCTGGCGAATTAATCGCTATAACATGTCACAGTTGATTGATTGGACGGGCAAAAAGAAGGATCGAATTCTTTTTGCCCGTCCATTCAAATTATTTTTTCTGGATGACAGTATTGTCTGCCTTATAACTATAAGCTGGCGGAAGCTCCAGTTGTTCAGCAGCTTCTATTCTGTTTAGTGTGCTAACAGTCCAGGTACACGGTTATTCCGTAATTGAGTAGGCCAATGAATAACCCCAACTTGAAGGGCCAGCTATAATATGTTAGATACGCTGAAGGCACGGGGCCATCAGGATTAAGAGGAACCATGGAATTCTTCTCCGCAATCTCTGTTCAAGGGGCTTAACTAACATTTGAGATTCTTAGATGACCTGTTGTCCTACATACTCGTTCAACAGGTCATCTATGTTGTTCACTTCGTCTAACCTAAGTGAGAGCTTTAAAACCAACGGCGTTCTGCAAGTGAAAATCCTTTCCGTAACTTAAATTTTAAGGAGGAAGACATGTTAGTCTTCTCGAAAATGCCCCAGAAGACGCAATTGTTATTGTTTTAGTGATGAAATTTATTTGCACTTGAGTGGATGCGCTACTGGGCTTTCACAAATCCCCGAGAACTGCATCAAAGGACTTTGCACTCACAATGTGGTGTGAACATTCCTATTGGTCTGTGTTTATTTTTTCAAGAAAATGTCACAGTGAAAGTGAATTCAAAACGGTACGTGAACATTTTGAAGGATTTTTTTTGCACATATTTTTGGAGCGCTTCATATCTTTGAAACCGCACGTTTATGTAAAGAATCCAAGACCTAAAGGCCAACAACCGACCATATCCACTGTCATGCTGGCAAGGTTTCACAAACACCAAAAATCGGATTATTAGTCAATTTTTTTTTACTGCGTTTGGAAAAAAACGGAAGTTATGTTGCCGCACCCTGTACTTACGATTCAGAAATCCAATAGCACAACAATTACTTGCGCTGGTGCCCCTATCGCGACATTCTGCAAAAGATCATTCATTGTCGTGCGGCGAACGAAGGACAAACTCAATTATCACATTTATTTCATTCTTAAGCGTCTCTCAATTGCGTGTTTGGAATTTCTTTTTTTAGTTCCCTTGTGTTTATAGAACCATTGATAACCTTTACGATGTGTGGTTAATTAATTCAAGTAAAACTCTTCGACACCACCGTAGTACCTACCCACTACGTCAGCAAGCATCTCTGATTTCGCACTTCACTACCCTGATTCCGTTACTCAGATACAGATACAAACAAGCAATTACTGCCCATTGATGATTCTATGACAATGAAGGGGAGTGTATCTGTTCGTGGCTTAATGCAGATGATGGCAACGAACGTGTTTTAAATTTAAGCGATAAACCAATCACTCGATGGACGTGATAAAGAACTTGAACTATGGATTAAGAGTGTTCGCGAAGATAGTTTTTGCATATGCATCCAGATAGATGTTATCAACAAGTAATTTGGCAAACGTTGAATATACAGCATAACGGTGCAGAAGTGTATTATGGACAAACCTACTCTAAATGCTGAAGTCCCATGCAACCACCCTTAGATTACACAGTTTGACACTCATTCAATATTCCTATCGTATACTGGCATACGCTAATACTAGCGTAGCATGACTTAATTTCGAATGACAAATTCGATTACGATACAAACGTAATCAGTTATTGGAACAGTTTCCTTTTATTTAACACCAGCACATTCAGAGAAACCCGCCTCGATTTCATGCACGATTTTGAAGCGCATTTGCATCACATGATGCTTACTGCTTGATGAATGACGCGCTGGCTGTCCCTTGGCTTCGTACTAGTCTTCACATTTACTTGTACCACTGCGGAGTTCAAAATTGAATTTCAAATCGGCGATTAGCATTTACTATGTGCTCCAAATTGTACGATGAAGGTCAGTTCTTGTTTGTGGGGTGATTTCATGTCGGTTGCCCCTTGGCGGTGTGCCTTACTGGCGTGGCGTATATTTCAATTGGAAGATCCATTTAGAGTCGTGTAGTTCTGATTGCATTTGTTGGCTATTGAATTAACTGTTTGATAGTTTATACGGGCATAGATTTGGCATATTGAGTCGTGTAATGCAAACTAAAATGCAAATTGCAGTTACTTTCGGAATGTGGTTTCAATTGACATTTATCATCATCGAATCGGTGCAATGGTCAATTATGAATTTAGATCCATTGAGCTTTAAGGTCTGAATAATTTATCGAATGCAGTAGATGGATGATTTATATTCGAAATATATACAGAGTTACTCAAGGCATTTTAGAGTCAGATTTGCTGACAATATTCTATTGTGTACCAGAGCTGACTCCTTTTGGGTGTAAATTCAAAAATCCTGTCTGTCCAAGCATTATTTTGTATAAAATTAGATGTGTAGTTCTGCTACAATGTTTTCGTGCAAGGTTAGGCTAGGTTTGTTTTAGTGGGTTCGGAAAAGCTTCATAAGGTGTCAAGCTCGCATAGCTCTTCGTTGGCACTTAGTGATGGATATGTTAAGCTATTGTTTCTGCCTCGTCGATTCCTTTAGATAGCATATGGATCCATCTTCATATCTCAATTTGTAAGCCTATGTGAAAGAGTATGAAAATATTTCATAGTCGTTCTAACATGAAAGTGAACTTGATTTCGTGTATGATTTCTCTTTTGCCCAAGTGCATTATGAGATTATCATATATCCGTCACTTTTCAGTAAAGTTTGTGGGGTACGACATTTTAATTGTAATGACAGGTAATTTCATGCCAGAAGTTAAACCATAGAACCCACCGCCACTTGAAAGTTGCACAGAAACTCAAGTGGTAACACTCATGTTTTTGTTACATATGAATGAAAATATAATTTTCATACTCGCCGATCTAAGCCCTGGGTCATCCAGACAGTTTCTACAGTCATTGATGACGAGGCTTGACGATCTATTTTTGTTATACAGGTGAGGGAATTGTTGTAGATTGTAAATAGGAAGCTCGTTACATTCCTTGCTTCTTCTCTAACAGAAAAAGGTTTGGTATAGATTTGTTCATATCATTGTTAAATTTACTGTGTGCCAATGAGCTGGAACTGTGTGCCCTCTATGTCGTAAATATGAAGATAATGTAGGGAAGATATATCCAAGCTAAAATGACAGATTTTCTACAAGTCTTCGTTAAGCCAAAGGTTGAGAATTTGAAGTAAGCGAAGAATCATCGATAATTCGAATTGGTCGTTTTTTGGATAAAGTCCAGTAAGTTCAGTTTATGATTTGGGGACCAACACCAAAAAAGACGACGGTACGCAAGACCTCGTCATACATCGGCTTTATAGAGAAGAAAATGCTGGACTGCTGTAAAATATGTCTTAGTTCTAAAAAACTATCTCTGTTTTGACGATGGTGATTTGGCAATAGAGGTTATATGTTGTTTCTATGATATATTTGACCCAATTGTGATGCCTAGCAGATGCATGTATTCATCTGATTTAACGACTGCATTTTCCATTTCGATTTGGAGAACTGTGGCCTTGTTATTTCTTGTAAATGCAGTATTGCGTGTTCGAGACATTTCTTCGGTAAGCCTTCGTTCAATAAACGGAGTTGGTGGGAGAACCGAGTTTTGTCGTACTCCAGGTTTTATATAGAATAAATTTGGTGAATATAATTTGGTGCCTTGAAAAACGTTATTCATCTATCATTCTAGTATTTAAGGTAGTTGGTATGATGTTATTTTGCCTAGCAAAGTCCTTCATTCTTAATTGATCAGACACCGACTTATTACTCGAGGTCGAAATTGAATTTCAAATATTGAACGGATACGTGTTCTATCATTGGTGGTAACTCTTGTTCCTAGTTTAATTAAAAGGAGACATTTTCCTTTTGTTATGTTTTTTTTTTACTATTAATCACATTTTATTTTTCATAACCGAGAATTCCAAAATGAAAGCCATCTTGAATAAAAAATGTGGGTAGCCTTGATGTGAATTTCTGCAGTTTATTTGCTTTTAAGTCGCATTTTGTATTTTTTGGAGCTTTTGAATGTGGGTGTTCGCTGCATCGCCCCAGGCAAGAACACCATACCGAAGCTTAGATTCAACAAGAGCATAGTACACCTGCTTCAAAACTGGAGCTGTTGCATGATACTTCAAGTGGGTTATTGCGAATAAAGCCTTCCTCAAATCAATGCGCAGTTTATCGACTTGCTTGTCCCAGAGGAAATTGCAGTCAATTACAATTCCTAAATGTTTGTAGCTTTCTACAAGTTCGATGAAGTCAGTAGCGCAGTTTGGACAATGATTATTTCTTATTGTTATTGGAATGTGCGTTTCTTTGAAACTTGGGTTTCGTATGTGCATGGGTTTTGTTTTCTTTGCGTTAATAACCAAGCCATTGTCGGAGCACCATTTTACAGCAGCATCAAATTCGTCCTGCATTATTGATGTCGCCATTTCCAGGGATCTATGTCGCACCACAATCGCTGTATCATCAGCAAACGCAAAAAGAGTGGCTATCTTGAAGACGTGCAAAAGTTCGTTCGTGTAGAGGATGAAAAGGATAGGACCAAGTTTTGATCCCTGAGGGACTCCATATTCAATCTTTTTCCTTTCACTCAGCGCGTTCCTGATTTTTACACAGAACAGTCGGTCGTTCATATATTCCCATAGCCATACCGCCATTAACCCCCTTATGCCAATACGTCGTAGAGCTTCTAGTAAGTTGGAATGATTCAGAGTGTCAAAAGTTTTACTGAAGTCCATAAATATTACTAGTACATGGTGGTTTCTGTTCAAACTTTGGTTAACCAAGTTTGCAAATTCGGCCAGAAGTTTACCTGTGCTTTTACTTTTTTGTAAGCCGTACTGACTGTTATTATGAGAGAGTCCTTGGATATAAAATTCTGCAATCTTTCCATAATTACACTTTCCATACATTTTTCGCAAACCGGTAGGATTGAAAATGGTCTATAATTGGTCATATCATTTTTTACTCCTCCTTTGTAGATTGGTCTTACAACTGCCGGTGTGAGTACTGTTGGAATTTTTTCTTGCGACAAGCTGAGGTTAATAAACTTGCACAGGATAGGGGCAAATATTTTTGTATGCTTCTTTCTGTCAACTGCTCGAATTCCGTCTATACCTGGCAATTTCCTATCTCCCAGCCCTTTAATAAGCCGATAAACCTCTTCAATGTCAGTAGCTCTAGCGAATATTGAAGTTGATATGGTTTTATATGGTGAACCGATGTTTTGATATTACAGTGATGTATTCTATTGGATATTCGTTTTGAAAAAGCATTCGCACAATCATTTGTCAGTATAGATGTATCCGTTGAAAATTTGGCTGACATTGGATTTCTGTCTTGTTATTTATTTATATTTTTATTTAATATTTTTTTTCTGAAACTTTTGTATTCAGATTCATAACATTTGTTCAACCTATTGCTTTTCCAGCGTCTGTAAAGTTCATCCCTTCGCTTGCAATTCTCAATCAAACAAATCCAGGTACTAGGTTTTCTTCTATTTTTTTTTACGTTAGAGTTGCTATATTTTAAATATGTTGCAGCTTGGAAGTTAGCTTGTGGTACAAGTTTTCTGCATCATTTTCATTCAGAACTTCTTCCCAATCTTCTTCACGGATGCATGGTTGACTTTCGCATTACAAATATACATTGCAATGTCGGCATTATTTAATAGAGTTATTGCATCACCACTATAATAGAGAATTGGGTAATGATCAGTCATTTCACTTTCTATTACAGCTGAACTTATTTGGCTATCTGTTCTGCTGACAAAAATATGATCAATGATAGTTTTAGTCCCACTTTCTGAATCGATTCGTAAATATTCTGTAACAGTATTTAAAAGCCCTAATGATGCTTACATCTCCAAATAGTCTTTTGTGTAATTAGATTGTACGTCACGAGTATTAATGTTCATATCGCCCATAACAGTAGTTTCTTCGTTTTTCCTCATTTGTCCTATATTGTTTTCTACTTCATTAATAAAAGTTTTTTGTATTGAATCCGCGTGGTATGTAAATTCCCACTACGTATATTGTTTTATTTCCCTCCTTAAAGCTGATTTTTAAACTTTCGTACGAAATATTTAGTTGTAGATAGCGATCCATCCGTTCTAGGAGTAGAGTTGCTAAAATTATTACTGACTACTTTTGCCACTGACTAAAATGTGAGCCAAAAGATTGTTGATTTCTCTTTCATTTTAGGGATTCTTTGGCAATACAGCTTCGACTCACCACGTGGAAGTGCTTTAAGCATACCTGACTAATCAGATTGTTTTTTTGTCGTGTCTAAATCTGTGCAGACACTCCCTGAACCTGTCATGGTTTGTTAGATACTGTTTGATATAGAAAGTTAGATCGCCCATTTTCTTATTAGTTCAGTGTTCTATTTCAGGGAGAAGTTGATGTGTCCATCTTTCTGTGGTACATTGTTTCAGCGGTCTTGCCAGCTCTGCATGGAGATTAGTCTTTCCTGAATTTTACAATTCAATATGATTTTTCTCATATACTCTCCTTATTTGGTCGGCGTTTATCTCAATGATCATTATTCCGCTAAGGACCAGTGATGATTTCTCTTAAATGGTTATAAAAGCGCAAATATTTCTCAAAGGATTAATTCTCTAAACTTTTATAATACCTCCTTGTTCAGTCCAGACTCGTGCGGCTTACAATAAGGCTGAGCTTATTATCAAGGCAAAAGTGATCTGCGACTGCCTCTCAATCCTATGATGTTCGGAAAAATTCTTGCAAGAAATGATTAGAGGATCACTGCTTTCATTCCAAAGAAGTCTAGGTGCGTCTTGAAGTTAAGCCTGCTGTCGATCATTACACCTAGGAAACGAATTGCGGGTTTTGAATAAAAAAAAAAAAAATTATGGCGCAACAGGCTCGTTAGTACCCAGGGCCTAGCTTTTTTCTCACAACCATTCATGCGTGGGTGTATACTTCTTTGCACTATGGCGGGACCTCCTGCTTTATGCCGAATCCGAGCGGCTAAGTTGAGATAAGCTATTCATAACAATTGAATACTACTCGGATGATTTGTCAGATCATTACGAGAGGAGGGCCAGTGAAAAATCATTTAGGTGTTGCTACGGCTGGGAATCGAACCCAGACCTTCTGCGCGGCAGTTCAACGCACTAACCATCGCGCCACTGAGCCCGTTTTGAATGCCTAGTTACAGTTGCTTCTGTGGTCCGTTCTGCCAGTTCAAGGCCAGCAGACTTTAACCAGGCTTTGATAACAGATATCGCTTGTTTGGTCTCAAGGATGTATAAAATCCAAAGCCAAAAAAGATTTAGACAAGGTACGATTTATTTGACACTGTTCTTAAGGGGATTGTGCAATACTTCAGCCAACATGCACACATAAATGTGTGTGCTATACAAGCAATATTCATCAAATGATGTAACCTAGCAAGAACTTGGAGATAATTAAATTTTTCTGTTCTGCAGAGCAGATTTTAAACATGTACACGTGATATATGAACAAATTTAAATATCACTCGTTTAACTTCATGCTGCATGAGTATCCGTGAATGTTTCAGAACTGAATGAATCATGTGTTTTAATTGTCATTTAATTTGCATACGCACATTATAATAAATTAAATGATATTGGTTAACATCGAAATGACTTGACAACAAGTAAGTTCTCAATTGGTCTGGTTGAATGACATTGCGACAGAATAATGGGAGCTTTGACATAATGTACGAAAACACATAAATATATTAATTTAAGAAATAATTACGGAACGGAGGCACGTCGGTTTAAATTGTTCTCAGGGGTCGCAAAAGGTTATATGATTGATTATTGTGAGAAATGTTTCACGTGATAAAAAAACGAGTTGTGAGTTCACGACTTAGTCGTACGCAAATTCCTCTTTTACAGCGAGTCCAGCGTAAGATCAAATCCTAAGCATGAGAGAATTTGGCCAAAATACACAATAATATTCATTTTGATTATTGATGCTTTAAATCATATAAATAATGCCGAAATGTGAACGGTCAATCCGGAATTTGAAGGAATCGGTGCGTTTGTGAATACTAATGATTTTCATGTATTGGCCAAAACTGAAAGCTCCGTTTAGGGATACTTAGGAAAATACAAATGTTGTGGGAATGGTTTCAAACAGTAATAGTAGGATATAAATTAAATTTCATTCAATTTGACAAAATAGTTTGCGAAAAATTGACAATTTTCTTTATATGACCTATGTATGTGTAAAAATCCGTTATATGGATCTTCTCTGAAAAACTGGGTATGAAGTTATGCTGAAACTAATATGATTATAATATATATAAAGTTTAATCAAAATCGTTAAAGCCTTTTTCAAGAAAATTGAGGTTATGTATAATTTTTACATGGCAGCTATCGTTAATAACATGGCAAAACACAAAAAAGGGCCTAGAATTATGGACAAAACAACAATTATGACCAAAATACGACCAGGCGAACAGACAGACATCATAATGTTAGAATTAATCATAAATTTTAAGTTTAATTATTTTTTACGAAAACAATACTTTTCTCAACGTAAGAGAAATTAAAAAAAAAAACAAAAAAAAGGGTTAATTGTTATGACTTTTAAATTTTTGTTAATAAATGCGCTGCTGTGGAAAAATTGGTAAGTTTTTTACAACCTAAAAATACTCTTGGCTCTACTACATTTCTAAAATTAACTTAATTTTTGACGCCAGCACTGCATTAGCTGTGACATCTCGCTCAAGAGAGCGTGTTCCTTGTTCCGGATATTAGATTTAGTAAGATATGTTAGATAAAGCTTCGATCTAATTGGTTCAAATAAAAAATTGACCTATGTGAATAGAGCTACATCAAAGATATCTTACTATTTTACCACACAGAAATTTGGCTGTCGAAGATGAAAGCCTAGGAGCCTGTTGCGCCATCATTTTGTTTTCTAAATAATCTAAGAAAGTTTAATAGACAAGTCCTTTTATTTTATTTGTTTTAATATTTATGTCAGTAAAAACAATCCTCAAAGACAAGCAAACAAATTGTCGCCTCGTTCACAATACTTAAAACTTTTCTCAGCAAAAGCAAACGAAGAATTCCCTCTCGATGTTGAAGACAGTTTTCAGACAGATTTCGTTGTTAGTTACACGAATGAGAACCTTGTTAAAAATTAACGAAGAAAAATGTAGTTTCGTTAAATTGTCTTCAAACTGTTTGGAGATGCCAAGCTGCAGGTGAAGACGAGAGCTGCAGTTGAGGTCTATAGGCAGAGAAGAAGGGAAGAACACCGGCTTTTGAGAAAGAAGAAAAAAGAACAAGAAAAGCGCGCGATCGAAGACATAGTGAAGTGCCACTCCAGGAATGATATTTGCAAGTTTTACCAAAGCGTAAAAAGTCAAAGCCAAGGTACAAGGATAGAACAGAATCCTGTCGAGATGAACAAGGAAATATCGTAGTTGAGACACAGTCGATGCTGAGGATATGGAAGAACCACTTCTGCAGATCCTGAAAAAAAAAACCCAAGATGTCCAATTCGATACCCAGCACCTATTCATCGATTACAAAGTCGCATACGACAGCATTTATAGAGACGAACTATACAGAGCCATGTCTAGTTTTGGTATACCGCAAAACTCGTCCGTTTGTGTAGGTTGACGATGGAAAATTCTCGCTGCTCCATCAGGGTCGGAAACGACCTCACCGACACATTCGATACCAAAAAAGGATTTAGGCAAGGCGATGCGCTATCATCTGACTTTTTCAATTTGATTCTTGAGAGGATTGTGCAAAACTCACGAGGCAACATCAGAGACACAATTTTGCAAAAATCAGTGCAACTAGTAGCATACACTGACGATATTGACATTATTGGTCGGACCCAACGTGATGTCATAGCCACGTTTGCTAATACAGAGAAGGAAGCGGCAAAAATTGGTTTAGCAGCAAATGAGGGCAAGACGAAGTAAATGCGAAAGCGAAAGAACACACAACATCGACGAATTGGACAGAACGTCTCCATTGATAGATATTACTTTGAGGTAGTACGGGACTTTGTCTATCTCGGCTCCGCTATTAACTCTGACAACAACATCTCGTCAGAAATTAAACGAAGAATTACTCTTTGCCAACCGTTGTTTCCTTGGGCTAAGGAGGCAATTTGGTAGTAAAGCCTTCACTCTAACTACTAAGGAGATCCTATATAAGACCCTGATCATCCCAGACCGTCTCAAAAACGGATGAATAAATCCTTGGTCGATATTAGAGGAAAATTCTTCGAAAAATATTTGCCTTAACGGGCTATGGAGACGAAGATTCAACTAAGAACTATAGGTGCTATACAGCGACATGCTCCTGGTCAACAAAAAAACTCCGCATTGGACGTTGAAGATGGCTAGGACGTGTAGAACGAATGAACAAGCGCACAAGTAGAAACCGACCTCAACCAACTTGTAGTGCGCAACTGGAGGCAGTTAGCTAATGACCGTGCTTATTGGGGAGGCATGTAGGTTGAGGCCCAGGTTCATTCCAGACTGTAGCGCCATGATTGTTTGATCGAATATTGTCAGGAAAAACCAAAGACGTCAATGGTCTCAATGTAGATGTGAATATCGAAGAAATAACGGGCATACAATTCTGTTGACACCATTTCGATTCAAGACGATATTGGGAACTACTGTACCAAATTTTTGAATTAGCTTGACTTACCAGGATTGCCACATTTGAAGGTTGATGCATGGAGATGGCTTCGCAACCTTTAGATTGTAATGTGAGCACGCTAGCAATAAAAATGGTAATGGAAATTTCATCTAAGCAACTAATATTTTTAAATGTAAATACAACGACGAACACGTTTTTATTCGCAGAATTTTAATGATTCTATTCGTCTTGTCGTTTGAGTTCGTCTTGGTTTTGCTGAGACAATCAGGCAAAAGAGCAATCTTTGGAAGTTTTCAGTAAAATCTATTGTGTCCAGTCTTTTTACATGAACAGCTTCTTGGTGGATGTCCAGAACAAGAAGCCGAGGGCTAATAATTTTTTTTGCAAAACTAAAATGATGACAATTCTGTTTTTTTGTGACTTTTCAGTGACTCAACATATGACAAAACAAATATAATGCGTATAGTTTTCATAATGAATACCATTTAGCATCATTAGTACATTATATAGACATTGGACGGAAAAATCTGTAACCTTAATACCCATTCCTCATTCGATATCATAATTCAAAATGTTTATAAACTCGGTCGCAAATTTACCTTTCTAGTTAGATCGTATTCACACCTCATGCAAGACTCATTAACTTTAAACAGAAAAGTAAACAGAAAATAGAAATAAAAACCTTCAAAGTAGGCATACTTCAGCCACATAAAACTGGCCAAAATCCGGTAAAATCCTTTTGTGTCCCGTGCTATAATTTAATTTTATACACCAAATCCAATTTATTTGTTACCAGGAACCACATTTTAATAGCAGTAATGAGCCGAAGGGAATTATCTCCCTCGAATTTGTTTAATGAAAGCGATAGCCTAACGTATTAGGTTACAAATAATCAGAATGATACTTCCTGTCGCGAGGGTTTCGTATTAAATGTTCAACCCTTCAATCCCTTCCGCGAAGGCGACTATGCCCTCTCAGACACACACAAAAGGAGCAAAGAGGAAGTGAAGGGCGGTTAGATTTTGTGTTTGGATTTTTATGCCTCATCTAAAGGATTCACTAAGAGTGTAGGGAGAAACTTAATCCCTAAATGGTGGTTTGTTGTAGTTTAGTTATTTTTATTTTTGTTGGTGCTTTGTAATCGAACTTGCTACTGTCATGTCACTGCACTGTCAATTTAAATGAATTGAAGGATCTTTGAACGCCAACGAAGTCCAACCGAGCTTGTATATACCATACAATGGTTTAAAGAGGTATAAGTATGTAGCTACGTGTGATGTGCTGCAGCTTGTGGATTTAGGTTTTGGGATGTTTGTGACGTTTCCTATTTCTTGAGGAAATGCGGTGGATTATGTGTATGGCTTCCCGAATGAGACGGAAAAACCCACATTTTAAGTTATACTGACCATGAGGTTAAAGCGAAGGACATTTGATAGGATATGAATTCGGAATAACATTTCTTCTAAACCATATGTCAAAGGTGTGCGTGTGTTTATCGCCGTAGCTGTCATAATCAATAGCGATTAGACTGAGAATATTGTTCTGTTGAATTCTATAGATGAATGTGTGTAATTGGAAACCTAACTTCTTAACAAATTTATGTGGTGGTCGATTTTTGTTTTGTTTGGGTTAATGTTTCTATCAAAGTAAAGCATGTAATTGGATACGTGTGCTGTAATTTATAAACGGGATATTTGTGTTCACGTTAATCAAACTATGCAGCTATTTGATTAAATTTTAATACTGAATTGTTTCGAATGCAGCGCATTGTAACAGAATGTGTTAGTCAGTTGACAATTAGTACACTTTCTAATTAGATTAGAACATTGTTTTGAAAATCTGGTTATTAGTTATTCATATCCCAGGATGACCAATTTAAAAAAAAACCCAATCTGGAATGACAAACCGTTCCCACTGAACACAAAAAAGTTCGCTAATAACTGCTGTTACCTCATAATGAACATACTAACATTGAACTGCATTATCGGCGTTCATTAATACAGATTTTCTATCTAACTATTATAACTGAGTACAACATAAGCCGTATTTGTTTTCTCTCTTTTAAAAGTCTATATAGACTTAGAAAACAGTTTACATGTAAAATACAACAACACCTTAGCCTATAAAGATTTCGTAAAACCCGGATAATTATCCAGTCTTGCACTCTTAGCCTGGGTAGAAAATTTGCTGGCAAACATATTCTTTAAAATTGTTATCAAAAAAGGTCGTAGAAAATGCGAAAAATGGCTGTCGGTACCATATCCGGTAATCATACGCTGCAAAACCGATTACCTTCAAACCGATTTACTTCAAATCTTATAGCAAACAATTTACGTGCAAAATACAACAACACCTTAGCTTATATTGATCTCGCAAAACCTGGATAAATATCCAGTCTTACACTCTAAGTCTGGATAGAAAATGTGTTACCAAACTTTTTTTTTTCAATTGTTATCGAAAATGCTAAAAATGGCTGCCGGTCCACTTCAGGTAATAATAAGCTGCAAAATAGGTGGAAAATCAATGTTTTATGAAATAATTTGATAATAAAATATTTTTATATTTGCTTTGAATCTAAAATTAAAACATTACAAAAAGTGTAGGAGTCGATAAAGTGAAAAAATTTGGATTTTATTTAAAAAATATATATATGGCACAGCAAAAATTGAAACCCCGAAATGCCATTTGTTGGCGTTAATGTGTTTCAGTTTCAGTGGTGCCAGATCACCGTTTAGCGTTTTTTTTTATGTAGGCTTATATAGATTAAAAGAAACACGCCTAGGTTTGAAGTAAAGTGAAAAAAAACACGGCTTTAGATTAAGAAAATATAACACGCCATAGTATTAAAACTCAGGTGTGCGTGCGTCGTCGGCCAGAATGCGCTGTCATTTTATTTCGGCTGCAAGCAAGCATGATTTGACAAAATATTAATGTATATATAAAAAAAATTATATGTTTAAAAATTTCATTAATGTTTTTGTGCGAAATATATCACTTACTGTATTTAAAGGACAATTGAATCTGAATAAGTTTGGATGAGATGATTCTTTGACTTTTATGAGCGATGTTAACATGAAAGTTGACTACACCAATTGCGCGTAGCGAGGGTTTTCAAAAACAAATAAGAACATATAACAAGGCTACAATCCGCTGAGCGGATCGATTAATATCTTATCCCATCCAATACTTAAAATATATGTCACCAAAATGTCTACTTTATATCAATGAAATAAAAAAAAATTCATTGTCACAACATATTGTTCAGACAGTTTATCAAAATCTTTTATGGTTCGATAAAAAAAAACGTTTTTCGCCTGGTTATGCTATGACCTATGAGGTAGTGTATACAAATATTTTTTGTCTGAAAACGCCTTCAAAAAGTGGGCGTGGGTTTAAATGGCATATGGAAGAAATGTTTATATTGCCATAACTAATGATTTTGCATCAAATTGTTCTGATGGGAGTAACAGCGAACATGTGTACCAAATTGCATCTTTCTAGCTCAAAATTTTAGGCCCAAAAACTGGTGACGTACGGACGGAAGGACAGACAGACATAGCTAAATCGACTCTTTTGAATTGAATTTTAGAAAATGGCATAACTATGATAGCTCACGATGCTACACGTGAATTTTAGAACACCGAGTATGCCACTGATAAAATAACTTTTTAATTTAGTCAAAATGTGACAACGTAGCGCTCCAGGTTGAAATTAAGCTAGCTTTGTCTGGATATTTTACCATCCATAGTTTGCTCTCTTGCTTGCATCCTTATGTGCGATTTCGTACCTTGCTGAGTCTATGAAGCTCAAAAGCCTTACAGTTCTCTAGGACATCTCTGTGGATCGACACAAAAAAAGTGAATAGTAAGTGCTCTGTTATCTCGTTAAGTGATAGAAATAGAGCGCACGGATATCACGTTACGTAATAATGCTTCTTTAATTCTCTTGATTTCAACCTGGAAAGCGGTTAGGGCGTTGGACTGATGAGCGGGTGGTTCCTGGTTTATATCCGCAAAGTATAAACTCCTATATGTCTATCTGTCTCTCTCTCTCTCTCTCTCTCTCTCTCTCTCTCTCTCTCTCTCTCTCTCTCTCTCTGTTGTATTAATGTCTTGCTCTGTCCCAGCCGATGGCCTCAGTCGCCAGTGCTGTTATGTGTCTGTAGTTCGTTGCATTCATGTGCGAAGTACTGTGATGTCAATGTCAATGTCAACAACTCCTATTTTTTTTTCACTAACCCAGCTGTTGGAAAAGTCTGAAATACTTGTCAGATAATATAACTGGCATGAGAAACTTCTAAAATTTTCCGTTGGAAGTTCGCGTTGAACAGGTGGTCCTATTCTTTGTAAAAAAATTATAAATTCGCAACCACATAAAATGAAGAAGCTAGGTTTAAGGGCCTGCGTTGGCCGTAAATACCAGATATTTGATTTAATCTCATTTTTAACCCGCGAAATGCTATAATGATTATGAAGTAATCACGGCATCACGGAGAAGACGTTGCATCTCGGAGAATGTTACGCCTACGCCTACTTCCCTCACACGATAACAATATAATCCAATGTGTAATCTCTACTTGTCAAGATTTGTATCAACAATCTTAACCGCGACTCGTAAGCATCAGATTCATTATCACTCTCAGTGAATCACCCAAACGCAGTTCTATGCACTCACAATGATGTTCCTTAGAGTCACGCCAATTTTTTTTAAATTTGGCCTTTCTTTTTATAAATCAAGCGGTGTCGGTCCTATTACAACAAAACTGTTGATATAGGCAACTGCCAGACAACAAGAGCAATGAAGTTGTGTGAGTCGGACTGACTACGAAGAGGGCGTTTTGTTGATCAAGAATACTGAATAGATATACCCTATTAGATATACCCTAGTAGAGCAATGAAGCCCTGAAAAAGCGTTGAACCCGCGAAGAGCTCCACACAGGTATTGTTAATGGAGAAAATTGATTATATTGGCGCCTGCCCTACTTTTGGACATATCCTAAGGGGCCAACGTAGGTATACTGACTATGGACTTCATTCGGTGTTAATTCACGGCTCTGATTGCGCCAGTTAAACATCATAAGGCCTCCTTAAATTTGTGACTTTTATGAATTTTCGATCATACGAGTGAGTAAAGCGCTGACTCAACTGGCTTGCATTTATATTATGAACCTTGGAAAGGTTGTTGGACCTATGTCGAGCTTTTGTTTTCGACTTACTTTCATAAAATAACCTATAAATGTTGAGAGATTACGCAGGTGTTTTCTTGAATTGAAATCAATTTAAGCGTTTAAATAAATATGTGTTTACAATAAACAGGACCAATTACTTTTTTTATTTAAAAAAAAAAAAAACCTCACTGCCTTACAAAAGCGAGTGAGAATTTTTTTATATATCATGTATACCTAATACAAAGATCCAAATAACATTGATTCAGCTATTAATCAACTATTTACGATTAAAGTTAACGTTTCTACATTATAATTCACACGATTTCTGATCTCGTAGATTTATTGTTAAGATTTAAAAGTTGTATACATCCAAAGAGTGAATGATAAAGCATTTGTGTCCCCCGAAACAGTTCCTTTTAATTGCTCGACTGAGGTCTCGCATAAATTGCGATTGTTTGCTTCGTATCTGCTTTAGTGCTTTGTAATCTATTTGAAAACTTTTCAATCCTATTAGAGGTAATGATAACGTAAAGTACATACAAGATGTCTGTGCGTCGACAGGGGCCAAAGTTGGCCAATATAACATGTGACTTGGGTAATGATGATGAAATTGATTGCAAGGGTTGCGATTTGCGGTAGTCGTCATCCTAAGCAAACAGCACAACAAGCTTAACCCTATAGACGCTTTGAAATGTCATGTATGCCTTAGGAGAGAAAGAGGGTTGTTAAACTTGTGTAAACACTGCCAAATGCTCCGTTTTTATTTTAAACTCATTTATGATCGACCGAAATTCATAAATTTTACTACTCGATGTAAATTACGAGCACACTTGCAGTCTTACTCTTAATTTGCGAAATCCACGTTCATAAATTAAATGCTCGTGGTGGTTTTGTAACGTGCAGTTGTCATGTAGCAATTCTTGTTTGATTTACTATTGAAATTGAAACGGAAAGTACAAGGGGATCTATTTGAGTGGACCATTTTTGCGATTTAATGTGCGACTACGAAGTAGGAAAGTGCTAATTAAATACGGGCACAAGCGCCGACTGGTAACCTCTGTGAACCCGATTATCGCCACTAAAATGTTAAAAAAAGAGCAACATCACGCATTGACGGTTGCAAAATCTTCTTCTTAATTCATTTTCATTTTCATTATGTTAGTTTTGCTAAATTGTAATTAATTAAAGTTGCATTTACTCTGACTTTTATGATAGTACAGCGTCCAAGTTCAAATATATTTTCCAGATACATTGCATCATCGCGTTTGATGTGGTCGGAGTATTGGAATTCTGAATGGAACGCTGTTAAGCACCCGAACAAATGTGAGTGTACGGTGGGAACGAGAGATGGATGGGTTTATGTGTTTTTAACTTACTGTCGAGGGTGTATCGGGTCAATTGTAGTAATTAAATGAAGATCAAAGTGTTATACCGAGCTGTGTGAATATGTGGGTTTGAATGTCCCTTCCTTGAATGGGAACTCATCGTTGACCATACGTTGACGATAATTAAATTATAGTTTATGAGATTATACTTTTTGATGTAAGCGGATTTATTTGCTGACGTAGTGTGAGATGGTTGATACCGGGAAAGGATTTTATTGTGGGAATTTATTGATGAACAGATTGTTGTTACCAGCTTTTGGCTGTTATTTGTGTACAAGGACTTAACTTAAATTATAAAGAGTGTCAACTATTGCTTAGATATCACAATCGGCATTATTATTATATTTACTTACAAAGGGTGGGCCAAATATATAGCCTTACAACGATGGGTCTTACATTATGACCCATCTTGTATTTCGGTAATCATGCTAGGAGAATCAGGAAGGTTGTTCTATATTGTTATTTTTTTTATTACGTTAAGTCAATTGTGCTACATAAGTTTACTCAGAGAAAATATGGAACTTGTGGTATTAACAACCCATACGTGGCTTTAAATCTAGTGTCTTCATTTTGAGAGTGGCGAAGTTATATCGGGTGTTTTTTTTTAGAGGTATAGAACTTCGAATTGAAATAAAACACAAAATTGTTTTACTGGTTTTATTGGAAGGATAATTTTATGCAATTAATGTTTGAATATTTGAAAAAAAAAAATAAAGCCAAGTCTAGAGGTCCAATTTCGAGCCTTTTGGGCCGTCTGTCGGCAATAACACCACGAATGTTGGCTTCCAAGTCCCGTAACGTTTCTAGTTTGTTGGCGTGTACGAGGGACTTCACATATTCTCAAAGAAAATAATCCAACGATGTGAAATCACTTGATCTTGGTGGCCAATTCACAGTTCCATTCCGCGAAATTATGCGCTCATCGAATGTTTCCTTCAATAAATCGATTGTGACGTGCGCTGCGTGGCATTTAGCGCCGACTTGTTGGAACCACATCTCATCGACATTTATGCCATCCAATTCGGGAACAAAATAGTCGGTTATCATGGCTCTATACCAGTTTTTATTAACTGTTACTGCCTCTCCAGTTTAATTTCGGAAGAAGTATGGCCCAATGACTCCACCAGCCCAGAGAGCACACCAAACAGTCAGTTTTTATGGATGTAATGGCGTCTATAGGGTCTCATGTGGATTCTCTTCACTCCAAATGCGGCAATTTTGCTTGTTGACGTAGCCATTCAACCAAAAATCAGCGTCATCACTGAACAAAATTTCGCGATGAAAATCAGCATCGAAATCACTCTCATTTTCGGCCAATACCAAAATCACAACGCATTGCATGGTCTCGCGGCTTTAATTTTTGCACAAGCTGGATCTTGTAAGGTCGTAAGCCAAGATCTTTGTGCAAAATTTTCCATAAAGTTGATAGACAAAGCTCCAATGCAGGGTGGCGAACCGATTCATTCGGGTCGTGTTTAACACTTTGCTCTACAGTTGCCATTGTTTCTTCGGTGCGCAGTGTTCGACGTCTCTGCGGATGCGTATTATCACATAGAGTAAACGTAGTGCGAAAACGATCCATGGTTAACCGAATTAGTTGCTCTGATGGACGATTATGTCGACCATAAAATGGAAGAAGCTTGCGGTAAGCTTCGCGAACTGAACCATTATTTTCGAAGTAAATTTACACGATTTGCAAAGCGTTGTTCATTTGTCAACCTGTTCATGATAAAATGGCAAACCAAACTGAACAGAAATGACATTAAAGTTGCCCGATTTGGCCACAAAATGTTAGTTTTATCTCTATTCGAAAAACCAAAAAAAACACCTCCGTACTTTTTGCCAAACAAAATTGGCCCCCAAAAATGTCAAAACTATTTAGCTTAAAACTAAAAATTGAAGTATAAGTCTGCAAAATCCTAAGGGACCGCAGAAACATTTTCCTAATTATTACTCAGTCATCAGCCATACTCTAAGATGTTTGTCAGGCTTTCGGAAAAGGTGTGTGGTGAATAAGACTTAGGTGTTATTCCTTTCGGTATTTGAACTAGGAACGCTGCGCTTAGTAGTTTAAAGCATTAAAAAATAGGCCACTGCACCAACTAAAGTAGAGGAGCTCGAAAGCTTTGCCGACTTTCTTGTTGCTGGTACAATACCGGCATACAGCCTTTCTTGGACTAACCTTAAAGGGTCGATATCGTCTGTTTACCAAGTCAATATTTTTCAAAGTTACCTACTTTTTAAGAACTTTCCAGAAAGTCCGTGAATGAACTTCATATCTTAATCAATACTTCTGGTAAACGTGATCACTCCAGATCAACGGTGATCTAAGTATGACTTAAAATTAGCTTCTACCTGTCATCCAATTAATCCGATGAACTATTTTTAAAAATGACTAGCCAGCCAATAGACTTGTGAGTCCAGAAATTAAGTATTGCAAAGTCGATTAAGAGATGAGGAAGTCGTCACCGACTTATTTCAGTTGTATGTCAAAACTCTTAAAACTTATAATTTAATGCGAGCGCGAATGAGAACTGACTTCAAGTAACTAAATGTTCAGGACCTCCAGTTGAGAAACCCTTTCACGATATATGCTGCGCGGATGTTTTGTCAAATAATTGCGAGAGGGCCTCAAACCAAGCTTCTCCATTCATTTGCCACAAAGAATGGAAATTCTGTTTGACTTCATACAAAATATTTCTGAAACAGTTCTCCATCATCATCCTGCATAGAGATGATGTTTGTTCTTAATGATTATTATCTAGCCTCGCATTGAGGTTTCTTCTTGATTCTGTAAATCTTTTGACTAATGACTGCCAATAATTCTTATTCGGCTGTTTTTTATTGCAGGGCAGTGGCAGGTGTGTGATATCCTCTTCTACTTCAGGGTCGCTATATTTTCTTCATAAATGATGCATGTTGCTCAACCTCATTGAAGTAAAGTGCTTACCCCCAACAAGTTGTGAACTGTTTACTAGTTTGTTTGCATAAACCTTGGTTTTCAAATATCCCCACAAAACGAAGTCAATATCACTATTTCTTCAAACAACTTGTTGTGGAAAGAGGTCTCGCAGTAATTCCATTATAATCCTGGCTGTATGGGATGTGGCACCGTCTTGTTGATACCAAATGTTAATCAAGCGCAAAGCGTGCAGTTGTGGCGTTAAAAAGTTTTCAATCATATCACGATATCGCTCCCCATTCAAAGTTACCGTTACACCGTTTTCATTTTCATAGAAGTAAGGTCCAATGATTCCTCCTGACCAAATTGCACACCAGACTGTAAATTTTAATGGATGCAAAAATGACTGATGAATAATTTGAAGGTTTTCCATTGCCCAGAACCGACTGTTCTGTTTATCGGCATTGTACGGCGGCGTAAATGGTCTTGTGGAAGAAGCTATTGTGTCAACTGAATCTTAAATGGAAAAAAAAATCCTTGTGCAAAATTGTGGCCAAAGTTGTTCTTTGAAAACCAAGCTCCTGAGCACGGCGTCGAGTTGAGGTTGATGGATTGTTTTGAACACTTCCTTGAGCAGTAGTAATGTTTTCAGACGATCTTGCAGTACGTTGTGGTCCATGTTGGGGCCTATCACCTACAGATCCTCTTTCTTTGAAATCATTCACTTCACGATAAATATTGCGTTTTGTTGGCACGTTGTTTCTCCCAAAAAATTCACGTAACTTTCTCATCGTCACAGTAATCGATGATTGATTTTGATTAAATGTTTTGATGATTAAAACACGTTGGTTTATTGAATATTTTTCCACAATATATTTGCCACGTGTCTACTTCACGACTGTAAAATATGAACTGTCAAGAATAATGTTTACCAAAATGGCGGCAAAACAAAGTAGTATACCTTGCCGGCGGATACCCTGTATTACGCTTCCTTTTATGTTTATTTCGTCATGTTTTGTTTTTTAAACGTCTGCCCTGATATTGGATAGGGAGGTATATCGTGCTATTCAAGCTAGTAGGTATTTGCCTTTCTAAACTATCATTATATCCTGGTAACCGGATTATTTGGACCTTATTCTGATTTCATAAAGCTCTCAGCTCTGTACTCAGAGTTATGGGCCATGGCTAATTCTTTAACCTCTTACAAACCCGCTTCTGAATAGTCGCTGATTCTGTTTACTCCAAAGTAGACCGTTGAAAATATTATTATATTTCTTTAATACGGTCCTTAATACAATATTTCCTGAATGGCAGCAATGTCTGTCGTAAATATTTCTTGTTATTGTTGAAACAGTCTCCAGATTAACCCGAAGTTTCGAATTCGGCAAAAACGTGAAAAATTAATATTTTGGGAAACTAATATAGTGTGTCACTTATAAGGGCTCACTCACCGCCTTAGTACAAATAAATAAAACAATAAACTCTTAATTTAGCAACAGTAAAGGCAAAACACCCTTTTAAAAATTCACAAAAATTACACTTATCACTGATTTCTGGTATAAAAACAAATCAAACATTAGGTGTTATCTTCTCGACAATGACTATCTAAAGAATCCACTTAGTATCACCATCTCCTTACTCGAATTGATATTCAAATCATATGTTTCTAACCCCACTTTCTATTCCAGATCCAATCATCATTGCGCCCGCAAGTACATTCCAATTTCACATGATTTCCTCAAATCGCACACTCGTTTAGCTCTGCAAATCCGCTTTCAAAAAAACAAGTACACCAAAAAGAATAAAATCCCCATAAATGGTTCTTAAGGATATGCACGTACATGAGAACCTTGCCATGGACAATCGTAACACAACTTTTACATCGCGTCGCGGATGCATGCTCTCGTTTACAACGCTAATCCTGCTGGGAGCCTTCTTCATTTGTACCCTGGTAGCGGTTAGCTTTATCATCTACAATTTCGCAACCTGTGCCCCATTGGTGCCCGAGGGTGAGGATATTGTGTGCACCCTACACAAACCACATCTGTTGCCCGGACATAACAAGAGCCTTGGCGCGGGCGATAACGAAGATAATAGCCCTACGGGAAGCGCACTAGATAAAGATGTTCGATTGCCGAGATCCGTTCTTCCGCTGACATACAACATTTCACTGATACCCACACTCTTCAATGATACCTTCAAATTTGAAGGGGAGGTGCAAATCAATGTCCGGATAGTGGAGGATTGCTACAATATAACGATGCACGTCACCGAGTTACGAATAGCCAAGGAGGATGTTGCTGTGCGACGTCTGAATCAGAATGCTGTTCCAGAGGCGGGTGATGGTCTCCGAATACGGAAGCAGTATTTTGTCGAAGCAAAGCAGTTCTTTGTCATTGAGTTTGATGAGAAATTACAAAAGGATACTGAATATGAGATACGAATCAAGTTCTACGGGGATATACTGGACTATCTACAAGGATTCTATCGTAGCTCATATCAAGTGGGCAATGAAACAAGGTGAGCCAGCAGGAACCATCAGTATAGGAAAACTACCTCAAGTAGTTTGCCGATATAATCTGTGAACTGTGAATCGCCGACATACGAGTAATTGAGTTTCTTCCCTCTTTGCAGATGGCTGGCCTCGACGCAGTTTCAGCCCACAGATGCCAGAAGAGCGTTCCCCTGTTTTGATGAGCCCGCACTTAAGGCTACATTCACATTGAATATTGCACGCCCGGAGAATTTGTCATCGATATCGAATATGCCAAGGCACGAAAGAGCACCGAGGAAGGTGTAAGTAGTTGGTTGTGTTTTGGTTGTGAGGCGGTTGTGAGGCGGTTGGATGGGGCTCGATAGGTTTGAGTGGTTTCAATTAATTGAGTGTTTTTTGTTCGTCATTTCAGAGATAACCTCCCCAACTACGTATGGGACAGCTACATGCAATCGGTTCCAATGTCCACATATTTAGTGGCATACACTGTGTCTGACTTTGCCCATCTGAGTAAGGGAAGCTTTTCAGTGTGGGCTCGCACCGATGCTATTCAATCGGCGCAATATGCTCTTAGTGTGGGACCAAGGATTTTGAAATTCCTCGAGCAATATTTTAACATTCCATATCCATTGCCGAAAATGGACATGATAGCTCTGCCAGACTTTCATGCTGGTGCTATGGAAAATTGGGGCATCATATCGTTTCGAGAAATTGCTATGCTTTACGAAGAAGGTGTGTCACCCACCACCAATAAGCAACGTATTGCGTCGGTGGTTGGTCATGAATTGGCTCATCAGTGGTTTGGGAATTTGGTCACTCCAACATGGTGGACAGATATCTGGTTGAACGAGGGATTCGCGAGTTATATGGAGTATTTGACAGTTGATGCGATCGCACCTGAATGGCGGACGATGGATCAATTCATTGTCACCGAATTGCAAAATGTTTTCCACTTGGACGCGTTCTCATCGTCACATAAAATCTCGGTGGAAGTGTCCAATCCTGATGAAATTAACGAGATCTTCGACAAAATATCATACGCTAAAGGAGCCACGATTATACGAATGATGAGTCACTTCCTGACATCGCGAGTATTCCGCTCGGGATTGACAAAGTACCTCAAGGAAATGTATGTAGACCCAGGTTGTTTATAGAATTTCTTATCTACTTAAATTTTTTTTTTAAATCAGGGCCTACAGCGCTGCGGAGCAAGACGATCTATGGAGGTTCCTCACAAACGAGGCCAAGGCCAATGGTTTGCTGGACAACTCAACCACAGTCAAGGAAATTATGGACACATGGACTCTTCAAATGGGATTCCCCGTGCTGACCATCACCAAGAAACCCAACTCTTTTATCATGCAAATGGAGCAGCAAAAATTCGTTTATGTAAATGAAAGCAACGAGGTGACCGAAGAGCGAAATCCTCTCTGGTGGATTCCGATCACGTATACCACAGCCGCTGAATTAGACTTTGCGAACACTCGGCCGTTAACATGGGTGCCCAAAACCCAGACGTTTGAGATTGATAGCAAGAACCTTTCCACCGCTGAGTGGTACATCTTCAACATTCAGCAAACAGGTTATTATCGGGTTAACTACGATGCAGAAAATTGGGCAGCCATTACAAAGCATTTGTTGCAACCCAAACGGTTTAAGGAAATTCCTCCATCGAACAGAGCACAGCTAATCGATGATGCTATGAACTTAGCAAGAGCCGGGCTAATAAGCTACGATGTTGCTCTGAATTTAACAACTTATTTGGTGCACGAGGACGATCATGTGCCGTGGAAGTCAGCCATTGTGGCGTTTAATTTTATAGATTCCATGTTTGTCAAGGAAGGGGATTATCATCTTCTGAAGGTAGCTTTTGAAAGTCACGAGAAGGGATTGCTATAACTGAAATTCTGATCTTTTTAGAACTATCTTTTGAAATTGCTGAATTCGGTCTATGAAGAAGTTGGCTTCACAGATAAGGCTGATGACAAGGATATGCTGATGCTGTGGAAACGAAATGAGATTCTTAATATGGCCTGCCACTTGGGACATCAGAAATGCATAACGGATTGCAGTAGACACTTTCAAAACTGGATACAGGATCCAAATCCAGATCTTAACAACCCGTAAGTTGCTTTAGCATTTTATTTAAATAGTTTTTGTTTGAGAAGTATAAGCCAAGAAGCCTGGTGAGCTTTTCTTAGCTGCGACCAATTTCTCACACGAAGTTCGTTATGGTCGACTTTTATACATTTTGTCAGAGTTACTTGAACTCTTTAAGCTATATGCTGCTGTCGTAGCTTAAGGTCTACTACGGTCTCTGTATATAATCCTCCTCAGTTTTCCCAGATGTGTCTACACGAAGTTCGTTGTAGTCGCCTACGCACCTGCGATGGAGTCTTCTTGGAGTCGTTGAACTACGCTAATAAGCAAGGCCCTGTATTTATTTTGTGTAGTCACCTTAAATTTCATTGAGCTCGCCCATGATCCAACTAGGTACTACAGATATAGCTTTTGGTAATGAGCTTCGATGGCGTAGATGCGCAGAACAAGACGCCAAGATGATATCTGTTTAGTTGTATTATGGAGCTCATCATTGAATTTAAATTATTATGAAACTTTTTTGTCTTATTTTTTTCACAGAATCTCACCAAACCTGCGCACCATTGTCTACTGCACGGCAATACAATACGGAACTGAGGCTGAATGGAACTTTGCTTTCGAACGCTACCTAAGTTCAAAGGTCTCCAGTGAGCAGGAAGTACTATTAAGCTCCCTTGGCTGTTCAAAGGAACCCTGGATTCTAACTAGATATCTTCGAAGAGCGATATCAAACGATGGCATTCGAAAACAAGATGTTTACCGCGTTTTTGCCGCTGTTTCGAATAACGTTGTTGGTCAACAAATAGCATTCGATTTTATACGAAACCATTGGGACAAGATTATTCTATAGTAAGTTGGGTCTAAGTTTTCCAAAAAAAACCTTTTACTGATTTTTTCCAAATTAAATAGTTTGGGTAAATCAATGTCCAATCTGAATATGATCATCAAGTTTCCAACAAAGCTAATGAACACGAGATTCCTCTTGGCCGATCTGAAGAGCTTCGTTAAAAACGATTTAAAGGAAACAGGTCGGACTGTTCAACAAGCCGTCGAGCAAGTACAAATCAATGTCGACTGGATGGACCGTAACTACAATACGATCGTACAATGGCTACAACGGCAAGAGCTCAACAAGAGTTAAAAACTTGTCCAAGTCAATATCAATTATTCGTCGTTCAAAACAAAGACTGTCTTGCAACACGCGCTTTGTTTTCTATCCCTCTATTTTATACATACAATATTCGTATTTTAATTTTAAATTTTAATTTATGTGTAATAAAATGATTTAGTTGTTAAGTAATGGCCAAATTTTAAAATACCAAATACGCTAAAAAGAGTTGTTTTTTTAATGTAAAATTGTAATTTTAAAATTTTATAAAAACGGATGTGACTTGTATGTCTATTGTAAATATTAATTTTTTGTTTGTGTAATAAGATATAATGTTCATATATTTTAGATGCTAGTTTAGATTTTAAGTAAGTAACGTTCTGATTTTAAGTAAGCAAAAAAACAGATGCCAGATTATTTGCATTTGTAATGTTTTATGTTTCTTATTAAATTAAATGTTTTATTTTACTGTATACATACATTTTAGCATTTAAATTGTATTATGTGTAGGAGTTGTGTACTTAAAGTAAATATATATCAACAACAAAAATGAGTTTCCTTATTCCATTTATACCCAAATCGGGACGAGGTTTTGTATGTAAATGCTAGACCATTTTGTTATACTTTATAAAATTGGTCTGTTTCCGTATTTTTGTAGCAAGAATAAGTCAACATAATATTGCACGGAAAATAGACATAATATTTCTGCTGATTATACTGATATCCCTCTACAAATTTCAGTAAATATACAAGGTGAGCCATCTTCTAGGTCTGTATGTACAAATTGAATAACCGATTGACATAATTAGAAATGTTTTAAATTTAGTTCAGTAAATTTTAACCATAAATTGCTTCACACAAAAAGAACACTCCGTGATAGTGATGCTGTACATTGAAAGTAGTCGTTCTGATTTTTGAACTCAACAAGCATATCATCGAAAATATCGTAAGCATCAAGTACCGTCTGATAATACCATTTTTCGTTTGGTGTTGAGCACGCCACAGTGGGAGATCGTTGACATACCGTTCATCAGTATCCATGACGTTCCAATGAACTAGTTGAAGCGATAAGAGAAAAAAAGTGCGATTTACTGAAATAATATTGCCGACAGACCTTCGACGTCACTTCAATGGTTGACACTAAACCTTATTTTTGGAAGAACATTTTGAATGACCAACATTGGGGAACAAGATTCCACACGGGATTAATGAAACACATTGCACGATCAAAAAATGAATGTTTTGGCCGGCGCGGCGTCAAAATCATTATTAGTTCGTTAGAGAAGGCAAAACGATCGGTGAGCATCTAAACCGGTTGATGTTGGCTCGTTGCATCTGCCTACAAAAGTGTGAAAAATGTCTCGACTGTTACTGGTTTCCACACACCAGACACTGCCAATCAAAAAATGCAGTTTGTGCTAAGCCCTGATTTGACCCCTTCAGACTTTTTTCTACTTGAAAGGCTAATTGTACGAGTTCAAGGTAAACTTTAGTGCCGAAATCATCGCTCTATGCTCGAAATGCTTGAAACAGGGATAGAAAAGTAGCGAAAAGTGCACATTTTGTTTTTGTAAATTAAGGCAGCTTCAACGCGTAAGAGTACGGGTAAATAAAGTTGTGGAAAACAGCGGTATCTGCATTAACCGAAATTTGTTGATTTAATAGATGTTTTTTTTATGTTGATGTTTTTGAATTAATTACAGCAGTTACAACTTACAGATTGAATAAGTACAGATATTAAGGTATGAATGCAGCTGGCTATTTCATCTGAGCATTCGTTATTAAAATAGCGACAAAATAGTGTCAGGCAGGAGAAAAACGTCAAAAAACCTATCTCAAGAAAGTATCAGAGGCTATAAAGTTACGTTCAAAGAAGAGACCCTACGTTCCCCACCCAAAAGGCATTTTCGAAAGAAAAAAAGGCATACAAATCCTTGATCACACATAGGTATTGTAATTTGTTATAAGTGAGCATCACAAGAATCAGGAATGTTGCCTATTGACAATCAAGCCCTACTAAAATTTACTATTGCATATGATTAGATACCCTAACAGACCTTTTTTTTTGGTAAGACAGAAGTTGGAATCGGGCCGTATGACAATCCTAACATATAACTTTAGCTTTTAAGTAAGTTTTGTTTATTAAATATACACCCAGAACAATACAAGATAGAACAGCACAACTTAGTCAAAACTGTTTGAACAGAAGGTAACATTTTTTTTACATGGAAGAAAATCAAATCCTGAAAAACATATGACATTTTGAATGCCCTTTTTGTATGCTTTGTAATGTTATAGTTTGCTCTGGTATTGTTAATTCCTTTGTGTAAATATTCAAAACCATAAAGCTCTAAGATTGTACAGCTCAGGCTCAAAAAAAAAATATTTTCTTACCTAAATAATTTAGTTATTTTTCGATATGTCTACATCGTTGAGACTTTCACCAAATACAAGCTTAGTCCCTGTTATTGTCTCACGATATAAACATTGCCAATTTTATAGTTTATCTTAACACCGTACAGGAACAGGACTAAGGGAAAAACTAACGATATATACACATCATTAGACATCTGCTGCATTGCCGTGATGGTGTTTTTAAAATGTTAAAAAAAAAAGGAAAATTTGTGGTGATTGTAGAAAAATGCTCGCTGTTTTAATTGTCATTAATATTGTATGGTTGAATATATGGTGACATCTAGCTCTAGGAAGAATACAAAGTTAATTATTTTTTTGTCCAGTTCATCTAAATTGAAGTACTGAACTGACATAAACATTTTAGTTCTTGATCGATATGTCTAAATCCCATGAAACTTACCCCAAATTAAGACTTAGTTCGGTTATTGTCCACGATATTAACTTAGCCATAATGCAGATATGTCAATAATAAAACCAGTTTACACATTGAGCAGAAGGGCGCGGAGATGGATCCAAAAAATGTTGTTCTCACTAAATTGAACAATATCTCTGATAACTAAGGTAAGCAATGATGTCCAAATATGAATTTTTCGTAAACGTAGCTACCATACTTCATACTAGACTTTAAAACCATAAGACGACATTTTTTTCATTCAATAAATGAAATAATAGTTTTTTTAAGTTTTCTTCAAACTCATTTGACTTTTTTCATTTTTATTTCCCGATTTGAAAGATTTAATAGCTTTCATTATGAGAGTTAGAAATAAAAATTTTCTTATTATTTCTGCTTATTTTTCCCATGTAAACAGCGCTTTAATTGAAATTTTGAATTTTTATGCATTTTCAAACCATACCTAACTTCACTCACTTCCTGTCAGCAACGCTGACATTAACTTATGCAGACGTCAGATTACACAGCTGTTTTTTTTTGTTAAAAAGAAAAACAAAACAAACATAAGCGCGATAAACACTTCTCAACAAATCTAATAATGCAATTAAAATTAATTTACGTGACAGTGGGAACTACCAAATTCGATGCCTTAATAGAAGAACTATTTTCCCACAAAGTACTCTCAACTCTAAAAAAGAGAGGATGTAGGAAGCTAGTTATTCAGTATGGAAACGGCGATGTCCCACCGGTAGACAGAGCCCGCGATTATAATATAGAAGTGGACGCATATCAATTTAAATTCGGCCCAGAAAGAGTAGATATCATTAATTCTGATTTAACGATTGGACACGCTGGAGCTGGTACTTGCATGGATATACTGAACAATAAAAAACCTGGTCTTGTGGTTGTCAACGAAAGTCTTATGGACAATCATCAAGCTGAGCTTGCAGATCAACTAGCCAAGGACGGGCATATTTTCAAATGTAACTTAACCACATTAGCTAAGGCTTTGGAAACTATTAATTGTGAATCTCTGGTGACTTATGAAAGGGGAAAAGGTATGCCAGCGTTCATCTCACATCTAAAAGAAATGATGAGAACGTGATTTGTTTGAGAACAGAATACATGAAAAAGATACAATAAAGTTCTTTATGCCTTTGCATTTAGTTTTGCCTGTATATCAATCATTTAAGGTTTTTCATTCCTTGAAGAACATAAAGTCCGATTGTTTGTTTTTTTGTTAAGCATATACCTAATGACACCAGCAGCTGTTTTATGGAGTGAAGAAACAATTGTTCCGAAATTAAATAGATTTGTTTGTCATCCCCTCTAGATATTCTTAAATCAGTTGTGTTTGCTACGTTATCTTGATTAAGACATCTTGTAACGTATTCTTGTCCGATTGGAAGCAAGAATAACTTCCAACAGGACAAAGGTACGTTACAGGACAGAATGAATGATATTAGTGAACTATACATCGTGCATATTCTTATCACAATGACAAATCCTGTGTTGGCCCCCTACCAGCCCCGTTATCGGGTGGTGGATTAAGGAACCGGCAGCAACACTAAGTTTTAAGGAAATGCCAACCTGCGGCGAATGGCATAATAGCAGTGGAAATTTTAAAGGCCTATCGCAAACCAACCAATTAATTAATCTTTCCAACATTGACAGCATTCTTAAGTGGGGTTATTCCGATTGAGTGGAAATTAATTATGTCAAACATTCAAAATTGACTTCTTTCATTGAACTTACTTACATAAGTAGCTAAAGACCGTTATGAACCTGGCTTCAACCAACACACCTCTCTAATAAGTCCGGTCCTAAGCTACCTGCCTCCTCTGTCCCACGTCTGGCTGAGAATCGACGACTCTGTGAGTTGGTTAAGGATCCAATGATTTTTTGAGTAGGGGTATGTATAGCTCGTGGTTAAATTTTTGGTCTCCATAGCCTGTCAACGTAAACGGTTTGACGATTTTTTCTTTCAAAACGAATACGGATTTCTTCATCCACTTTTGAAGGGTAAATTCCCTTCTTAACCCAACAGCGGTTGGCAAGAGTAGTTAACTGCCTGCTCTACTATGTCCAACGTCTGGCTAGGAATCGAAGACTCTGTGATTTGGTTAAAGGTCCAATGCTGAGTTTTCTTGACTAGGGGTATGTCGCTGTATAGCTCGTGGTTAAATTCTCGTCTCCATAGACGCAAACGGTCCGACGATGTTTTCTTTCAAAACCACAAAGATTTCTTCATCCACTTTTGATACGGTCCATGCTTTAGCGCCGTAGAGCAGAACTGAAGGCTTTATTTCTAAATTCCCTTCTTAACCCCATTAAAACAGCGGTTGGCAAGAGTAATACCTCTTTTATTTTCTAACGAGATGTTCTCAGAGTTTACAGCGGACGCGAGGTAGACCCTTACTACCTTAAAGTTAAATCTGTCAATTGTGACGCACTGTCCAATTCGTCAATGTTGTGGGTTCTTTCATTTTGACAGCATAAGTTTGCTCTTACCCCTTATTTACTGCTCAGCCCATTTTCGGCAATTCCTTCTCTATAATGGAAAGCGTGTCTTTGAGATCACGTTGAGTCCGACCAATGATGTCAATATCGTCCTCTGGTGTTGGCTCGGGAATTTTGCACAATTCTCTCAACAATGATGTTAAAAAAGTCACATGACGCAACACCGAGAATTCTCCATCGTCTACCTACACAGACGGATGCACACGATGCTGAGGTTACATTCTGCAGGGCTAATTTCATCTGACCAAATTTAGATGTGAGTTAAAGAATATTACTTAGCAAATCGTCTCCACTCGCTTTATAAAACTTAACAGGAAGACAAAAAGTCCCTTTTTTCGCAGCCTTGTAAAGCTCAAGTGCAGTAAGGATATCAATCCTCACTTCACTTAGGTCCGTCATCGCCGTATAACAGTCTTTAGATAAGCAATGTCTGCTTTAGATTAGGGTTTCTGTTTGGTTTTCCGCATGAACCTGTTTAATGATCTCATTCCTATTGCAGATATGAACGATGTATTCCTTTTTTCTTATAGTATGTTCGTCAACAATGAATTTGGTCCTCGGAACTTCAAATTTGGCTCTGTGTTTTATAACTAAGGTTGACGTTGGCCTTTCGGCTCTTCCGCTACCATTTCTCTTTAAGGGACCCTTGAGATTCTATATGAATATTCCAATATGTCCACCCTAGCTGGGAATAGATACGCCACCGTTGATTACATCTAGAGAACTCTGGTCCCATAACTCCAGTAGCTGCTAAATGAGCACAAATTTAGCTACTGCTAGATTCCTACAATTCCTTTCGCGTCCGCGACGTTGCATAGATTGAGATTACTATTTTGTATATGCATTGCTGTTACTTTTAAGTCAACTGCTATTTGTTGGGATTTCCTTGAAGATTGGAATAGGCTCCTCAATCTTCCTAACCAAAAGGCTTACTTAAGATTTACTCCTGTGCCTCTTCTGGCACATATTTATGGTGCTTGCAAGCATCACAGACATCTCTTGTTCGAAGTGGCCACAAATACAATTTTATTTAAGCAGAGTATGGCAAACGTGGAGCCTCTCCTTACCCTTTACACTTTTTTTATTCTCGGAACATGAAGACGACTTTCTCTTAAATTTCGACGTCGAACATCACTTGGCAGGATATTCGCTCAGTGTTATCGCTCAATAAATAGCCATTTACCGCTTAAATTTCTTGCTCGCCATGATTAAGCCCTAAGATGACCATCGTGAGAAAAATACAACATCATGTTCAAATATGTAGGAGTGACACTTAAATTGGACTCACATGATAGTAAACTTATTACGCACATAATCCACGTTCTAATTTTCAAAATCTCACATAAAATCAAATCAATTGGTAGCTTCCTCTGTTCAATTTCCGACTCTGCGCAGTGATAAGAACGCGGTTTTTCATGGGAAGGAGTCACATTATCCGGGTTCAAGGTCAAATGAGTAATAGAAGCGTTTGATAAAAACCCATAGAATTTCTACTACTGAATAAATAATTTCTTTGTTTTTATTTGCGGCAACATCGATGCATAACGTTTTAACTAAATTCAATTAACTGCGATGTATGTACAGCCAGTGTACAGGAATTTAACGGTAAATCAATGTTTTTTTTTTAATAATGTTTGTCTATTGAGATGTGACTTCAATAAACGGCATTCCTTAAATGCTAGGTTTTTTGTCTTGTCCAGCTTACTTGGCCTTGCCTTGGGCGGCAACAGCTTCAATAGCCTTCTTTACTGTCTCCTCGTCACCCAAGAATTGCATCGACACGACGGGCTTAAAGTTTTCATCCAATTCGTAGACAAATGGAATACCGGTGGGCAGATTGAGAGCCATAATAGCTTCATCGGACAAGTCTATAGAAAAAAATGTAACAACGAGTATACAGCGAAAACAGTCCAAACTTACTATCCAAATGCTTAACGATGCCACGCAAGCTGTTGCCATGAGCAGCGATAATGATCTTCTTGCCCTCCTTCAATTGTGGAATGATAACGTCGTTCCAGTAAGGCAGAGTACGTGCGATAGTCAGCTTCAGAGACTCGAACATTGGGAATTCAGCACCCTTTGGACCGTCAGCGTAGCGGGTATCCTTGACAATGTTATCGTAGTATGCATGGTTAGGCTCCATTGGTGGTGGTGGGATGTCGAAACTACGTCTCCAGATCAGAACTTGATCCTCGCCGTACTTGGCAGCCGTTTCGGCCTTGTTCATGCCAGTCAAACCACCATAGTGGCGCTCGTTCAATCTCCATGTCTTGTTGATTGGAATACCTTCCTGACCAGATTCCTTAAGGATGTTGTTCAGTGTGACTTGAGCACGGGTAAGCACAGAGGTGTGGGCAACATCGAATTTAAGTCCAGCCTCCTTGACAGCTTTACCAGCAGCTAGAGCTTCCTGTTGGCCTAGATTTTATAAAACAATTCAGTATACCTACGTATAGATTTAAAAGTATTTTTATCTAAAATTAATCTCGTTACCTTTCTCACTCAAGTTGGCATCGTACCAGCCGCAGAACAGATTCTTTTGATTCCATTCGGATTCACCGTGACGGACCATAACAATCTTGTACTTTCCTGCCATTTTTAGTAGTCTTTTTATTTTGTTAAAGTGTTGAAAATAATTTACAGGAGGACCGAACGAGCGGAAGAACTTTCGGTTTTAAATTCTGGAGACCAACACAAATTTTACTTGTGCAATATTTGACCTCAAGATGACATCGCCAAGGGTATTTCGAAAAATTAGTGATGCCAAAACAAGAAAAAAATTATTCGAACAAAATGTTTGTATCGATTTTGTTTTATGAGTACGCATAGCAAAATAATAAGAGTATTGATGCAACGTCGAAATTTTACTACCTGCGAAATATTGTAATTTTACGACTTAATTTTTCATAAAAGACCCTCAAACTGCACCACTAAATAATGCGGTAACCCTATGAATTCAATCTCAATTATTTATTGATAGAATTTTGTTCCTATTGTTCTCTTTCCGTTCTCGATATTTTTTTCACTTTAGCAAATACGTTTGATGTGTGTAAGTGACTAATTAAATGTCAAAATAGCATTTAAAAATTTAACAACGTATACCTTCTCAATTTACGCACCCAATTCCTGTGCACAATTTACCAATTTGACGATTCTTTTACCACGTCGTAATTTTATCACGTTTACAACGACTTTTCGACGTTGACCCCTAAAGTGTGTACCCCTGAAAAACAAAGTGCATGGTAATAAGCCGAATTGTTAACACATAGACTATATATGTAAAAAAATATAAAAACAAATCGGTGTCCTAAGGAAAATTAGACAGAAAATTTCTATGTACAGTGCAGTCAAAGTGTACAACGTTATAATTAAACCTTATTTTGAGTATTGTGGTGGTGTATTGTTTTGTACTCGTCAGTGTCACAAAAACAGAGTGCAAATATTGCAAAACAAAGCAATGCGAATAGTGCTAAAATGTGATCAATACACACACGTAAACTTTATGTTAAACAAGCTCAATAAGCTGAATATAAACCAAAGACTTTCTTGACCGCAATGCTACAAATACATTAAATAAAAACTAAAAATTGTTTTAACTACATGCAAGATGATGAATCTTCCCATAACATGAGGAACGAAGGAGACTTCATGCTATAGAAAGCAAGAACAATAAGAGGAAAACGAACACCTGACTTACACAGTCGATGCTGAGGATATGGAAAAAACACTTCTGCAGATTGTTAAACGGCGATGACGAACAACATTCCGCTGTCAGGCAGACAAACCATTCGATATTGGCAACGACAGCGAAAACTGCCAACCACTTGACCTGAGTGAAGTGAGGATATCAATATCTATACTCAAGCTTAATAAAACTGCCGGAAATGGCGGCCTTCCCGCTAAGCTTTATAAATCCGGCGGAGATGATCTGGTCGGAAGAAAGTATGCCTGAAGAATGGAATCACAGCTTCTTTTGCCCGATCCAAAACAGCAGACCATCCAAACTGCGCCAACTACAGAGGCATAAGTCTCCTCAGCATCGCCTACAAGATCATATCTGCCGTAATATAGGAATGCCCCGATCGAATTTTCACACTTCGGCAGATACTGGAAAAAACCCAAGATGTCCCAATCGATACCCACCACCTATTCATCGATTACAAAGTCGCATACGACTGCATTTATAAAGACAAACTATACAGAGCCATGTCTAGTTTTGGTATACCGCAAAACTCGTCCGTTTGTGTAGGATTAACATGGAGAATTCTCGCTGCTCCATTAGCGTCGGAAACGACGTCACCGACACAGTCGATACCAAAAAAGGATTTATGCAAGGCGATACGCTGTCATGTGACTTCTTCAATTCAATTCTCGAGAGGATTGTGCAAAGCTCCCGAGCCAAGATCAGAGGCACAATTTTCCAAAAATCGATACAACTACTACCATACGCCGACGATATTAACATCAATGTCTAGTAAAGAGAAGGAAGCGGCAATAATGGGTTTAGCAGTAAATGATGGCAAGATGAAGTATATGCTGCCAACATGACAGGAAACACGACAGATATAACTTTCAGGTTGTACGGGGCTTTGTCTATCTCGGCTCCGCTATTAACTCTGACAACAATATCTCGTCAGAAATTAAAACGAAGAATTACTCTTGCCAACCGCTGTTTCTTCGGGCTAAGAAGTAAAGCCCTCACTCGAACTATTAAGGAGATCCTATATAACCCAGTCCTGCTCTACGGCGCTGAATCATGGACCGTCTCAAAAGCGGATGAAGAAATCCTTGGTCTTCGAAAAATCTTCGGTCCCGTTTTGGTTGACGGGCTATGGAGTCGAAGATTCCACCAAGAACTTTACGAGCTGTACAGCGATATGCCCCTGGTCAAAAAACTCCGCATTGGACGTTTAAGATGGCTAGGACATGTAGAACGAATGGACACCCATACTCCGGCTCACAGAGTCTTCGATTCCCAGCCAGACTTCGGACGAAGTAGAGGAAGACCTCGCCTTAAGTGGCGCGCATAAGTAGAAACCGACGTCAACCAACTTGGAGTGCGCAATTGGAGGCAGTTAGCTGAGGACTGGGTTAATTGGAGAGGCATGTTGGTTGAGGTCCAGGTTCATTCCGAACTGTAGCGGCACTTAAGAAGGTAAGTAAGAACACCTGACTACATAGGCTTTCAAACATTCAATCATTTACCAAATGACATCAAAAATACTTCAAACATTAACATTTTCAAAGAAAAGTTTTAGCTTAGTTTTGTATGAGTATGTGTGTGGAACTTTCAAGTGATGCTGATTGGTGATTTCCAACTGCTGGCATGAAATGACATGTCATTACAATTGAAATCATACCCTTTTTCATACGATACGTATTAAAACAATGAGATATTTTAAATGGTGAGAGGTGGCGGGAGTACTAACTACGTTGGTATTTGTTGTCATACAAATGTCAGTTTTTATTTGACACTGATGTTGTCTCAAAGTACTCTTAATGTTATGAAACTATAACTTTTCAGAGAAGTGCGACAAACTCGTAGAATTGTAATCTGTCAGTGTTTATAAAAAGGGCATTGTTTAAGGGCGTCAAAAAAATTACTTTGCCAACCGCCGTTTCTTCGAGCTAAAAAGACAATTCAGTAGTAAAGCATTGAAAAGCGAATGTACACCAATACTCCGACTCTCAGAGTCTTCGATTCTCAGCAATAACAATAAATCATCGTAATATTAAGTAGAAATAAAAAAAAGACTTGTTATATCATCGACTACTTTTTCACTCTCAGCTTTATGTTCATGCGAATCATACCCTATTCGCAAAATGCTGCACCAAGAACTTGGCATCATTTTTATTATAACCTCAACTCTTATCAGAAAATAATGTCAACAAAACAAGTTTTATTTTGGTGTTAACAAAGCACAAAGCAGTTTTTTCGGCTAGTTGTGTTTCTTAAACGAAATTCCTTTTGTGTGACCAAACAAAACTCCCCCAACATTCAGTAAGAATGGACGTGATTGTAGCAGCAACGACGAACTGGAATCTACTCTCAGGTGTAGAGGTTGCCAAGGCGATACAAACAAAAATACAAGTAACAGAGGATTTTGTCAAGTAAGTAACATTGTATTGATTATCTAGTCCGTAATCCGTAACTCAATTACGTATATTTATAGGCCGGAACTAGATGATATACTTTCTGCAGAGCGAGCAATCCTTCTCGGTAGCGGAACGGACATAAATCAGCCAACTTGCGAGTTCACTATTCGTCTTTATCCCAAGTACAAAATCGATTCTCTGACTGTTGCCTGTACATCACCAAAAATCGAGTTATTCTCTGGAGCTCAGTGTGAATACGTTGAAACAATCTACGGAGAACGTTTGGAAGATGAAGATGAGTGCGATGACATCAAGGGCTACCGATACGACATAGAAATACAAAAGTCGGGGGTAACGAACCTAATGCTAAAGGTAAGTGCGATTAAAATTCAATTAGTGACGAAATTAATCGGAATGCTTGCAGCTGATAACAGTTACAAATGAACTGTGTATCTATGGTATTCAGTTGAACGTAGCCCCAAATCCAAATGGAATCACTACTCTACTGCCAAACAGTATCAACTTGGACAATGTCAAGGAAATGCTAAACAATTCGAATCAGAAATTATCACCAAGTGCGGAGAAGTGTAAAATATTCTTGGAGACTTACAAAAATGCCATGGGCTCTGGAATGGGTGGTCAAAGTATTAATTTGATGGAAAATTTTAAAAGAACCATGAACCTGCAGGAAAGTGAACAATTAAAAATTGGTGGCATACAGGGAAATTTGGAGAATGCATCAGACACAGACGCGCTGAAGAACTATATTGATAAAAGGATACAGAAAAGTGAAAGCCGCATAATGAAGAGATTGGACGCTATTGAAGAATCTCAAAACAGAAAATTAGATCAAATACTAAGGTTGATTGAAAGAAAGTCGATAGTGACTAATGATTAAGTTTAAGTTGTTTATGAGTAGGAAAAATATTTTAAGATACATTTTAAGATGCTCGACTTAGTTTGTTTGTTATCTGTTACTCATTATTTTATGTTTACAACTTACGAGATTACAGATTTATGTCATTGTTGCCATTTCTAAAATAAAAAAGATAACAAATGAAGCACTTAAACAAATTGGTTGGATAACTTGTGATGTTTGTTTCCCAATGATGTAAGTCGATCTTGATTTGTCCTTTAGTTCATTCTGTCAGAGTTCCATTTCGCATTCTAATTGAGGAATGAATCAACTGTTTACATATCAGAACTGACCTTAATCACTGGAGGCCGTGATTATGTCACGAATGTTTCCATCAAGCATGGTAGTGGTCAGACAAGAATAATTCTGCTAATGATAATGGGAATATAACTTCTTATGCCAGTAGTTTATTAATTGTGTTACCATCATTAATTCTAAGCTTTTGTTAAAAGTTATCTCATTATCCAATAAGTTTTTGTCAATTCAATATACCCTCTCTGCTACGCTCATGATTCGGTAACAGATTTTGTGTTGTGCGTATACTTCTTCTCATCTACACCATCTACAGTGTGCGAGATCATGCTTAGATTGATACAAATCAGTTTTGGGACATTATATGTTTTTCAAAGATTCGCCTCAAAACCATTTTTTTTAAATTGAGTTTCTTACTTTCTTAAGGGTAGTTAATGTCCTATGTGAACATTGACCTCAATTAACATTCCACTCCAAGGCAGCCGTCATTAGCTAACTAGTTATTGTGATACCAAGATTTCATATCTTGATTTTCCATTTTTTTTTACTTACGTACTGCGAAGTAGTTGTTCTTAAATTAATTAATTACTTAATATGTATCATTAAAATCAACAACCAAAACGGAATTTAAAAAAAGAAAATTTACTGATTCATACTTATTGCCGTTCCCGTACGCCAAAATAAGTAACAGAGAGAGAGCTCACGAGAGAGCAGTTTACTGATAAAAATCAGTAAACTGTCAGTTGAGATTTGACAAGTGACAACTGACTAATCAACTTCACTGTCATATGCTTTGATTAATTGATTTGGATTCGTTTTTTTTTAGTGAAGAAAACCACAATTGAAACAAAAACCGAAGCTTAAATTAGTGTTCAATGTTCCCCAAAAACGTTCCAACGTTACAAATATTGTTCTTAATATATATGAAACCCATGGGGATTTTAAGAAATTGAGGTAAGTTTTTCTGATGCGGAATGCTGAGCTTTTGAAGATCCAACTATCGTGCGAAGAGCAAGGAAATTCAACGAAAATGTTTATAAACTTTTTATTTTCATTACAGATTGCCTGCAAACAAATGCTTGTACATCCTTTTCCATCAATATAGCCATCATTGCATTTGTTTGGAGGGTCAACGGTAATGTGTGTACCATCGATGCAACCTACGTGAAAAAAAAACAAGTTGTTAATCACAATTAAATGATTTTTCTTTATAATAGCTTAAGAAAATCCTCTATTTTTCAAGAAAACATTATTACTTTGCAGCTTACGCTCTTCATTAGGCCATTCGATGACTTCATGACTTAGGCTGCTAATGAACATAATAGCTTTTTCCATTATTCGACATACTTAAGATAACGATAGGGCGAAACAATCTGCTAAGTCCCTATGGCTACAAGCTTCATGACCAACGAACCATAAGAATAAATAATATCGCAATATATTTGTAGACCGGAAACCTTTTGTCAGCACGGAGGTTCATATACCTACATATTTGACATTTGAAACTTGTCGTAGAGATCGCGCAATAATGATTTGGAAATTCGAAATTGACTTCGAAATTCTTCTTCTGTGTAGGATGGTACTATTTCCTCTTAATAACCTTTGATGCCCATTTAGTTTTAAGTTAGTTTTAAGTTTCATATTGTACATCTCACTGACTCGAGTCAAACGAAAAAAAAAACACACACAAATGCTCATGAGCGAGAGCATAATATCAAAATAAAAATAAAAAGAATGCCATGTGGCAATTTCAGATTATACTTGTCAGAGCAGGCCATACCAATTATACAGCCGCTATTTTATACAAGCCACGCGAAACAAATGTTTTATCGTTAAAAAAAAGAAACTGTCACCTAGACACCTAAAGACTCAATAAAATACATACATACATACATACCTTTGATCAGAGATAAGGGAAGTAAAGAGATACCAAACTTCTACCTCTCTCACCCTGAAACCCCGCAAGAGTTGGTTGTTTTTGTTGTAATCCACTACCAATGCACTCTTGTCTGTGAATACATGTATTTCCGACTAAAAGAATTCAGCAGACGTGAAATTTGAGGTTTGAACACTTTCATTAACAGCTGTTTAGAAGTGTGGTAGATTTATTTTTGTAATGACATTTCAATTGACATTTTATTTTTTTTTCACAATTCGAGAAATGTCATTGTAAACTTTTTTGTCAGGAAATTCAAGAAATGTTTTGCTTGTGTTTATAATTATCAGTGCAAACAATATTTCGCAAGCCTTAAAAAAAAACAAACAAATGAAAATGGATACATTGTACCGCTTCGTCAGATGCAGACAATATGTGCTGGAATAGCATACCGTGGACAGGTAAGCAATCGATAACAAAACATTCTTCATGACGACTAAACATTTTTCTTATAGATATTCATTCAGTGACATCAGTGCATGGTCAAATCCTGAATTTACTAGAAATACAACATCGGCCAAACGACAGAGTGCTGTTGCTGCTCAGCTATGTTATTTAACAACTGTCATTAAGTTAAGAAATGCATACAACGGCCAAGATGTCGATGCCACACAAATAACTCACTGCAAACAAGAAAAATTGTTCTTGGCCACCCGTATAATTTGGATATTGTTTCTCATGTGTGTACGTGCACACCGCCCGCCCGTACAGTGAAGCTGGTAAACTGTTTTTTGTTTTCAATTCTTATCTCTTTCATGCGTGTGAACTAACAGTACCAAAACATTTGCTTTTTGTTTCACAGAAGAACTCTATTATGGCAGCGGTTCAGGATCAGGTGGCGGAATCGATGACGAAGACTCAGGTCTTAGTCCAGGGTCCTACCCATTGTTCTATAAGCCAATGCAACTGGTAGTATTGTTGCAAACACAGCAGGTATTGGTCACAATGAAGGAGCCATCGACGGTGACAACAGTAAAAACAGTCACGAAGAAGAAGAAGAAGAGGAGTCAAAGAAAAGAGCAGTGGTAGCAGTAATAAAAATTCCGAAATCCCTATGGAAATCAACCAACTTTTGACAGTCCACACATAGCTGAGTGAAGAATAAGAAGAAAAACATTGCAATGCAGCATTATCAGATAAAAAAAAAGTTTATTAGACCAAAATATTAGTTATTAAAAACCACTATAAAATGGCATATCTTTTTTTATTTAAAACCAATTAAAACAGTTGTTTCCTATCAAATACAAATACGTTCGTATTTACTGCTTGTCCGCCAAACGAATTGCACTTTATCACAGTGACCTTGGATATTCATCCCTTGCATCGTAGTCATTTTTTTTTTGTAAATCCTGCTTCGCTTCTTGTGATAATCGTGATGATCTCTGACCTGAAAAAAAATGGATAGGGGTGAATAATTGGTGTTACTGTTTGTTTTTCAAAGATTACAAAGCTATACAGATGACATACTCAATACAAGAAAAATGGGTCTATGGCATGCGGGTCGTATTGGCAGAGCCCGCCATATATTTTTATCTCGATTCTCATATGTGCACACCGTCCGCCCGTACATAGAAGCTGTTGAACAAAAGTTTCTGTTTTTTGTTCTCAATTCGTCATCTGTGTGGCTTTATAATCTTTGGTTTAAGTGCAAATAGAACTTACCTGGACTCCCCCTTAGGGCGATGTAAATGTGTATAATAATCACACCCTAAGACACATTCCGACACTTTACTTTTCTCACTGACGCTCATATTTTTTATTTAATTTAAATCCGGCTTTCAATTTCAATTTAGCACAAACAAACGACAATTAAAACAATGTAAACAAACCAAATGATTAAATGACAGCTCAGAATTGTATTTTTTGGTGAACATAAACATATGTTTTTTAATGTGCTCAGTGAAGTAAATATTTTTTTGGAAATATTATGAATTGAATGTATTCAACGCATACTAAAGTACAGAAACAAACTATTTATGTGTAATAATTCATTTTTAAACGAGATTATTTTCGAGAGTATATAATATAATCCCCTACGAGTTTTTGTAGTCGATTCCTACTTCGGAGTGATCTGGTGTTGCGTTATTCGATAAGCAAGATTCTGAAGATAGTATATTTCCAACTCAGGGTTATTATAAGTAGGATCATTTCTTATTTTTATAAATGATATAAATGGTGTTTGAAGTACCGACTTTTATTATGTCCTGTTGATCAGAAAAAGTTGAATTTCATATTTAATGGTGAACTGTTTTTTTGATAGATTTAATCAATGGATTTAACGAGAAAACTTCTAAGGCCGTATGTCAATTGCGTTAAAAAGAGGGTTATATTTTATCATCTTCTTTTTGTTTAATTTTGTTAATTTTGTTATTTGTTATGTTAAACATATTCAACATACAATATGCATGAAATTGCAAACTATATTGCACATATAGAATAAAAATAACATAAACAACAACGGAATATGGAATATATGTACTTAGTAAGAGATTTGTCCCTAAACGTCAATTAACTATTAAAAATATTCTTAATTCATAACTAGCTTTTAATCAAAAGATTAGATAATAATTGTTAATTTTTTATTAATACGGCTGCAACAGTTGTGTCACAGTCTGTATTCCTGTTATTTTTGGCATAACTAAGCAAAGTATGTATATCTTGTAAAATATCCTAGTTCCAATAATTTTTGTAGTACGATTTATGCTTTGATAGATGTGAAAAATGTGTTTTAGTATGGCATAAGCCCGCAATATAAATCAAATAAATCGATTCTGATCGAACATCAACATTTATTCCTCTATTTACGATGTTCTCGATTCGAACTTATGTCAATATGTACTTTTTTAAATGAAAAAAAAAAACAACAAAAATGTTTCCTCATTAAGAACATCTTGCGTTTTTATAAAGGTCTGCTACAGCCAGATATACGTAATAAAACTTATATCCTTTTTCCACACATTGTGTTAATTGCATATAGGTAAATGTAATAAAACCCTTATCCGTTTTTTCAAAGATAATATATCAAAATATCACAGAATGAGTTAGACAGATAAATAGGAAAATTGGAACGATTTATCGCAAACATGTGGACTTAGTTACATATGCAGTAACAACACAAATACAAAACTAATGGAAGTATTAATGAATTCAACGCACAAGGAAAATTATAATTCTATTTTATTGTTCTCAGTAGGTTTTTTTGTCCTAATATTTTTTCAACCATAACATAAAAAATAAATAAATATATTTTCAAGATTTGATTAAATTGATTATTCAAAACTGAACGCGGTGCTTATTTCTTGAATTTTTCTTGGATGCGCTCATTGGTGGTGGCAATGCTACAGCTGTTTTTTCTCCAATGTAAATTTTCACCCCTTTCTGTGATGGTTGTTGGTGAGGTCGGCGAGGTAGCGGGGGAAAATCGAAAAATTTCGAGCAAAAAATGTGGGGAATAACTTATCTCACGCATACTTGTTTAAAATTGTGATAGTATGTGTAAGATACGTAATTATGGGTGAATTTAGCTTGTAGGCAAACCGAGAAGATTGGTATCTCTTTACTTCCCTTATCTCTGCCTTTGATGCAATGACGTCTTGGCTTAACCACTGATGTATATTTATTCATTGAAGATAAGTTTGTAATCACTTCCAGATTCATTAGCAATTAACTCATTGATTTCTGAATCGCTTTCACACGATTACATTATTGCCGGAAGAACGTTTAATAAATCACTCATGTTACTTGACTTCGTATAAATTCAGTAATTTACGGCAATATTATAACAATCTTACCTTTGGCCGCAGACAATAATATTAGTATCAATTGTCAGGAAAAGCTTATCTCAAATTCATCGTTCGGAGTAGGAATAAAACAGTAGGTCCCGCCATCGTGGTTGTGAAAAGCTCGGCCCTGGGTACTAGTGCGCCTGTTGGGGCAAAAAAATAAAAATAGACACGCTTGTTATTTTCCTTAGACTTAACTAGGTTTAATATGATGAGGCTCAATTGAATAGAATTAAAAATTTCCTAGTTTAAGTGATTATAAGGTACGTTGCAAAGCACGATAGCGACAAGAGTAATAAATTACTTAGCATCAAAGTGTTACAAAAAAAACTCTATGAAAAAGGTGGTTCCCCTGAGTTTCGTGAGCCAAAAAGAAAGGGAATATTGAATTGAAATTTATTTGACAAGTTTTAAATGGCCACAGCAAGTGAAAAAGCTTTCTTGAGGTAAGGTAATACCAAATATTAATTACTGTTTGGAATAATCGATGATGGAATGACAATCATTTTGTCGGGAAAATAATTCATGTCTATTGAAAACAAAAATATTTCTGGTTAAAGCTGTTTTAAAAATAATAAGCTTTGCTTTAACATCAACTCGGATATTATTGAAATAAAATATATAATGCACTCTGATGCCTTTCGTTTATAGGAACACATGTATGCTAGTAACAAATTCCTAGTACCCTATCATAATCCCGTTCCCGACTGTACTACTCTTTTTGACAACAATCAAGGCCACTTCACAATGGCAACGAAATGCCAACACATTTTCTTTTGTTCAACCAAAATCGTTCACAATTCCCCATTCGTTTCTGCACTTCTTTAGTTCAATTCCATTTCTTCTGTGTTGTAGACGTAAGTGAAATTTAATAGAGAAATTTATTTATTTTTTCATTTCAAATAATTTTGATAATACATATCATTAACAATTTTATAATTATCGATTCGAACAAGTAACTTTATATAAAATGGTTTCTTTTTGATGATTTTATTTTCCTTCAGCGGTGAAAAAAAATTAAAATATTGAAGGGGTGTACTTCAATCGATTTTTCGCAATATCATTGATTTTTCTTTTATTTTCTTGTACACCTACTTTTTGTATTGTGATAATTAATCTGGCGGATGTGTATTTTATATTGTATTCGAATAACAATAATAATGAGTCACTAGAATTTTGTGAATTATACAGTGCACAGAATTGGATATGTGAACTTTGATGAAACACACTCGTCGTAGGTCTTACACATCATCTGCTCTGCTGTGCCGACTTTCTCCATGATGGGAACATTTTATTTCAAATGAAAAAAAAAACACCAATCTATTTGATTGCACTTACATCAATAAAATTACGTTGGCCAGGATGTGTGTATTTATCTATACAAGCTCTGTAGATATAGATATCTACGTTGGCAAAAATAAAAAAAAAACCGATTAAATGATTTCAAAATACGCAAGGCCAATGTTGCGTCCAAAAATTGATTTTGGTCCGTGATTTATCAATATTTCTTTCGCTCGTGCATAGAGAGGGAGATTAATTTTAGAAGCTGATCAATTTTTATATGCATCTTGCTCATGTCCGAGGAGGAGGCGCGGAGATGAATTGGACATGCGGTGACTTTGCCGATCAATCGTTATCTGACAGCTGAAAGTACACATAGCGGCACAGTGGGGCGGAATAGTATTTTCACCAATCTGTCATTCAATGTAGGGTGGATAGGTGGGCTGTTATTCTTCTTGACTCCCTATTTGTGCCAGTTTCGGGTTGAAAGAATGATTCAAGTATTTAGCGATTCAAGTCAGTTGCAAACTAGCATCTGGGGCATCCAAACGAGTATCTGATTACTCTTAAATTTGCCTCGGGAAGGTCTGAGATTTGGCTTTTTTGTTACAGATTTCCCAGCAGGAAACATGTATAATTAAGTGACGAAAGGACAAGAAACGCTGCCCACTCAAGTGCATTGACATCTTTCGTAGCCAGCAGTTTTAGTGCAATATGCTCGCTGAGAAGGAATTCTCAGAACTCAATTCAGACTAATCTGTGACGGACTATGAATTGTAAAAATACTTGACATTTCAATTTTGAAATTCATTTACATACACAATTACTTATTCTAACTGTTACAGGACCTAGCTATCATATATGATGGAATATTGGATGGTGGAATGTGCCTCAAACCTAGCTTCATCATTCATTTGTGTGCGAAGTTTTATTTTTGCCACTATGAATGGGACCATCTGGTTTAAAGCCGATTAATGAATAAGCCTTTCATGACAGTCTTACACTCTTGGGTGTTTTTTCAGATTTTCGCAAAGGTTGAGCAGGAAAAAATTTAATTTGTTCTCAATTTCGAGATTGGAACACAAGGGAACCCACGCTAAATAATACAACGCACTATCCACTAGGTCACTATATACACAACTCAACCCCACCACTGCCAACAAAATCCATGGTTGTTCGTAAAATTTTCTATTTCTATTATAACTCAAGTTCTTGAAAACTGTTGTTCCTTGTTGTTGATACCCCTTGATTTATTTTTTTAGTTGGAGAAAACATAACCAGGATGGATTACTTTTGACTAAAATACTAAGAAATGCGTGAATGGATGATAGACCATCAACGATGGATCCAAAGTCTCGATATATCCTCCCTAAGGGTGCTGCTTTGCACCAAGGTTCCGCGTGTTAATAATAAAACTGCTACTCTTGTTACTTAATTACTTACTTAAGTGCCGCCACATTCCGGAATGAACCTGGGCCTCAACCAACATGACTCTCCAATAAGCCCGGTCCTTAGCTAACTGCCTCCAGTTGCGCACTCCAAGTTGGCTGAGGTCGGTTTCTACTTGTGCGCGCCACTTAAGGCGAGGTCTTCCTCTACTGCGTCCGACATCTGTCTAGGAATCGAAGACTCTGCGAGCTGGAGTATTGGTGTTCATTCGTCCTACATGTACTAGCGATCTTAAACGTCCAATACGGAGCTTTTTTTTTACCAGGGATATGTCGCTGTACAGCTCGTATAGTACATGGTTGAATCTTTGTCTCCATAGCCCGTCTACGCAAACGGGACCGAAGATTTTTCGAAGAATTTTCCTCTCAAATCTACCAAGGATTTCTTCATCCGCTTTTGAGACGGTCCATGCTTCAGTGCCGTAGAGCAGCACTGGGATAATCAGGGTCTTATAAAGGATCTCCTTAGTAGTTCGATTGAGGGCTTTATTACTGAATTGCCTTCTTAGCCTGAAGAAACAGCGTTTGGCAACAGTAATTCTTCGTTTAAGACGAGATGTTGTCAGAGTTAATAGCGGAGCCGAGATAGACAAAGTCCCTTACTACCTCAAAGTTATACCTGTCAATGGTGACGTTCTGTCCAATTCGTCGATGTTGTGTGTCCTTTCGTGTTGGCAGCATATACTTCGTTTTTGCCGCTTCATTCTCTATACTAGCAAACGTGGCTATGACATCACGTTAAGTCCTACTAATGATGTCAATATCGTCGGTAGTAGTTGTACCGATTTTTGGAAAATTTTGCCCCTGGTGTTGGCTCGGGAGTTTCGCAAATCCTCTCAAGAATCAAATTGAAGAAGTCACATGACAGCGCATCGCCTTGCCTAAATAATTTGTTGGTATCGAATGTGTCGGCGATGTCGTTTCCGACCCAGCGAGAATTCTCCATCGTCATTCTACACAAACGGACAAGTTTGGGCCGTATACCAAAACTAGGCATGGCTCTGTATAGTTCGTCTCTACAAATGCTGTCGTATGCGGCGTTGGAATAGGGTGGGTATCGATTTGGACTTCTTGGGTTTTTTTCCAGGATCTGCCGAAGTGTGATACTCTTGGTGGAAGTGAAAATTGGTTTGAAGCATTTGTGAGTGTTCTTCTTCTTTCTAACATCGAAAGGATATCAACCTCAACCTGATTCTCATCGAGAAACGAAATAATGTTGTGTCAAAACATTTCAATTATTTAGATTTAGGAGATCACACTGATTATAGGGCGAGGTCAACATTATCTAGTTAAGATTAACCGATGCTATGTATATTAATTTCTGGTTCGGTTTAGACTACATGTAGCGGAATTTCCTTAAGTCAAACCTTCAAGTCTTTAAGGATTCTGGTCCCTTAAAGACATGAAGTTCGAGTTATAAAAACTTTGAAGTATAAAAAATAATCTTAATTTACTGAAAAAAAAAAAATGTTTCGCTATTTTAAAGAATCCTGCAATTTTTTTGTAATCCTCTGTATATTCAATTTTACCACGAATACTTATGTCACCTGTACCTCTAAAAATTCTTCCGCATACGAGAAAAAACCAACTGCCGCCGCATGAAACGTATGAATATGGTATTAAAATTACACTTTTGAACCTTTACGCTTTTGAGAAAACGTAATTCAATGAGTAAATTATCCAAAATATTCGAGTTACGGTTAAAATATCGCTTCGAGTAGTTCGAGTTAGAGAAATATTAGAGAAATTCAAGTTGGGGAGCAAGAAATATATGAAAAATGCAATGAAAAATCAGTGTTTACGATAAAACTTTGAGTCATAGAAGTTCCACTGTACATTGCTTTTAACTGCTTAAATCCACCAATTACTCCGTTGTCTTTAATTATTATTCTAATTTCATTTTTAATCTCTGAACGGTTATCACTAACAAAACCTAATTCCAAAACATAGCCGCTCATCCTTATGGTCATTCCTGGTTTGAAAGAGGTTTTTTTTTTTATCATTTTAAGAGATAACTATAGCGACAGATTTCTTCGCCTAAAACTCGATATTTTCATAAAGAAACCGACTGTTATCTAGTAACAACTGAATGCATGTGCTTAACCCTAATCTCCTTTATATCAGATTTCTTTTGAAAATGTGGTTCATACAAGAGCGCGTTCAAAAGATTCCCACATTTCCTGTTTATGTTGATTATCCATATACCGCTTATTTCCATTTTTAATTGATGCTTGGGAATGACCTTAACTATCCCTGAGTTGTTCTTGTGTTTAAAAGCGTCTTTCATACAAAAGAAATGCAAAATGATGCTGGTACTCGTTTCAAATACATTGTACATGGGACCGGTTTGTATTTCTTTCAGAAAGGAATCAACTACACGTTTATGTTGAATCCTCATGACTTCCTATTTCTTTACTGATATTAGGGTGTTTTTTCCCAGGACATGGATCAGGAAGTGAGTGGTAGCCAATTTTAATAGATGGCTCTGAAGACGATAGTGTTGTTTTTTTACTTGCTTACAGAGCAATTACCTCGAGAGTTTAACCAAACCTAACAATACGTATGAACGAGAAGTAATGGGTCTCGCAAATCTGTCCGTCTGTAGGTCTGACGGCTGAAGCCAAAACGACTGAATGGATTTACTAATTTGTAATACAAGGACACATAACATCGACGAATTGGACAGAACGTCGTCATTGACAGATGTAATTTTAAGGTAGTACGGGACTTTGTCTACCTGTATTCATTCCGAGAGAATTGATAAAACGAACACTATCTACTGCTGTCAAATGAACAATTTTACTGATTTCCTTCAAATTCAATATTAAAAGATCTTAATATCATAATCTAAAGTTGAAAGCGTGAGGTGCAAGTACACACTCTCTTTATTAAGAGCGCCTGTGAATGAATAGAAATCGAACAGCAATCGATATTCGATAGTAACATCTGTCCATTCGCTGGTGCTTTTTTTCCATTCCACCTATTGCCCGAAGTGCTAAGAGTTACTCTATGACGCATTTCGCGTTTACAGTGCGCACCTGGCTCTGATGTGTCTGGGAACCCAAAAGAGTAGTACCGAGTGCTGACTTATAGCACGGAGTATGTGACGCATTTGCCAGTTTGTGACGCATTTGCCAGTTACACTACTACTTTGAATTTGATCGTTTTAAGTGCAACTTTGTGGTCTCCGCCTCTGGTTGTTTCTTTTTTTTTGTAGTTTCATAGAAAATCTGTGGTTAATTCTAAACCACGTGATCTCTGCGTAAATAAACTGCTGTTGTCTGTCAGTTGAAAGGATTGCTGTTTTTAAGAACAGAGGTTCCCAATTTTTTCCGGCCACGGAACTTTAAGTGATCAAACTGTCTTTTGGCGAACTCCCATATTGATAGGATTTGATAAAAAAAAATAAATCTTATCTAAAATTGTACATGCTTTGTTTTTGTATTAATATTCATGATATTAACAGAAACATCGTTCCTTGAAGTGCGGCTTGGCTATTTCTATGTTCGGCATGAAAAGAAAGAATAAATGATTTAAAAATAATTACATTAAGTTTTGTAAAACATTGTACAACCAAAAATTTGTTGTATCTTTTCAATGTAAAGAATGATTTTTTTTCACATACAGGGTGTCCGCCGGAAAGGTATACTACTTTGTTTTGCCGCCATTTTGGTGAACATTAGTCCCGTTCATATTTGGCAGCCGTGTAGTAGACACGTGGCAAATTTATTATGGAAAAATAAACGATAAACCTACGTGTTTTAATCGTTAAAACATTTTATCAAATTCAATCATTGATTACTGTGACAATGAGAAAGTTACGTGAAATTTTTGGGAGAAAAACGTGCCATCAAAACGCACTATTTATCGTGTAGTGAATGATTTCGAAGAAGTTGTCTGTAGGTGATAGGCCCAAGCTAGACCACAACGTACTGCAAGATCGGCTGAAAGCATTACTGCTGCTCAAGGAAGTGTTCAAAACAATCCATCAAGCTCAATTCGACGCCGTACTCAGGAGCTTGGTCTTAAAAAATCAACTTTGGCCACAATTTTGCACAAGGATTTGCATTTTTTTCCATTTAAGATTCAGTTGACACAAGAACTTATTCCACAAGACCATTTACTTCGCCGTACATACGCCAATAACATGTTACAGCTAGCCCATGACAACCCCGATTTTCATGAAAAAATAATAATGAGTGACGAGGATAGACCAGAAACGCTTGAGCAACTCAACCAAAATATTCGTAATGAAATTATTGAAATACCGCGTGAAATGTGCTCATTTGTCAGGCTAACAGAGGCGGACATTTACCTGATATTTTATTCCATACATAAGTGCCGACATCAAATAAAACATTTTTGAATATAAGATCCATTCTCTTTCATTTAATCAGAAATTATAAACAAACAAAGTAGTATACCTTCCCGGCGGACACAATGTATTTACTCAAAATGGCCCTTAAAATTAGGCTTAATGCTCGACAACTAAAAGTGCACGGAGAAATAAATCTTCTTCAATAGATCCGCAGCTGACGATTTCAGTCATGCATGGTTTTATTATTTTGCAATCGTATGTGGCTTACCATCACGCGCAATTCTGTAACTTATTAGGAAAGATGCTTCAGTTGCGTTTTTATTATCTGTTTTTGAATATTGCAATGTTCATCAGAATGTTCAGCTCTTGCGACGCCACGGCGCGATTATGTTTTTTTTACGGAACCCCAAGATTCCGAGAAAATGCTGTCCCAGAAGACTCCAGTTCCTGTTCCCTTCTATGTCTTTAAACCATCCGTAAAAATGAGTATACACAAAATACAATTTTTTCTCACAACCATTCATGTGTGCGTGTGTACTTCTTGGACATTGGCGGGACCTCCTGTTTTATGTCGAATTCGAACGGCTGAATTTATTTTTTTCCTGACAATTAATAAAACTCGGATGATTTTTCATCTCGCCACTGAGAATGTCTGTATACCCTAAGTATAACTTTGATGGAAGTGCTTTGTGATTCCCTTTTCTGTCGGGGACTATATCGTAAATATCGGGACTATAAAGTAAACAATCACTTTGCCATCCACGGTAAGTGACAGGAAGTCCCCGTTGATTAAAGATGTCAAGTATGCTTGGGTGTTCAAAGGAATCCGCACTCTCTTAGACTGGGAGTTCCTTTGGCTGTCATGTTCTTTGTAATAATCTCAATGGGTTGCAGGTTTAATATTAGAACTAGTCCCAGTGTAGATTTAACTAAGCATACCTTTCGCAGGTTCCTGAAATAGATTATGGTCTTAACCACCTCCTATCAATCAACTGAATCTTAGATTAGATTGGGTCTTACGAGCCGCACATCTTCCCAAAGGTTTTTTTTTGATGCATCATTTTTTTTGTTATCCAGCGATAAGGTCACTTTCTCTATCGACTACACTAGCATATTTTTATCTAAATTATCGTCTGATTGGTGTATCGATATCTGTATAATCTTATCATTTGTCGCTGAGGATCGTTAATAGTTAACTAAGCGCTAAGAATTGTTATAAGGGAAGCAGTACTCATTTTGGGTTTTGCAATAAAGTTGATGGTAACAGACTGGCCGGCATGTTTTTTCTCGACGGCCCCTGTCAAATCTGTTGTGCTCAATCTTAATGTGGAGAGCTAATTATGTTTGTTCGCAGGGGGTTTGGAAAAGGTCCTCAACTTTGGACGAAAATTCATCTTAAGCGACTAGGCAAGGTTCACCCAAAGTTATTGTTTGGGTGAGGCCATTATCTTCAACGGGAAGCACTACATAACAATGATGACCATTTTTTTTGGAGGAACTGAACGATATCGTTCCAGCTGAACGGCACAACGTGTCATACATCAAACCACACAATGGACACTGTGCTTGAACGATTTGAGCGTAGGATTATCTCTCGCTAAGGTGACATGAATTGCTTACTAAAATCGTTCGTTTTGACCGTGCGATTTCTTGTGGGGTTTTCTAAAATCTGAGATTCGGCCAGATCTATAAAGCAGAGTCATTGAAAAATATTTGCATTTCGGATGTATTTTTGTAGAATGCCATTTCGCTAACGATTGATAATTTTTTAATATACAATGCTTGTGCATGTTGGTTTTTAATTGAGTGGTTTTATCTTAAGGTTCTAGCGTCCCGTTCTTGATATGTCTACCATATGTAATTACATTAATATATATGTATCGTGTTACTGATAAACTAAATCTAAAACGAAGTACAACACGAACAAAGTACATTACACAGTATACAATGATTCTTGCACATCACATATCTAGATAAGATAAAACACATTTTAATTGGTAAACCGAATTGAAATCGAACAAACACTTTTTTACTTTCGATTACAATATCGGCAGTGAAGCTTGAATCAGGCGTTATCGTGTTAACAATATTTGACGTAGAACTACTCCAAAGTCAGTATGTACTTCTAGAAAATTGATTGTGTGCTGTGTCTGTTGTATTTGTTTACAATTCGAATGCAACGATATGAATTATATGACATTTCGCAACTTAACACGTTTGCTGATATCACTGCTTGTTGTTAGAATGCAATTCGTTATTAAATCTTTAAAAAATTAATTATATTTGGTTTGATACACATGATTTATGCGGTCATTTTCTAAAGAAGAAAACCAAATAAACTTTGCCGATACTACAGCCGTTAAAAGACATCTGCCTGCCCAAGTGAGGGCAATTTCATAAAAAACGGATAAAATATTAAAAAATAACGGTAACATTTCATTGGCCGAAGAAACAACAGTTGGCGGTTGTCGTTGTATGGAAGATTGTTCCTCTAATAATGGTTTTGGAATTCTTGGTTTTTTTTGTCAGAATATGCCAATATGTGAATATTTGGCCAGTTGTGGACTATCCTGGAATCAATCTGACAGATTGGGTTTTTAAGATGATGTTGAGGAGAATGTAGAGGGTCCATATTATTGTGGATCAGGCAAATGATGCTGAAGTTCCTTCTCCACCGGCTTTATAAAGCCCGACAAGAAGGCCGTCATTTGCAGCAGCTTTGTTAAGCTTAAGATTCGATATTGCTATCCTTATTTTATTTAATTGGTAGTTTGCGCTGTCGTCGCCAATCATTCATTTATTCATTTTGCCTGAAAGTGGGAGATTGTTCGTCATTGTTAACCAATCGGCAGAAGCGTTTTTCCATATTTTAAGCATCGACTGTATCCCCATAAATTAATTATTTTACGGCGCAACAGGTTCGTTAGTACCCATGACCTAGTTTTTTTGTCAAAACCATTCATGTGTGCGTGTGCACTTCTTTGCAGGATGGCGGGATCTGCAATTCTATGCCGAATCCGAACGGCTGAGTTGAGAAAAGATTTTCATGAAAATTGATACTACTCGGATGATTTGTCAGATCATCACGACAGGAGGGCCAGTGAAAAACCATTTAGGTGTTGCTACGGCCTTGAATCGTATCCAAACCTTCCCCGCGGCAGTTCATCGCACTAACGATCGCGTCACGTAGCCCGTCGACTGTCGACTGTGTCTCATCGACGATGTTTCCTAGTTCATTTCGACAGGGTTCGGTTCGCGCCTTGTATCCCTGGATCGCGCACTTTTCATTCTCTTCTTTTTTGGAAGCAGTTGTTCTTCTCAGCTCACGTCTTTACCTGCAGCTTTGCAATGTAAGCCTCTGTTATTGGCTGCGAGCAATCTGTCGGTAGACTTCTAGGAAAAACCTAGAACAGTAGTTGCGGCCGAACTTCTGGCTAGTTGACATGGTAGGCTTTGGACATCGACACATGCTGCTGGTATGGTATTAATTGACAAATAATTAATGAACCTAGCTTCTCGCTTGATTTGTGTGTATGAGTCTTTGCTTTCCGAGGCTTTTGTTTTATTCGTAAACATATGAGTAGTTGAGATAGGGTATATCAGGAGCTGCAGGACAATGTTTAAACCTGTACACAGCAGGCCGGATATTCCGCAGAAGTCATTCCTACCAGGCTATTATATAGTGTAAGTATATTGCTTTATGTGAAGGTATAATAAGCGCAATTGAGTTGTGGTCAAAATTACAACGACTCAGCTTTTCCAAGTTGTTTTCTAAGTGTCCACCCACGTCTTACATCACCCAACCATCTTCATTGCACTTGCTTAGGAATATGTGGATATGTATTAAGTGCCTTTAATTTAAAAAGCTTCACTATGCAAATCGTTAAGAAGATGAGAGATAACTTTCTTTTACTGATAATTTATTAGATTAGATCAACTCTAACAAAATACAATTAATTCCATTAATTCGTTTACCCACCTCGCAGACGCATTTATTTGCACATCACTTCAAAAACCTTCCGCCATCTTCATTAAGTTTTTCAAAATAATGAATGTGTGAATAATTTATTGATAGTACAATGTGAAGATTGAATTTTTATTTATATTTTTCCGCCCGACTAGTGAAGCTGTACCAACAAGCAATCTTATCTCGAAACTTTTTAAAAGAAACGGAGATTCATCGTAATAATAATAAAACTTCGATATCACAAGTACACGATTCAAAGCACAACCACCCTTATCTAATCGATAGTTTATGTTTTATAATCGATATTGTAATATTGATAATTTTTGTTTTAGAAAATATCTTTTGCTAAAATATTTTATGACGCGTTCTGTGGACGTCCAATGAATACACTTCCTCTGTTATAACATCGGTTTCATTTTATTTCTAAAAATAAATTCAGTATAATTTTCATTTTCTTCCAAAATGTCAAAATCATAATCAATCAACTCTGGACGCAAATAAACAGACGATTTATTTTTATTTGGGTGATAATCGGTCATTTTTATTGCTGACGAATCAAAATATTATTTCTACGTATACTCAATATGTAGATCACTTATTTTCGAAGTGTATTGGCGTGATTTATGACACACTTTAGCGGAACTATATAAAAAATAAAATAAATTAGAATCCTCCTCATTCTGCAACGTGAGTTGACAGGTGATTCAGTTGCGTTTTCGAAATGGCAAAGACCAATGACCTAAACGTTTCTGTACATTATGTAGATATGACATGTTGTTCATGATTATTGCAGTCTTGTGCGGTTACCGTTATTAGGTCGGTGAATAAGTACACCCATGAATGAAACTTGAGATTATTTTGAATTTTTAAACTTCGAAACAAAAAACCTGAATTCTACTTAATCGAAATCTAATGCTAAATGTCGTATTAATTTTTATTTTTTAATCATTCAGAGTTAAGATAGTTGCTCAGTACGACTTAGGGATCCCTACGAGACCTCCTAAAAGTACGTAAAGAGAGTTTGATTCCCTATGTGACCAAAAAGCAACTTTTTCTCTTTTTTTTGAATACATTTTTTGGGTTTATCTCCTCGCTCTTATTAGTGAAAGGAGACATCTAGTTATTTTTAACGTTTATTGCAATTCGTCCTTAGAAGGAAATTGGAAATGGACAGATACAAGCCACTTTAGCTAAGAATGGTGTTTCACATAATCAAAAACAAAATCCCATCATAGGTAGGGGTAGCCTCTTTTGTGGAACATCTCGATATGCAAAATTAACAAATCCCTTGTCAGGAAAATAATTAAGTTAGTCGGTTTCGCATATAATAAAGTTTTAGTGATAGCAGAGAACTACCAATCATAAAAGACTTGAAGGAAAACATCCGTATTGGAGTTAACCAAAAAAAAAAAAAACTTAACTGAAAAACTGTTTTCTAGAATATAAAAGGTTTTGAAACAAAAACCCACCGAAATCTTTCAACTAAAGCCAATTACTTGGGTGGGAAATTTAATTCCAACAGGAAATGGAGTTCTGAAGACAGATGAATGAATTTTTTTTCCGTGGGCTGGTGGAAATCATCATAGACACAATGAGCACGTGTCCAAAGTAGTGTGAGACTTTAACCCACTAAAAGCAGCACCATTTTTGTATTTGTATTGCAACTAAGTATGCGACTTATCTATCAATTTTTTTTATCACGGGTAATGAATGTTTGGCAGGTAACTTGCCTTTGAGAGTTCCTGCTTTTTCTGCAATTTATAGCGCGGTTTGTTATTATCGGGACAAGTCTAAGGCCTTAGTTCTTTAGAGACGCCGCAGTAAATTTGTTTCGTGGAGGGCCATTGTGTTAACGTGTCTCAATAAACATTTTTTATGTTTGCATGCAAAATTTTTCTATTTTTAGCCGCGGGAACATCCAGATCTCTGGGTAGATCTTCATTCCTTATATACCACGGCGCATTGACGAATGATCTTCGCATTTTGTTTTCAAAAGTTTGTAGATTGTTTAAATTCGTTTCAGTGGTTCAACCCCATAGTTGAGTTGTAAACCATATGTCCAAACCGGCTTTAGCACTTGCTTGTATAATAGCAGCTTGCTATCAAGGTTCTCTGTATTTATTTTTAAGTTCTTCGCAATTCATTTTTACATGCAACTTCCATTTTAATTTTGCATCGAGTGTCATTCCGAGATACCTCGCTTCATTTGCAAAAGGGACTCGAACTGTATTGTAAAAAACAGGCAAATTGTTTGTCCGTTTATACGAAAAATCTACATGAATCGATTTTCTCTCGTTAAGTGCAATCCGCCAGGATTTTGTCCATTCATTAACCTCGTTAAGGGCGTTTTGTAATTTCATATTTGTTTCCTCTATTGTTGTGCCAACTGCTAGTATAGCGGTATCGTCAGCAAACGTGGCAACTATTGTATCGTTTGTTTGTGGGATATCACGTGTAAATAGGAGGTACAATAGTGGTCCAAGGACGTTTTCTTGAGGTACTCCTGCCAATATTTCTTTGAACTCTGAATATTCGTTTCCAAGATTCACACGGAAGAGTCAATGCTCAGGATATGAGGCAAGGATTTTATATAATTTTGTGGGCAGAACTTGTCTTAATTTGTTTACTTTTAAACCCAAATTGATGGTCAGGTAAAAGGAGTTTTTGTTTTTAATTTACATCCAGTCAAGGGGTTATGAATACCCTTTATATGTTACGACAGTACGCGCGTTAGAGAAGAGGAAGAAAGAGAGTGATATGAAAGGTTTTGGATGTGGTGGAGACTTGCTCCATGGGTGGTGTCCGAACTAACTTCGGGGAGTCACTGTTTCTTGTGTTCGTTAAATTTGAAGAAATTTCAAGACGGTGCATACTTTTAAGTATAACAACCGCCCTTTTTTATTTCTTTTGAATAGAAGTAAAATGGATTTTGGCTGGGATTAAACGCGCAACCTTCCACTCAACTGGCGAATACTTCACCGCGGCTGATCAACAATGGGATATAAGCGATCGAGTATAATCCTTTCCGAAACTTTTGAAATTATTGGAAGAACTGAAATAGATCTGTAAGATTTTATTTCTTTCGAGGATTTTCCTGGTTTCAGAACCATAATCACTTCTGCGACATTCCACAGTCTTGGTATGTATTCTAATCTAATTGCTGCATTTAGAATGTTGTACTGTTAAGTTAACGCTTTTCGAGGCTACATTTTAAGAAGTTCTCCTGTAATTAGGTCATAACCCGGAGCTTTTTTAGGCTTTAATTTGTGTATTCCCCGCTTAAGCTCGGCAATGCTTGTATATCTTATTATATTGCTATCGGTTGTAGTCTCGAATACATACACGTATTCATGATGCGCTGGGCCATCAAGTGGCTTAAGCGTTTCCTCGAGATGTGCGGCAAAAACGTCTGCTTTTTCCTTATCGGTTTTTGCCCAATCGTCTTGAGTTACCCAAATTGGTGGCACAGCCTTTGGCCGTTTTATGACTCTAATTGCTTTCCAGAGCGAATAATTAAGGCTTTGTAGATAAGTTTCTACTGCATGGTTCTAAAATTTTTAATCGAATTGATAGCAAGTTACTCAACCGATTTAGATGTGTTTTATCTTGCGGGGCACGAGTTTGGGCCATCTTTTACGAGCTTTTCTTTTTTTTTTTGTCTAACCAAATCTTTTATTTCCCATGGGTACTTTATATTACTATAGCTCTCTATTATGCGTTGTTGAGGAGTATTATTCCATGCTACTTTTTGAACGGTATCGATAAGGGAGTCAACCGCGACTTCGAGTTGTAATGGGGATCTAAGCGATACACCCAGTCGAATATTATTTTCAATATCGTTTTTGATGAATGAATGATGAAATTTGTTTCTTTCCTATAAAAACTGTAATCGAAGATCGTACGTATTAAAAAATGTTTATGCTTCGGACGTATCGTTCTGTTTTGAGCTTTAATGCATTTTACATTTGCAGTCTATGGCGAAAGAACTTTCACTTGAAAAACAAACGTAATCCGCATCCCTGTAAACCTTTTAATATATGTTTCCAGTTATCTGAAAGGCGTCATACCACAGGGGCAAGGAATTGAACCATCAACCCATTGACTTCTTTACAAAGAAATTGTCTGCGAAAGGGCAAAAATTGGATGCCAGGGCATACAAGCATGTTTAAATCGTTTATCAAACTTAATAAACCAAAAACCATGGTATTTAATAGGAAATGCCATCAATTTTACATTAGCTGGAGTTTTTTCAGATTTGTTAGATTATATACCCGTGTGCTCGTCGGGAAGAAGAAGAAGAACTCGTCGGGGTATTAACCGGACACTGCATCATAGTGAAAGCCTAGGAGTCTGTACAAATGTAGAGCAACCAGATGGACGATGAATATATAGTTTGCCGAACATCTCTTGTGTCAGCTCTTATCTTTCAGAAAATGTATCAACATATCAAAGTGGTTTTTTAAGTCACACATGACGTTCTATGCTAAAGTTACGCATAATACACTGTACACTGTATATACACACTCCGGATGGAACCTGCGGGCCTCAACCAACATGTCTCTCCGATTAAACCGATCCTCCCGTTACGCACTTCAAGTTTGTTCAGACATGTTTTTGTGCGTGCCATTTAAGGCGAAGTCTTCGTCTACTGTGTGCAAGAAAGAATATTTATGTTTATATGCCCCGGCGATTTTTTAAAGCTCATCAGGAAGGCCGTTATTTTCTGCATCCATGGTAAGCTTAATGGCTTCTCACTTCATTCATGTCGTATGGTTAGTACAGGGTGTCCGTCGGGAAGGTATACTACTTTGTTTGTTTATCATTTTTAATTAAATGAAAGGGAATGAATCTTATATTGATAAATGCTTTATTTAACGTCGGCGATTATGTATGGAATACAATTTCAGATAAATGTCCGCCCCTGTTAGTCTCACAAATACGACCCCTTTTGAGCACATTTTTCATTACATGCTCACACATTTCACGCGGTATTTCATTATTTTCATCACGGATATTTTGTTTGAGTTGCTCAAGCGTTTCTGGTTTGTTTGCATAAACCTTGCTTTTCATATATCCCCACAAAAACATCACCATTTCTTGAAATAACTTGTTGTGGAAAGAAGTCTCGCAGTAATTCCATTATAATCCTGCCTGTATGCGATTTGGCACCGTCTTGTTGATACCACATGTTAATCAAGCTCTATGTATGCATTTGTGGCGTTAAAAAGTTTTCAATCATATTACGATATCGCTTCCCATTCACAGTTACCGGTTTCATTTTCAAAGAAGTAAGGTCCAATGATTCCTTCTGACCAAATTGCACACCAGCCTGTAAATTTTAATGGATGCAAAGGGGACTGAATAATAATTTGACGGTTTTCCATTGCCCAGAACCGACTATTCTGTTTATTCACATAGCCATTCAAATGAAAATGTGCCTCGTCACTCATTATGATTTTTTCATGAAAATCGGGGTTGTGGGCTAAAATAAAATGTTTTAACGATTAAAACACGTTGGTTTATCGAATATTTTTCCATAATAAATTTGTCACGTGTCTACTTCACGACTGCCAAATATGAACTGTCAAGACTAATGTTTACCAAAATGGCGCCAAAACAAAGTAGTATACCTGACACCCTGTATTTTTAATTGTCGTTAATAATATTGAAGGATTCGGGCGAACTTAAGTCATCACAGCTTAACAGTCTGCAGCATTGGTTCTTCTATATTCTCAGCATCGAGTATCGACATTTCTTGTTTATCTCTACAGGCTTCTGTTTGCGCCTTGTACTCCCGGTTTTGACGTTCTACACTCTTGTAAAACATAAAGGGTGATCCATTTCGAGGTTCCCTACTTTTTTAAAGAAAAAAACGCAGAATATTCAAATTTAATGGAGAATGTTTATTATCATTTGAAAGAACATTCTTTGGCATTTATTTTTTGAAGATTATGTCTATCAAATGTTGGCCGTTGCTACGTCGCAGATGGTCCATCCGTTGAGTCTAATTTTCGATCACTCGTTCGAGCATTTCGACTGGTAACTGGCGAATGACACGCGTGATGTTTTCCTCCAAGGCCTGCATCGAAGCGGGTTTGTCGGCATAAGCTTTTGACTTTACATATCCCCACAGGAAAAAGTCTAACGGTGTGATATCACACGATCTTGGTGGCCAATCGACCGGCCCAAAACGTGAAATTATGTGCTCACCGAAATGTTTTCTCAATAAGTCCATTGATTGATGCGATTTGTGGGAAGTGGCGCCGTCTTAAACGTGAATTTTCATAATAAAGTTGAACAATTTGTAAACGTTGTTCACGCGTAAGTCTTTCCATTATGAAATGCCAAACTATACTAAACAAAAATAGCATGACAGCATGACACGACTCACACGTGATCTGTCAAAAAAGGCTATTGAAAAAAGTATCTCTACTTGGATCACCCGTTATGAACATCAGTCCTGGAGTTGGACCTCTCTATATCGTCTTGATATTTTGTCTTGTGTGCTGAAAAGTAGGTGTTCGTTCCCCTCAATGCGAGTCGCAGTAGGCATCAGTTTTGGCTGTGAGCCTCTATCGGGGTTCTTCTTGTTTTTGCGAGAGAAACCAAGCTTACGTTTATTTATGTTGCCAATCTTATGGCAATCTCGACATTGTCGCCATTGGTCTTCGACATAAGACGTTGGTGGTATGGTATTATTAGAGAGATTTAGTTCTGCAATGGTCTGTGCTGCGACCTCAACATAGGTCGAAGCGTCTTAACTCTCGGTCTAATTGGTTCCGCCTGCAGATTAATATTTGTTTAACTTGACTTAAATGATGTTTGCGTGACAACTCAAGGAAATGCAAAAAGTAATCAACAAATTCGAGTAAAAGCAATATTTTTACCAAGAGGAAATACATGTTAAAATGTGTCAACTTTAGTTAATAATTAACTAAATTTAAATTGACATCCAAATTCTAGTTTCATAATAAATTGTTTGTTAATCGATAAAAAAACGAATGAGTCAAACAATTTCATAAAGTGACATCTTCTGCTTTGCACGTCTTAAACGCCGAAACAAGTTTTTCGTAATTATAGTACCTGGTGGCATCGAACCGACTAGGGTAACCACCACTTAAGTATTTCATTCACATACGAAAAGAGCCATTCGTTTCTAATTTTTGTTCAACGATCATTCATGTGATACATTAACGATAATTATATTTTCTTCCATTTCTGTTGGGTTTTGTATTTAATGTGGCATTAGTATTCATAGTTGAGTGCTATTTTGCCTTCTTGTGATATGCAAGGTCGCTACCACAAAGGTGCACATTGTCATTATTACTTTTCTTCTTTCAGTAATTTCCATTCCGGACTTATTGTTATGCAGATATGTGGCTCGATCGTGTGAAATTACATGATTCATTTATTTTTGCTTCCCATTCTCGTATCTATGGAGGGCTGGAGGTGTTTTCTTACATTCTGCATGTTCTAGTTGTAGAACTGGTTTTTATTCATCGATTCATTTGGAAAGTAATCGGTCTATGTATATCCATATAATTAGTTCATAGATATCTACACTTTATTGAAATGGAACAAATTAAGTACTTATATGTGACGTTAACTTTACACTCCTAACTGTGGTAAATGATATAATTCAAGTTCAGTTAACCAACTCACATAATCATTATGTCGATGAGCTTTTTATGTTATATTTATATAATGCCCTTTAAAGGACATTTAATAAGCTTTAAAAAAAATGCAAAAGCATTACGGCTACTGTATTTGATTTCTCAACATAATTAAAATTTGCTACAAGATACATCCAGCCACACTCAAAAAATTTCGTAAACCATTTGTTGCACTGTCACAAGCCATGCGAAAGGCCCCAGCTGATGAAATGAATCTCTCTCGGCTACTAACAACGGTCGGCGAGGAATACCGACAAATGTTCGCTGCCAAAGAGGTTTATGGACAACAGAGAAGACCCCAGTATTGTATCGTTGTTACTTTATGCTGTGGGATATTTTAATGCGCACTGATTTCTTTATTTCGACATTTTGGACATTTAACTCCAGAAGTAGTTCTGCCTGACTGCGGAAGGTTGTTATTCATCGCCGTTTAACAGCCTGCAAAGTGTTTCTTCCATATTCGACTATGTCTCTACTACGATCTTACCCTGTTCATCTCGACAGGATTCTGTTCGCGCCTTGTAACCCTGGCTTTGATGTTTTACACATCGTTAATCCTGCAAACATCCTTCCTGCAGTGGAAGGTCTTTATTCTCGATCGCTTTTCTTTATCTTTTCCTCTCCTTCTTTGTCTATAGAGCTCAATGGAATCTCTCGTCTTCACCTTGTAGTCCTTGTTTTTGGTTGCGAGTGACTGTCGGCACTGGACATCCTGCTGGTAAGCGCGATAATCCTAGCATCAATCGCGGTTAATCTAATGGCTTGTTGACATCGTTGCCATTGATCTTCGATATTAGATGCAGGTGATATGGTTTTCATCGAACGGTTAAGGAATACACGTTCCGCGAAGACCTTGGCGTTCTCTTACGTTTGAAGTCCTTCCTTATGTATATCGAGGTGAGGAAACCGTGTTCTGGCTATAGTGGCACTTTGTTACGCAGCGAAGTCCAGTCCGTTGCCAGACGTGTTGTTGTGTGAGCTGTGGTTTCTGACAATATCTGTAAAGGTATCCTTTCCTTCCTTATGCCTCAAAATCTTCCAGCACGATTTTAACATCGAACTTTTGTAGTCGCTCATAATTTTTGCCAAGGAGTTCGTACATGTCGGGCCAAAAGAAATCAACCGATGTTGTTTGGCTCTCATTTTTTTTTTTCTAAACGAAAAACTTCGATTCTGTGTTTTTGACTATGTTTATTTGTACCTTTAGAATTTTATTGGTCAAGTCGAGAAGCTGATATCGACCAATGGGCGCCGGCACAATTGGTTGCCTCGTTTTATGACATTTTTCATCACTTCAGCGAGAACTTCGGGCGACAGATTCTAGCACTCGTGTGCTGGAACGGTTGAATCGGGCGATCTTGCGGGCCAGTGCAAATCGCCAAAACGAGAAATGAGGCGACCCGTTAACGCCGCCTTCAGAATATCGGTTGTGTCTCGCGCAGTGTGTGCCGTTTCCCCGTCCTGTTGGAACAAAATGTCCTCAAGTCTTAACTCGTCCCAGAACAAAAAAATGGGTTAACATGGCCCAGTTTGACCAGCGGCGTTCTCGATGACTCTTCCAGCGTAATTTTGAGCGGACAGTTTTGCTTGTTCCATTACCCGCTGAGGTAATCGCTCATTATGATTTTGGTCAAAAAATCGTCCACTTCGTCCTCGAGCTTGAGGATGGCTTGGGCGTAGGTTACACGCGTTTGGCGGTCGACAGGTAGCAGCTGATGCACGGACTGGACTTTGTACGGGAAGTGCTTTCCGGTGAGTGCTCGACACCCTCGGCAACAGCGGCGATATTCTCGGCACAACAGGCGCTCCGGGTCCAGTCACTCTTGACAACGTTACGTATGGTTCCATACTCTTCAAGGTTGGTGGCCAAACGGCGCAGTCGGTGTCGGACGGCCGGAGAATCGGCGACGGAATTCGCGCTGCACCAACACTACGGACGAATTGTTACGCAAAAAAATAGACACGATTATTCTGCGCTTTTGGGGAGTGTATCTTTCCATGGCTTGTTCACTTGTATTCTACATCTGTCTAGTCCACAAATGTCTTGAAGGCATAAGACTTTTTTTAAAGCCCGGCAGTTACAACAAACTCCACATGCGAATAGTCTCTGTTTCTGCTCACTATAACACGGTCTGTAGTAGCTGTCACACTTCCACGTTACCCGGCTCATCCCATAGTATATGCTGGATGGCAGTAATATCTGCTTTTCTAAAGCTTAGGGCTTCCGTCTGTTTGCCTGCACCTCTCCTGTTTAATGTTCTCACATTACAGGTAAATGTATTTACAAACGTCGTTTATTGTTTTTATATAAAAGAGACAACTACCTTGGGTGCGGCTGACAGTGCAGCCATGGCAAAGTTTCTTTATTTGATTTCATGATTTCCGCCTGAGAACATTTCAATGATATCCATTTCGATGTAAACAGAATCGCCATTGTGGCGGACGAAATTAACAACCGGACACAACCGGGAACGCGCATCATACCAATAGCAATCTGGAACACACTCTGTGTCGACTTCCATTCAAGACGATTGGGAATGGTAGTCTGGAAGTTGTACTCGAAAATGAATTAGCTAGTGTTGTGTTCCATGTTTTCTGTAATGTTAGGTGATGTAGAACTTTTGTGTCCAACCGGAAAGATTTGCTTTACTGCTCATTTTGAATTCGTTTCAGATTTCTCGATTGTGATAAATATTCTCTCGTATTTGTCTATATAGAATATTCTACAGAAAGAGTACCATATGATCTAGATATTCTAGATACACATTCTTTCGTAGGTGTTATCTTCCCCCTCACTCTGAAGAAGTGTCTTTCTACGGTGGAAAAACTACTGCTTACACTTTTCCATCTGTCCTCAGAACTCTTCCCGATTAAAGAAGAACATTTGTCTAGTCCGTCTCTATGGAAATATATACCTGTTCATTCAAACTACCGAACATTTGCATTTACGTCTTTCTAAAACGACTCAATGATCGGCAGTATGGTTTTTGTAGCAACAGGTCCGCTGATGGCTTCATATCTGACTAAAAAGTGAAACCAATTATTTCATTATGAAATTGAAAAAAAAAAGATCGTTGAACTTGATATTTCAAGTGCTGAATTATCCTAAAGCGTGCCATGAAACTGATGAGAAACTCATGTGCATTCATGTGCGATACATTACGTCGGAAGATAATTTCGAATACTAATAGGCACAAATACCTGGGTAGGTCTGAATAACTTAAACTTACGTAATTGGACTTCGGAATGAACCTATTCCTCAAACAAGATGCATTACAATTAGCCAGATCCCTAACTAACTTCATCCATTGCAGGTCGGTTTCTCTACTACTCCACTACTGCGTCTGATGTCAGGTCGGGAATCGAAGACCCTCAGGACCCGAGTGTTGGTGTCGGCTCGATCTACACTATCTTTTCATCTCAAACGTCCAATATGGAGCTTTTAAACCCGGTTATATAATAACAATCATATTCAATTCTCAATCGTAATAACCACTTGTGTTAATATACTCGCCGTGCCATGAATGTTAATTAAGACACTGTCATGCCTTATTCAGGCGTTCTATGTAATCGTATTGAAGTCACAGTTGCTGCGTATTGAATGTGGAAGGACCATGCTATAGCATGAATATCTCGAACCAACCATTTTATACTCAAGCTGACAGGGACTCGTGCAGTTACGGATTAAGCAAAAACTCCACAAAAGACGATTTTGTCATAAGGAAGATTGTATTTTCGCTCCGTTGTGCGATTTTTTTAGCATTTTTTTTCATGTGGGAACTCTAAAAAGAAACTAAGAGACTTCTGTAAATCAATACGCTATGTCCATACGCCGACCATCGACGCAAGGAAAAAAAAAACAAACCCTGCTAATCTTCGGTGAATAAGTCTTCTGCCGAAAGTAAGGAAGGTATTCGAAAATAATCTCAATATAGCTCTGCTTAGTTGGGTCTACGAAAACAAAATTATTCCGGGAAATCAGTTTGTTTTGGTCAAGTTTGTTATTCATGCCGCATCGAAGTTGATGTCCGACAATGCAAAAAAACAATGCACGGGCCACTTTATAGTTGACTTTGAAAAGGCATTCGGCACCTAATTAGAGGGGCTTTTCTACAAACTAACAAGACTGAGTATGCGGTCACCCACGTTCTTATTGATTTATGAAATGCTTATGAGAACGAAGTTTGTTGTCAAATGTGGCAAAGTATTTGAAATTAAAAACGGTTTACAACAAGGGACGATTAACTCCCCGATATCCTTTAACATTTATACAATTGATCTTGTAGTGTGGTTCAATGTAGCACTACATGGAAAAGATACGGCTGTTTGAAAGGCGCTGTCTCCGAACGTGCTTTTAGGATTGTACCGAACGCCAGACTCCGAATACATAAAATATTATCGCAACAAGGTCCTAGACGATGGGGCTCAGCTTGACAATTTCTTAATTAAGGTGAAGGCATGCTGGAAGGGCGATCGCTAGCGATACCAGCCTGAACATCGGAACTTACTAACCCAATGATAATTACATGGATAACAAGCTTACATCGCGCTTTATTCCACCAGAGGAATTTCTTTATATATCGTTAGGGTTAGTTTGAAAAAAATTACGGTATCCCGGTGTTATACACCCGCCACAGTTGCGCGCGTCACATGTGGCCGATCCGCGACAAGTACGCTCCTCCGCTTTAGCACTGCAATTTCAGATTGCGACTTCCATGATGGCTGGCTTGGTTTAAGTACATATTTTAAGTTAGTTTTTAGTTAGGATTAAGTTTTATATAATCAAAAAAAAAAGAAAACAACCATAGATGACATTATGCAAGATTCATCTCTATGCAATTGATTTTTCTATTTAATAACCGAACCAATATCAACCACTTCTGCTATCGTATTTCTTATCTCAGTTTTCACTAAAAGCTGTGAGCATATGGGCAGTATTAGCTTATCTACTTTCATATTTCGTTGTTCAGTTGACTAGATATATGTTTTGCATTTTATTTTCAAAAGCTAGTGGTGTTGCTACATATGTAGCATAGTAAGCAATACTATTGTCAGTGCCAGTATGACCACATTGCTTTTTTGACATAAAATGCATCTAAAAAAATGATAATCCTTATGGAAAGAGTGTCTACACGATAAGAGTAATCTATTAATTTTTGACGTGATAAAATGTTTTTGAAGTAAAATATTTGCAATGGCAATGTCCCATTGCAAGGTTGTTTTAATACACACCTGAATATTGAAATTCCTCAACGCTTATCAATTTATCCACTTCTGTTCACTTAGTTGCAATCTAAACATCAGCTAATCTTGTAACGTGGTTAGAATGCTGTCTTACTCCACCTTTATATTTGATTTATGCATGTTTACACTGAAACCTCTTTGTGAGCGATAGTTTTTGAGACTGTGAACCCCATTTGTTCCGATACATAGTTTGTAACATACAGAAATAACTAAGATAGACATATATAGCTAGCTACTCTGTCCGTCTGAAGGTTACCCATTTTTAAGGCTTCAAGTTTCGAGATTTTATAATGAAATTTAAAACTGCCAAGACTATTCTTTATAAAAAAAACGTTGTTTTTGGTCAAACCGTAAGGACAATGTGATTGCCTATATAACTATATATACCAACGCCCACATTTTATTGGCATTTTCTATTTTTCATTCCGTTAAGTTTTTAGCCACGTCCACTTTATGGGATCGTTACCCTATCCCATGCTATTCTTAAAAGTGAATAGTATGGGATAGGGTAACGATCCAAACAGCGAAACGGCTAATAGTCCTCTTACTCAATATAAATTCACATACCATCAATCTTTATTGCAAACAACATTACCAAAACAACTAAATCATTATTGATCTTGATATGCAGTTGATTCACGGCATTGCTGGCACGTCCATCTTGCTGAAACGATGTATTGAGAAACCGATTTCGCAAACATTCTTCGCAAATGTGCATGCATTCCGAAGCTTCAGGTGCATTATTTCGGCCGATTTTTGGTACATTGATTCCTAGTGATGCGCATTTTTACTTTTTACTAGATACTAATACTTTTCTCCTACGTATGAGATCTTTTATCAATATCAGACCGATGGCACAATAGTTGTATGATTTGACCTGTAAAAACCTATTGGGAGGAGAAAAAAGGTCTCCACCCATTAGAAGAATGTGACAAACATTCAAAGATCCCAGAAATTACTTCGATTTCAACGATTAAGGTATTGGATCGTTTGTCAAAAAAAAATTGAATTCGGAAGAGTCTTTTATTTTCATTCTCATTTTCAGACATCCCAGCTGCCAGCAGTTTGGAAGTGGTTAATAAGCTTGCTGCGCATTTCGCTGTTAGTTCCACATTGAATGTGATCTGTCTTTTCCTGTACTTGATCGGACAAATCCACTTTCGAAGTTGTATAGTTGCAAATGTTTTATTTATGAGTTTAACTTACTTCTCGAGCACTAGCTTTTCTCAGTAGCCTTCAAAGTCAAAGAAATGTTGTTCGGCAAGAGCAATTTTTCATTGAAATTTTGATTCAATGTCATTGAATTTAGGTTTTAAGCGGAACCATGATAGACAAAGTGCAGTAACGCCTTATAACAAAAGCTATTCACTTCATACTTCGTTCTGATCTTTTGGTGGGCCAAAAGAAGTCATCCGATGTTGTTTGGCTATTCAGAATATAGATTGTGGCTCGCGCAGTGTGTGCCGTTGCTCCGTCCTGTTGGAACCACATGTCCTCCAGTCCTAAATCGTTCAATTGCGACAGAAAAAAACTCGGTTTCAATGGCCCTATGCGCGCACAGTAAATTGTGTCTTTTGACCAGCGGCGTTCTCGGAAAAAAAAATGGCCCTATGACTCATTCAGCTTGAACAGTGCACCATGCAGTAACTTTGAGCGGGTGTAATGGCTCCTCGTAAATTTTCAGTGCCCCAGAAGCGATAGTTTTGTACCCGCTGAGGTGGAAATGAGCCTCATTGCTCATTAAGATTTTGGTCGAAAAATCGTCCACTTCCTCATCGAGATGAGGCTGCTGCCTGCAGTGACAGCTCGACATCCTCGGCAACAGTGGCGATATTTTCGGGGCCGGCCACTCTTGGCAACGTCTCGTGTGGTCCCATACTCTTCAAGGTTGGTAGCCAAATTTCTTTTCGCAGTTGGTGTCGGACGGCCGGGTAATCGGCGACGGAATTCGCGCCGACACGATTATTCCGCGTTCTTGGGGAGAGTATCGCTTGTTCACTTGTAATCTACATCTGTCTAGTCCACAAATGTCAAAACAGATTTGACATAAGCAGCCATTTGCAAAAATAAGAGCATCTTCCAATATGGTGATCTCTTCTTGCTGATGCCATATATTGGTCCTTCCCTAGTTTATTGCTAAGCCGACGATCACATCTTGTTGATCTCTGGTGGTCCGGTTGCTGATGAACAGAAAATTATTGCAAATACGGAACAGTTTTTGTGGTAAACAATGCGTGGGCTTATGTACTTCTTCTTTATAAATACTATTCGCTTGTTAATATTACATTTATAAAAAGTTTTTGAATGAGGATTTGAACTGGGAAAGATTTTATTCTTAGCACTGCGAGAGCTCTACGGAGCGCCCTTTAGCGTAGATATGGAATGAGATCTTAACCAAATGCACCAAATTCACTGGTCGAGCTGCAGGTGCAGACCTACACTTTAATAAACTCTACTAAGAGTGGTAGGGATTTCACCACTCATTAACGTAGCTAATTGAATAATATTACATATGGCTCACAATATCGACGGGATTCTGTTCGGGCCTTGGTATCCTGTACTCGCAAGCGTTTACCATACCATCGGACAAATCCACTTTTGTACTTGTATAGTTTTTTTTTTAGTTTTACCTGCTCAAAGTCAAAGAAATGTTAATCGGCAAGAGCAATTTTTCATTGAAGTTTTGATATAATGTCATTGACATTCGTTTCATCATTGGCGTTGTCGGAATTTGCTTATAATCTTTCTGAAGGAGCTCATAGATAAAGTCCAAAGTGATCTTATCGTCTTCCTTCGTTGGAACGTGTTTGCTTATAATGTTTATATCAGTAAATTTTGGCTTGATGCTGATTGTTACAATGCGTGCACTGTAAGTATTCATTGAAGCATTTGACTTTCCTGCATTTGTATGTATCTTACTGCATCGAAGTAGCTCTCTTTATACTCACTAAATTCCACGTTTTCATCTTTTCTTTTCCTGGTTTTTTCCATTGTATTTCCTTGAAGCTGTAATAGTAGCTTAGGGCCTTTGATGTTTGTTTGGCTGTGCCATTTGTGTAAAGAACTCAAACATCACAGGTGCATGACATGTATATCGTTGGTCGTCAGTCATGAATTTGTGTGGTTTAATGTAAACCGGAAACAAGACCTCTAGGTTAGAGTCTTGTTCCGTTATAATCCTTCTGACAGGATATACATTATAGCGCTGTTATTTTTTTGTTCAATTGCTCTTATTAGTTAGTCAATTGGTTTACTAAGTATACGTTGATTACTACTGGGAGGTTAAGCCAGCATAATTGATGTGTTGACTAAATTTCAACACCGTGCATTGTTGTCAATCAATGTATGTACACCTTCCTTCATTATCACTAAAAACCACTCTGCGTCAGAACTGTATGATCCTCAATTTACCTAACGTACGTGATTATAATTTTATCGGTGCATGTGAGGGATCATTATAAAATATTGTTTATCTTTCTTCTATTTTTAGATATGACACAGATACATCACAACAATAAAATCATCTTGGTGTCCTTCCAAAATTGAGTAAGGAACTGAACGACTGAAACCATGGGGTCGTTGTTCCGCAGTGAGGAAATGACCTTGTGTCAGCTTTTCCTACAAAGTGAAGCTGCCTACGCCTGTGTGTCTGAACTCGGCGAGTTGGGATTAGTTCAATTCAGAGATGTAAGTAAGCCCAGCTATTCAAAAACACATTTTTAATGTATTCTAAATTATCCCCTCAGTTAAATCCCGATGTGAACGCATTTCAACGTAAATTCGTCAACGAGGTGCGTCGGTGCGATGAAATGGAACGGAAGCTACGCTATCTCGAGAAGGAGATCAAGAAAGATGGCATTCCCATGTTGGATACCGGCGATAGCCCCGAAGCTCCACAACCTAGAGAAATGATAGATCTCGAGGTAAGCGGACATCAGACTAATATCCACTTGTCAACTAATAAACCATTTCCAGGCCACCTTTGAGAAACTCGAAAACGAGCTTCGTGAGGTTAATCAAAACGCCGAAGCACTAAAGCGTAACTTTCTTGAACTCACCGAGTTGAAGCACATTCTGCGCAAGACTCAAGTCTTTTTCGATGAGGTAAGTCATTGATAGGCAAAGTAAATTATTTTACTGCGTTCCATCCCTATAATATTCAACTTCAATTCTGATTCCATTCTTCATTTCATTATTTCGATATATTAACACCGTTATGTTCGAGTTACAAGCTCTTCATTTTCTTACTTAGAGTTTATTTCATCCTAATTTTTCATTTTCTGTTTGTGATATCCACATACAAACTATGTGCATAACTTCATCCCACACAAACGAACCAATCTAATCTCTAACATGATCGAATGGCATGATCGAATCAACTAAAATTTAGTGCATTCAAATAAAGAAATTAACCAATTGTCCCGACAACACAACTTAGTTTTATTTTCTTTTATTCTATTTTAAGAGGTTTGATAAGTATTCTAGTAGTTTGTTGAACTAATATGTTTTCTTCTTGGCATTTTCTTTGCACCATGTAGTCTTAGTAGCCCATTAACAAACCGAAATTAACTAACGTCACTTAGAAAAGTCACTTACTAATCAAAAAGAAAATAAAAGAGATGAACAAATTACAAAAAAAAATACAAAATGTATGTGCATTTTTTATCCACAAAAAAACAAAAAGTTACTTTAAGTGTGTATTCCAAATTCGAAAAAAAAATTTAAGCATTGATAGCATTGTGGCATGAAAATAAGTATGTATTTCCACAACACCATATTGTCATTCATTAATAAAAAAACATCCTCTTTTTTTTATCGTACATTTAAGTTAAAAGTGATACGATTTATCACCTAACACATGCAAATCTATTTAGTACGTCATTTAAATTCAATTCGTAATTTGTTTATTCATTTTGTGATGATTGGCGATGTCGTGAGGATACTGCTGCACGTTTCAAGGAAGTGAAGTTGCATATTCTGCGATGGGTTGGAAATTTCTTTATCATTGATAGGGCGATCAAGGTAGGACATTTAGACTAAGGAATATTTGCTATGATACCACATTGATTTTTCCTCGATTCCTACTTACTTATTTAACCGGCGCTACAGTCCGGAATGAACCTGGGCCTCTCCAATTGGCCCGGTCCTTAGCTAACTGCCTCCAGTTGCGCACTTGGTTGAGGTGGTTTTCTACTTGTGCGCGCCACTTTCTTCTTGTACTGCGTCGGACGTATGGCTAGGAATCGAAGACTGCGAGCCGGAGTATTGGTGTCAATTCGTTCTACATGTCCTAGCCATCCTCAACGTCCAATGTGGACCAGGTGCATGTAGCTGTGTTTTCGAATCAACCAAGGATTTCTTCATCCGCTTTTGATACGGTCCATGCTTCAGCGCCGTAGAGCAGGACTGGGATGATCCTAAATAGAATCACCTTAGTAGTTCGAGTGAGGGCTTTACTACTGAATTACCTAGTTAACCCGAAGAAACTGCGATTGGCAAGAGTAATTCTTCGTTTAATTTCTGACGATATAATGTCAGGATTAGTAGCGTAGCCGAGATAGACAAAATCCCGTACTACCTCAAAGTTATATCTGTCAATGGTGACGTTCTGTCCGACTCGTCGACGTTGTGTGTCCGTAGTCTTGCCCTCATGGGTTTAGCAGTAAACCCATTTTTTCCGCTTCCTGCTCTATACTAGCAAAAGTGCTATGACACCATACTGAGTCCTACCAATGATGTCAATATCGTCAGCGTATGATAGTAGTTGTAACGGTTTTTTTTAAAGTTGTGCCTCTGGTGTTGGCTCAGAAGTTTTGCACAATCGTCCCAAGAATCAAATTAAGGAAGTCTCATGACAGCGCATCGCCTTTCCTAAATCCTTTTTTTAGTATCGAATGTGTCGGGTGGGTATCGATTTGGACTTCTTGGTTTTTTTTTTCAGAATCTGCCGAAGTGTGCTAATTTTATTGGTTGTGGAATTTCCTGCCCTAAATCCACACTGATAAAAGCCGAGTAGGTTTTTGGTGAACGGTTTCAGGCGTTAGGATAGGATTTTGTAGGCGATGTTGAGGAGACTTATGCTTCTGTAGTTGGCGCAGTTTAGAGGGTCTCCTTTTTTGTGGATCGGGCAAACGATGCTGAGGTTCAATTCTTCAGGCATGCTTTCTTCCGACCAGATTTGGATTATGAGTTGGTCGATGTTTCTTACCAAGTCATCTCCTCACTTCACTAAGGTCGGGTTGTTGGCAGCTTTCGCTGTCGTTGCCAATATTGAATGCTTCGTTCTACCTGGCAGTGGAATGATGTTTGTCATCGCCGTTTAACAGTCTGCAGAAGTGGTTCTTCCATATCCTTAGCATCGACTGTGTATCGACTACGATATTTCCTTGTTCATCTCGAGATGATTCTCTCTCTTCGTGCATTGTATCCTTAGCTTTTTACGTTTTATACTTTGGTGAAACTTGCGAACATCGTTCCTGGATTGGTCCCTCTCTATATCCTCCATCGCGTGCTTTTCTTGCCCTTTTTTCTTTTTTCTGAAAGCCGGTGTTCTTCCCTTCTTCTCTGCCTATAGATCTCAATGGCAGATCTCGTCTTCACCTGCAGCTTAGCCTTGTAGGCCTTGTTCTTGGCTGCGAGCATATGTCGGCATTCCTCATCAAACCAGGAGTTTCTTATTAGTGGGCGCGAGAAACCTAGCAAATCAGTTGCGGCTGATCTAATGGCTTGTTGGCATCGTTTCCATTGTTCTTCGACATGCTGGTGGTATGATGTTAATCAAGAGGTTAAGGGATACGCGAGGTGTTAGCGGTCTCTTGCGATTGCAGTCTTTCGACGGCTGCAACAATGTAGTCGTCCGAGTTGATGTTACCTCCTCAGATTTGGTTGACCGTAAGTCGATCTGGTGACCGCCATGTCCCCTTATGGATATCGAGGTAAGGAAACCCTATGCTGGCTATAGTGGCATTTCGTTCCGTAGCGAAGTCAATTAGGCTAATTCCGTTACCAGAAGTGTTGTCGTGTAGGCTATGTTTTCCGATAATACTGCTATTTAGCGTTTGCTATAAAATATACCAGCTCATAGGTCCTTTAAAGTTTCTGTTAGTTATAAATTTGATCTGCCTTGCTGATAGCTTCTCTGGTACGTGCCGATAAGTGTGTTACTGAAGTACGACATTAACAAAGTACGTTACATAGTATCTTAAATTTGGTATTTGCCATGGATATGCTTTGGAGGTTGTTGCAAGACATGGTCTCTCTTTTTTTGTAGATGAGCGATATGGAGCTGATATTCTAAACTTCAAGCATGCTATCATGTTTTCCTTACGATGTTTTTTTTTTTTTACTGGTTTTTCCCTTTGAAGTGTCCAAGTACGATTTTCACATTTTATTCTGGGTAGGCTCTGTCCAAAATTCTTCATCGATAGGGTCTTCAATCTTATTATGTTGCCAAACATTTATCTGATGCGGATTATAGCCAGACCCACCGGCTTATAGTTAGTTACTTTTGACTTGAGTTGGCTCTCCGTAATGAATCTGCAGCCTAATATGTGCGTCATTTACAAATTTCAGAAAAATCGGTTGAAAAACATTACGCATACGCCGTAGTGATCCTTGCAATATAAAATAATGAAGAAAAGCCTTACAATTAGATTATTTTATAAATCATTAAAAAAAAATCTGAATAGCATTGTTTTCATATAAAAACATCGCCAATTTCCGTTCCATAAAACAAAGCATTCAAACCCATCACGACATCAACTCTAAACAAAATGTACGAATTGAATTTGCTCCAGAAATGTTAAATCCCTAAATTATCACAATTCACAATGTGTGTTGCAAATAATCATTTGTTAGTGCTCAGCTTAAATTTTTCAGTCACAATTCACCCATACAATATAAGCTACTGTGACCTAACACAAACTTGAAAAACACAAGTGATTATTAGTAAAGCCCATTAAATGTGAGTCGACAAAATACATTTTTTTTAAATAAATATTTTTTTTATAGCAATATTTCGTTTATGTACTGTGCTATACTATGCTTAATAATAGATCATAAATTGCTTCAATTAACACGTCTGGCCCTTAATTGCAATGGCCTTGCTTTATCAAAACCACACTCCATCTACTGCCCTAGCAAGTTATTCGTTACTTTTGTTTTATTGTTTTATTTAAGTTTTCTTATTAGTTTTTAAGAGATCAAAGTTGATACCCCTCCATATAGTTTTATATGTAAGTAGAAAACAGGTGTGCTTTTAATATTGTTTATTAGCTTATTCATGTTTATGTTTTCCTATAAATTATATTGTCCTGTAGATGTTGCTTAAACGTTTTTTTTTTATATAAACAAATTTGTTATAATTGTGTCCTTTTGAAGGTGGGTATTTTGATTAAAAAGTGTACGACTAAACAAAGAAAAGTCCACAGTGAATGGGCCTATTTCGAATCATTTTTAGTTGCTATATTAGGTTTTTCGATTTCACAATGGATTTCATTTGGATTAAATGTTGCTATTGGGAACTATGTTTCATTTTAAATGGATTTTGATCGGAACTAACAACCATTTTAAATTGTCATTAATCAGGTCTACTAAATATGAGTTAACAGAATATATGTATGATTAAATTTAATTTAAAATTTTGCCCAATACCAATGTTATTAACGTTACCGCGCATTATCAAGTTTAAGAAGGCAATAATATTTAGAACTGCTAATAAAATATGGCTTTGAACGATCTGAATTCAAAGGCGGGTAGACTATGAAATATTATTGCCGACTAACTACTTTGTCTTACTTAACGGGCTCCAGTTTCGTAGAGGAGCAAATACATAAGTTATATAGTACAAGCTGTATCTAGGAAACATTAAATATAAGAAATTGTAATGTTAATAGTTAGTAGCACTGGCATGTAGCAATGGCCTTTGCCATTTACGTTCTAAAGACAACTTCATGGAAATGTTGCTTGCGGCTCCGTTTCAAATGGTCCATTCGGCAGGTCCAATTTCGCGTCACTTTTTCGAGCATTTCGGCCTGTATTCCACGAATTACGCGTGTTATGTTATCATGTAAGGCTTCAATCGTGTTCGGGTTGTCCACATAGACTAGCGACTTTACATAACCCCACGAGAAATAATCAAGAGGCGTTAAATTAAATAATCTTGGCGGGGCCAACTCACAGGGCCATTTCGAGAGATAAGCTGCTCATTAAATACATCCTTCATCATTTACATTGTTTCACTAGATGTGTGGCATGTGGCACCATCTTGATGAAACCACATGTCAACCAAGTTCAACTTAGCCAACTAGGGTAAAAGTCGCGTATCATGGCTGGATGTCGTTCGCCGTTGGCAGAGTATACTGACAACTTTTAAAAAGCGTTCTATAATTTTTGATACTTTTGTTTTGTTTTGGCGTTTATTTGTTTTTTTTTTATGAGGAATAAACGTCATAATTCAATGATGCCAAAAATCTTAAAATTTATTTTTTTTTCTTTTGTGTTGTGGTGGCCATGACTTTTGCAGTCGATTTAGAAATAGAGACAACTTGCAGAACTGCAACGCTTGCAGATTTTACATGTGTTCGCTCCCATTGAAAGCTGTGGGTTCTAATTTTTCTGCAAGGAGAATTCTGCACGTGTGTTTCACGAATTACAATCGAAACATTAAAATTGATTACTAGATTTTAAAATTTAAAAGTAATCCCTTGTCACACTGGTGGTATAAATACCATGATGGTGGCAATATCTTGGGTGACACACTTAATCAATAATAATAATGCTTCGTTCATATTAAGTTTTATAATCGCAAATAAATGGCTGTCATAGATGCTATCTCTAAAAAAAAAATACTGCTGCAATCTACACCAATTGAGTTTTCTTGTTGCAATATGCTTCTTCTGTCAAAAGATTTGACAAAAAGTGTCTTCAACCAATTGGATGTTTGATTGAGATATATGTATCACCAGGACGATGTTCTCTCGATATGTCTGTATAGGACAAAATAATGAGGGTATCTGTTGGACGTGGTTTTCATTTGTATTGTGGGTAGTGTTGATTTCTGTGCATTTTCTATGCCAAAAGATATGACAGGGTATCAATACAATGTTACGAACGCATTGCCAGACCCAAAGTTTCAAAAAGGACTGCAACTACTCCTTCTGCATAATTCACTAAAATTTCTTAATTCATCGGACCATTGTACAGTGAGAAGGTGTTCCGAAAAACCTCACCAGACAATAACCGTGACTAAGCTTACATTTGGTGCAAGCCTCAATCTCATATCGAACAAGAACTAAGTTGTTTAGGTCAGTCCTGTACCACGAACCATCAAGTATTGTACAAGAAGTATTTTTTAACTTACAACTAGAGTTTCTGCTTACTAAATAAATTACGTACTTAAAAAGTTAAAAAGTACTTCTTGTCCAAAAAAAAACAAATTTTTCGCGCAACAAGCTTATTAGTACCTAGGGCCGAGCTTTCTTAAAACCATTCATGTGTGCGTGTGTACTTCTTGTACGATGGCGGGACCTATTGTTTTATGCCGACTCCGAACGTCGAAATTGAGATAAGCTTTACTTGAGAATTGATATTACTCGGATGATTTCTCAGATCATCACGAGAGTAGGGCCAGTGAAAAATTATTGTAGTTGTTTCTATTGCTGGGAATCGAACCTACAGACCATCTGCGCGGCAGTTCATCGCTAGTTCTTTACTTAGTACGTGTAAACAAAAAAGTCTGAGACTAAAATATAAAGTGCTGGCCAAAATGTAATCCACGGTGTATATGTAGCCAATATAAAGCGTAGCAAGAAAAAAAGGAACGCTCCTATGTATGGGACAACCATTACTCGTCGGACGAGTTTGATTTGATTAATAAATTTAAACTTGTCGAATGTCGCGTTGTTTCCCGATCGCATAAGTAAATAAATGCCACTGCATCAATTTAAGACACACCCTTTTCATTATGTTAAAACGACTGACACATGAGTATTTCATATACAAACGTCCAACCTAAGAAGTAGTATTTATGCCAATGTCTTGAACGAACAGTCAAATTAAATAAATTTATGACATCTTATGAATGTATAACCTAAAAACTAAAAATGATTTAAAGTAAGTCCCATTACATGGTTAAACTAAATTGCTATAAGAATCCCGTAAGGATAGGCTTACAGTGCATGCGTGTACTGATGAATGTTCTCGTAATCAATATCAATATATTCGGTCATAAGAACTTCTCACCCATTAGAACAGCACTTCATCGGTTAACACATGCACTGTAACTGTACCGTTAGCTAATTGTTACTTGATGAAATTTGAAAAACTTCAGTTTCTGCAATTGAAACTTGACAAAATTCCCGAATTTGACAATGCCCACCTTTAGCGCAATCAATAATGCTCCTTATATCCAATTTTTTTTGTTAAGTTTTCCGCCAATTTTTTTTCGTTTTGTTTTTCCCATTTTTGGTTTACATTGCGTTGCGTTGCGTTTCGTTTGTTTTCCTTTTCGTTTCGGTTGTGTTGCCAGGCAGTGCCATCAATATCCTTCACTAAATCACGCTATCAACAGATGGCCGATAACCAAAATGAGGATGAGCAGGCTCAGCTCTTAGGTGAAGAAGCAGTGCGTGCCAGTCAACCGGGACAGAATCTTAAACTTGGGTAAATATTCTAGCTCTCATCCAATTTTCTCTAAGAAAAACAAAACAAAATCTCCACAAGAGATGATTAATGATTATTTTTATCGATAAATTTGTTATTACTGGAGGAGATATCAAAATCATTTTTTTTTTTGTCAAAATTCGTGTTTAAAAATTTAATTTATGTTGTGTGATATTTCGTTTATGTGTTTTCAATGTTTACTGCTTTGATTCTTTTCTTTTCTAATATCTTCTTCTTTTAATTTTAAACATGGAAATATATATATATTAAATTTTGTTTATTACAATTATTATTAGAACAAGTTAAGTAAACATTTGGATAGAATAACATTTCCCCCTGCTGAGGCAGCACCGACCACTGTACTATTCGGTCCGATTCGGTCTCGATTAAGGCAAGCTTCCTTGGCTGGCTGTATTTTGTTTATCGTCTTTTATCGATTACCTTAGATTTTAAGATGAAATTACGAATTATTTTTCGTAAATGGAGCTAAAATTTTTTTTTTTTTTTTGAAAATGCACATATTTTTTGTTTTTTTGTTGGATTTTGTGAACAAAATTGCATTTGCATGGTGTTTGGGGGGCCACATATTATCAGGATTTGGTGGGTTTATAAAACTTGGTGTCTTGGAACTTTTTAATCATCTTTTTCATTAATAGCTGTACTCGTGTAAATCACAATTAATATCTGAAGCACGCTAAAACTTGTTACTATCACCAACGAAATGTAGTAATGCGCATGCGTGACACGCATACTATTGTTTTTTTTTTTCTGGGATTTTGTATTAAAATTATTCTTTAGAACAAAAGTTGGGTAAATAACGAGTGGAGAGTTTTAGTTTTTTTTTCATTTTTTGTTTATAGAATTGATAACAGTAATGGAGTAGATTATATTTATTTAAATCTTTTGTTGTGTTTCTACTTTTTGATTTTATCTCATCCAAATCATTCATGAAATTAAACGAAAATATTAATGTTTGTGATTGATAATCTACGTGTACCTCACAAAAACAAAAAAAAAGTAACAAAACAAAAATTAAAAATTAAGAGGGCAATGAAACTATATGAATCATACTATTATAGCAAGAGGGTGGTCTAAATACCACAACCGAATCGATGACTCGTGCTCTTATCACGGACGAATCACGAACTGGACATTCAATGGGTCCTGTTCAACTTGGGTAGGTACTTTTCTTTGTTTTGTTTTAATTTTAAACATTTTTTGAACTTAATTTTTGTTTTAATTTGAATAGAGGTGTACGATGTACAATATTTTAAGGATTTAGTTTAGGTGGTAGGGATATAAAATAAATTAGATGACTTTAAAGTTTGTTTTGAAATTTGTGATGCTTGGAACAGAGATGGAATGTTTTATCTTTAAAATTGTAATCAGAACAAAGAAGAAACAAATTTTAATGTCCTAGAACGACACATTTATATGCATAGCTTTGCTACTCCGGTTTTGGTTAAAAATTCTGCCTTCGGAGTAAGTAAGTTTGTGTCGTTTTGTATTTTCTCACCGCCTCATAAGTCCGACATCTAAATAACATCTTGCATTGAGTCAAGGATATTTTCCTTTGACTTAAATAAAATCAAAGTGTATAGAAGAGTAGAGAATATTACACAGCTAAACATTTTGTAGCCGTTTCAGACGTGGGCGGTGATTGCGCAGGGGAAATTTCGACGATCGTATTCCTCGGCTATGCTGATCTTTAATAAAACTTACTCTGAATATTAGGATTATTTTTATCCTTGATCAGTTGTTTAGAGTGATCCATACGAACGAGGTGTAATTAAATCAGAAGTAGGTCCATTTATATATCAAAAGGGTAACCCGAACTTTTATTCGAAACCAGTTTTATTTGTTCAGATTGATCATGGTGGTATTGTTCAAATACCTTAAGATGGAGTCTTTTCTAAAATCGTAATTATCAGGGAAAAGCTTGGCTCTAACATTCATGATGTTTTCAGCGATATGGACAATGTCGAATCTTCTTATTCAAAACCCTTCTACTTGTTGGGTTGAAACGCCTATAGATTTTCTTTTGATTCAGCTCATGATTGATTGATGATCAATAGATTATGATTTTGGTGCTATGGGTCTTATACAGGGTGCGGGAACATAACTTCCGTTAAAAAGAATGTTTTACAAGGGTCGCAGTCGTCATCCTGATTTGAACAACGAAGAGTATGGGTTTGATGACGAGTGGTACTTTTGAATGGATGTTCGGTAATCGCAAACAAGCGTGCCTTGCTTCATCGTTCAGGACCGGAAATCAATTCTAACATAAGTGAAAACGTTTAAAAAAGCCCGCACGGTTATGTAAACTATTTAAGTCCTGAATGTCAGCATCCGGTCAAAAATTGCCAAAATTATTCAATTTTAAATCCATTATAAGCGAACTAGAATTGTTGTAATTTACTATGACTTTTTGTTTGATTGAACTGTCACTGCGAATTCCGAAATATTTTCAGCTGTCAAATTTAATGCGCAAACTTAATGAGAACATGTTTTTGACGAGTTAGCAAACGAGAGAACTAAGTATTAATCTCCAAAATATTTGAATTTTTCCAATTATTATAAGTTGGTGGCTATCGAAGCTTCGTTCCTTTATAATTAAGAAAACCCCCCCAAAGCGTTTGCGATTACAGCTCTATTCACTTTGACTGAATTTATTATAGAGTTGGGTCTAAAGTAATGTCATAAAGTGAATGTTTCTCTAATTTTACAAATGGCATGAAAAGTTATTGTGGTGTGACATTTATCTCCGGTTTACCACAATAAACAACAAACCTTGCAAGTCTAAAGAAACTAACAATTACGAGCAAGATGTTTTGCAAGCAACAATTCAAATTGTTTACGAGCACAAATTTTCACCAACTTCGGAGGTGGTCGTACTGACTTAAAGCTTTTAAAGAGCATATGTATTAGGCCTGATTTCCCTGCTTTAAGCTGTTCATTACATTAAGTATGGCTACATTTGACTTAAAATGCTTGATAGGTATGAGCATAATAATAAAAAAGAACTGCGTTATGTGCGTTGATTATCTCATGCGTATTTTCTATCAAACTGAGGTCAACTAAAGTACCTCGTGTTTGATGTTTATGAACACACCCTTTATCTTTATTAAAACGTCAAAATTTGTCGCTATCAGGCTAATATGGCTTAGTTTTGAACACTCGACAAGAATGCACTTTTTTAAAGTTCACTTAAAGTTTGCTAGTTCAAGCCTAAAATATTTGGCATGGTTAAAATGATCCAAATTAGGTAAAATATACGCCGTTTTGTTCGATAACCTAATGTCAATTTGAAGGTAATTCCACTATTGCTCTCTCCTAGAAGCCCTCATCTTTATTGGCAATCAAAACTGGGACATGCGTATTTCACAAGCCTATCTTAAATTGATTTTTTTACCAGCAAAATGGACAGAAACATGTGATAATCACTTGGTGCCAGGTCAAGACTATAAGGTGGATGCATTAGAATTTCCCAACCCAGCTCCTTGAATTTCACTATCGAAGTGTGTGGCCTGGTTTTGTCCTAATTAAACACAATTCTTCTCCCATTTCTAAGTAATTGCTTCCTTTTGTTGGTCCAATTAATGACAGTCTGGTCCAAATTCAGAGTTTTGCCTTAGGGTAGCAGTTTACAGTAGATGATTCCCTGCCGATCTCAACAAACAAACAGCTAAAGTTTCTATAACGTGAATGATGGCTTTTTCACTGCTCAATTCGGCCAGACCATTTTAGCTTGAGGTTGTCGAATATGATCATCACCATCTACTATTACCAGTTGTTTTTGATGTGATTCAGCAGCGATTCACAGATGGAAAATCGAGTCTCTTTTGTATTGTATTGTATTTTGTATCGGCAATGAAAACCGTGTTCAGATTTCCATGATTTTTCGACATTTGGTGTGGCTGATGTGACCGAGCCAATGTCTTTCTACCTTTTTACTTCATCCACATTTTGGTATAGCTTGTAAAGTTCGCGTATCTTCTCCTCCATTCGTCTTTCTCGCATTCAGGACCAAAGAATATACGAAGAATATTCTTTCAAAAGTGGCAAATTTTTGCTTTGCTTTCCTGCTTATTGTCAAGCTCTCGGCACCGTAAAATAGGACTGGTAGGATTAGGGTACGGTAGAGCAAACATTTGGACTTTCAGATTAAGAGGTACAAGTTTGAAAAAGTTCTAATGAGCTGTTTCCAAACTCAATGTTGTATCGGGTGTCCTCTAATATTAGGCGACTCAACTGCATCAGTTTTGATGGTACACCGACTTCCGCCATTGCTTTTGCAATTATACATGAAATTCGTTGATCTATTTCAGATTTAGCTTAGTGTGAAAATTTTCCCTTTGGTAGATCTTTCGGAACTTAACCACAATGGTACCGTGTTGATAAGAACTTTGGATAGGATCTTATATGCGACATTTAGCCTTTTTTATAGATGGGGCTGACATGACTTTGTTGATGGTTTGGTGCATGCATACAGCTCAAGAAACACCTCCATATTTAAAGAGTTCTCCTGGTAAATCCATGAAATCCTTCTGCATTGTTGTTCCTTAGATTTTTGATAGCTGATCTAACTTCCTCTATACTGGGATTGAGCGTTACCTCTTCATTGACTGGTGTTAAGCTGGTTTCTTGCCCTATCTCTCTCTCTCTCTCCACATTACGCCCAATAAGCAGCAAAATCATCCTGAATCATCTACAATTCCCGGCGCATCACTGACTAGGTTTCCATTGTTGTTTCGTAAAGTCTGCGTTCTTATTTTAAAGCCACCTGCAATTTGTTTGGCTTTCTCATAGAATCGAGGATGTTCTTCTTGCCGCGAGACTATTCGTTTTCCCTGAGCTCAGAGGCTGTATATTCTCTTTTTTTCTATGCAGGATTTTCTTCTTTTCCCTTCTTCTGGTTGAATATTCTTTCCACATCGTGCGTGTTTTGCGTTGTAGCGCCTTAGTTGTAGCGCCTGGTAGTGCTTTCAGCTACTTTTTTGACTCTTTAAGGCGTCCAACGTGATGTGTCTTTATTGCACCATCATAGCTTCTTCTCGTTGGGCTATGAATTTGCGACTGCAGTGAGAAAATGGTCAGAGTCGACTTTTGCCCCTCTGAATGTATGTACATTCAGGATGTTGCGAGATCGCCAGGTTGATTTGTGGATTCGAAGTCGCTGCTGATAACAGTATTACAAGCTAATTTTATCGACATTTGGTGTGGCTGATGTGACCGAGTCAATGTGTTTCTACCTTTTTTTACTACAACCACATTTTGGTAGCTGTGATAAATATCGCGTAGTTTTTGGTTTGTGTATTCCTTATCCTATCCAACGTATTCCCTGCATCGCGGTAATGAGAACAAATTCAAGCTTTTGATTAGGACTCAGGGTGCACAGCGTGCGTACGTTTCAGGTCTGGTTTATATTTGAGGGAATCTGTTACCCGTGCTGTAGTCTCTCTCACAGCTATTTATTTTTTACGTAAAGAAAAGAAGTTACCCTGGCTGCACAACTCTACCTGGAGGACCAGCTCCAATTTATTTGATCCTAGGACATGGGGTTATCAATATCCACTAAGGGATTGTGCGTTGCCAAAGGCCTTTCTGCTCATCCGCCCTTGGGATTCCTAGATGACCTGTTGTCGGAATATGCCAAAGCAGATCAAAATAGGTTATTCATTTTGTCCCACCGTTGATTCCAGCTTGGGAGTATGTAATACCAAGTTACAATATTGTTTATTTTTATTCTACTCTAGGTAAACGTGCTAGAATACTTCACCCCTTCCAAGCATCACAAATTCGAATCACCAAAACAGATAGTATTCGGAAAAGGGTAGCATGACTATCTAAAATTGAGGCTATTTGTAAAAATAATATGTTTTTGTTGTTTACCTACGTTTATATATCAAATAATAAAAAACAGGATTATTTTTTGAAACAATACTTTATATCTTTAATTACTTTTTTGTTTAGTTTTCTGGAAAAGTCACATGAGCGTGGTGAAGAGTATCTACCATGGTTGGTACCATTTTTAGCAAAGTTGCAACAGTTTGCTCATGTTTCGCTGACTTCATCAACAAAATATTGTTTACATTCTAGTGCTTTTCCTCGTTTCATTTCTGTATTGTGTCTTCCAAATAATTCATGCTCTATTCCATTGATTTTTATTTTAAAGTGTTTTCTCTAGAATTAAAACCAAAACCCACATTCCATTACACATAATTAAAAATATATGTATGAATATATCTTTATGGATTGAATGTTGGCCATATACATTAAAAAAAAAAGATATCTATAAATGTCTCTTATCAAGTGTCTGTGCTTTGAATCTTATTATTTTGCTTTTTTGAGTTAAATTAATCGATTTTTTTTTGATTTTTTTTAAACGGTAGATACTTGTAGTTGGTAATGTTTTGTTGTGCGAGTAGATTAGATCGATTTCTTTTGTTTCCCGTATTATTTTTTATTTTATTTTTTTTTGTGCTATGACAAATGAATATGTGCATTTTTTTTTTTTAAAACAATTATGTATAATATTGACATTTCCAACAAAAAAAAAGGTAAGGAAATGTGTCACTCGCTTCTGTTGTTTTTGAAATAAAATTGTAATTCGTTTATATAAAATTATGATACAGGTATGTCTAAGATATCTTTCTTAACGTTGATATGTTATATCGTGCAAATTTTTTTTTTTAAAGGAAGTGATATCATGGGTTCTAAAGATTGGTTTCTTGTTAAATGACTTGCTGTTATGTTTAGTTTTTGTTTTTGTTTAGTAAGCTTTATCCTCAACACTAAATGGATCTTATTAATACGAATGCAAACTACAAACATTGGGTGTTTTCATAAACGTCGAAAATCTGCGCTAGTCCGTATTTCTTCTTTGTTGCATAAATGAACACACTCATTCTGCAGAACGGGTGCAGGCTTGCTTTTAAGTAGTCACTGAATGTTCATAAACGTCAGACAAAAAATAGAAATGACGGCGAAAGAAGCTGTGCTCTATCTTAATTGTGAATTAATAACAAAGTAAAAGAATGGATCAACCTCTTTAGTGTCCTCTGCAATGATTTTTTTTCTTTTTCCCAGAAATTAATTCTTTTTCTATCAGAATTCGTTTATGGATTAATAGCTTAGTTTTCTCCATATTCCACAGTGCAGCTTCTTCTTCCCTTAAAAAAAAATCAGTGTTTTTGTAAAGACACAATTTATTAACAAAAATTGCCAATAACACTTTTATTTTCGCACTTAAAATTTGTTTTCTTTATCTGCTGCTCTTTCTGCAGTCAAAAAAATATCGATGCACAATCTGCCACATGCTGATGAGACTTATGACGTTGATGAACTGAACAAATCTTCTGCACTTCATCTGGGTCTGTTCGATCAAAAAACTGACTTTATGAACACATCTAACGCAGATCTTAGTTAGGCAGACGTTTATGAAAACACTCATTGTGCTAGGCTGGGAGTATCCATTATGTAATTTGAAAGATCGGTAATGGAACATTTCCTTATAGAAAGCAAATGACAGATCAGTTCCCTCTGATACCTACAAACAAATTATTCCTCACCTTAGGAGACATTTCCCAATTTGCTGAGACTATAAATTCTTGGATTATACCTCACCCTTTTTAGAAAGTGAAACTTTTCATTTTTGATTTTTTAGGTATGTTCCCGTACTCTTACAGTAAAAATTGATAAACTTTAAAAATTTCTTGGATTCGGGGTTAATTCTCTAGAAGCGAGACTAAATTTCAAAAATTAACGGGAATGCTCTTATATTTGTTTTTTTGACATTAAAAGACAAAAAAGTCATGTAACAAACGACTTGTAACTTTCTAGCGGTCTCCAATTGCTTTTTCGCTGTACAGCTAATAAGGTTCTTGTATGAATCTTCGTCTCCATGGCTCATCAACGTAAAAGAGACCGAAGATTTGCCAGAGTATTTTTCGCTAAAATCGGCAAGGATTTTTTCATTTGTTTTTTATAGTGCCCATACTTCGGCGCTGTAGAGGTAGGATGATGGGGGTCTTATAAAGGGTGATTTTTTAAGGATCGTTTTTATTTTAAATCGAATAAAACACTCAAATTTGCATCAATCGGAATGGAAATCGATTTCAATATGGAAATCGATACATAGGCCTTTGCCATTTATGTTTTAAAGACAACTTCATGTAAACGTTGTCCGCGGCTCCGTTTCAAATGGTCCATCCGGAAGGTCCAATTTTGCGTCACTTTTCAAGCATTTCGGCCTGTATCCCACGAATTACGCGTGTAAGGCTTCAATCATACTCGGCTTGTCCACATAGACTAACGACTGCTCACCAAATTCATCTGTCACCATTTCCATTGTTTCACGAGCTGTGTCAAGAACGTCTTGATGAAACCACATGTCAACAAAGTTTAACTTCAAAAAAAGTCGCGTATCATGGCTCGATATCGTTCGCCGTTAACGGTAACACATCTTCCACGGTCGTCTTTGAAGAAATATGAACCAAAGATGCCACCAGCCCATAAACCACACAAAACTTTTGTTTTTTTTTTCGGGATGCATCGGTAATTCTTGTATGGCTGTGCATCACTCCAGATGCCACAGTTTTGCTTATTTACGTATCCGTTGAGCCAGAAATGAGCCTCATCGCTGAATTTATGGTGCTGTTCTAAGGCCCATTCACCAAAAATTAGACGTTGTGGTAGGTCACTCTGCTTCAATTCTTGCACAAGTTGAATTTTATAGGCTTTCAAACCCAAATCGACACGTAAAATTTTCCATGTGGTTGAGTAACACATGCCCAATTGCTGAGAACGGAATTGACATTTCACGATCTTCATTAACATTGGACGCTACGACTGCAATATTCTCTTCGGTATGACCAACAAAGTAAATTTGTTGCGAAATTTTGGTGATAACAGCACGAATTGTTGATTCACCAGGTCGATTATGATGACTATAGTATGGTCGTAACAAACGGTGCACATTTTTCACAGAGCGCGAATTTTGGTAATAAATTTCAATAATTTTCAAATGTTGCTCGTTTGTAAGTCTTTCCATGATTAAATGGCAGGGTATACTGAAAACTTTTCACTTTTACAGATGACATTTGGACGCCAGTACTAACCAGTGCCAACCTGAAAACATAACTATTGAAAAATCACCCGTTATAAGATCTCGTTAGCAGTTGAAATGAAAGCATTATTACTAAAGCGCCTGCTTAGGCCGAATTTGAGGTGGCTAGCAATAGTAATTCTTCGCTTTATAAATTCTTGTTTGGTACCGAACGTTTTGGTAAGGTTGTTGCCGAAGTCGATGGAGCAGCGATAATTCTCCATAGTCATCGTGCACGTATGGACGAGTTGAGTTTGGGGGGTATACCAAAATTTGACATGACTACGTTAGTTTTTCTCTATAAATTCTGTCTTATATATTATCGATTTGAACTTTTTAATTTTTTTCCAGAATTATTTTAATCAGTCTGAAAACACTCTGATAGGCCCGATCAGGCTTTTGGTAAACTGTTTTTAAAGAGTTCATATATTACTGATCTTGTGGGCAAAGTTAGGATGTTCTCCTTTTTTGTGGATCGTGCAAACGATGCTTCAGGCATACTTTCATCCGGCCAAATGTTGCTAAAGAATTGTTGAATGTTTCTGACCAGAGGATTTGGTCTTAATATAGTTCGGCAAGAAGGTCATCATCTCCGGCATCTTTGTTAAGTTAATTTTAAATGTGGGCTTTCCTCACTTCATTGATGTAGTGTGGCTGGTATCTGTTCGCTGTCATCGCATGTAGGATTCATTATCACGACTTTCTTTGCAATGTCTCATGGCTGCTCTGGCTCAATATCCCTAGCCGGCGAAAGTGTGGCACTTTTATGTCACGGATATCTAATAATTCTGTTAGCTTTATAGGAAGATATGATGATGACAACCTTCAAGACCAGATGAAACAGTGCCCATGAGATCACACAGCTAGTTCGCTTCTGCAACATGTCACACTGGAGTTAATATTTATTCGTTATGGAACCATCACAAGAGAGCGATCCAACCGAAGTATTCAAAAATGAAAAATCATAGCAAGATTTGTTCTTTTCGTTAGATTCGTTACAAAGTTTAGGGCTCACGCACACCCATGTGCAGTTGGCACAAAAACGCATGTGTAATTAAAGGTTAAAGTAGAAATGCTTACCAGGAACTACTTCTCCAAATATTTGGACTGATTAGACAGGCTGAAATAAATGAAATCATGAATATATCCTCCACACCTCCTCACACTTAAGCGACTGACACATTTTCGTGGTATTTTTGTCTCCAGTGATTATCGAGAATTTAACTAATCGTATCATGTTTACATCCTAATCTAAAGCACTTGCGTAATTTTAATTTATTTATTTTCCCCAAAATTTCTACAATGCGCGTTCGCATACAGTTTTGTTGCCGGTGTTATTCTGCGTGAGCGTTTACCGGCCTTCGAACGAATGTTGTGGCGCGCATGTCGCGGAAATGTATTTTTGCGACAGGCTATGATTGAATCTCCCTTGGAAGATCCAGCTAATGTAAGTAGAAAGGTTGAAGTGGTTGGAGTGTGTCCTTAAAATTTCCTTTTTTCTTTTTTTTAGAGTGATCAAGTGTACAAGTCGGTGTTCATTATCTTCTTCCAAGGTGATCAACTGAAGACTCGCGTGAAAAAGATCTGCGAAGGCTTCCGTGCCACACTATACCCGTGCCCAGAGGCACCGGCAGATCGTCGTGAAATGGCCATGGGTGTCATGACACGCATCGAAGATCTCAATACTGTTCTCGGACAAACCCAGGATCATCGTCATCGAGTTCTGGTAGCTGCCGCAAAGAATCTAAAGAATTGGTTTGTCAAAGTGCGCAAGATCAAGGCGATCTATCATACACTTAATCTATTCAATCTGGACGTAACCCAGAAGTGTTTGATCGCTGAATGCTGGGTGCCAGTGCTGGATATAGAAACCATTCAACTGGCTCTGCGTCGTGGCACCGAGCGATCAGGGTCATCTGTACCGCCGATTCTCAATCGAATGCAAACTTTTGAGAATCCGCCGACCTACAATCGCACAAATAAGTTTACCAAAGCTTTTCAGGCGCTCATCGACGCCTATGGTGTGGCCTCTTACCGTGAAATGAATCCGGCTCCGTATACAATCATTACGTTCCCCTTTCTGTTCGCTGTGATGTTTGGTGACTTAGGACACGGCGCCATTATGGCTCTATTCGGACTGTGGATGATTCGCAAGGAGAAGGGATTGGCTGCACGTAAAACTGACAATGAAATCTGGAATATATTTTTCGGTGGACGTTACCTCATCTTCCTCATGGGTGTCTTCTCCATGTATACTGGGCTCATCTACAACGACATCTTCTCGAAATCGTTGAACATATTTGGATCACATTGGCATGTTCGATATAATACATCGACGGTGATGACTAACAAGCAGCTTCAACTGAATCCAGGTACCGAGGACTATGAGGGTTATCCGTATCCCTTTGGCATGGATCCTGTATGGCAGATTGCTAGCGCAAATAAGATTATCTTCCAGAATGCCTACAAGATGAAGATTTCCATCATTTTCGGTGTGATCCATATGATCTTTGGTGTGATAATGAGCTGGCACAATCATCGTTACTTCAAGAATCGCATCTCAATCCTATTCGAATTCATTCCACAGATGATCTTTCTGCTGTTCCTGTTCTTCTACATGGTTTTGTTGATGTTCATCAAGTGGAATCGTTACGCCGCCGGTCGAGATCGTATGTTTGATGATCTTGTTATCAAATGTCTAGCATTTATTTTGATCAATTGCAGCTCCATATTCGGCTTCATGTGCTCCATCTATCCTCATCACCTTCATCAACATGGTGCTTTTCAATCCGCCAAAGAAGGCGCCAGAGGATTGCCTTGAATACATGTATGCTGGACAGGCGTACTTTGAAAAGCTTTTTGTTGTTATCGCCCTGGTCCAGGTCCCGATAATGTTCCTCGGCAAGCCGTTACACATCATGAAGCAGAGGAAAATGGCAAACGTAAGTACACCCACTAAAAGTTCAATTATTATCAGACACGTTGCATCAGAATCCATTTGAATAGTTACCCCTCATTCAAATGGATTCTACAAATAGTCTTCCATTAAATGCCATCCACTGTTTCTAACTGTTCATTCGTATATTGTGTGTAAAATGCACTTCTAATTTATTTTCTTACTCTCTTTGACACGAAACAAACAATCCCAAAAAAAATTCCAAAACACTAGGAAGAGGTTAGTTGTTTGTAAACAACTGTTTCTTGTCCCATATTTTGCAATCGTTTTGCATTGACTGATAACTTATGTGACAATTCATTTGCAGATCCAACCAATCAATCCTATGGGCAATGGCGATGCTGAAGCTGGAATGAACCCCGATGGCATGACACACACTGATGGCACAGGCGGTCCAGGCGGTGGCCACCACGAGGAAGAGGAAATGTCGGAAATATTCATTCATCAGGGCATCCATACAATTGAATATGTTCTTGGATCTGTATCGCATACTGCATCGTATCTACGCTTGTGGGCTCTGTCTCTTGCTCATGCTCGTAAGTTTCCACCTATCTCTGTTATGGGTGCGTTTTATCAAGTCCCATCTCTTTGCAGAACTCGCTGACGTCTTGTGGAACATGGTACTATCGATTGGTTTGCAAAAAGATGGCTGGTTGGGTGGAGTCATGCTCTGGGCTGTATTCGCATTTTGGGCTATACTTACAGTTGGCATTTTGGTCTTGATGGAGGGTTTGTCCGCCTTTTTGCATACTCTACGTTTGCATTGGTAATTTTAAAACTCTCCCACCACAATACAGTTGTATTCACATTTTCTTTGTTTTAAGGGTTGAGTTCCAGAGTAAATTCTACACCGGTCAAGGTTACGCCTTCCAACCTTTCGCATTCGAGGCTATCTTGGAAAGTGGCGCCGTCACAACAGAAGAGTAAACATGAATGATGTTTGGAAAATGAATTATGAAAATATTCAAGGAATTTATTAATTATTAATAATGTTAAAAATTAAAGCTTAAAAATATATTAACCATGCAACAAAGTAACAGGAAGATTTTGAGATTAAAATTTAAATAAAAAGAAAGGAATTACGAGGCACTTTTAAATGAAAACATTTAATTCAGTTCGCATTACTTTACATTTAAAAAAATTATATAGTTCACTTATAAACGTGTTGTTTCAATGTAACTAAACGTGTTTATCTTATATTCAACATGTTGAAACAGTAATTTTAACTTATATATTATATTCCATTATCGAATATGTAAGAATACAATTATGGTTTGCTTGTGTGTATGTAAATGTTAATAAATTTAATTATCTGCTGTAAACATTATTGAAAGTATATCTACACAAACAATAAACAAAATAAATAAACTGTTTTGATCACGAAAACATTAATAAATAAATAAAATTAGTGGCGCCCTTAAGGCAAATGTGTTATTGTTTTTTCTTTACTTATAAGTTGGTCTTGATTTATGTTTAACTTTCGCTTGAAGATATAGTATGATCCCAGTTTTAATTGGTCCAATGTCAGCCAAAGTATCGTACCAAGGATCCAAGAGGGTGGTTAGCTCCCTTGTCTAAGACATCGACCCTGAAAGCAACCTCAGCTAAAACCAATGCAACTAATCCACGCCGCATGCATTAAACTAGTAACAGAAGTGTTTAAAAAAAATTGCAATGCATCACAACGAGCAGTTCGATATTGAACCTGAGATAGGCGACATCTTTATGAACTTTTTGCAGAAATATGAGAGTGTTCCTTCTCAAAATTGAAATTGTGTAGGTTGATCACTAGTTGATTGTTTATGTTATGATCAAGTATGTTTTTAGTGCGGTTAGAGACCAACACTACAAAAAGATGAAGTGTCTCGACTTGAAATTCGTTTCATTGCCTTTTTAGAAGATGGGACATATGACTGATATACCAATTGTCGGGCATTCTCTGGTCCATTCAGACTTTTCTTATGTTTGCGTGCATACTCACTTTTATGACAAAATCTCCCAGCGGCAACAACGGAGTGGCTGAGGATCGGATTTGGTAGGCATAAGATAGCTGAAAAACGATGTGTTTATATAATAGCGTTGCTTATGTTATTTGGGTGTTGTATACCGAGGGTAGACTCTGATTGGCTTTAACTTTGCAATGCCCAGTGGTTGTAACTCTGAACACACATCAACACGACGAAAAACAGCAAGGCCAGAACGGTGCGGAATAAATACCCGACCTGCTGTCCCAGGAGAACCGGACAACAGGTCGTCTAGGAATTTTAAGGGCTAGTCAACAGAACAGAGATGGTGGCGGATGAACCGAAATCCAACCGCAACGCTCAATCCCGTAGTGGATACTAACGGGCCCGTGTCCTAGGGGTATCTAATAAATTGGAACTGGCTCTCCAGGTTGGGGGTTGTGCTTTGGGCTAACTACCCAAACATGCAAAAAAACTTACGGTTACGAAGCAACCAAAAGCCTCGGAAAGGATTGATTTCGTTATTGACGACCCAGATAAACCCAGATAAAAGGACAACACCCTTCGTATTTGCACCGGGAATGTGAGAACATTAAACAGGATAGGTGCCAGCGAACAACTAGCGGAAGCCCTGAACTAATACAAAGCAGACATTACTACCATCCAGGAAATATGATGGGATGGGCCGCCCTAAAACAGGATGGAAAACTTTGACATCTACTACGGACCGTGTTATAGTGAGCAGACTCAGCGACTATTCGGATGCGGATTTGTTATAAGTGCTAGACTTAGGCAAGAAGTCTTATATTTCCAAGACATTAGCGAACACATTGTAACAATCCGCATCAAGGCCAAATTCGCCAACATAAGCCTTTTATGCGCTCACGCTCCAACGGAGGAAAAAGATGATATAGCTAAGGATTGCTTGTATGAGCTCCTTGACAAAGCCTAGAAAACATAGCCCACACGACAACACGTCTGGTAACTTCGTTACGGAACGAAATGCCACTATAGACAGCATTCGGTTTCCACACTTTGATATTCATAAGAGACATGACGGTCTCCAGATCAACGAACGTTTAACCAAATTGATCACATTGCGATAGACAAGAGGCACGCATACAGTATTTTGGATGTCCGAGCATTCGAGGAGCTAACATCGACTCGGACCACTACCTTGTTGCAGCCAAAGTCAGAATGCGAATATCCAACACGCCACAAAAATCCAGAAATACTGTGAAAAATTATTGTCGAAAGACTGCAAGGGACCGCCAGGACCATCGCGCAACGCGTATCCCTAAACCTCTCGATTAGCACCATACCACCAGCATCGAATGTCGAAGAGCAATGGCAACGATGCCAACAAGCCATTAGATCATCCGCAACTGATGTGCTAGGTTTCTCGCGCCCATAAGCAAGAAACCCCTGGCTTGATGAGGAGATGCTCGCTGCCAAGAACGAGACCTACAAGGCTAAGCTGCAGGTGAAGACGAAAGCTGCCGTTGAGCTCTATAGGCAGAGAAGATGGGAAGAGGACCAGCTTTTTAGAAAGAAGAAAAAAGAGCAAGAAAAGCGAGCGATCGTGGATAAAGAGAGGTGCCACTTGGGGAACGAAGTTTGCAAGTTTTAATAATGTGTAAAACGTCAAAGCCAAGGATACAAGGCTCGAACGGAATCCTGTCGAGATGAACAAGGAAATATCGTAGTTGCGGTACAGTCAATGCTGAGGACACGGAAGAACCACTTATGCAGGCTGTTAAACGGCGATGACGAACAATATTCCGATGTCAGCAGAACGAACCAGCGGAAAACGCCAACCACCCGACCTGAGTGAAGTGAGGATAACAATATCTAAACTCATGCTTTATAAGACTGCCGGAAAAGACAGCCTTCCCGCTGAGCTTTATATAGCCGGCGGAGATGACTTGATAAGAAAGTATGAGACCTTCTTAACTGCGCCAACTACAGAGGCATAAGTCTCCTCAACATTGCCTACAAGAACCTATTTGCCGTAATATGTGAAAGCCTGAAACCGTTTACCAACAACCTGATCGGCCCCCATCAGTGTGGTTTTAGGCCAGGAAAGTCCACAACCGATCAAATTTTCACACTTTGGCAGGTCCTGGAAAAAACCCAAGAAGTCCAAATCAGCATCTAGTTTTGGTATACCGCCCAAACTCGTCCGTTTGTGTAAAATGACGACGGGAAATTCTCGCTGCTCTATCAGGGTCGGAAACGACATCACCGACATATTCGATACCAAAAAAGGATTTAGGCAAGGCGATGCGCTGTCATGTGACTTCTTCAATTTGATTCTTGAGAGGATTTACAACAACATCTCGTCAGAAATTAAACGAAGAATTACTCTTGCCAACCGCTGTTTCTGCGATTCAACCAAGAACTATACGAGCTGTACAGCGACATGCCCCTGGTCAAACAACTCCGCAATGGACGCTTAAGATGGCTAGGGGATGTAGAATGAATGGACACCAATACTCCGGCGCGCAGAGTCTTTGATTCCCAGCCAGATGTCGGACGCAGTAGAGTGGCGCGCACATGGAGGCAGATAGCTAAGGACCGGGCTAATTGGAGAGCCATTTTGTTTGCTGCCCAGGTTCATGCCGGACTGTAGCGCCACTTAATTAAGGAAGAGTCCAACACTATAAAAATGATGATGTGTCTGGACTTGAAATTCGTTGGTCTTTCCTAGGATTTGCCTTAGTGTGAAAATTTAGTTTTTCGTTGATCTGCCGAAAGTTTTCGCGCCGACAAGTGTATTGCAGAATGGCTAAGTCGTTCACACAGCACGTTGTATTTAGCAGGTTTTTGCCTCGGTAGTTGTTGCAAGACATGGGATTGTCTTTTTAATAGACGGGCATATGGAACTGATAATTCAATTATCGGGCATTCTCTCATCCATCCAGACTTTTTGATGTTTACTCACTTGTATGACAAAATCTCCCAGCGGCAGCTACGGAAAGGCTGAGGGTCGGATTTGATAGGCATAAGATAGTTGAAATCCTATGTGTGTTTATGTAATAGCGTTGCCTGCCATTTGACCGCCATTGCATAATATTAGGCGCCTGAGATAGTTTTTGACTAGTGATCATGATTGTAAAGCTGTTTGTAATATTTATGTTAGTTCGGTTTAAGCAGTCAATACAAGAATTTTATTTTTGTTAAGACTTTTGGTACTGCGGAGTATTTTGCTTTACCACAACTACTCTTATGTGTAAAATAAAACCAAATGGATTTCTGGCGGAAAAAATCTGCCAAATGTATACAAAAAAGATGTTAAGCGACGGTTTTGGGAAAACGAATTGAAAATTGCATGTCAAAATAGGAAAAACTAGAATGATCTGGGTAAATCTTTTGTGCTATCGAATAACCCTGGATTGCTAATAACACAGCTGTTTCAATTTGGGATTTTGGATATCTTTGATAGTTTGCGCTATCGTTCACTAATGACCTGATCGGCCCTTTTCAGTGAAGTTTTTGGCCAGAAGAGTCCACGACTCATCAAATATTGACATCAAAATCCTAAGAAGTCCAAATCTCTTGCCAACCGTTGTCTCATAGTTATAGTTTATTAATGACATCATTCCGGGAGCGAATTCATATCATTTCTACGTTTTGATACTTCCTTATGGATACAGGGTGCGCCGTATTTTTATGGTATATGAACATTACTCTAGCATTTATAAACCGACTCACTTAACAAGACTTGTTTATGAAATGTCAATTCAGTACAATTTTAACAATGTATCGCTTCACACCACAACAGTTCGTCAAAATAGATGCTTTAGATTGAAAATAGTCTTTCAGTTGTGTTAACTCAACATTCAAATTGGTGAAAATATCGTAACCATGAAGCACCGCCTGATAACAATATTCGTGGCTTAGTTGAATTCAGTTGAGCACATGGCAGTGTTCGAAGGCCAACACGCTGTTCATCAATGACTTTTTGAAGCGGTAAGAGAGAGAGAGAGTATTGACAAGAACCCACATGTGTCGTATCGTTCAAGCGCTCAGCATTTCAGCGTGATTGGAACCACCTTCCGTCACATTTTTGTATCGACTCAAAGAACATGGCCAACAGGCCGCCCACGTAGCTAAACAGTGGCTTGAATGGTTGACACTGGACCTGGATTTTGGAAACAGAGTTTTAAGACCCATTTCACATCCTCTGGAGCGGTTAATAAACAAAATTGCCACATTTGGGGACAGATAATCCACACGGGACAGATTATCCATGAAACACCATTGCATGACCCAAAAGAGATTGTTTGAGTCATCGTTTGCGTCAAAACTATTATTGGGCCAACTTTTCTTCAGAGAAAGTGATACAGTCGGTATAAGCTATGTTTGATCACTATGTCTGCCCACAAATAAAAAAGGGTAGACGTTTACTGGTTTCAGCGAAAATCCCTCGTTGTGTGCTGTCAAAAAATTATGGCATTGGTTGTCCACCCAGATCTACAGGGTACTCATTCCGTAAATTTTAAAACGAATATCATTGATGTTTTTTGAAAAGCTATGTGTTATACCGCACGAAAAAGGAACATTTTTGGCATTGTTGCATTCAAAAACAAGTGGAATTAAATTGTAAAGTACCAAATTAAATTAAAATACCTTATGTATGGATATTGCTTGTTTTTAAAGCTTTTCTTCACATACCAAAATAAAGATGGCGCACCCTATATGTTGAGTCATTCCGACGTATGGGTACAATTTGTCAATGGGCTTTGTTCATCAATGACCTTCTTCCAAATTAGAATGGTCCTTTTTATTTGCCGGCTGGATTCCATGTGTTCCGACAAAACCATTATGAAAACAAATGAACCAGATGTCAAAGCTGTTTGCATTTACAATCCCTCCGTCGATAGGTTTACACAATACCAAATCAAAATCGATTGACACGATCAACATATATATCAAGTCGATTATCGATCGACACTCATAATAAGGGCTGACCAGTGTAGCCAACACACAATATCGAAGAATTGGACTGAAGACAGGCACAGTTTTAAGGTATAAATAAAACTTGGTACCGCTAATAAATTCCAACAAAGGTCAGTTTTGTTTTGATATTTATATTACATTGCCACAGCAACAACCACATCGACATAAAAATAAACACATTTTTAGAAATTTGTGAAATTTGATGTTGATTCCGACGTTGTTAATGTGTGATGAAATGTTAAAATAAATCGAATGTCGATGTGGATTTGAATATTGCCTTACACCAGATGTTTCACAGAGCTGAATTTTTTCGCTGATGCCGTGTAACAGTGTGATTGGTGGGCGATGCAAAACCATGATAAGTGCCGCAAACTGATGAATTGTAAACTGGAGATCATGTGGTTCTAATAGGGCTGTGCCTCCGCACAGTGCACACACATCCAGCGACAATTACAATACATTCCCGTATTGTTTTTGAATTTCCAGCGTTTTTTTTTTTTAAGTCACGGGTCTACGAGAACAAGGAACCGAAACCGAAACTTTGTTTTTTATTTAATTTGTATGTTCAGTTTTGACATTTCATTCCCACCGAAAATGGTAAAGAAACAGACTTCAAACAAACAAACTACGCAAACAGAATTTATAACATAGAACAGAAATTTTTGCGTTCATTAATGTAACAAAATTGCATTATCTCTGCATGATGGCATTGGTCATCTGCGTTCATATAAACATTGAATTTTGTTTTGTTGCTGAGTTGCAAGAGAAAATATGTAATTAAAATTAATAAAATATAATAATTTAATAGATTGAGCAAAGTGGGGACAAATCTACTTTTCAATATAAGAAAATTTTCAATTTAAGAAAATTTAAGGTCTTAATAACAATCCGTTATGGACAATGAACCGGAAATGTGGCCTTTTTAATTCGAAATGGTTTCTGAAAACATCTTACTGCCAATACTGCATATATAGTTTTTTTAACTTTGGAAACGAAAAAATGCTGCAAATTGCATTGAATTAATATTTTTTGCATGGCATGTGTAACAATCCCCAAGTTAATAAATTTAAAAATCATTGACTTATTATATATGGGCTGCTAGTGAAATGTCATTTTCATACGAGAAAATATTATGTTCCAAAACAACACATGCCGCCGTCAAGCTTAAATTTCCATAGTACCATGGTTAAAAAAAAGAGCGACATCTTGTGCCAAGAGATTCATTTCCACAGCGACATGTAGCGGCATCTATTCAAATGATAGAAAACTACAAAAAATGATTTCAAATAAATTCATCAATAACAATACGTTTCTTTACTTATTGACCCATAAACCGATCAAGCTTGGCAAATTTATTTTTTACTAATGTTTTAGAATTATTTGCATCATTTTTTTTTGCAATTTGATATAGCAACCAATTTTTTTTGACTTACTTAGATTTCCGCAGTGAAACAGTGGTGCGTTTGTATTTTTGGAACACACATGAAGTTGGCTAAAAATTGTAAAAATGCTCTTTGCCTGCCAATTTCGCGTTCATTGTTGTAAAAGTACTGCATTATCATCGCAGGAGCTTGGCAGTTCCTGTGTTCATAAAAGAAAATTTACAGCCAACATGCTGTTTTCGACTACCGACAAATTTCGAATATCGTTTGCCCGCAATATGAGCCTATGTTCAATATTTATTATATATATATATTTATTGTGAATGTTTTAAACACACACGAAAGCTGCATTTGACCACCTACGACCCCATGGCTTGAATTTTAAATCGAAAGTTTACTAATCGCGAATTATCGTGATAGGCAACAATTTAAAATAGCTCCACTGCATATGCCAGATTCACAATGAATATTATATCCCTGAAATCCACCCACCCAACAAGAAAAATTCAAACACAAACAAAAACAATTTTCAATTTTTATTCCATGTCCTTCAGAAGATTTTTCGATTTGATAAATTTAACTTTAAAATCACTTGGGAACACATTCCTAGACATAAGCAGAGTGTTATTTACTGGGGGCCAGTAAAATGGTTCTTCTTTCCTATTCAGCTCTAAGCTACATGCCGACTTCTTGTAGTATGTCAAATTTATCTTGTTCTGTCGCTCCTCATAGTACATGTCGTCATATGGATTGATCTTTAATGTGGAATCCACAACGATAGGTTTCTTAGCCCGAGCAATATCCTCCTTAGCATCCCCTTTACTATTCACTGCAGTTTGTTGCAATAATTTCATGTCGATCTTAGAATTGCCCGAATTTTTTTTTAGTCTTGGAACCAATTGCAGCAGCAATGATAATTTCGCTTCAAGCGTACTTATTCGATGTTCCAATTGATCAACATTTTCTTGGAATTTACACTGGTAAACATTTGGTTTGGTCACCTTTATGTTTCCATCCTTACACGGTACTGCGGTAACCGGCATCAATTCATCTATAGATTCGCTAATCATTTCTGAAAGCTGCTCACGGTTCATTATTCTTGCATCTAATGTATTGATGACCCGATCAATTTCGCACCTCACCGTTTCGGTCAGGTTTATTGGGAGTTTAAAATCGCTGGTATTATTGGAATTTTCGAAATCAACCATGGCTCGTTTTATTTCGCTTGTTAGTGGTACTACGCGAGATTGAACTACGATTGTCTGAGAAAGACTTTTTTCCATAAACAATTGTTGGAATATTTTTTTTTTATATTTTCGGTTTACTAAAAATTTTGCGAAGTTTGTCTGTTGAGAAAATTATACAATAAGTAATTGACATTAGAAGACATGTTGGAGTAGTATGAAAATTTGATAAAGTATGCAAGCAAGTAAATATAAAAAAAAACATTTATATAGCTATATAAGAAAAAATTATACAATTGCCAAACCAAGAAACATTCTATGTTGGTAGAATGTTTCTTTTACACAAGCAAAATTTATTGCAATCGCATATTAAAAAAAAAAAACATTACACATACGCCGTAGTTACCCAACAAATATAATGAGCCAGTATGTAATAGCTGGTGGAACTAAGAGATAGTTGAACTACGCAGAAATCGCCATGGAGCCAGAGTAGTATTCCAGCTAATTGTACTCCCACCAGGATTTAAAGTTAAGAGTGAAGCAAATTGAAAACAGCCATCCGCAAGGGTAAAAACGCCATAAAGCAGATGTAAAACCTTTGGGGTGCCGAGTACAGAACAGTCATGGCAAAACTAAAGGGCATCCTCACCGTCGCGTAGGGTTCGTTCCCCCCGCAATCACCACTGGAGCGCATAGAACCATTACACCAAATACATGAGACGCCAAATTTCACGGAAATCGAACTTGTAAGCGTATTCAGGCGATTCGACAAAGCCCTGGCTAGCTGTAGAGTATGGCAAGAGAGATCGAACCAAATTTTTAAAGGGATGATGGATCGCTTTTTTAAACAGCGGAAGATGTCCCCGAAGATGTACATTTCCATTGCCCTCGTTTTCATATAGAGCGCTCCACATCATCGAGTTTAATAATAGTGAAACTAGTTGAAGCGGTAATTCTGATGGAATTAAGACGGCTGGATAGATTCCGTGAGATCAACCAAGAACCATCAGCGTCCGCTTTCGAAAAAAATGTGGAAAAAGAGCATAAATCACTAACCAACTCTGCGAAAAAATACCATACGGTAGTATCGTGGGGAGAGTGATTGAAGTATGCAGGGTAAACTGGGAAGATCTTACAATGACAACTGGACCTAAGGGGTCTAGCCTGCCTCTTGTCCCGAAACACTTTAACACACTCTCTGTCGAATTCGTCTTACAGAATCCCTGGTAACGGTTTAATTTCTGCTGCGCTTTTTGCTGAACTAAACAGTCGTTTCTCTCTTGTCCCCAAACACTCTAACACACTTTCTTTCGAATTCCTCTAATAGCATTCCTAGTAACGGTTTAATTTCTGCTGCGTTTTTTGCTAGACTAAACAGTCGTTTCCCGCTAGCCTCTCTTTAGTTTTAGCATTTAATGTGAATTTCACCGCGCTTAGCTAAACATATCCAGACTTAACATCCCCCCAAACAATATTTTCAAAGAAGATTGGTTCACTATCGTATGATACGAAATTACTTGCTTGGCATTATAGGCCGTTCGTTAGTTTCTGGCTCCAGTTGCGCACTTCAAGCCACTTATAACGCCTTTTATTACCAGAGATAATTTATTGTTATTACTTCCTTTATCTCTGCTTATTACGTCGGACGTCTGACTAGGAATCAAAGACTCTGTGAGAAGGAGTATTGGCGTCCATTCGCTCAACATTTATTAGTCATTTTCACCATCCAATAAAAAGTTTATTTACAAGATATATGTCGCTGTACAGCTCGTAAAGTTCTTGGTTCACTCTAACTATCAACAGCCCGTTAAAGCAAACAGGGCGAAGATTTTTTCAAAATAATTGTTCACTCGAAACGACTTTAGATTTCTTCATTCGCTTTTGTAGACAAAGTCCGTTACTATCTCAATGTTGTATCTGTCGATGGTGATGTTTTGCTGAATTTGGCGATGAAGTGTGTCCTTTCGTGTTAACAGCATAAACATGGTCTTACACTTATTTAGTGTTAAACCAAATGTTACCGCTTCCTTCTATATACCAGCAAACGTGACTGATATCTCAAGTTGTCACAAGTTTATGAAAGATTGTGCCTCTAGTCTTGGCTTGGGAGCTATACACAATGTTATCAATAATTATGTTAAAGAAGCCACACCACAATTCGTCGCCTTGTCTAAATCCTTTTTTATGGTAGCGAATGTTTCGGCCATTCGGCATTCTCGATCGTCTTCCTGCATAGATGGAAGAATTTAAGTGGTATACCAAAACTACTTATTACAACGAATAGTTCGTCTCTATAAATGCTGTCGTATGTGGCTTTGTAATCGAAGAGTAGGGTATTCTGGATCTGCCGACGGATTTAATCAGTTGTGGACTTTTCTGTTCTTAAACCATACTGATAAGGGCCGATCCGGTTGGTCACGGTTTCGGACGTTTACATAATACGCAGATTAAATCTTGTAGGCAATGTTCACGAGACTTTTGCCTCTGTAGTTGGCGCTACGGATAGTTTAATTTTGCCTGGGATCGGACAAATGATGCTGAAATTCCATTCATCGGGATTATTTAACCAGACCACATTTTGATAATGATTGTTGCCTACCATAAGATATCCACCAGATTCTTAAAGATCGACGGGAATACAGTCATATCTATCAGCCCTCTTAAGCTTAAATTTAGATAATTCCATTCTCACTTCACTTAGGTCGATTGGTTATCGGAAGATTTTTCGTCACAGCCGTGTAACTGAAGTGGTTCTTCCATATTCTTAAAATCAACTGTGAATCAACTAGGATTTTTCGTTGTTCTCGAGAGAATTTTGGTTGCACTTTGTTTCTCTGACTTCCTTCACCTTAGTAAAACTTAGGAACATTATTTTTCGAGTGGAACCCTTCTATATCTTCGATCACGCCCTCTTCTTCCCTACTTTTTTGCTGAGAGCATCTGTTGGTATTCTACATTTCGTAGGGAATCGGGGTTAATGAGTATAATTGGGGTTAATGCGTTGGACTACTAAGCGTGAAAGTAAAAACACATAATTTCTTTACTGCCCCACATAACACTAAGGGTTTTGTTACTCCCAGCACAACTCTCAACCTGAAGGGGCAGCTCTAATTTATCAGATATCCGGCTGAAATTCAAAACGTCAAAAAATGCGCATTGTGAATGCACACTGCTTTTCTGAAGCCAGGTGCTTTAGAACTGCTTTGCATTTGTTAGGCTTTGCAGTCATTGACATTTTAGAACGACTTTGATGCGAACTATCGCTAAATGTTTCAATATAACCAAAAATGTCTAAACTGTTAGTAATAATCATACTTTGTAACAGCATAATAAACAATGTTGGTTCATAACTACAGTGCCAACACGTGCATATTCTTTATTGAAGAAGGAAGCAGTTAACTAGATGAATATCTTTGCTTTCTTCAATAAAAAAAAAACAAATAAAAATAAATATACCGAAATTATTTTAAAGCTATAGAACCCTATCCAAACGATTAGTCATTTTCGCATGAATAGATGCACGTTTTCTGGTCAGTTTTAACGTACTTTTTAATTTAAAATAAATCTATGTAGGTACTTTATATTTCCGAACTATTGAAGCGGTTGAAGGAATTCTAAAATCCATGACCAAATTTATAAGCCGGTAGACTTGCCTATTCATTGAAGCAATGCCTCTACGTAACTTTCAGATCGCTTTGGAATGGGAAGAGGAACCGTGTATTTAGAGTGATTTCATCCATGGAAAAATACAATTTTGGCTCAATTTTTTTTTATTTCCTCCAGAACGACACTCCACAGCACCTTTCTCTTCCTTCTTCTGTTTCAAAAATCACCATAAATTTAATGGACCAATTCGTCTATTTATTATTACTGCAAATTAAAGTAAAATTGGCAAATTATTACAAAATATAATATTTTACTTGCGACTCTGGAGATGACTCCTTTTATTCGGCGGTTCAATCAAACTGAAATGTCAAATGTAATTTGCATCATGGAAATTCACGATGCTCTGTTTGCTGTTCAAGGGGACGACTAACACTTGCTTTCCGAATATGTCGAAACAGCTCATATAGGATTTTCACTTTGCCCCTCGTAGTTTGAACTTAATACGTCACCGTTGATTTCATTTCGAAAAGTCTTCCGTTGTCCTGGTTGGGAAATACACAATCCTTTCATCCCGACAGTTTACCGCAATAATAACAAATAAGTGTACATTTTTTTATTACGTTTTTATTTCCACTTCAATGAATTTTTGCAGTCTTAAAAATTTCTAAACAATATTTTTTTTCATTACTTTTTCAAAATTGTATCTCATTTTTGTAATACATTTTCTTTACAGCCATTTAAAATAAAAAATAAATTAAAAATCAATTTGTAATATTATTTGTTTTTTTTTTTGTATTGAATTAGTTCTGTTTTTTGTTTTTATTCTCCTAAGACCAAAATAAGCGAGTAATACTTGAGTACAAAAGGAGTTGTTGGACAGGCGATCAGTAAGTGATTTCTATTTAAATTCTTGGAAGGTTTGTGCATTTGTTGGGTAAAAAAATTATATTGAGGAAATATTGATAATCAACAATAAAAAAATAATTGTGTAAAAAACACTAAAAATATATTTATATATATTTTAAAATTTTAGTGCTTAAAAATTACTTTTCATTTTTTCTTTCTTTTTTGTAAGTATTTATGTTTTTTGTTTTTTGTTTTTAGTTTTAGGGTAGACGTTTATTAAATAGAAGACGATCATTAGTTAAATAGGATAAAAATTCGACATCACATTAATTCCCTTAATCCATAAAAATGTTTTCTATTTTTTTTCTATAACGGTTGTTTGTTTCTTCGTCTTTCCTCCATGACATAATAAATTTTCTCCGTAAGGATATTTTAAAAATGTTTTTTTTGTTGTTGCTTTGTTTGTTTGTTAAATGCTTATAATGATTTAAATTTGTTTTTTCTTTTATGAAAAGTAGAAAATACGCAATTTTTAACAACAACCATCATTTTTGTTATTTATTTGTTTTATACTGTTAAATATACAAAATACATTGAATTTTTCACGATTAACAAAACATTTTATTCGCTTGGACGCTCGCACGCTGAAATTTTTAATTTTTTTATTGGTAATAAATAGTAATGAAATATTTACTATAAAACTACCTCTGATAGGAAAAAATATATATATTTAGTTTTTTTTTTGTAATATTATGTTAGTGGGAGAAAGGGCAGCTTACACACATAGAATTTCAATGCAAAAAATGTTTACGATTTATTTAAAATTTGCTTTTTATTTAATACATATATTTTTATTAATTACATTTGATTAGTTTACATTCGATTATCATCCGAAGTTGCTCCAATTTTGTAAAATATTTTACATTTTGCTGGTAAATGTGTAAAGAAAAAAAACAACAAATGGGTATAATGTGCGTTAGTGTGAAAAATAAATGAAAGGAATTTCATTATTACAAATAAATAAACCATGCAACTAAATTATAGAGTAAAAATAAATTGGATTTCTTACAAGCCACTATTTTTTTTATTTATATCAGTTTCTTGTAAACGAAGAAGATATGTAGGTATTATTTAAAAATTTATAAATTGTTGTTTCTATTGTAAATATGTGGATGGAGGAGTGAATTATTTATTACAGTGGAAGATACTTATTTTTAAAGTTGACAAATCTTGTAAACAAAAAAATAATGTTGGTTCATTATGTAAAGGGAATACACATTTCGTATAACGAGAATAAATTGTTGTTCAAAATTGACCACTTTAGTAAAAAAATTAATGTATGGCGGAACGGCTCGTTAGTACCCAGGGCCTAGCTTTTTTCTCACAACCATTCATGTATACGTGTGTACTTGGCGGGACAAAACAGTGCTTATTACAAGTTAAAGTATAGCACATCATTCTTGCTACTCAAGGGCCATTGCGTACGATACATATTACAATTTAAGTAAATCGAATAGTATTTGATGAATATTGAATCTTTTTACTTCATAAAAAACCCTCTCATTGGCAGGTTTAACTTTGGATGACTCGGGCAAACAGATTTTCCTCAATCTTTGTATTGCTCTTTGAAAAAAATATAACGCGCAATGGACTTACAATTTTTTTTCAAAGACGCGATATTAGTGTTAGTGTTTTGATATTCGATAAAAAATCATCGTCAAGTAGATTTAGTATTAAAGAATGGATTCTGTGAAAATAAACCTAATTTCCAGCTAATAAACCGGACGCACTATATATTTGCACATTAGAAAACCAAAAACCCTTTAATTGTCGAGTTTGACCGATGAGGAAATTGCTGGCATGATGAAATGCTTGATAGCTCTGAGAACGATTTGAATGAAGTTATTGAATTTGTTATATCCGATGGATATTAAGCTCAAATGGATAATTACATTCAGCAATTAGAAAATTCACTTACCAGCGACTTCCTTTAAATAGCAACGAGTTCAAATTTAAACCACGAACAATTATAAATTACCGTTTGTGAGCATCTTTTATCTCATCCTTTTTAGCATCATCTGCAAAGAATCGACCGGTGTGAAACCGTTGACCAGCACACCACAACGAAAATGTTCTACTTAACCAAAATTAGATTAATGCTTCACATATCATTTCCATAACGCTGGTGGGTTCACTACACCGCAATGAAATTATTTTCCATGATACAATAAAGTTACCGGAGAGCTTCAATGAATTAAAAACACCATATCAATATTTCATGCATTTTTTTACCGCACAATTGTTAGATAAAATTCGAGATGAGGATGAAAATAAACAAATATACGACTTGCAATACGTACTCTACAAAAAAAATTAGTAGAGTGGAAAACAACATGAAATAAGGCATGCTATATTGCAGTCCACATTTTAAGGTATTATTTGGCATATAAAGATTTATGGTGTGGCTTTTTAAAGCGATTTATCGTTATACAACCAATAATGCAAAAGCAAACTTTATTTTCATTATTTCTGTTCGAATCAGAAGATTATATTATAAGAGTGTTATAAGTGGGAGAAAGAATACAACTAAAAGGTTGAATCTAAAGTAAAAAGTTTGCGTTCTTCATCAAATCAGTGAAGAAGAAGATCTTATAACTACACCGGTGTCCACTCCATAATATCCTTAAAGGTTTACAGAGTATAGACCCATTAAATAGACTCGTTCCAAAAACGATTCTTAATCTCTGTTCCTTATTTAGAAAGCATTCATATCTTAAGTTTGAGTTTATCACCAATATCTGGTCAGGTGCAAAAAAATCATCTTTTATAGGAGACTCAACCGTAGCCAACTTCACAATTGCAAACAAACACAGCCCATTGCAAATCGTGATATAGTGGTAGAAGATTAACAAAAAGATTATAGATACACGACTGCCGAAATATAATACCCCGAGTGACATTTAAGAATTTGATAGATCTTTTAAGATCTATCATGTTCGATAACTCCAAACCAGCATATTTTGACTTAAATCCCCAAATCAAAAACCCGAAAACTATGGTCATTAGATAGAAAGGTAGATAGAAATAGAAAGGTGTTGGATTTCTTATATTTCGCCAAGAATATATCGCAAGCACTTTCAATGTTGTTAGATCGACCGATCTTAAGCATTATATATTAAATATTGCTGAATATGTCCGTTTAGCTGTACAACCAATCATTATTAAGATCGGATTAATTGAAGAAGTACGTAGGATGAGGCCCATGTTCGCCCTGGTTTTATGTAGAACGCAGGACATAATCTCACAGTCCTATTTGATCTTGACTTATGACTTTCCTAATGAGTGGAATGATCGTCGATTCTTCTAAGAAATACAGTGAGAAAAATGAAGAAGTACTCCCATAATGCTAATACAGTTAAAGATAGAATAAAGGAAGATCTAGATAACACAATCGACGACGAGCAGGTCGAGATATATATTGGTAATCCATCTGTTGAGTAAAATATTGCGCGTTCATTCAACATCTAAATTCATCTTTTTCCGATTCTATTACACAGTTTCTTCATCTTTTACTGTTGTAGCATGTGCTCTAAACGCATCATTTTGAAAACGACCATCGTCTAGCGATTGTACAAAACAGTATCGCTAATAGAGCTGTTTTGGACAGTTTTGTGAATTATATGAGAGCCATTAGTTTCAATTCCGGGCTATTTAATAGTACTGTGAAAAAAAGATAACGTTTAAGCTGACAGTTTGGGGATAAGTAAAAACGGGCCGCTATGCTTTTGGGCCCGGTTATAGCTATCATGGCGAGTTGATGTCAAAACAAAGCTTTTGACTTTTAGAACATGATTATCCAAAAATATTTAATTTTTTAATTATAGTTCTAAAATTTATAAGCTTTGTTTTGACACCAACTCGCCAGTGATTGAATTTATAAAAAGGCGGCAAGAAGTAAAAGAAAATTTCCTATGAGAGTTTTCAATGGTAGCTATAACTGGGCCCTAAGGAACAACGCATTTTTATTGTTGAGCAATATAATGAAGGTTTGTCAGCTGCAGTCCGCAATGTTTGAACAAATTAAATTTTGTAATTAAGGAAGACTGGTAATAAATCCAGACACTCTGGATGTCCTCTTATAAGTCGTTCAACAGGTAAGCGAAGCAGTTCTCGAGATTATTGCTGACAGTCCGGGAACATCGATTCGGCTCTCTACAGCGAATTCTAATAAAAGAATTGATACATTATTGTTATAAAGTTCAATTGGCTAAAGAACTAAAGAGTACTGAACTCGCAGCGCGAAGAAAGTTCATTGAATGAATTTTGGACCAACAAGTAGGTAACTAATTTTTGGAACGAAATCATCTTCAGTGATGAAGCTAATTTTTATCTTGATGGCTTCGCTAATCTTCAAAATTATCGCATTTGGGGTTCAGAAAAGCAACGAGTAATTGTTGAGAAACAAATGCATCCACGACGCGTGACTGTTTGGTTCAGATTTTGGGCTGAATGCATTATTTTAGACCCTCCCTCTTGGAAATGCGGCTGGACAGGCAGTAACAATTAGTGATGTTCGTTATCGTGACATGATAACCCAGTTTTTAGTGCTATAATTATGGTTTCACCAAGATGCCATACACCCAGAGAAACAATTCAATGACTGCATGAGTAATATGTAATCGGCCCATTGTTGCGATTCAAATTCGCCATTCAGATCTTGCGATTTAACGCCATTGGACTTTTTTCTTTGGGATTTTTTTTAAAGTCATAGTTCTATGCAAACAAGCGAACAACGACCACCAACGCCTTGAACGGAAAAATTGGGCGGTGTTTTAATACAATTCAGCCACATTTATACGAAACGGTAACAGACAATTTCAACAAAAGAGTACGTACTTGCCAGTAAAGAGGTGGCGGCCATTTATCCGATGTGCTATTCTATACATAACTCCAACCTGTATAAAAAAAATACCAATTTTTGGCGCAAAAGGCTCGTTAGTACCCAGGGCCAAGCTTTTTCATAACCATTCATGTGTGCGTGTGTATTTCTTGCACGATAGCGGTACCTCCTATTTTATGCCGACTCCGAACGACGAATTTGAGATAAGCTTTTCTTGACAAATGATACTTTTCGGATGATTTATCAGATCGTCACGGGAGGAGGACCAGTGAAAAATCTTTAGGTGTTGCTAAGGCTAGGTATCGAGCCCAGACCTTCTGCGCCGCACTTCATACCAACCATCGCGCCACTTAGCCCGTCTCCAATCTGTATACTCGATGAAAAATGCGTTAATTATAGGACATCCTTCCTTTCTATAGACGGCGCATTATAACATACTGCAGGTGGCCATGGCTCAGAGGAATGCGTAGTTGACTGCTAAGCCAAGCGCTGCGGGTTCAAGCCCCAGCTTCGGCAGCATTTGTTTTCTACGAAAATTGCCAGCTTAGCTGAGGCCACCTGTGCGATAATATGAGACAATATAAATCTATGTCTCCTCCTCTGTGCCACGTAGGTTTATGTTATATGTCTTTCCTTCTATGTATCTATTCGTCTCTCTCTGTTGTATAAATGTCTTGATCTGTCCCAGCCGATGGCCTCAGTCGCCAGTGCTGTTATGTGTCTGTAGTTCGTTGCATTCATGTGCGAAGTACTGTGATGTCAATGTCAATGTCAACATACTGGTTAGAGAAATTTACGAAAAACAGCAGATAGGTTCAATGAGGCTTTTAACCACAACATCTTGTTCTTAATGAAAAACAGATTTCCAAAAAAGTTTCCATGGTTAAGCCTTTTCAGCAAAAAAACCAAAGTGGCAGAAAATTAAAAAAAAAATTTAAGTTTGATTTACGGACTAGGGATATGCTGTTACAAAACAAATGTTTAAACATCCCTACTGTTCAGTTTTTATCTCAATTTTCAATTCTGGTGATATCGAAACTAAGTAAAAACATATTTCGACATTCAAGTAAATAAAATTAAAAAAAAACTAAAAACGTGCAAGTTATTTTCTGTAGAAATTAAATTTCATTTCATTGTGTAACCTTCCATTACATTTTTGTTTGTAAAATTTTTCGAATTTACTTTTCATTATTTTTATCAACTCCTCGACCTTGCAAAGTAATGCAAGGTCATAAGTTTTTCTTCAAATAATCACGAGTTATTTTACTATTTATTTGTTTTGCTTTTTTTACTGGCATTCTTCTGATTTATTTTTTTAATTGGTTTTATAAATAAACGAAAAATGAGCTACTTGGCCTTGGTTTCTATTAAGATGATTCAGGATAATAGTGACATTAAAGTTATAGCATCCACCTCTGTTGATTCAGAAAATGAGAATGAATTCTTTGTACTACACCGGTGTGTTTAGTTTACGTTAAGGCGTGGAATTTGTATATTTACACCGTACTTACTTAAAAAGTCTCCAACTAAATCCATAAATAATATCGTATTTCTTGATTCGTCTGATTCATCTGTTTTTGGTTGTCAATGGCGATCCACTTGGTAATAGACCGAGACATAGCGAAAAAAGCTAGTTTTGAGTATGAACACCACCGCCACCATTGGTGAGTCATTTTGCTATAAAGTAACGATTTTTATGCTAAAATGTTCACTTAATTGATTTTTATAATTTACACTGAAATTCTGTGTTGCGTTGCTAGTCTCCCATCGGACGCGTCCTCGGGTGGCTGATAGAGGAATTCTATGCGAGGCATGTGGGAAATAAAGACCACTCGTATATCAAATACCCCTATCCCCAGACGGCAGTGTAATAATTCCAGTATGGAGTCAATGATGGTTTCAACAGTCCCAGTTAGGATGGACAAAGTAAACAACATATTTGATCTGCTCCGCAACAGGTTATCTAGGAATCTCAAGGGTTAGTCAGGCCAATTGAATAGAAATTTTGGCGGAAGAGCTGAGAGAATAAGAATACTTATGGCCCGTGTCCTAGGGTATCTAATAAATTGGAGCTCTCCATCCATGTTGGATGTTGTGCTTTGGATCAACTACCCACTCACGGAAAAAATTGTAACTTGTCACGAAGCACCCAAGAGTCGGCAAGGACTGATTTTATTTTTAACGACTATGAGAGATTTAACGAAAGAAGTTCATCCGAACAACTAGCGGAAGCCCTCAGCTGCTTTAAAGCAGACATTACTTCCATCAAGGAAATGTGATGGTTTGGGCATGGCAAAAATATAATGGACACCTGTGACGTCGACTACGGACCGTGTTATATCGAGCAGAAACAGCGACTATTCGAACCACTACCTTGTTGTAGCCAAGGTAAGAATTAGGATATCCACCACGACCAAAAAATGCTGCAATCGCAAGAAACAGCCAAGTCGTTCGCAGAACGCGTATCCCTTAACCTGTCCTTTAACACCATACCAGCAGCATCTAATGACGAAGAACCATGGCAACGATGTGAAGAAGCCATTAGATCCGCCGCAACTGATGTGGTAGGTTTCTCGCGCCCACCACCAAGAAACCCTTGGTTTGATGAAAAACGCGGACAGATGCTCGCAGGAAGAATGAAGCCTTCAAGGCTAAGCTGCAGGTGAAGACGATAGTTGCCATTGAGCTCTATACATATGTATATATCGAATGATGAAAAAGGATATAGAGTCGTCGAGACACAGTCGACGCAGAGAATATGAACGAAAAACTTTTGCAGACTGTTAAAAGCTCGCAATCGAACTACAAAGGAGATTATATACAAGACCCTGACCGTTACAGTCTGATCATCATCTATCAACAGCTGATGAAATGGTCATTTTGAGCAAAAATTTATGTGAAAAATTACTCCCGTTTGGGTTGACGGACTATGGAGACGGATAATTATCTGAATTGTACAGTCACGTAGAAGTGGTGAAAATAAAATCAGCGTTGGGCAACACTTCGGTCCTCACAGTCTGGGATTTCCAGCCTGAAGTCAGCCGCAGTAGTGTAGCCTATGACCCTGCGCAACTTGAGACAATTAGCTATTGACCGCGCTAATTGGAGAGGAACATTTTGAGGCCCATATTCATTCCGGATTGTAAAGCAACGGATGTAAGCACATCTACAACATAGCTTCTCATTAATTTGTTTTTGCAAAGTTATATTTTTTGCCACAAAGGATGGGATCTCCTATTAAACGCCGACTTTAAGAAGAATCTTATATTCTCTTCACAATTTGTCAGACTATCGAAACAGTATCGGAGCAGTGACAAAACTTAGCGACTTTGTGCTTAGCAGTAGGCAAACGCACTAACCAATAAGCCACTGCACATATTAGTTATAGATAAATAAAACATCAGCGGACAATCTGTTTGCTTTCACATCCCCTGTCGAATAGTTTACTCAATAAGCAAATCCATCGACTCGATCTACAAATATTGAATCGGCTGTCAATCGACACTCACAATAGGGGACAATAATTTAAAATGACTACACATTTTTTTGCACACGAACTTAGCCACTTCTAAGTTTAAAACTTGGTACATATTCATGCAAATTGTTATTATGACCCTACCAAGAGTTATAAGAGGGACAATCATGTTGTTTTCAAAGTCTGCAGTACAAGAGCTTCAGCATCTACTAAAAATGTTCTACATCTGTGAACAAACTAAATAATTATTTATTTAATAGTTATTTCGAAACTAAACCGCATAAATATTTAGAAAACATTTATAATAGCGCAAAGCATCTAATTAAATTTTTTTGAAAATGCTGCTGGAAGAGAATTTAATCATTTTTTTATGAAGGAAAGTGTTTGAAATTGTTCGTTATAAATTGTATACCGGTTAATGACAAATTATAGCTGTTGTCTGAATTTCATTTAAATGTATAAAATGACGATTTACTAGACAAAGTTCAAGGATTTCATTAATAAGTGAACGTGTTACACATTTATATTTTATCAACAAAATAATAACGACCTCCCAAACTTTAGTCTACCAAACTAAACAGAGCTCAACGAAATCCATTATCTATTCAGTTGTTAAATTACCTAGTACGTCTGCAAATCGTACATGAATTCATACTCATTATATGAATGCAAATAGTTGTGATAAATTTCCCTCACGCCAACCACTTCTATACATTGCTAGTTTCGTTTCACATCATCACTTAATTGAAAATAAATAAATTTACATGATTAAATCATCGTCTTTGCCTGTGTTTACCGTCTTAACTACTTAACTACAGATTCACATAATATAGATACACGTTTTCTCGTTAACTTTTTTTTCCAAACAATTCACAAACATTTACAAAATCGCTATATCTGACAAAACATTCCCATAAAATTCACTGCGTATATTTCAATAATAAAAAAAAACACATAGTGGAACTTAAACAAATTAAAGGTGAGTTTTACAATATTTATACAAAAAAAAAATTATTCTGTGAACGGTCAGAGAGTACGAGTACGAGTTTTTGTCTCTTCTTCTTGTTTCCGTTTTATTTCCTAGTTTTCATTTGAATCACTTTTTCTCTATTTATATATTTTTTTAATCTTTAAAATATTTATATGTATATATATATATAATTTTGCTTTTTTTTAGAAAATGTCTAAAATATTTCATGTGTTTTATTTTATGTTTTAAAGCTTTTTAGCACCCAGTTTCATTGGGCCTCGCTGTGCTCGTCGTGCTTCCAATTCTCGTTGGCGTTGAAGCTTTTTCTCTTCTCGTTTTCTTCGAGCCTCATCGAGTTTTGGATTTCCTTTTAATTTATTTGCAATTTGGTGGTAAGCAAGAGGTGTGATCATTTTTTTTTAATTTTTGGTACTTACCGGTAAGAGCATCATCGATAGGTTCGAATTCGCCATCGGCCCATGAGTCGCTATTCCAGTTGGCATTGTTGGTGTTGTTTGTGTGTCCGTCATGCATCGGACTGATATTGTTGCAATTTGTAATGGCATTTGATACACTGGGTAGATCCTTTGGTCGCTGTTGATTTTTGATGATTGGTTCGGCGACGATATCGTGATGTTGGTTTAGCTGAATTTGCTCCTGTTCTTGCTCTTGTTCCTGTTCTTCAATCTGAAATTTATGGGAGAGAGGGAGGTAAGTTTACTGTTTGATTTACTAAGTGCGAATGAATTACAGGATCCTCTTCGAGACTCCCCCACTCCTCGTTGTCCCAACCGTCGCGGGCATCAGTCAGCCCACTTGCAGCATTCATTTGGCCACTATTAGAGGTAGCGGCTAGTGGACTGCTGGGATCCTGTGATGTCTAATGAAGAAGAAGATTTGTGTTTTTTTTAGAATACGCAAAACATTACTTATGCTATTGGACTTACATCCATTTCACCCCAATTCTCATTGTCCCAGTTGTCTGCACCATAATCGCTGGCAGACGCTGATGTGTCGTTACTTTCATGCTCCAGGGAGGTCATTGATGTTACGCTAGACGTTGTTGTCGACAGACTGCTACTAGATGGTTGTTCTGAAACACAGACAATGTTCACCACATTACAACTCCAACCACCATACACCAATCTTACCTAATGATGCTGGTTTCGAAAGATTTCTACCGGTGAGTGGCGGTCGCGGTCTTGATGAATCACTCTGACTTCGATAGAACTTCGCCGTTACCGCGGTTACCGCCCAACCAGCCCATGTTGCCGCTGCATTGCCTATTGAAGGTGTCGCTGTATGCACATCAGCCTCTGAAAATATAGAACAGCCCTAAAGGTATAAGAAATACCAAGTCAAAGCATTCAGCTCACCCATTGTTTCTCGCAAACTAGGATCGTCGGAGACTTTTTCGAGTTTTCCCAGAAAACCACGAATCGTCTTGAACGCTGGATCTCGAACAGATTTCTCTGGATCCACAGTGAGCGAACACAAGGCAGGTAGTACACGATTTGCCACCTCACTATGGGCAAATTAAGTTTTAGGAATATTTTTTTGGCAGGAGGATGCAGACTATACCTTAGTAGGAAATACTGTTGAGTGGCGGCTAAAGCCAAGACGCCGGCAACTCTCGCCGGCGGGAATGGATCGCGCATAGCACGAATAAATGCTGACACTAGAACTCGTTGCCGTACCTTACAAGGATTTTGTTAAAACAAAAATGATAAATAGAGTTCACGTAAATTACCTGTGGATGCAAATGTGGAGCAACCTTTCCTAAGCACACCGTTGTATTAGTTCGAATACCGCCTTGATCGTCCCGTGCTTGTAGGCGTGCGAAATGCCTCAATACTTCAACATTCAGATTATTGTAATTTAATTTTGGAGCCAAGTGGATTATGGACTGAAAAGAGACACAAATTAGGTAAAGCGTAAGTTCCTAGAAATGGCATGATTGTCAATGAAATGGTTGTTAAAGTTCGGATACTCTACCCAGTGATAACCTTCGGATAAAAAAATAAAACACAAAAAGCCCTTTCGGTCTGATCAGTCATATGAAGACATGCGTCTGCCCCTATAAGTTGGTGGTATTCACTCAGAAGGGACTTGACAGGCTAAACCACTACAAAGCAGACATTACTCTCATCCAGGAAATACAATGGGGTTGCCCGGGCAAATGTTATAGTCGACACGATTATGCAATAACTCTTATGCTTCGAAGACATCAGCGAACCCATTGTATGAATCCACACCAAACCCAAATTCGTCAACATAAGCAAAATATGCGCTCACGCTCTGACGGAGGAAAAATATGATATCACTTATGACTGCTTCTACGATCTATGCAACAAAACTTATGGTGGCCTGAAGTTTTATTTCAATCGTATTGGATGGTTTTAGCGTCAATGTTGGAAGAGATGTCATCCTCAGAAATGTTTTCGAAAATATAGCCTGCACAACCCACTTCTAAGAACGGACCTAAGCAAACTGCGGACCGAACGCCACTAAAACCTGCACACGATTTTCTCACCTTGTCATCCATCTATAGTGTTCTATAACAAATAAACAAATAACACGCTTCGAGTATTCTAAATTAGGTAAGAATGCGGATGTCCAACACTCGAAAGACTGCAAGAAATTACAACTTCGACAGAGTGCAATCGCAAGAGAAGTCCAGACCTTTGCAGAACGCGCATCGGTATGTTCGAAATGCTAATCGAAACGGAAACTTTCTTTTAGAACGGATACCTCGACAGGGCTAGTCATAAGGTGACCCGCAATTGTTAAGCCTAGTTTGTCCGAGCCCTAATAAGAACACCGGCTTTTCATAAAAAAGAAAAAAAAAGCAAGAAAAGCGCGCTATCGAGGATATAGAGAGGTGCCACTCCAGGAACGATGTTCGCAAGTTTTACCAAAGTGTAAAACGTCAAAGCCAAGGATACAAGGCTCGAACAGAATCCTGTCGAGAAGAATAAGGAAATATCGTATTTGAGACAGTCGATGCTGAGAAAGAATCATTTCAGTAGACCGTTAAACGGCGATCACGAACAACATTCCGCTGTCAGGCAGAACGAACCATTCAATATTGGCAACAACAGCCAAAACCTAATCAGTGTGGTTTTAGTCCAGGAAAGTCCACAACCGATCAAATTTTCACACTTCGGCAGATTCTGTAAAAACTCAAGAAGTCCAAATCGATACCCACCACCTATTTCAAAGCCGCATACGACAGCATTTATAGAGACGAACTTTTCAGAGCCACGTCTAGTTTGTGTAGGATGACGATGGAGAATTATCGCTGCGCCATCAGGGTCGGAAACGACCTCACCGACACATTCGATAACAAAAAAGAATATACGCAAGGCGATGCTCTGTCATGTGACTTCTTCAATTTGATTCTTGAGAGGATTGTGCAAAACTCACGAACCAGCAACAGAGGCACAATTTAAAAAAAAATCATTACAACTACTAGCATACGCCTAAAATATTGACATCATTGGTAGCACCCAACGTGATGTCATAGCCACGTTTGCTATTATAGAGAAGGAAGCGGAAAAAATGGGTTAAGCAGTAAATGAGGGCAAGTCGAAGCATATGCTGTCAACACGAAAGGACACACAACATCGACGAATTGGACAGAACGTCACCGTTGACAGACATGACTTTGAGGTAGAACGGGACTTTGTCTACCTCGACTCCGCTACTAACTCTGACAACAAAATCACGTCAGAAATTGAACGAAGAATTACTCTTGCCAACCGCTGTTTCTTTGGGAAGGCAATTCAGTAGTAAAGCCCTCACTCGAACTACTAAGGAGATCCTATATAAACCCTGGTCATCGCAGTCCTGCTCTACGGCGCTGAATCATGGACCGTCTCAAAAGCGGATGAAGAAATCATTGGTCGATTTGAGAGGAAAATTCTACGAAAAGTCTTTGGTACCGTTTGCGTTGACGGGCTATGGAGAGGAAGATTCAACAAAGAACTGTACGAGCTGTACAGCGACATGCCCCTGGTCAAAAAACTCCGCATTGGACGTTTAAGATGGCTAGGACATGTATAACGAATGGAGTACCAATACTCCGGCTCGCAGAGTCTTCGATTCCCAGCCAGACGTCGGACGCAGTAGAGAACGACATCGCCTTACGTGGCGCGCATAAGTAGAAACCGACCTCAACTAACTTGGAGTACGCAACTGGAGGCAGTGAGCTAAGGACCGGGCTAATTGGAGAGGCATGTTAGTTGAGGCACAGGTTCATTCCGGACTGTAGCGTAAGTAAGTAAGCGGCAAACAGACATGTCATGTCAACAGCTCCATCTACATTGAAAATTATTCTAATTGCCCAAAGCATTGTAAGTCTATGTTGCAAAGCGGATTTCATTTTTTATATCCAACTCAAAAATGGCAAAAGTTTTCTAGCAAAGAGGAGAGGTTTCTAATTTCTAATTAGTCTTGGATGGGCTCTGCGATCAGTTTCAAGAATTTTTCTGGGACTGATAAAAAATGTGGTCGTCCAAGAAAGACCTGATGAAGACCTAACGCCAAAAGAAAAAGAAAAATTAAACACATATCTGAAGAAAAAAATATTCCTGCCAAAATAAGTCTACGGTCGTCGGGTTAAGTGGAAGCATCTAAATTTGTGAGGGTAGTGACTACAAATTCACTCAAAAGTGCTGACAAATACAGGTGCATACACGAAATTCCATGGCATTAAAAATAACTTTCTGGGAGAGAAGCTCTGACGTTGTATTGCAACTGTATTGCATACAATAGCTAATACCAAAGAGTATAGAACTACATAGAGTGCGCATTTCAGACAACGAAAAATTTCGATGTTAGCCCAGCATCAAAGAACAGCACAACCGACGCATACGACCGACATAATGTCCCGTCCATTCCGCGAAATTGTGCGCTCATCCAATGTTTCCTTCAATAAATCAATTGTGACGTGCGCAATTGTGATGTAGCGCCATCTTGTTGGAACCATATCTCATCCAGATTCTGCTATCCGATTCGGGAACAAAATAGTCGGTTATCATGGCTCTATACTGGTCTCTATTAACGGTAACTGACTCCCCAGCATCATTTCGGAATAAGTATGGCCCAATGAGTCCACCAGCCCATAGAGTACAGCAAACAGTCAGATTTTGTGGATGTAATGCCGTCTCAAGGGTCTCATGTGGATTCTCTTCACTCCAAATGCGGAAATTTTGCGTTATGACGTAGCCATTCAAAAATTAGCCTCATCACTGAACAAACTTTGCGATGAAAATCAGCATCGAGATCCATCTCATTTTCGGCCCATACACCAAAATCAATACGCATTGCATGATCTCGCGGCTGTAGTTCTTGCACAAGCTGGATCTTGTAAGGTCTTTTTGCAAAATCGTCCATAAAGTTGATGGACAAAGCTCCAATGCACGGTGGCGAATCGATTCATTCGGGTCCTGTTCAACACTTTGCTCTACAGCGGCCATTATTTCTTCGGTGCGCACTGTCCGACATCTCTGTGGATGCATATTATCACATAGAGTAAACGTAGTGCGAAAACGATCCATGGTTAACCGAATTAATTGCTCTGATAGACGATTATGTCGACAATAAAATGGACAGAGTTTGCGGTAAACTTCGCGAACTGAACGATTATTTTCGAAATAAATTTGCGCTATTTGCAAGCGTTGTTGATTTTTCAACTTGTTCATGATGAAATGGCAAACCATACTGAAAATAAATGACGTTAGAGTTTCCCGATTTGACCACAAGATTTAAATTTCATCTCTTTCGAAAAACAAACCTCTAAAAAAACCACCTGATACATAGAGTGCGCATTTCAGACAACGATAATTGTCGATGAATCCCCAGCATCAAAGAACAGCATAACCGACGCATACGATCGACAATATGTCCCCTTCGCACCTACAGGCCGCGTCTGAAACGGCTACAAAATTGTAAGCTGTGATGCATTGTTCTATGCATTTAGCTCTATACCTAAATAAATAAATATAATTGGAACACAATGTCACCCTCGAAACGAATTTCCCTCGTAACAAATTGCGTGTCAAAACCCACGAAGATATTTTGGACTCTCTCTTGATTTCTTCGAACTAATTAATATCAAGTTTGCGAAAACTGACCCATAAACGGCCAAATAGTATTGATAAGGATGTTTTTTGATTTATTGAAGTCATCTTATTACCCGTTTACTTCGGATACTTTCGGCTCTTCATCGGGTGAAAATTCAGGTATTGCTTTTAGATACTTTTTTCTTGAATTAACTATTTGTAGCATTAAAACAAAATATTGTTTGTCAAACAGCAAATATGTGAGTTTAATTCATTTTCTACCAGTTAAATGCCTTAAAATAATTTCTGCCAAGAATTCATGCATTTGGGCTCTGTGTGCGGCGGATGAAATTCCGTTGGTTTCTCTACAATCGTAACGTTTGAAAACATCAAAATCACATGGTCGAAAATTTTTACGAAAACAATATATTTCTCTTTATAAGAGAGAGAAATGAAGAAGAATCGGTGAGTGCGGAATTTTGTTCTAGTACTATTCAAATATTAATTTTGGGAGAAAATACAAAAAAAAAAAACAATGGTACCGATTAAGATAATTAAGATGGGCGGTGTCGTACCAAGGTTTGAGTAACCCTCAGTTCTTGCTTAGGAGTAGACTCACCAAGAGGGTACTCCCACATCTAGTTCGCTCTTTATTCTCATTCCATCCCTCAAACACCACCAAGAGAAGGAGGCATGCAATGCAGGAAACGTAGCTTGACAATAGGTAGCAAGATCGGATAGGAGGTACTTTTTCAATATATTCAGTATGCATTGCAATTTTACCATGAATAGACTTACGAAGGAACAACGCTTAGTAATTGCGAAAACTGTGTTCCAAAATCAGTGCTCAGTTGAAAATTGTTATAAGAGTTCCTCGACCACATTTTGGTCGCCATAATCATGCACGCCAATGTTAATAAGGGAAATTGCCGCATTCGGTCCGATGAAAAGCCAGAGCAATCCAACAGCTACCAATGCAACTCCAGAAATGCACTGTTTGGTGCGGTTTATAGGAAGGCAGCATCATCGGACCGTATTTCTGTAGAAATTGAGAAGGAACGCGTATTACTATCAATGGAGATTTCTACAGAGCAGTGATCTATGCATTTTTGTTGCCGAAGATTCAAGGTATTGGTGCAGTTGACTTGTTGTTCCAGCAGGATGGCGCACATGCCATACAGCTAACGAATCAACGGCTTTATTGAGGGTAACGTTTGATTAAAAAAAGCACTATCTCAAGCAATGTTCCTGTTATTGGCCACGAAGATCTTGTGATTTGACATCATTGGATTACTTTCTATGGGGATATGTAAAATCTCTTGTTTACGTCGATTAATCTAATTCGAACATCTTGCTTACCCGATGCGATTGATGCTTTGAAAGCCAAGATAACTCATGTTAATGATGCTTGAAAGGGTGGCTCATTTAAGAGCTAGTCGTGGGTGGCATTTGAAGGAAATTACCTTAAAACATTTAAGGGATGGACCAAAAAAACACCTCAAATAAAGATTTTCTTCAAAATATTGTTTTTTTTTTTTGTGCTATATTTTAAAAAAAAAAGTCACAAAGCTCTTATTGGATCACTCTTTATACACAGGATGGCTAAAAATGTATCAACATATGTCAGTTCACAGATGCAGAATACACGTCGACAAGCTGAGAATATAAATGCCGTAGCTGAAGATGTCTAAAAGGTCCATCAACATTGACCAGATTGTATGCCATCCAATTGGCCAACAACCGTTAGTTTCTGCAGCGCTTTTTAGTGAAAGCTAGCAAAATATCAACATTCCGTCGATTTTCAGTCGAAATACGCAATAAACGTCATGAACCATATTCATCAAACACATACAAACGGAAACAAAATTAGCGATTATGGCGCATTAAAAGGTATTACTCACGAAGAGATAATTTATCCACTCACAACAATTACTGCATAGTGCACCATTTACGCCGGAGGTGTCACTGAGCTTAATTTTTTCGAGGGCACAATGGGTTAAATTGCAACTACGACTTGCAAGCGATAATCAGTGAGTTTTTACTGATGTAGTTCTAGCAGAACTGTCCAATCGCATAATTACTTCGACCAGAATATATTCTTCACTTTTGAAGAATGCGTTTATCCAATGTCTTGCTTTGTACTAACCAGGAAAATCACCCAATTCGAGCGCTTTAAACGTTTTTCTTTTGACTTTTTTTATATCACAGCTCTATAAGAAAAAGCTACATACTCTGGATGTTTTCAAAGAAAATATCCAACAAGAGTTCCAAAAGGAGATATTTCCTAAGTTCCATCAACAACCATCAACAATGACACCCACATATAAAAAAATACGTCGATTCAGTTCTTATGCAAGACTTATACATAACAGAGATCCGTGGCTATCTGATAGACAACGCACAGAACAAACACTTGCAACTTAAGATCTGAATGCTAACAATGCATTCATATACACTATAACACGTTCATATGGAAAATCGTATTCCACGAACAAAGCCGGATGACATTTCTCAAACCAAAAAAAAAAATTAAAATTATAAATTTAAAATTAAATAATTCCTAAAATTTACTCACTTTAACGGTTTGCTCTCGAATGGTAGCATTTGTGTCAAGGAAGCCATGTGCCACTTGTGGAAAAATCTGATCATTCACCACTTGCGGTTGCAAATGGGCTATAAAAAGTTCCAATTGTTGCAGTAATCGAGAACGTGTAACACGATCTGTCGACGCGAATAGCTTCACAACGCATGGCACTATTCGCTTTTGATATTCACCCTCATCGAGTAGTTTTCCTAACTGCAAGGAAATCAAATGTTCCAATTAGGTTGAGGAGTCATTAAATAAACTGGAAAACCTACTTTAAACATTGGAGCGAGAACTGCTGATCCGGCATCACCATACTCATAAGCCGTTATCAGCTGGGGAAGTATTTTGTGTCTAAAATGAAAAGGACCATTTAGTTAGTTTAGATCGACATAGGTATGATAAATGCCTACTTGCAAACGTTATCGGGGAAGTTATCCAAATGTATTGTCAATCCACCAAAGAATCGATTCTTTTCGGCCTTGTCCTTAATTTGAATCTCCTCGAGGAACAGCAGTGAGTCGACTAGATCGTTTTTAAAGAATCCACCAGGCTTGCGACACCGTGTTATGATGTCCGCTGGATTTGGTCGATTCGATGGGGTCGCACCAACAAGTTCGCAGTACAGCGATTGTAAAGATTTTGGAACATTGTCGATATCCTTCAAATTGCCATGGACTTTTAATGGTCCGTTAAATGACTCCCATACTAAGCAACCAAGGCCCCACATATCCACAGAGCTACAAGAGAAAGAAAATAAACAAAACAAAATCATTGAAATACTTATTAACTTATCAGAACATCGATACTGTTCGCTGATGTCGCTGAACTGATGACAAGACCATACTAACCATTTTGTAGCGGCCTTTAGCTTTGACTGATCGTTCTTCTCTGGCGGATCGTACACCTCCAGAGCTGGAGGTATCTTGATCGGAGGCATTGGATTGCCATCAGCCGGTGACACGTATTCCAAACTCCCTAGTTTCCATTCACCAGATGCATTCACAAATACCGACCACACCGACACATTGTTGTGGCGCAAATTGCCATCGTTGTTAAGAAATGAAAGCGCTCGCTGGAAAAAAAATTTCAACTATCAAAACTGCTCATTCAAAAAGATTTCCACTTACAGTTATTTGAAATACACCCCATGCTAAATAGAGATCTTTCTGCGGTCCATCCGATGCCAATTTGGCTATATGGGTTCCCAGAGGTTCGACGGCTTCTGTCGCCACGTACAAAACTTTGTCCGTTTCCAAACTGTCAAGAAACTGCAATATGCTCGGATGGCGCAGTGTTTTCAATCGCTTCACCGCCGCCTTAGCCAAATCGAATTTTGCTTCCGAACCATTCTTAATGTCGTACACAAACACCGACACCTCTTCATTTGTGGACTTTCGTTTGGCCTTGTGCAGTGACCATATTGAGCGAACCTCGTACCCGGGCACTTGTTCGCCAATTTCGTATGGAAACTCTTTGGAAGAGTCGCGCGAAAAGAACGACCACATCATGTGTTTTGCCCGTCGAGTGAATATCTTGTTGGCCGATGCTAAGCAATGCCCAATGGATGACAATTTTTCCCCCAACTTCTTCGGTATGCCCACACTCTGGTTCTAAATCTACACTTGAATCTGTTTACACCGGAAGCCACCAACTTGAATTTCGGATATTGCTACACAGGTTTTCTTATCGCCAATATCAGCCAGAGTTCGACTCTTCAAAGTTTCGACACTTTTCGCCTCAACTGCAGCGTATTGTTGTTTTGCCAATAAGGTATGTTTGCTACGAATAAACATTAAAATAGAAAAAAAAACTACCGTCGACACTAATAGAAAATTGAAAATTTCCGATTTTTAAACAAACTTAGGACACGATTAAATCATTTTATTCGGTTGAAGGTATATGGTGTGTTTTGGGAATTTGTCTCTTAAATGGTTTTCTTATCTTTTAAGTGATTTATTTGGAGAATTTTTCGTATTTTTTTCTGGTTTTCACTAGGTTTTCATCTTTTCGTGACGTATGACGTTTTGTTGGAGTTGGATAGAATTTGCAGAGGAAGAAATTTAACTACGCGAAATAATACAAACGTCAGAATGTCGAAACAGCACGAAACAAAATGAATCAACAGACAACAGCTGACAGCGAGAATGAAGTAGATTTCTGTGGTGTGTTATTGAAGAACGTAGTAGATTGGATTGAGATTGTGATTGGAGTAGGTTATTTAAAACTGATTGGGAATTCGAAAAGTTCCTATGGGCGATGGTGGCGATTAGCGTAACTATGTTGGAAATAGACTGCAATCTGCAACGCTTTCGAGATGGTGCGTATGTTTCGAACACACGTAAAATCAGATGGCTTACATTTTCAATTAAACGCTGATTTTAAGTGATTAAGCGTGATTGTCTCAATGAAACTCACGGAAACAAGAACATCAACATTCTGTTTTTAATGTAATATTCAAATACAACCTTTACAAACATTTTGATAGTATAGTCGATGTGTATAAGCATTTTACTTTGCCAATGTGTTTCATCAATAATATGGCCTCCCATGAAACTATTCTCATTATTCCTTTATTGGTGATGTTAAAGTTCTTATGCGCTTTGGTGGCAAAAAATCGAACTAGGTTAGGGTCAATAGAAATAAATTGCAATTGCTTGAATTTTTAGAAATTGAGGTTGATAATTGCTAAAATTTGAAACAAATTCTATGCAGAAGACAAGTTATAATACAACTTAATCAAACAGTATGTGCTGAGATCTTGCTATTACACAAGTTGAGTTGAATTAATGGTAATATATAAATCTGTTCGTACAAGTGACCCTTAAAAGGACACTGTAAAGCTAGTGCGATAACGGCGTACGTGTAGAATACATGTGTACCTACCTACTTATTCCATAACTATAATCCTTATATAATCCATAAAAAAAAAAGTCCAAATCGATTCCCATCACCTATTCATGGGTTTCAAACCCATTTTGAGAGAAAAATTTGTCGAAAAATATTCGGTCCAACCTATGGATACGAAGATTCAACAACGAACACGAGCTGTACAGCGTCATACCCTTAGTAAAAAAAACTCAGCATTGGACGTTTAATATGGTTAGGACATGTAGAGCGAATGTACACCAATATTTCGGCTTGCAGAGTCTTCGACTTCCGGCTAATTACTGCAATCATGTAAGTATTTTAGTAAGAGTTCATGGTTATCGAGGTTCCCTCCATCAAAATCTCAGAAAACTATATGCGTGTCTATGAGATCGACAACATCATAAGTGTCGACTAACGAATACGACTTGACATGATCGAAGGATGAAAATACGGCCTTAAAGAGTTCAAATTATCTCAAAATGAGTACAACCTGTCCCATTAAGTCCGATTACCATACAGATAAAGATGAACATAGTCGCAAAACCTAGATTATAAAAAAACACGTGCCAAAAAAAACTATATTCTCACCTGAAAGAATCAACCCTAAAGAGGAATCTGTTCGGAAGAAAATTTACTCCATTTTCGCTTAAAAACAAACAACATGAAAAGTCACAGGTAATCTTCCTCTACGACATTTTTCAATACAAGATCTATTACACAGGTGTAATGTGATTTAAAATGTAAGAAACAATCATATAAGAAAACGTCTCTTATATGAAAACTCATATGGAAACACCGTGTCTTTTGTTTATATGTCCATATAAATAATATTTGATATAAGAAATACGCTTATAAGAAACATTCAGATATCTACTGCCTTTCGGCCTATTATCTAATATATAATTTATACCAAGAAAAGTTTGTTTTTAAAAAACTTGGTATCTCTTTTTTTATTGAAACTTACATCCTAAATAAAACTACTTATAAACTAATTAAAAACTAAGTAAGACTACTTAAAAAAAACTTAAAACTAGAACAGCCATAGCTGTTTTTTTTTGCCACCCTGATTGTTGTACCTAACCTAGACATTTAAACCGTAAAACCTTTAACTATGGAAGTCGGCCATACAATTTTTAAGTCAACTATCTGTCTCTACTTTAGCCACCACAACAGGTCTTCCTGTTGCAACCTACTCCGTCGGTCCCGGACACGCTCTTGCTGAACCGCAGGCGCTCTCCTCCGCCCGGAGTAACGACGTCTCGGTCGTAAAGGAGCCGCCTGTCCACAGTTCGTCGGAAGACGTGGTAGATTAGCGGAACCGCCGATCTATCCTGTATCAGCCCTCGACTATCCAAATATAGAAAAGCTTCGGGTGGAATAAAGCCGCTTAAACGCGCACTTTCTAAATATTCATCATTTTGGTAGAAGGCCCCAAAGATGAGACTATTGTCCGAAGCCATTGATCTTGCAGCGTGAAACCGAATGAGTTTCACCAGAAAATTATTTATTCTGTTTATGTTGGCCCCGTTGTATAGGATCTGGTTGGAATAGTATTTTGTGTAGTCAGGTACTGGTGTTCTGTGAAGTCCAAGGCAGCTCCTCAGACACTGCCTCTCAAACACCCGTATCTTTCCCATTTGAGATGGGGCAACGTTGAACCACACCGGGCACCCATAGGCAATCGTCGGCCTAATGAGGGCCATGTAGCAAATCACCTTCACCCTGTTGTCAAGACGAGCAGCATCTACATGTCTTCCGAAATATAGATACTGATCTAACTAGATGCCAAGGTACTTTACTAAACTTTTACTCGCCAGTGGCTGTCCGTTTGGTCCAACGATTACCAGCTTTCGTCAGTTCTTTCTCGTATCCCTAGAGGCCCTAGACAACGATGATAGTTTCTGATTTCTGAAAGTTGATTTTCAACTTCCAGTCATCACAATATCTCTGGATCTTGTCGAAGTCCCGCTGCAAAAGAGTTCGAATGACTTCGACAGTAGGGGGTGTTCTGTACGCTATAAGATCGCCCGCATACGCAATTGCCTAAGTAAGACTACCTATCATATCACTGGTGTAAATGCTGAAGAGAATCGGCGAGTTTACCGCTTCCTGTTGCAGACCATTCTTAATGCAAAATTCTGTGGTAGAAGTTACATTGCCACTTTTGACAACAAACGTTCTACCAGTCAGCATGTCATGAAGCATTTATAGCAGTGGTTTACTTATGCCATACGGTGTCAAAAGCCTTCTCTAAATCAACCAGACATGAACCCGTGCACTGTTTTTTGGCTTGTTTCCATTGTATATAGTATATCAGAGACGAGTTTGGAGGCAGCATGAATACAGTCATGTCCTGCCTTGAAACCAAACTGGTTCTCTGGAATAATATTATTGTCCTCAGACCACTTGAACAGAGCTCGATTGAGAATCTTTTCGAAAACCTTGCTGATACTCGGAAGGAGACTTATCGACCGCAAATTCGCCGGATTGGAGTTGTCCTTTCCCTTTTTCGGGAGTGGATGAACCACCGCCGTCTTCCAATGAACTGGATAATATGCATTATTCAGCACGTTGTTGAACAGCGTGGCGTAAATGACCACAGCTTCAGGAGGTAAGTGTCGCAGGACAATGTTGGATATACCATCGACTTCCGCTGACTTCTTTTTCTTTATGGAATCGAAGATGATCTGGAGTTCCACCTTCGAGATTAGCAGGGGACTAGACCCACTTCGCATAATCACATCATAGAATTGGAAATCGTTTCATATGAAAGCGTGTTTTTTTGTTAAGAAGTATTTTAACTAAAAAACCCAGCGAAGTGGAAAAAATTAGCAGTTTAAAAAATAAAGAAAAACAAAGTTTCGGTTTTGCTTGTTAGGTGGGTTTGGCCCCTACAGTTATTTTCATAAGCTGTGTAAGCAGTATTTTGTGAAAATGCCAATCCCACGTTTTGGGATGTTTAATTTAAGGATGGAATGTGATTGGATATTCAACGATTTGCACAGCGGGTAGTAGCTTTCTCATTTATTTTCATAAGTCATTAGGCAGGCATTGTAATAACATACTTTTTTTGTTATAGAAAATTGTTTGTATGCGCTTGTACATACATACAATCAATAACATATGTATATGTGATATGAACTACCCTTTTTTTCAATGAATTTAAAAAAGTTTTAAACGTTAAAAACGTTGCTTTCATTTTTCATACCTTTGTTAGTCATATAAGTGTACAACCTTACATAACACCTTAAAAAACTGTCATTACGCGTCCCTATCTTAATATTGAGGATCAAATAAAAAAAATGATCCTCATTTCACTTATGTCTTATCAGAAGTAGGTATTCGGAATGTCAAATTAGCATTTTGATTGTCAAAAGATTAAACAATATTTATACTTCTCCGAAGTGTGTATGTCGTTAATTGTACACTATGATATCATGCCCGAGCAACTGAATCACTTGCTAAACTAACAGCAATTGTTTATTCAGCCAAGCAAAATTTCTCTTTTGTTATCTCATCAAGATGCTTAGTAAGAGTTACAGAAATATCTTTGCGATGAAAATGTTCAAGGGACTATGAAACACTGGAAGTCAGAAGACTCCCATACAGGTGCAAGTTCATATAGGTTCTCCTCAAAAATGATCACGCTTCCTATTCAATGATACAGACAATACAACAGCATCTGCAAGTCATAGCTACACGTCTGCCACTATATTTTATAATTACAAATTGTTATTTGAAATTCAATAAAGTTAATGTAAAAACTAAGAGCAAAAAGGAAAATAAAATAATTGTTTGAATACACGGAACGTGGTGTTATGCAAGGCCAAAGTGTTTTCGAATTCTATGTCAACGAAAATACAACAAAAAAAGTCGAACGTTTTATACGGATAAACACCTCCGACTTCCGATTCAATGTCATCACAAACATCAATAAAAGCGACGATTGGAGTCGCGAGCCTGAGCCGTGTCCCATATGCAACCATACCCATTCGCTGCAGCACAGAGTCAAATGATGCAGAGATCACGAGAATCGATATAGCACCGCGCACAGCCAAACAATGGCAAATGAATTCAGCATTTGATATTGTGCCACACACCTGGGAATGTATCTACGATTGCAGTTCACTACACGTAAACGAAGGAAACAGAACCGATCGCAAGCAATCAATGATCGATTAAAGTGTTACTTGAACGTTTTGTAGCCGGCAGCAGCTGTGTTTTTTTGTCGCAGTATTGCGCACCGCACCGCTCACCACCCTGCCGAATGACTCCTTCGGTATATGTGCTCAATTAATGGGTGATCAGTTGATCACTGATCAATGCGGTCACTTGGAGGCATTGTACACACGCGAGTCAAGAAGTTCAATTGGTTATTGGTTGGTCTGTCGATTCCAGTTTGACGTCCTAGTACTAATATGGAAGAAGGAAGTTGTTGGTTTAAGCGATTTGTGACATTTGACATTTGCACATTAATCATGGCCGACATATACCGATAACATGCAGATGTTTGGTTGTTGAATGTGGGTATGTCAAAACTTGAAATATCTTTGACACTTTGTAGATATTGAGTGCGGTGATTTCGTCCAAATCACAAGGTTGTATTCGGCAATAATGACCAGTATAGTTGCCATCTTGCAGGTAAAAGTGCAACCCAACTAAAATCCCTCGGCACACATTGCGCTGCTTGAGTTTATTGGAGGAGGTGGGCACGCCAGCTGAGGAGGTTCTGCAGGCTAATTGTTGTTTTTTCTAGAACTATAACAATTTACAAAAAAAATGGAGACCATCGGAATAATAACGAATATAAAACCATAAGTATACTCAACATCGTCTACAAGACCCGATCTACGTAGAAATATGTGAACGCAGGAAACAGTGATTTTAGGCCCGGAAAGTCCACAACTGATCAAATCTTTACACTTCGGCATATCATAGTAAAACCGAATAAGTTCAAATCGGTATCCACCACCAATTCATCGATTTTAAAGCCGCATGCGACAGCTTTTATAGAGACGAACTATACAGAGTCATGTCTAGTTTTTGTATACCGCCCAAACTTGTCAGGATGACGATGGAGAATTTTCGCTGCTCCATAACGGTCGAAAACGACCTCACCGACACATTCAATACCAAAAAACGATCAAGACAAGGGGATGCACTGTCATGTGACTCCTTTAATCTGATTCTTGGGAGGATTGTGCAAAACTCCCGCGCCAACACCAGAGGCACAATCTTCCATAAATAAGGGTAAGGGTGTTGACAGCATATACCTGCTCTTACCCTTCAAGTATATGTTGTCAACACGAAAGGACATACCACATCGACAAATTGGACAGAACATCAACATTGACAGATATATCTGTCTACCTCAGCTTCTTTATTTACTCAGACAACAACATCTCGTCAGAAATTAAACGAAGAATTACTCAAGGTGTTTATTAATATAAAAATAAACGGATAATATACAACATTGACTCTGAACTAGGTCTCGGAGGAGCAGGTGGCTCGACACTTGGTACCTGTCACATCTCAGGAACTGTAATCTATTCCAGTTTAGTTAAGTTGTGGAAAAAATTGGAGTTCTTTCAAGAACCATACAGAGAACTGAACTGGCATTAGAAGGAATCTGATGAGGACATTTGTTAATTACCAAACAAGGTACAGGTAAGTTTGTCCAGGTCTTGTCGGACCGATTTCGTTGCTAATCTTTCCACATTCAACTCCCCCTGCTACATTCAAAATCAGCACGTGTCCCGAAAGCAAACACATCTTTTCCCAACGACATTCGTAAATTATTTTGTCCACCCTCCGCAGCACGATAACCTCCTACCTATACCCACCAGACAACCATATTCACTGTCACTGCGGTGGTTTCATTTCCGTTTTAATAATTTAACCATTCGCAAATGTGTTAGTTAAATATCTGACCAGCCACACAAACCGCAAACTACCTACCAAAGTCATTCGCAATTGTTACTACATGCTCCTGACGGTGTATACAATCCGATTGTGCCAATGAAACCACTAGTGAAGCAAACCACACGCACACGTCATGTCAACAAGCCGCGAGATGAGTCATCGTCCAGCTCCCGCGCGTTAGGAAAACCCTATAACTCGTTTCCAACGAACCCAATATAATGTTCCATCGGCTTTATCTATGGAGTGTAAGAAGAAGAAGAGGGGAAACAAGTCAAACATCCATTCTAAAACTGGGTCAAGACAAGAAATCACCGCCGGACACACATAGGGGATAAAAAGAAAGACACCACACACCGAGCAATTTGAAGGTCTGACACGACACCGATACAAATTGATAAAAGTATCTAGTGTCATTGTGAAATTCTTGGAATTTTCTCCGTCGTCCGGCAGCGGCGACTACTTGGTCCTCCATATGGACGTGTGCCTACTACACCTTATGATGGTCGCGAAATATTAACTTTCGTAGCACGATTACGGATTCGATACCCGCAAAGAAATCGAACGCGTTGATCGGTGCCTGTCCACCGCCATATCAGCTTTCGATAACCATCCGATTAGGGAGCCTCTAATCAACGGTGAGTCAACAATTGACGACGACCTCAACCTATGCATCATCATGTTTACACGCCAGATCTGGAATAGCGTCACAACCGAAGCGTGTTATTGCGCAGGCGGGGTATAGATGGCAGAACGGTATAACTTAGTCATAGCTAATAGTAAGCGGCGACAATATAAATGCTACACCTCGCTTTGATATCTCGGTACGATATAAGCCAGCGACCACAATTATTAGCATAATGAGATACTTTATCCACGTATGCACACCTCGAGTTCGAGTGTGAGCTGTGCGCTCCAAATACACTTATTAAATACTATGCCTGCCTGCCGTCCTCACTTTCACATGAAGAGGCCGACGGAGACGAAACGACTTCAAAGGAATCCCAACAATTTCCGGACACAATAGCGGCGGTGAACTACACAAAATGAACACCCAGCCAACAAGTGTTTTGCCATTGGTTGTTGCTCCTCCCTTTATTTTCATCTTTCTCATCGCATGGGTTTGTTTTGATTTTCATTTTGTTTTCTGGCTCATTCCCGAGTGATCAAATCGACCAGATTTCAATTGAATCATATAAACACAGTGGGGGCGAAGTGAGTGGCAAAAGGATCTGTCAATTGGTAATAAAACTTTAAATGGTATGTAACGGGTTTTCAATAACTCCCAAATTGTAATAGAATAAAAAATGTCTGTTTCGGCTTTGCATATTGCCACGAATCCAAAAAGTCCAATTTTCAATGAATCTGCCACTGAATTTGAGCAATGACCTTAGTTCTGTTGATTTCCAGAGCATCGGTCGATAGTGATTATTAGCATATGCATACGACTTCAGAAAACCAAATAAGAACAAGTCCAACGGGATAAATCGCACGATCTCAGTGGACAGAAAAAACAACCCTCAAATCGTTCATGCAGAATGTCCAATGTAGCGTTCGCTATGTGGCACGAAGCGCCCGTCTGTCCAAAATAAATTATTTATCATTGTAGGAGGATATAGATTTATTTTTCGTCGATTCATTCCTGTCCCATTCTTCTCTGCTCGGGAAAGTATACAAGTGAATGGTTTTTTGAAGTCCAAAACTGTCGTCGCAGTTTATGCTATTTCCTATGTAATTACTTAGGATCTGTGCGTGCTCAGATATACTCAGGATCTTGCTGTTTGTTTGGCTGATTCTTAACTCACGCTGTGGTTGTGGTTCGATTTTTGTCACTCGTGTTCAACTATTCACATTAGTTTTAATTTTTGAAGTTATTAATCGCTTTCTGCTTTCAAAACACATCTATGTACTCCACAGTCTGAGTTCACTGAAAATGACTAGTTTTTGTAAAAAAAAAACAACAACAACTGAATACGTTTCAACTTCTTGTACACAAGAACATAAGTATCTACCAGCAGGTGCATGATAAGCTAAAAAGAAAGCGATTACTCTCATAAATCTACACTAAAATTCGTTATTTCATATAACCCTATTTATAGGTTATAAGTTTAAACATAAAAAAGTGGTTCAGAAAGGTCCTTAACTCATTATCTCTCATTACGTCATTTTTTTCCATGCGAATATAATCTCCATAGGAGTTATCATAACCGTCCAACTTAAGAGTATCATATTGCGTTAAGACATTACTGCCTTCGTTATATTGCGTTGTTCGTGTCGGTGACAGATGGACTGTCGGTGACAGATGGACTTCAAAGGTGACCACAAAGTTTAGTTTATGTTTTGGTGCAAACATTATAACAGTTCAATTCCATGCATGGACCCTGAATAATGTTTTTTTTATGTTTGCACCAATACATAGTGCATTCTACGTCTGTCTGTCAATTTTCAGTAAATAACTGCCGGGTTATGACATTTGAATTGTAATGACAGGTAATTTGTGTGGACTCTACAACCGAGAATATTTAACAATACCTAAAGCAAATGTTATTAGTTTACTTACTCTTATCAAGTAGTTCCTAGTGCAAGCATTTACTTTGTCAACGCAAACAAATAAATTTGATATTTTCCTTAAATAAATAGTAAACAACTATCTGTTTACTATTTCATTCATAACTTTATAATGGCCCATGAATAAGTTTTCACTTAAGGTTCGACTTCAAGAATTCAATGACATTCCAAAGCCTTTTTGAAATGCCTTTATCGAATTATATGGAGCTTTCCAGCGAAGAAATAGATGTAATGGGTAGGCCTGATGATAGAGTGAAGAATTTTTTATATTTAACAAATATTCATTCATTTATTTGACGGGCCTTGAAGATGAACATTAAACTAAGAATTTTATAAGATTTCGAATGAAAGATATGTCAGAATCTTCTTAGCTCTACAATCCTCAAATCACCGTATTGAAAACCAAAATAAGCCACAAGGAGCTGGGCCGGTTTCTTGCTCTATCAATCTCTCAACATTATGCCCATTAAGATTAAGAGCGTGGATTTTACGTTGTATAGATATGTGTGTCTTCTGTCACCTCTTTTTGGTACTTGCAAACATGATCATACCCCGTGCATCTTTCGGGGGTAGCATATGGAGGATTCGGCTACCTCTCCTATTTTATGATATTGCAAAGAAGGTTCAGATAATGGTATAGGATGGAGGAAGGGTGCTCTGAGCGGGGAGTGTCTCACTGAGTTGTTCCTTGAACTCTTTTTATCAACGGTTAATTTAGGCGACCAGCGTGAAGTGTCTTCTCCCTTGGGCTCTATATTTAGCTACGAAGAGAAAAATGTCAGAGTTACTCTGAATGTATGTACAATGTACATCCAAGATAGTTACGCGACATATCGCCAGGTTACTTTGTGGATTCGAAGTCAAGTATTATACGCTGCGGCCTTCTGTCATTTCGCCAGGACTGTGGTTTACAACTAACCACCGAAGATGTTTTCCTTACCGATACAATTTTGCATTGAATACTCCAAGTACCATTTTCTCATCGTACTCCGGAAAGACTTTGTTGGCTACATACAGGAGGTCATAAAATATAAGGTTGATATTGGAAAACATTACTCCGATGCGGTTTTAGCCAGGCGAACAATAACTGGCTTAGGGTTAATTGCTCTTGACCTATGTTGTCTCCCCACAACGAACTAGCATCCTTTTGTATGCACCCTTTGGTTAGAAATATTCAATTTGTTTGTGTAACAGACTAGTTATTACCAAGAGCCTAGCTACATTTATCACAACTATACATGCGTGCATGTTTACTTTTTGCATAATGACGGGGCATCCCTTTGATGTGCCAAATCCGAATGACTTAGTTGAGGGAAGCTTTTCTTGACAGATACTACTCTAATGATTGATCAGATCTTCCCGAGAGGAGGGTCAGTGAAAATACATGTAAGTTTGGTACGGCTGGGAATCGAAACCATACCTACTGCGCAGTAACACCCAGCGTTTTTAGCGTGGGTACGTTACAGATATCTACTTATACGTAAATGTCCTTAGTCGTTCCGGATCTGGCTGGTATTTAAAAGGATCCATTATTCAAGGCTGTATTTTCTCTCGTAACTAGATGGTGGTAAAGAGTTTAATGTTGACGGCAAACCCCAACCTGAGGTGTCAGTTAGAATTTATTAGTTACCCAACCCATGGACATGGGGTGGTAAAGTAAAAATAAAAAGGTTGCAATGCAGATGTAAAAATTCAGGCGAAAGCTCACCATTACTGTTACATCTTATATTAAGCCCGTTTTCGTTTTCAAACTGACCACCTACTTCTTAAACAATGGACTAAAAAAAACTCAATATAGAAGCTCTATAGAAATAACAGCTTCGGGAATTTGAAAATTGTTTGACCGTCTAAAAAACCAGATCTAAACCTTCTTATAGCATTCAATTTAATAACAGAAAACTTTCAAAATTCTCAAATTAACCAACTGAAATCCGATTACGCTAATCAGAAATAAATTCATCAATTTTAAACAACAAGTAGGTACGCACCTTCATCAAATATATAAAAAAAACAAAAATTCGCCACCAAGGATATCCACTGATTGGTTAAACTGTGCGCGCCTCAAAAGTGCTCACTGCTCACACCCTCGTATTTTTTCCTCATTATTTGCAAGACACTTTTGATTGGTCGCAAATGCCACGATTGAGATCCCTTTCAGTCGCTTTCAAATAGATTCATCATCAGTACAACGAGTGAGATATTGAGTACAATGACATATTAGTCAAACACTCAAATATCACTCAAAACAATCCAGACCGTAAACTACTTGTTTTCATCCCCTAATTAGCGCCGAGTGTCAATGATCTTGGGGCACGACGCCACTACCTTTCGGCTTCCCTGCTCCCCTCAATATGTGTTTGATTTGTTGATTTACTATATCGCACGGCGGCACAACTCTTTCAAATGTGATCCCCATCGCGACGCAACATCGACGATGACACTAGAGCACCCGCCTTAAAGGCATGATTACACATTCATTCATTCTGGAGGAATGCTTTGTTTTCTTTACGAACGAACCAAAACAAAAAGTCGTTCGGTTTTTTTTTTTATTTTGTGAAACCCTCTCGTGCGCGCAGGTTTATCAAATTTAAGTTGCCGCTCGGACTGTCAATTCGGTTTTTGCCTTCCACAAGGTAGGAGCAAGTCAGTTATACAGTACGGCACCACAATAATAACGCGAGTATCCCCGGGGTGTGTGTATAGTAGTGTACGTACTTTCGTCGCACGATCAATTTGGCGCGCGCTATTTTTGAATTTGAACATTCGGTCTCGGAACTCGTCGTGAAAACGCGCGAATGACAACAACAACAAAAGAATAAAACATCGATGACGTGCGTGATATTGTGTGTGCCCGATGAATCATTGTGTGTTTGAGGGTATTTTAAAAATATGTTTCGGAAATAGAGTTATTTCGTATTTCTCATTCGGCAGTGCAAAGTGCTCGTATTTAGATTTATTAAAAGTTTAATTACACTTGAAGTCGCGAGTGGGTGGCATTTTGAGATCTGATCGCTGATCGCATCCAATCTTTGTCTGTCTCTCTCTCGGTGGTGGTGGTGGAGGTGTGCGTGACGGTGTATATGCATTTTAAGTCCATTAGAGTTAATGATCTATAATCACTGGTGGTATTTGAATGAGTGTAGTGTAAACACACCCTAAGCGATCATGAACAATCCTAGTAATTATTATTCGTGTAATTCGAATGGGGGTGCGGTAATGACGACGGCACTAGGTAATGCAAATGTAAGCCAGCAGAGAGTAAATAACAATGATCTTTACCTGCAACAACAACAACAACAACAACATCAGCAACATACACATCAAAGTCAACAAATACTGCAACAGCATCCGCAACACCTTCAGCAAAACATGCATCAAATGCAACATGCACAGCAGCAATTGCAACTGCAACATCACCTGCAACAGCAACACTTGCAACAGCAACAACAGCAACAGCAACAACAACAACAGCATATCCCTTCGGATAGGTATTCATATCAATGCGGCGAAATACAGCAGACGTACAATAGGACTGTCGTCTATGGAGGACAATCAACCCCGGCGCCAGCATATCATAATCAGCAGCACAATAGGGTAAGTTCCATTACACCTATCGAAGGTGAAAGTGACTTCCTTTCCGTTTTTTTGTTTCATAATGAGTCGATATCCTAGACGCTGACTGACACTTTGGCATCATTTGGGTTGCGTTTCCTAAATGGCTAGTCATCGTCATATGATTCGTCATTGGTCTAATTGCGTAATGACAATGTGACGCTTTTCTTTTCCTTGCTAACGAGTGAATTCGCGAAACTGTTACAGGTAAAATCAAATTTTTACAACCTCAAGATGTTTGGAGACTCAATTTATTTAGATCTATGGTTAAAAAAAAATCAACCTTTTTCATTTAGATCTATCAAAAGATTGATTTTGACAGCTATTGTATTCCATTGGGCAAATATTAGTTTTTTTTTTATCTCAGATCAATTTTGGAATTCTGGGGTTTTCGGGAGATTTACCCCTACATGCACTGACCATAATACAACTGATAGCCGTCAGATTGACAAGTATGATTTGCGATATGATTTGTATTATTTGGAATGTGAAATAATAATTAAAATGGTAGAAGTTATAAGTGAATTATTAATTAAATCAAAAAAAAAAATTGTGTGACTGTCAATTTTACAACTGACATAGACACACAAAATGAACCGCGTTAACACGTGTCAAATTGACCTACAATATTCTACACACGGTAACAACATGACAGCAAATCAAAGCCTTCTCTTATTTAGTGTCAACTTCATAAGGCACGTTTCACTTCAATGTCTGATATGATTTGATATCGATCTACTTCGCATCTATCGAACATGTATTTGTGAATATCAAACTATATATCACATTCCAATGTATTTGCTGATGACATGCCAATTAGGTTAGTCATAGCAAGCAAAAGGTTATAGATGTACAACTTTACAATTATTGAAATTTAAATCAACCTCATTGATGCGAATTTTGAATACTTTGCATACATTTATCGCTTATCAATTTGCATTTTCTTTAAAATTGTCATTTGATAGTTTTGTCATCTTATAATATATGGGGTGGTTTCTTTTTTAGAAAATAAACATCTTCCAATATTTTTCAATGTTTTTTTTTTTTTTAATTAAAATGAGTAAACTATTCGATAAGCTATGGAATAGAGTCACGGTCGATGATGAGAAGATGAGGAACGTGAATCTGAAACCGAATATCAAAAGCTTAGGGTATACAATCATCGTAGCAGTAATGTATTAGCAGTTGCATTCAGAGACAAAACAGAGACTTGGGGAACTTATTTATGTGAACTTCTAAAAACATATCTCTATACTTAGCTCTTACTTCAATGTGGTTCAGTTCAGTTCCTAAAGGGTGTTTTTCAAGGGTGTATTCAATAGGAAATAAAACACATTTTATACCATTAGTGTTTGACGTTCAAATCGTGCAACGTCTCTGGTTTATCCGCATAGACTAGTGAAATCACATACCTCAAAGAAAGTAATATAAAGGTATGAGTTTCCTCAACGCTGATCTTCACTACTACAATAAGATCTTCTTTTTGCACTATTTGTCGTATTTGGGGATGCGTAGTATCTATCCGGTGACGGGCTCAGTGGCGCGATGGTTAGTGCGATGAACTGCCGCGCAGAAGGTCTGGGTTCGATTCTCAGCCGTAGCAACACCTAAAATGATTTTTCACCGTCCCTCCTCTCGGTATGATCTGAAAAATCATCCGAGCATTATCAGTTGTCAAGAAAAGCTTATCTCAAATTCGCCGTTCAGGACGGCATAAAACAGGAGGTCCCACTATCGTGCAAGGAGTATACACGCACACATGAATGGTTGTGAGAAAGCTCGTCTCTGGGTACTTACGACCCTGTTGCGCCAAAGATTTGTACTTTATTTGTATTATCTATCCACGAGAGTGTGAGTATAGTGAAAACGTGTTCATCGTGTTCCGAATAACTCCCTCAGATGAACGATTATGTCGACCGTAAAATGGACGTAGTACACGATAAGTTTTGCAAACAGAACCATGGTTTTCAAAATAAGTTTTCACAATTTGAATATTGTTCTTGCGTTAATAAGTCATTCATTGTAAATTGGCTATACGTATTAACCATAAATTCAACGTTAAACTGGCAAATTGACAATCTGTAAAAACAGTGTTGCCAGCTTAAAAACCAAACCTATAAAAAAAACATTACTTTACTAATGCGCGCCTCTTAAGGCGACGCCTTTCTCGACTAGGTCTATCCCGGTGCTCGGAGCCGAAGACTCTTCGGGCTAGATTATTGATGTCCATTCCCTCTACATGTCCTATTAACATTGAAATTTTATGGTGTTGCTATTCGTATTTATTTGTTCAACACTCATATTTATAATTTAAGCAAGTCAAATCCGGTTGGATGGGACCAATCTGATGGTTACCACTAAGAGGTTAGGAGGTACAATTAGAAAAATTTATGTGAAGTTAATGTTACAACAATGGGACATTGCCAAAGCAGTGTTTTGCTAGCGTTGAAGAACATCTCTTCAGAATAATTGGGGAAACACCATTTGGACCAGCGGACTTGTGAATGTCAAGATCAAATAAAACTCTTGCAACTGTACGAGTGAAAAAGTGAACTTGGAATGTCATTGTGAATGACCGTCGGAAATGATGATGAGGGCGATTTTTTTATATTTTTGACAGATGACCAAAAGTTTTTCCTACTTCTGGGACATTGTAGAATTATTTGCCTCAACTTTTGGTCGTATAGGAATTTGACACGTTTAAAATGGGAATTACAGTCATTTCTGACTTGTTTGAATTTTGTTCGGTTTTCCTCTGTTGGATTGCTTTTGTATAACCGAAAGTTTGTCTCTCTCAACCTTCTTTGCAGCTCAAGCCACACCACTCTTTTGCCTTTGGTCTGATACTTTTAATTCTATCGGGAATAAAAGATTGCATACAAAGGAGATTGATGATTGATATCATATCAGCAGCAGCATCCGCGTCACTATCGAGGAAACATAGTGACCAGTTAAAATTCCGAAAAAAAAAGGTTTAATGCTTCCCGATTGGCTTTCTCGTATTGCCATACAGTCTTTTTGGGAATTTGTAATTTAACTCTCTGGTCGGAGTAAGAAAAATTTAATGATATGACACAGTGGTCTGACGAACCTTGAGGCGACAATTCATTGAGGGTGTATTTATCAGGTTGAGAGGTTAGAAACAAGTCCAGGGTGTTGGCGGCTTGACTATTAAGATCCGGTATGCGTGTCGGCTCATTTACAAGCTGGGTTAGGTTATTTACCTACTGTGCAGTTAAACGGACTATTGTGGCACGCAGCCGCCATCCAATTTATACCAATAATTCAAATCAACAAAATCAAAGGATTCTTGGGAATAAGTAAAACGAACTTCTAAACAAGATTCTGCGAAATATAAACTAAGACAAAAAAAACACATTACCCATATGATAGCTTAGATCGAATGTCTGAAAGCCCCAAGTACGAACGAAATGTTTGTTTACATAACCGCTATAAAACTATGGATTTCAAGTAAAATGTTTTTTATCAAATAACCCTAGATATTTATTAGAGTTCTCCTCAGTTTTATTCGGCCAATCGTAAGAATTCTGAGATGTACTCCGAATCAAAAAATCCCGGACAACAAAAGATTTGTTTTAACAAACGTATTAATAAACGCTGAGTATCTAATCAATGACTAACATGACAGTGTTTCCCATAGGATATTAAGTCAAAATTTAGTCACTGCTTAGTTAATCAGAGTTCTTTAAGACGGGTTCGAAAGTTTAGGAGATTCTTGGATTTATACCGATAAATATTATTGGAATTGGCAATTTGATCCAAAAATTGATAACGTCAATATAACGTTTTGGTAAAATCAAAATATCTTAAAAATGTTTCTAACGATTTTGACATATTTACGTAACGTGCTTTCAATTGATAAATAAAAAATAGTGCAATCGCAGTATTAGTTTTTGTCATGAATAACGTATACAACCATATGAGAGAAACACTTATTCCAAACTAGACTTTTATACGTTTTTTCTTCTTTTTACTTGACGTAATTTATCCCTGATTTTTTTACCACTTACAAATCAAAAATTTCCACTTTGCTTTAGTCAGATCAAATGCTGGCTTCTGATACCACTATTGAAATGTAACAAACTGAAAATAATTGTAATAGCACAAAGCAAAGAATACAAATTCCATGCATCGCAGCATGATTTTTGAAAAGTTTTATTTTCTTTTCTGATCAGTTACAATTTTAACCACTAATTAGTGCTCTAGTACTATAATTAAGTCAATGATACAATGCACCTTAATTGGGGATTTTCCGAAAGGTTCTCAAGGCCCTTGAATACGTTTCATTTTTATGAATTGTCTGGGGAAATCTAATGTCATTATTAATTATTAGCTAATTTCCTTTCCAAATTTATAGTCTGATTCTTTGAAAAGCATTTTAAACGTGTTTTTATACTCTTTCCAATAGGGGTGTATTAGTTATAACTTTAAGTTTGTAACGCAAAGAAACAATTAAGATAGATATATCGTAAAGCATATGAATCGACTCAGAAACGACTCCTATTTTTGGGCCTTAAATGATGAATTTTAGTATATTGACTCTCTGTTGGACTAACTAGAAAAAATTGTACAATTTTTGTAAGTGTCTCAACCTGATATTAAGATTTATTTATCTTTCAACCGATTTTTTTTCTTTCGTGTTGTGGGTATCCTTAACTTTTGCAGTGAATTCAGAAATAGGAACAACTTGCAGAACTGCTTTGCTTGCAGATTTTGCGCGCCATCACACTACTTCCCTGTACTATGTATACTGGGAAAGGAAATAATGTCCATGTTTGGTATTTAGAAGTGTTACTTTCAGAAACTTAAGGGAAATATCCTTATCTTTTTAGTTCCTCTCTTAGTCCTGGATATTGAGATAAGATTGAGATTCAATATTTGTTCGCCTGCCAGACAATTCTCGACGGGCCAAGAGGTGTGATGAACTGCCGTGCAGAAGGCCTGGGTTCAATTCCCAGCCGTAGTAACACCTGAAATGCTTTTTTCACTGGCCCTCCTCTCGTGATGATCTGACAAATCATCTGAGTATTATCAATTGTCAAGAAATGCTTATCTCAAATTCACCCGCCATCGTGCAAGAAGCACACACATAGTCCTCAATCGTCTATAAACTAAAAGTCATAGTTTTAGTCTAGGAAGAGCTTTTGCATCATCTATAAAGATGTCTCCATTCAAATACAATTCTTCATTTAAATCAAACAAAATTTAAAAAAATAAATTTCATTACGAACTGCGATCAAATAATCGAATGATCCTCTGATGCTCTCAAAACCCATTATATGAGGTCATTTATAGTGGCTAGTAAGTTCAAGGCTAAACCAACGTGCGATTCCAATCCAAGTGCTACTTAACTCTCCATTGTCGTGAGAATGAGACGACAAACTAAATTTCATTTTTATTCGTAAAAATAATACAAAAAAATGAAAAGGAATTGCATTAAAACAAAATTAAAACTGTGAGAAGTTATTTTAAGAACATTTAACATAAATGGGAGTGGCCATTGCCATCGCATAATTAAGATACTGTTGCGGTGGCGGCCGGCGGCTGGAGGAGCAACTCTCCAATCGATGTTTTAATTTATGTCAGGAATAAAAAACTGCATTAAATGTGGGTCTTCTTGAAAAATGACTTTTAGAGATTTGTTTGATCCTTGAAATGTATGTTTAATGTAAACATGTTTTATAAATATATATAAGTGAAGTATGTATATGAATTGTTAGGTATTGCAATGGAGGGACTTCTTGTTATTTTTGTTTTCAATACTTTCATAACTTTAAAACCCTCAAACCAACACCAGGGGCTATATTTCTGCATACTACGCCGATAATAATGGCATAAAACGCGAACTCAATGATATGTCATCTCCACGTTTGCAAAAAAAAACGACAGAAGTAGGATAAGCTGTGAATGGGAGCAAGTCTATTCCTATACTTTTGTATTATTAAGCAAATGCTTGAAGTTATGAAATTCTCCTAAAGCGAAACAATTTCACGAAAAAGTACGGGAACTGAAATTTACTTTGACACTTTTAGACACTTACTGACTGACACTTTACTGATTTTTGATGACGGATCATTTTTTCATATCTCATAAGCTCCCTTAATTTTTCGTATGAAAACAACAATAAGTAAAAATTAGATAGAATAAGTTAAAATGATATTGTACGGAAGCAGACCTAATATATATACTTAGTATTAAAGTAAATTTGGAAATTTATCCGTGAGTTATATACCATTTTATCGTATTTGAAAATGAACAAATTTTTTTTAAGAATCACATCTACATAATAAGTGGAATCAAATATGTATTCCGTTCGGTTATTGCGTGAAAAATTGATAACTGTCAAATCTACAATATCCAGAGAGAAGAACGTAGATAATTTCAACAAGAATTATCCGTCCGCAAAAAAAGTCAAAGTTTGCATTAATGTGAAAGAGAAGACAAATAAATTTTTTTTTTTATAATTTGAGCGCACTCAAGGGGTTATGAATACCCTTTATATGTTTAAGCACAGTGCGGGCGTTAAGAAAATTAGGGATAAGAAGAAAGGAGATACCGATGCACATTGGTTTTAAATGTCTTTAAGTTATAAAGACGTTCACAGCGCAAGTCTTCAGTTCGCACTTTAATCTAAAAACTATAAAAAAAAAATAATACTATAAAAGTAAATACTAAATAATACTATAAAAATAAATGAAAACATTGGTAAATAAGGTTTTCCGAACACAGTGGGCGTTGACATATTGAACCGCAAATCTTGTTTAGTAACAGAGATTTAGAGATCGTAACAACACGAAGTGTTGTCCTTAGTCCTTATCACTGCAGAGCGTGATAGAACGACTTCAGATATAGCTTTGTGAATGTTGGGTTTTTGCGAGGAGCATCGATGACGTAGGACGATATCTGTTTAACTACTGATATGGTTCGCGTATATGACATGATCGTCGATGACGTAGATGTGCAGAACAAAACAAAATTAAACACGGAGCCGATTTCAGTTTACAGACTCTACATTGTCATCCTTGAGACTTAGCTCCATTGTATGGTTTCATGAGAATTATAACCATTGTAGGCCCCTACGCAGCGAACTTTTGTCATATTTTCTTCTTTTTTTTTCGGTCCTAATTCTAATCACTACTTCCTAGATGTGTTACATCTGATAAGTGACTTCCTTTATATTTGTTATACATACATTTCAATCAAGAATTGTGTTGTCAAAATTGCATTTTGGTAGTCATTTTAGAAATTTTAAATAGATAAACATACAGGATAACAGCTCTTGGTTCTCCACGTTTATAACCATTGTAGGCCCCTACACAGCGAACTTTTGTCATATTTTCTTTTTTTTTTTGGTCCTAATTCTAATCACTACTTCCTAGATGTGTTACATCTGATAAGTGACTTCCTTTATATTTGTTATACATACATTTCAATCAAGAATTGTGTTGTCAAAATTGCATTTTGGTAGTCATTTTAGAAATTTTAAATAGATAAACATACAGGATAACAGCTCTTGGTTCTCCACGTTTTTCCATCGCAGATGTCTTTCGGAACCCATATTGCCGATCGCTTATTAATGCATTTCTTTCTAGGTGAAAGTATGTATATTAAGGAATGGGTCTGTAGTTTTGGAGGATGGATTTTCTCCCTTTATTTGTTATCGTTTGGATATCAGCAATTTTCCAGCAACTTAACAACGTGTTTGTCACAGGAATAAGAAAATAACATTCAAAGAACGGATGCACAGATTCAGGTGTGTAGTTGATATTGATCTAGACAGGAGTTCTGGTTCTTGAGTCTCTGCAATTTTAAAAAGTTCCTATGCTTCCATATTGTTTACTTATGTTTTGCTTATGTAAATGTGTTACACTTAGAGCTATCCATTCTCAAAGATCTCTTGAATTCTCTGATTTGCTACAAAATAGTAAAGCATTTAAAAAACTCTTTAAAGAAAATCGAAAAGCTTAACTAGTTTTATATTCTATGGGATATTGTTGCCTATAAGAAGAGTTCCGAAAATTAGTGAGTACAACACTATTCCTCTCTTGAAAAAGCGGATATCTTCTACAATTTATTGAGAATAATATTTATTGCAATTATCTCCGTACCCTTTCTGCTAAAAGAGTACAGCTGGCTGTTTTTATTTAAGGAAATTGAAATTTGACAGTAAAAGTACAAGTCTACTAGGAATGGCCGTGTTCCGCGGATATCAGTTTACAACTGAAAACTGAGATAAGGTAACGTGGAACGCAAAATCTTACTAAGTTGAAAAATAAAAAATAACTTAAATTAACCTGCAGGTGGCCATTACTCACAGGAATGCGTAGCCTAGCCAAGCACTGCGGGTTCAAGCCCCAGCTTCGGCAGCGTTCTTTTTCTACAAAAATCGTTAGCTTATCTGAGGCCACCTGTGCGATTAACTAGTTTGGAGTCATTTGACCTCAAATGTCACGTAAAATGGCCGATTAATGAGGGAAGTGCACCGGCATAGTTAAATTGGTAAAACTGAAATCCGTAACGCACCCACTTCATTGTTTTGTTTGTATTCTCTAACTCATCATTGGAAAATAAAATACTATAAACGAATTATAAAGTATTGCATTGCATATTCATGGCAGGGATGGAAAATGCCATTTTTGATTTGTACTGAAAACTGTTGTAATATTGTACTGAAATGGAGCCAATTGTATTGAAAACAATTTTTCGTATAAAAACAGAGAATTCAAATTTTTTTATTTTCAAAAACATAGCAAAAAATTAATCAACAAAACAATAACATAAATAAACATAAACTATTGACTTCATAACAACAAAACTATACACCTACAAAAAAAATGTTTATAAATTATTCTATTAGCTCTTCAGGCTTAATATTATCATTTTGCACATTGGTATTCAAAATATAGCCCTGTACATGAAACTCATGACAGGATGAGTTTCTAATCAAATTTTTAGTTTCTATTAAAGCCGAGCAAGTTTCGACTTGAAGTCGGTTTCGACATTTGGATTTTAATAATGTTTGGTAAGAAAAAATCCTTTCGCTGATGCGTGTGGAATAGAAAGGACGGCTTGAGCAATTCTATTCCATTGAATTTAGAAAGGGATTTTGAATAATGATTCTTTTCCTTATGTCTTCCAAAGAGTTAATATACAATTTTTACGTTTTCTTTAAAATTTAATACTTCTTGATTATTTAAATTGTTTTCTAAGGAAAAAGTTTCTGCTTAATCGCCACAGTATACATTTTCCAGAGAAATATTATACTCTTTTAAATCAGCCTGAAATATGTCCTGCTCGTCGATAAATTTTTTTAACATAAAATTCCTGCAAAGTTGCTTGAATAACGTTTTAACTCTAGGAATAATTATTAGATTCTTGCATCTTCCGACTGCATTTCTAAATTTAATTTGTTGATCATGTCCAAGACATATGAAAGGAAATAAAAATAAAGTTTTGTTATGCTATTGAGATAAGTGGATATAAAATTTAATTTTTCTTTTGTATTATGGGTTTCAAAGTCAGCCAAATTAAAATAATGTTGAAGCGCGTCCCATTGTTCGATTATTCGATCAATTGCAGCCTATTTAAGAAAGATATATATAAGTTACGACATCATAGTAATTTTTGTCTAATATTCAGTATCAATTTAAGAAACTTTTGTTATACCTGACGGGAAAGCCATCGCGTTGCGTTATAGATAAGAATAACGTGAAGCTCTGTTCCAAAATATTCTTGAAATTTTTTAAAATCTTGCCTCCTTGAAGCGCTGCTGCAAAAATGATGGCATATTGCTCGAATTATACTGTCGATTGTAGCTGGGAGTTCAACAGATGCAGCTTTTGAAGACAAGTTCAAATTATGACAGATGCAACCATTAACAATGAGACTAGGGACAACTTCTTTAATTTTGGCTTGAACGCCATTAAGCCTTCCCATCATGACTGAGCAGTTGTCAGCTGTAAATCCCACCATGTTTTTGAATGGTATGCATTTTTCCTCAAACATTTTTTGTATTGCATTGAAAATGCCTAAAGCCGACCCGTCTTCTATTTCTGTAAGCGCGAGAAACATATCTTGGTATTTAACATTAAATATTCTTATCACAATAGCTAGATTCTTGTAAATAGTAGAATCAGTACTTTCATCAACTACTACTGAAAAGTACTGGCGATTAGCAATGCTGGAAATAATTTTGGAGTTCTCTGACGCTGTCAAATTTCTTATAATTTTTTGTCCCTTGTGCCGATTAACTAACATCTTTTGTATGATTTCTGAATCGTTGATGTTTTTTTTAAGTAAAAGATTGAGGTGGTCAAGAACGGAAAATGGTCGCGAAAAGTAGAATCCAGGCAACGTTAATTAATTTTATTTTTTATTTTTGGAACAATACAGATACAGAGAAAGATAAATTGTATCGAATTAAGGCGAAATGTACTTTTGTACTCAAGCAAATTCATTTGTATCGAATTCGATACAATTGTATCGACTTTTCCATCCCTGATTCATGGTTGGTATTCTCTAACTCATCATTGAAAAAGAAACAAGCAGTGCTGCCAAATACTATAAACGAATTATAAAGTATTGCATTGCATTTTCTTGGCCTAAGAAAGATAAGATGAAAGTAACGTTATTACAAACCACCTTATTGTTATTTATTAAACTGAATCAATTTATCTACAAACATATTTATCAATTGCTGGTATTGATGTTCGAATCACAGTATTTTATGTTTTAAAAGTACATTTGGATGGAAATAGAACTGATAAACATGGTTGTGTACAACCTCTTGTTGTATCTACACGTTTTGGCAATAAACGGGTTAAACCCAAATATATATTGATACGCTGATTACTAGGATAAGACATGTTTTTTGTTTAATGAGTAGGCGTGGCTAAATTTATCAGTGTCCCATTTTTTTTCATAATGTATTTCCCCACTTGTCGGCAAAATATAATTTAAATTTTATTGATAGCTGGACAAAGTTAAAACTTACTTAGAATGACCGGACTAAATATAATTTAGCCTTTCAATGTCACACATAACAGCATTAGGGGTATTAGTGCTTCGTTGGGTATTATATTTTAGCTATAGCAGTGGTAGGTAGTTATTTTGTTATACTTAATATAGTAGTAGATACTCCAACTCTGTTATTACGGAGAGAGTAAAAGTGTATCATTGAATTTGACGAGAAATCCAATCGCTTATGCACATTAAAACGAGTGGTGAGTGCACGACTGGGTCGTACGCAACTTTCTCTATTACAGCGAGTTGGTCGTTAGATCAAATCTCAAGCATGAGAGAGTTTGTAGATTTTCACGATTTGGTCCAAATACACAATAATAATCATTTTGATTATTGATGCTTTTAATCTTAATAATAATGTCGAAACGTGAACGTTTGTTACAGAATTTTAAAAAAATCGGTGCATTGTGAATACTTTTGATTTTACGATATTAGCCAAAACTGAAAATTGCGTTTACCGATAGTTAGTCCAATACTAATATTGTTGAATGGTTTTAAACAGTAATAGATGTATATGAATTAAATTTCATTCAATTTGACGAAATAGTTTGCGAGAAATTGACAATTTTCTTTACATGACCTAAATGAGAAAAAAAAATCAGTTATATGGATTTTCTCAAGTTTTGTTGGAACTAGCATACTTATAGTACATTTAAAGTTTAATCAAAATCGTTGAAGAAGTTTTTGAGAAAATTGAGATTAAGTATAATTAATGGCAGGTACCATTAATAACATGGCTTAAAGCAAAACAAAAATGGGCTAGAATTATGACCTAAATAAACTTGTATACGAAGTTTGAAGGAAATCGGTCAAGCCGTTTCAGCTAGAGACACCATTACAAACAGACGGACAGACGGATAGACGAAAAGACGCGACGGAAGGAATTCCAAAAAAAACACTTTTTTGGGCTCCGCTTAATCGTAATGTTAAAATCAATCAAAATCCCAAAGTCGGTTTTTTTCACGAAAATAATACATTTCTCTATACATATAAGAGAAAGTAAAAAATGGAAAACTTGGCACTTGGTGTTGGTGCTTTGTATGTATCTACCACAAAGAGAATCATCATTATAATAAGTTGCAATGTAAGGAAACTGTTGTTTGACAGAAGAAGTTTCGATTGGCTAAGAATGTTGTTCTGTTGTTTTCTCTGTTGATTCCGTAAGTAAAACACGCCTATTCAGTACAATTTTCTGGTATTTGGGTTTTTCGTAATTTCTCTAATTCAGCACATATTTTTGATTCGTGGATGTATTAAATGTCACACTATCGTATCAAAAGCTTACGCGATTACCATCTTCGTGTGATAAATTACTGATATCATAGTTAAAGATTCTTGTACAAATTTTGACAGATCATTATTCACTTCGTAAATTACACACCTTATCGTTCATTATTTTTCCAATCTATGACTTTAGTAATTTGTACCTCGTTATACATCTTATCGAATCACACTGTATGACTTTGAAAAGATGAGATTTCGTACTAAGAAAATTGTCTGATTGCTTAGCTCAGTTATTTTAGTGACCAAAAAAACAAGCCAGGAAGCTAAAAATAAAAAGTGTTTATGGTCCTGATACTGTGACAGCCATAATCATTGGCAGTCTTGGTTTCATCGATTCTTGTGTAGTAATTTCGAAGGAAGGTCTAAACTGTCAATAAAATCATGAAAATCATCGAGTCTGACGCTGACTGTGTTTCGATTTCGATTGTTTCGATTGCCCAGGAGCTAAATATTTCTCAAAAAACCGTTGAATATCATTAAGAAAAGGCCACATGAGTGGACCGAATTTCCATCTACGAATCGCATCTGAGCGCAAAACATCGACCCATTATGGAGGCGGATGATGACTGGTGACAAAAAATAGACCACTTGTAAGTATTGTTACATTCGGGTTTTGAACCAGGGAACAAGTAGTGACCTACTTCCATCCGGTGTATTTGCATTGCGGTGTGCTGGAGCAAACGGTGGCCATTGACGGCCAGGAAGATATTGCTCTGTGTTTTATGGGATTGCATTGGCAGAAACCTACTCCTAATTAGGACCTGTGCTCTCAGCAATTGGATCAACTGAAGAAAGATGGCTTTGGTCAATAGAAAAGAGAAATTTTGTACAGAACAACGTCAGTTCATATAGATCGATAGTAACTCGCCAGGTTCAGGAGTTTGGTTATGAGGTTCTTAAGCATCCACCCCATTGTCAGAACCAAGTGTCAAGTGATCTTACAGGTGGAAAATTTGCCTCTCGAGAGACTTGTGAATAACGAATGCCAAAGCCAATAGGGACAAGGGTTCAAATTTCACCTAAATCAGATTTAAAGGCAAAAATAGTGGATTATTTCTCCATGGCCCATTTTTAGACCAATCATTTTGCTTTTTGGATTTCATACGTCAAATTACACCGCACCATTTCATTCTCATGATGTAAGGGCAATCTAAGAATACATAATAGAGTACACTGTAGTCTTTAAAAAAAAAGGAACATTCATTCGAATGATAAATGCCTGAAAAAAAAAAACAAATGGAACGAAACCAAAATATCTGGCATTTGCAGCCAAACAATGTGCCCCAAACCTAGCTTCTACAGCTAAACGCCGAACATGATCGGCAAAATTTAGAAGATTCTCATGACACTTTAAAACACTTGGATGTTTGTTAGACTTTAGCAAAAAGAAGTCAAAAAACGTAGATAGGTGTTCTTACTTTTAGCCTAGTTTTGTCAAAAATAATAACAACTGTCATTAATATTGAAAGTGTGCATATTTATTTGTCAAAGGTGTTACCTTAGTTCAAAGTTCAAATTTTTAAAGAAAGAATTATGCAATGAATCATTAATATCCAATGATTCATAGCTCTTTATATTGACAATAATAATCTACCTCAAACGTCGATGAGTGAATGATAACGAAAGTAATTTCCAGATTGTTGACGGCAACGGCATATCATTTCGGACGTTCCCAAACCACGAAAACTTGTTCCAGACTGCGTGTCGCTAATTCAATAACGCCATTGCTTTTTTTAACCATAATCATTCTCAGAAGCCCTGTAAGGTATCTCCATTTCCTTGCATTCTCATAAAAACTTATTTGTGGTTATTTGGGTTATTTTTTTCCCAGCCCTACATTAGTATCTCCATCATTTTCAATGTGCGTCTTTTACATGATGTCTCATTTTCCATTTAACCCTACCCCAGCGCACTAAGAATAAAGTTTTGCGTAAACGCCTTATCAACATTTGCAAAAAGTCTTTCTTGACTTTATGTTTGTCAGCGTCATGTTTATAGGAATGACCACCACCCTTTATTCAGGGGAAACAAATTGTGTCAGCTTTTCAAATGACTGAATCATTTTGAAAAACGTTTGCAGCTGAGGAAAAAATCCCAAAGTGATAAGGTAGTTATAGTTGGACGTATAAGTCTTTCCTAGAGACCTTCGTCAATGGTATAAGAAGCAGATCAAAAATGTGCGGCCATGTATTGTAATATGAGCCTTATGCGCACTAGGGGAACTTTTAATTGATGTAAATTATCGCTAAGGGCGCCTTAATGCGTATTCGGTGTAAGCTTAAATTGGGATAAGTGTTGTAATGAAAGATGTGTTTTTTTTAACTAAACCGTAAGCTATACCGAATGAATGAATCCATCAGATGAATTTCAATTATAAACGCAAATAATCATTTAACCCCTGGTTAATTTTTTTTTATCTTTGAAGATGTAAATTGAAACAGTTTATGTTCAGCGTTCGGGAATGTAATTTACGTCATTGATGTTAAATACTGATAAATATGCGCTTACTTAAGTGGTGCTATGGACCGCAATGAACCTGGCCTCAACCAACGCGCCTTTCTAATTAGCCCGGTCCTTAGCTAACTGCCCCCAGTTGCACACCTCAAGTTAGTTGAGGTCGATTTTTATTTACCTGTGGTTACCACTTAAGGCGAAGTTTTCCTTTACCGGTATCGATGACTCTGCGAGCCGTCCATTCGCTTTACAATTCCTAGCCATCATAAACGTCCAATGCGGAGTTTTTTTTTGACTACGGGGATGTCGCTGTATAGCTCGTATAGTTCGTGGTTGAATCTTTGCCACCATAGCCCGTCAAGGCAAACGTAACCGATAATTTTTCAAAAAATCTTCCTCTCAAAACTACCAAGGATTACTTCATCCGCTTTTGCTAAGTTCCATACTTCATCCCCATAGAGCAGAACTGGGATGATCAAAGTCTTGTAGAGGATCTCCTTATTAGATCAAGTCAGGGCTTTACTACTAAATTGCATTCTTAGTACAAAGAAACAGCGGTTGGTCGTAAATCGTCGATTTTTTCTGATTAGATGGTGTTGTCACAGTTAATAGCGGAGGCGATTCCAGTACTATCTCAAAGTTATATCTGTCAAGGATAGATTTCCAATCGTCGATGTTGTGCATAAACTTGATAGTAAAGGTTCCCTACTTTTTTAAAGAAAAAAAACACAGAAAACACAGAAAATTCAAATTTAATGGAGAATGTTTATTATCATTTGAAAGAACATTCTTTGGCATTTATTTTTTGAAGATTATGTCTATCAAATGTTGGCCGTTGCTACGTCGCAGATGGTCCATCCGTTGAGTACAATTTTCGATCACTCGTTGTGTTGTTTTCCTCCAAGGCCTGAATCGAAGCGGGTTTGTCGGCATAAGCTTTTGACTTTACATATCCCTACAGGAAAAAGTCTAACGGTGTATCACACGATCGGCCCACAAACCACACCAAACCGTTGTTTTTTCTGGATGAAGTGGCAGTTCTTCAATCTCTTCAGGTTGCTCTTCGTCCCAAATGCGGCAATTTTGTTTGTTTACATACCCATTAAGCCAGAAATGGGCCTCATCGCTAAACAAAATTTGCCTCGAAAACGTCGGATCTTCTTGGAACTTTTCAAGAGCCCACAGAGCGAAGCGATGTCGCTTGGGAAGGTCGAGCGGCTTCAGTTGTTGCACAAGCTGTATTTTGTACGCTTTCAATTTAAGATCTTGACGTCAAATGCGCCAAGTCGTTCCATACGTCAGTCCGAGTTGCTGCGAACGGCGCCGAATCGACTCTCTACGGTCTTCGTGTACACTCTCAGCTACGGCTTCTATATTTTCTTTACAGCGTGCTGGACGTGGTCTATTCGGTCGAATATTATCCAATAATGAATGCTGGGTCTCAAAATGGGTGATGATGTTGCGAATAGTACGCTCAGTAGGCCGATTATGTTGACCATAAGTTAAGCGAAGTGCACGAAACACATTCCTCACAGAACGTGAATTTTCATAATAAAGTTGAACAATTTGTAAACGTTATTCACGCGTAAGTCTTTCCATTATGAAATGCCAAACAATACTAAACAAAAATAACATGACAGCATGACACGACTCACAAGTGATCTGTCAAAAAAGGCTATTGAAAAAAGTATCTCTACTTGGATCACCCGTTATTACCCTCATCTGCTGCTAAACCCATTTTGGAATCAAAGTTCTCCGTACTAGAAAACGTGGCTATGACATCACGTTTAGTCCGACCAATGATGTCAATATGCACCGATTTTTGGAAGATTTTGACTCTGGCATTGTCTCGTGAGTATTGTACAATCCTCTCAAGAATCAAATTAATGAAGTCACATGTCAGCGCATCGCCTCGCACAAATCAAATGTTGCACTTAGCTTATTGCCAACCCTGTGGAGCAGCGAGATTTTTACATCGTCGTATCGTGTTAGGGGTTAACATCAATCGCCTTCCGGCGAGCAAATGATGCGGGTACTTTCATGCCAACAAAACCATCTACGAGACACGCAACAATATCTTAGATGAAGTACTGTTTTCACTTGTCAAAATGGTCGATTGACCAATAAGAACATAGCTTCATCTAAGATGACATCCATAATGAACCTTTAATTCACTCACCCAGAGAATAACTGTCATTTACATACATTTTTTCTAAGTAAAAAACAGATGTAAATTAAAAGTAGTAAATGTGCGTGAACACATCTAAACGAAAGTGTTAAACTAATTAGCGAAGAAAGAGTTCTTCATCACAAAGAAATGTCAAACTAACAAAGGGACTGCACAGTAGTGTTTAGAGTAAATATTTGTTTAAAATGAATACCTACAGTCCTACATCGACTATATTCTGACATAAAGATGTTCGCAAAAGTTCGGATCGTGGTTGGCTGAACCATTGTCATTGGAGATTGGTGTCAGTCGCAGAACGGTGGCTAATGTAAATTATTGGCGCCGCACTGATGCCTTTTGAAGGTGTCATATACATATTTTGGTTTTATTTGTTTATTGCCACGATAAGTGACACGTCAAGGACGGAGCTGATGGGCGCAGTTGCTTTTTGTGTGAAATACATATATGAACGGCAATTCGTCAAGGGACGGTTTAGGTATATGTATGGGTTCTTATGTTGATTTCATTCTTCAGTTTGCTTCTACAACTTGCTGTGTGCCGGATGTTGGTATTTTACGAGGCGCGACGTTGATCGTGAGGATCTGCCAATACATGGACTTAGCTACACTTGATTTTAGGAATGTTAATGGAATGGAGTTGAAGGCCATTGTTGTAAAATATTTAACTGACATTGCTGGGCACGATAGAAATAAACTTTTTTATTTCGTTTTAACTACGTGTACTTCTATTGTTATTATATTAGGTCTGTGGAGTAATTTAAGGTCCGTACGTGTACTTTTGTGTACTCTCTAATATCGAGAGAGAAATCACTAATTTAAAAAAAAACACGTTTGCAAAAATAAATGAGAATCGCCCAAATTTTAAGATTGTTTTAACTTACTTATTTAAGTGGCGCTACAGTCCGGAAGAACCTTGGCCTCAACCAAAATGCCTCTCCAATTAGCCCGGTCGCTAGCTTACTGCCTCCAGTTGCGCACTCCAAGTTGGTTGAGGTCGGTTTCTACTTGTGCGCGACACTTAAGGCGAGGTCTTCCTCTACTGCGACGTCTGGCTAAGAATCGAAGACTCTGCGAGCGGGAGTTTTGGTTCCCATTCGTTCTACATGTCCTAGCCATGTTAAACTTCGGATGTTTTTTTGACCAGGGGCATATGGCTATGGCATGACGTTGAGTCTTACCAATGATGTCGTCGGCATATGCTAGTACTTGTACCGATTTTTGGGAAATTGTGTCTCTGGTGTTGGCTCGTGAGTTTTGCACAATCCTCTCAATAATCAAAGTTTAGATGGAATCCTTTTTTGTGTATCGGACAAACGATGCTAAGGTTGCATTCTTCAGGCATACTTTCTCCGACCAGATTAGCTTATGAGTTGGTGGATGTTTCTTACCAAGTCATCTCCGCCGGATTTATAAAGCTCGGCGGGAAGGCCGTCATTTCCGGCAGCCTTGATAAGCTTGCAGTGGTACTTCCATATCCTCAGCATCGACTGTGTCCAAACTATGTCTCAACTATATCAACGATATTTCCTTGTTCATCTCGACAGTATTCTGTTTGAGCCTTGTATCCTTGGCTTTGGCGTTTTAAACTTTGGTAAAACTTGCGAACATCGTAACTGCTAAAGATGTCTTCTCTTCCTAACTTTGCGTTAAAATCTCCCAGCACGATTTAAACATCGTACTTTGGTAGTCGCTCAAGGAGCTCATAGAATCAATCCTTAGCTATATCATCTTTTTCCTCCGTTGGGGCATAAACGAACATAAAGCTTATGTTTTGCGAATTTGGCCTTGATGCAGATTTTTACAATGCGTTCGCTATTGTCTTGGAAACATAAGACTTTTGCTTAAGTCTGGCACTTATAACAAATCCGCATCCGAATAATCGCTGTTTCTGCTTACTACAACACGGTCCGTACTAGATATCACAGTTTTTCATCCTCATTTTTGACCGGCTCATCCCATCGTATTTCCTAGATGGCAGTAATGTCAGCTTTTTAGCAGATTAGGGCTTCCGCTAGTTGTTCGCTTGCACGTCTCCTGTTTAATGTTCTCACATTCCAGGTGCAGATACGAAGGTTGTTGTCCCTTTTTCTTTTATCTCGTCGTCAATAACGAAATCAGTCCTTTCAGGCTATTGGTTGCTTCGTAACCGTAAGTTTTTTATATGGTTGGGTAGTTAACCCAAAGCACAACCAATTCCAATTGATTAGATACCCCTAGGACACGGGGTCATCAGTATCAACTACGGGATTGAGCGCTGCGGTTGGATTTCGGTTCATAGACAACCTGTTGTCCGAATATGTCGAAGCAGCTTGTCTAGGTTCTCCTGGGACAGCAGGCCGGGTATTCATTCCGTGCCATTCTGACCTGGCTGTTTATATAGTGTTGCTGTTTTTCGTTCACGCGCTTATCGTTTAGCAATTCAAATCCGGTTGGCTGAGACCAGTACCCGATGGTTACCACTTGGAGGTTAAAAATTAGCACTTGATGTGTAGTCAGAGTTACAACCACTGGGCATTGCCAAGTTAAAGCCAATCAGAGTCTACCCTCGTTGTAGAACACCCAACCAAAATTAATGAAATATAAAAATTAACTTAAAAAGACATAAACATATCCTTGCGTTTTTGAAAAAAAAAAAAAGAATATTACTTCGTTATGTCAATCTTCCGTGCAGTCATTATTTGATAGTTTCGTTTACTTACAAGACGAAATCCTGCGAAATCATATGAGAAGGCTACAACCTTCTGTGCAGATCGTTGAATACCCTATCCCATCCCAGCCTTAAAATACATGTCCCCAAAAATTAGGCGTGACTTAAAACTGAATGGGAATGAAATAAAGAAATTTACATTATCAACACAATCCGATAGTATCTAAATCTTTTTTGGTTCGACAAAAAACGACGGTTTTCTATGGCACAAGCTTTGAGGTAGGGTATACAAATATTTTTTGTAAGAAAATGACCCCAAAAAGTGGGCGTGGGTTAAAATGTTTGTAATAAGTTTCTGGAAGTATTTGCATCGAAATTCTTTAGAATTTTACTTAAAAATGTTTTTTGCTAAAGAAGCCCCTAAAAATTGGGCGTGGAAGAAAACTTAGAATGGATGAAATATTGACATTGAGATGATCTAAATATGTTGTTCAGACAATTTTTCGAAATTCCCAAACGTTTGGCCAAAAACAACGTTTTTCTAAAAAGTGGGCGCTGCAGTGGGCGGATTTTAAAAATGATTAAATGTTCACACTAATATGCAAATACTGGAAAAAGCCAATTATTAAGATGGAATGCGGCCTTGTATCAATCAGAGAGCTAGTTTGACAGATAACGGATGCTCTATAACTCTAAATACACATACTTTCTATGATTTCTTAACGTTTTTTGGGTGTAGGTCTTTGTATGCAAATTTGCAAAGTATGTTATAAATAAATATCAAAGACAAGTACCCGGTGACACAGCCACAAAATCTAGACAAGAGTTAACCCTATTGAAAAGCAATCAATTATCTTATGGTTTTAATCTAAAAATATGCTTAAATAAAACAAAATAAATATGCTGATTGTTTAGCATGGCATTTGACAAATTAGGTGGAGATGCCAGAGATTCTGCCAAATTTATATTCTGTACATACGCAATGTTATTTTTATCCATCCAATCCCATATGGAATTGCAATGGAGTTTGTCCTTATTTTTTTAGATATAAACCGTACGAATCTTTTCCCGTCAATCGATTGTGACATCAATCAAAGTTCAAAATTCCACGGAAATCCCATTTCCGCACAATACGTTCCATTATTTGAAACTTCTTATCTCCCACTTTCCGTTTCGTGAACTTTAAGCCGTTTGCTGTTTCCTGTTTAATTTGCATGCAAAACGTGTATTTTTAATGAATTCCCACATGCAGTTAACAAGAAAACACACGACTATCTAGTTAGCACCTAATTCCAACTAATCAGAGCAACTTTTTGTTTTCTTGTGTTACCAAAGTTCAGCAGAACTGATCAAATACGTGCATTTCAGGTTTCCACCAGGTTTCACCCCATACACCTCCCACACCTGTCAATTTTGACAGCGCAGACATAGATTGTCACAACTTGCTATCAATATCAAAATTCAAGACTTTGAATAACTTGTGGTTATCCGTAACCATACTCATATCCACAAACAGTATGTGGGGTAATTGCTCCGCAATCGGAAATAGCAAGAATATACGTTTCCACTCAATTATGAGTGAACCTCGTTGGGCATGAATGAGTGAGAGAAAAGTTCACCCGCGACGACAACAACTTGTTTTAATCATAACTCTCTCTCTCCCTAATTTGGCAATCGTGAATTTGTGAGCATGACCATGTTGTTGCCTTGAGAGAGGGTGGTGATGGTGATGGGGCGCGCGCAATAATTGTGACATCGGAAATAGCGAACAAGCGCAAAAAGACATTTCCAGTTGGTGATTTCATTGAGAATTCTCGGAAAAGCTTCAATAAAAAAATGTATACACAAACTTATACCTATGGATATAGAGCACACTGTCAGAGACTGGTACCGGCACGACCAGACGGAACACTCTGTAATAACTTTTTTGTGTTAACCAGACGTGCCGCTTGCGGTAGGATAGGTTATAGCAAACACCGATTCCGATATCGAGACCAGATAAAACGTCAATATTTGCACAAAATATTTTCACTCCACCAAGTGGGGATCTACTCGAGCATCACAATGGCTGTTTTGCCGTTAAATAAATTTGTTTTGAAAAGTCATGGGAGGTCAATGAAATCGGACCGACTTAACTGTCAATCCTTATAGGGCCAAATGCAAAGACAATTATTAAAATTTGGCAGCACTCTTAACATTTTATAGAAAAGTGCTTACTGCATACAGTGATGGGACAACAAAACAAAAGTCACAGACAACAACAAAACAATCATGACCACTATGGAATGTAAATGGCTTCATAAAAAACACCGAAGTTAACCTAAAAATGAGTTTAAAGGAATTTGCAACTGCGAAGTTTGTTTTCCACTTCTTTTTATGATTATTAATACGACTCGGACTCCGAACTGTTGTGTGTGGCTTTTATGGCCCACTAGATGTTTGTTTATACTGATTTAATGGTTACAAAGAATAATTTTTAATGCAATTTTAATCGGCGACATTTTCACTTGACTCCAATAAAAGTTCAAAAGAATAATAAAACAAAAAAAAAATAAAACTCCTCGTCTTTTGATTGCTCTGTTGCTCGCATTGGAATGTGATGAAGAGATAGGTACTTACCTTTTATTGTTATTGCTTAGGGTTCACCATAAATATTACACAAACGTCAGATATGTGAGCAATAAAACATTCGCCTGGTGAGAACAATAGCGACCCTACCGATGGAGCATTGAAATAAATAGCAAAAGGTAGTCATTTGTCGAAAAGAATGGTTTCTGTACGTCACTCGGTTTGAGAAACATAGCAGTCAAAAATGTTGACGAATAGATGCGTTTTCACGCATCTTTTCGATAATGGCTGTATTTTTCGGAAACATTAAATTCCAGTGTATATGACTTATCTAATGTCAAACCCTATTAAATTCCTTCAAATATCAAGTGCGACCATCTTGTTTTTTGCCAAAAAATTGTATTGATTGGTTTCACTTTTTTTCATCCTTTCCATGACTTTAGAAAAGAGTATGTATGTCCAAATAGTCAGTACTTGGGGGGTGAAAAAGTATCAAAATTTGTTGGGACGACGAGCTGAACAAATACTATTATTTTCCATCTACACGGGAAGAAGATGAAAAATCTTTATCGTGCTTTTGACAGCGTAAAAGTACACCTGTTTAAAGTGGTAGTGAGAGACCAGCGGATTTGCGTATGTGTAGATCTCCTACAATTATTTGCTGAGGCAAAGATTTAAAGTAAGGTGGCAATCGTTTATAATGAAGATTGCCATGATAACCTCAAACAATTGTGAAGCCTAAAAGCTGGATTAAATATTCTAATTTAACGTCTATATTCTACATTTTGATTTGCGGAAATGTTCTGCTTGTTCTTTCTTGAAAATTTTGTATTTTAGGGCGCTCCGCAAGCGTAATATGTTTTTCTAACCTGAGAAAATCTTCTCTAAAATCGATGCTTTATAGAATGACTTCTCGAAAATTAACGCACTCATTTAGGTAAACTTTAACAAAACCAGTACAGACGTTAATAAATCTTCTATAAGCCTTCAAATCGTCATAAACAGGCTACAACTAAAACGATCGAATGCAAAAATTCTTAAGAATTAATTGCTCCGAGAAATTAAAAATCAACTTTCGGAACTGATTACTATGCTTCGATCAACTGAAATTGTCAGCTCAGGCAACCAGAATTGGAATCCCAAATTGAAAGCATTAGGGTTATTTTCAGTTTTTTAAGCGTTTGCGAACAAATTTATGAAGTTGAACGTGAATAGTTCTTCGACTGCATCCTTCCTTTTCAGAATTATTTTGCATATACGACGAACGACGTCACTGTAATTTTTTTAGCTTAGCATAGTTAATAAAAAACAAAAAAGATGACGATCCATCTACTTTTTTTTTAATTATTCCGTTCGTTTTCGTTTGGTGAGAACATCAATATGATGATTGACAAGTTGCCACCACTTGTTACTTAAATTCGGAATGTTGGACCATTTAATTGCTTTGTAAATTCAACGACCGTTTAACGTCATTGTATAGGTGCTTAATTCAGTCCGCCATAACAAAGCTTACAATTTGAGAACCACAGAACTTATTTTGTATCAACAGAAATCCTCACAATAAAATTACGTTACCAAAATAAAATTATCTAATCATAAAAAGTGAAATTTCTGTGTCATCTGTAAATGAGTAATCGAACAATTGAAATCAAAAACTAGATTCGCAACCTTGCTCAATTGATCTGATTAAAAAGCGCAGTCGAAGATGTAAGTGTCCCAGAATGTATGATTTTGTTGCGAGTCTACGAGTTGTTTTCTAATTGGTATTTCCGTCGGATACGTCTGCTGAAATACATAAATTGTTTTCAATTGACATCCATATGGTTAAGTTAACCTTTAAATAGGCATTTATAATTTACACAAAAATTGCAGTTATTGTTAAGTGCGGGGCTTAGGTCAAACTATCGTTTCCTAATTTATATAATATTCACATTCTTTTCAGCCATTAATGCGCTGGTTAGATTCACATTGAAATTTTTTTTACGACTAAACTAACAACTAAATAACAGTCATAAAATAAAGTCACGCAACTGTGATAGCCTCTCGCAATATCGGTTGCAGACCGAAATTGAATAAATCGAATTATAAATAAAATCTTTTTTAAAAGTCCAGAGCAATTGCAAGGTTCAGATGAGCTGTTTGAAAATTGAATGGTGCATAGTGTGTCTTTCTGTGTTAGGAGGCACAGGTGTATCAATTTTACCGAGACAATCAATTAAGTCATCGCTGCATGCGGTAGTCCATGTTAAAATAATTATTTTCGACTTGAGAACGTTGTTCTGTTTCAGGATGTTGCATGGGTCCATACACCGTACATCCATGCTTGTATGGTTTAGCGTATGGTGTTGAGTGTTTGATTATGTATACGCTATGAGTGAACAAAAACGACATAGAGGATATGTTTACATTAATAATTGCGACCGGCGTCAATCAGGGATAGCCCAACATTTTTATTGTATGGGGTGATTGTACATGCAGGCTTGCATAGCATAAAGCCCTATTAGGTGTGAAGGAAGATAGCCTGTATTAGACTCGACAATGTCACTATTAATGGTGCGATACCTTGCTAAAAAAAAACAAGTAAATATCCCGTTCATAGGCTTTCATGGTGTCTTCCAAAATATTCTGTTGTTATTTTTATCACTAGCAGTTGATTTTCTCATGCAAAATTTTTCTTAAATTACGCGCTTACTTGACACCAAACAAAACAGTTCATCTCTTCACGTTAGTGGGTATAGGACAATACATATCACCTTTCAAAACATGAAATGGCGCATGTGCAAAATCTTAATTGGCGTATCCGACGTTTACGTCTGTTCTTTTGCGTTAATCAAAATAAAATCATTTGCGTCAAAAATTAAAGTTTTAATAGAACTATAACGGTTTGAGAAATGCAGACACGGCACTTCTTGTGAGGATAAATAACAACCGATAGATAAAATACACCAAATACCTCAAAATGCCAATTTTGCAGATACGCGACTTCGTGTTTGGAACGACAATGTGTTCTACCTGACAATTGTTGACTGAGTGCAGTGGAAAAGAATTAGAGACGTTCACGCTCGACTACCAAAAACACAAGATAACCGGGTCTGCAATGTAAAGTGGCAATCCAAATAAAGTCTCTGTGCTAAAAGTAGCAATAGCCATAGACAACAAGTCACAAGACATAGATATACAGTAGTCCCCGGTTAATTGATCCTCGTTTAATTAATCTTCCCGCTTAATTGCTTTCGGAAGCAAGCAAACATTCAATACAAAATACAAATGGAACTTTTCCCGTTTAACTGCATCTCGCTTAACTGCGTTTCCGTGTTAATTGCACTGATATATTCGGTGACTTATTTTAAAATACTTAAATATTTTCCCTGTTAAATGAAACTTAATAAAAATACCAGAATTTGAGCAAAAGTTTTATTTTAGTAGGTAATTTAGGTTAACATTGACATTGTCACCACATTTTGTTCAACAGTTTATCTAAATATTTTATGGTTCAACGAAAAACGCACCCTAAAAGTGGGCGCGGCGGTTGAATGATCTATGGACGAAATGTGCATTATTATTTTTAAAATATTTTTATCGAATCTATTTTTTGGATTTTCTTAAAAATGTACCTATAACCGTTTTTTAAGAAAAACATTCCTAAGAAGTGGTCGTGGCAAAAACTTTTCAAAATGTTTTAACCATTTGGCAAAAAAAAAACGCTTTTAGTGGCACATTTAGCTATAATCTATTGATCAATTTTTTTAGGTTTCATTAACAGCGTTACTTCATAAATTTGCATTTAAAGCAAATGCAAATTAATTAGTAATTCAAAAGAAAGTCCCATGGCAACCCTACCCACATGGTTCCCAGTTCCCACAATAATTCCAATTTTCAAGTGCAAGTATACCCGACCGAGAATCACGTCTCGTCCGTATTCTTTCAGCATCGTATACCAATACCACACGACATAACTCACTCATTATAAAATTTAACTCGCCTTTAGGCGCACATGAACAACCATCTACTTCTGACAGTCCGTATTTCACGGGTAAAAAACCCGATGACTCATCGCTGAATTTAGGATTTCAATTCGACTATACGACTACGATGAACATACACAACGAAAACAGACATAATTCTTCTCATTTATTGTCATCTGCTTTGCAGCACTTTTCTTTGCCAGTGCTTCTTTTCACTCATGTTCCACATTTTGTTTCTCCATTCTCGACTGGACTGTATGTGTGAGTGACATTCCAAATGCACAGGTATGCGTGTGGCATTGACAGCTGATACAATAGCAATATAGCATACGTATATACTACCGACTATTGTTGGTTCGCTTCTTCTCGGCGGATTTCCAGAGCTGGCCAGAAAAAGAAGAGTATAGTTATTTTTCGCCTTTCGCAGGCGACGAAGATTGCGACGTGTTTTGTTGTCACAGTGAAAAAAACAAAAAAAATCCGATTTGCAGATTTTTCCAACCTGCTACAAAACCAATTACCAATTACAAAACACAATTTCGCTTCGAAAAAGTCTAGGATTTGTTTAAATTGTGAAAATTATTGTGCTAAACGTCAGCGCGAATAAAGTGACACGAGATCGAATTTTTCTGTTTTTTTTTCTGTGTTCGTTTAAGGCGTGTTCCATATCCCAAGGGGGTGTTCGAGTGAAGTACACCAAGGTAGTAGAAGTGTCTACGATTCGAACAATTGCAGTGTGCAACACTTGCAATTGAAAACGAAATTGTGTCCTCTTTTTTTTCTTAATTGGTTTTGCAAAACAAGGCGAAAACTGTGAACGGGTGTGGTTCGTTTTGATGCTCGTTTGTTTGGCAAGTTAATAAGCCGAGAAAAGTGTGTTTTTTGTGTAAATTTGAATAAATTACAATAAAGCAGGCGACAAAACGACGTAGTTTCTTGTTTTTGACGTCGTTTCGTTAGGTCATTGGACAACCACCACCAATACCATCGTCAAAGCGGCAGCAGTAACAACAACAACAACAATACGGTTCCAGCAGTTCGCGAATAATCTGACAATCGGTGTCAATTACAGAGTTGCCATAGTATTGTTTTCGTCAATTTGTTTGTGTTTTGTGTGGTGTTTTTATTTTTATTGAATTTAATTTCTCCGCCAATATGAAGCTGAAGGTTGAGATGGATGATACCGCGTCTAGTTCAAATTCGAATGCCTCTTTTGGAAGCGAAGCGGGGGAGAATAGTCAAAACTCGCTTGATTTGAGTATCAGCGGTATTCCACAAAGGAATAATCTTATCGTAAGTATTAAATGCCTCTAGGCGATATTTACATAAAGCTCACAAGCTGTATTTTACCTGGCAGTCGGTATTTTTACATAAAAACGCCGCTTTTAGATTAGAGTTTAGTTGGTGTTATATGTATGGGAATTCATGAGGAGTACCTACTTAATCGTACTTCAACTATTTAATTATTTATTGGTATCTTCTGTATCTATTGCCTTATATAACTACCCTACCTTGAAATTTCTTTTTAAATGTGAATTATTTAGCTGTGACATATTTATCTATTTAAAATCATTTAATATACCTAAAATATTTTTTGACGTTTCTCTTATTAGAAACAATTTTTATGCCTAAAACACATTGACACAAAACAGCAACAATAACACTACCAGCTTTTTGATGATTCTACCGACTTTTTTAATGTGTGAGGGACAATGCAAAATAAACTGCCTGACGTTTCTGTGTTAATGTCTCTAACATAACTGTTAGTAAGTAGATAGTTTTAGTTTTGTTTCTTTATTTGACTTTATAGTCATTTCCGAACAAATTGACTTTAGCACAAACTCACCTTTTTCAATTTATTTTTTTATTCCACTTACTATTTTATGCAGACAATTTAGTAATTTTTTAAAACCGTCGCTCTCAATTCCTTTGAAAGTTATTAAACCATAAAAATTCGAAAAATCCCTATAGAAATCAACAATTTTTTTGACATTTCACACATAGCTGAATGATAAATAAGAAGACGAACATTCCACTGCAGCACTGCCAGATAAAAAATAAAAACTACTTATTTCCCAAAATATAAAAATAAAAATCAAAGGATTTTAAATATCTTTCTTAGCTCACTCAACTTCATTTGTCTGGTCAGCGTATGTAATGTAAAGTCGTCAGGCAGGTGCCTAAGTCCAACAGTTTTTTTGTTTACGATACTCTGGGTGAGGCGCTTTGCGGGAACAAAGGATTTTAACTCCCTTTCTGGGGACAGTCCATGCCCACGCAACTTCGTTGCTCCGCTCAGGGTATGTAAAGTCGTCAGGCAGGCGCCTTAGTCTACAGTTTTGTTTGTTAAAATATTTTTATTTGGTAAGTTTTTTTTCAACATGGCAATGCTGCATACATCGCTGCAGCATAAAAAAGTCAAACTACACACAATTTGTATGGAACTATAACCAAAAAAGTGCAATTCTATTTTAATCATAACTTTGGAACTAAATGATCAGCACACGAAGACAAATCGTTTAAGTCAAAAAAGTGAGTTTGTGCTATTAGTGTAAATTTATGCCGTCATTTCATTCATTCATAATACCTACTATAAATACGACACATATTTATATTCGATTTTATTGGTATCTCGGGTGATTAGAAAAATAAAAAAGTCAACTTCTTCCATTCGGAAGGTCCAATTTTGCTTCACTTTTCGGTCTGTATTCCACGAATTAGGCGTGTTATATTAGCCTGTAAGTCTTCAGTAGTGTTCGGCTTGTTCACACAGGGCCATTTCGAGATATAAGCTGCTCAACAAATTCATCCTTCAACATTTCCATTATTTCACGAGCTGTTTGGCATGTGGCACCGTCTTAATGAAACCACATGTCAACCAAGTTCAACTCAGCCAACCGGGGAAAATAAAAGTCGCTTATCATGGCTCGATATTGTTCGCCGTTGACGGTTACAGTTTTTGCTTTGGACCGATCATGCCAACAGCCCATAAACAACATCAAACCTTACGTTTTTTCGGGATTCATCGGTAATTCTTATATGGCATGTGGCTCTGCTTATTTACGTATCCGTTGAGTCAGAAATGATCCTCATCGCTAAACACATTTTTTCGATAAAAAAGCGGATTTTCGTGGAGCTGCTCTAAGGCCCATTCACCAAAAATTAGACGGCCTGCACAAGTTGAATTTTATAGGCTTTCAAACCCAAATCGACACGTAAAATTTTCCATGTGGTTGTGTAACACATGCCCTATTGCTGAGAACGTTGACGAAAGAAAGAAAAAGAAACGCTCCGACGAATTGACATTTCACGCTACGACTGTAATATTTTCTTCGGTACGCCCTGTACGCATGGGAGTCAATAGTTTAATGTCCAACAAACTAAATTTTGTGCAAAATTTGGTGATAACAGGACGAAATGTTGATTCACCAGGTTGATTATGTCGACCATCGTTGCTCGTTTGTAAATATTTCCATGATTAATTGGCAGAGTATGCTGAAAACTTTTCACTTTGACAGGTGACGTTTGGACGCCATTACGAACCAGTGCGGCCAACCTAACAACTAAACTCTTAAAAAATCTCCCGTTATATTATTTTAAATATTTTTTTAAATGTTTATATTTTCTAAAACCATTTGCGTTTTTCTTGAAAGTGTCATTGAGAAGCACTAGTCCACGATACATGTAATACACAACAGTGAGTGTCACCTCACGTGAATCAATTTTTGTTGCTAGGGGTAGCAACTCTATAAAATAAAGTTTCCCAGTTTAAAGTGAGGTGTGTTCATACGGAATATTTTATTAATCCGCGTTTGCATTGCAATTGACAGCTAAATAAAATATATCTCAGCTGGTATGATAAAATTTGGTACACGTGGTCCTTATGACTCTTAGAAGAACAAGTGAACAAATTATGAAATACAGTTATATAAATTTAAACATTTTATCCAAAAAATCCACTTTTTGGGGTCATTTTCATTTAAAGCCCATTTGTATGTCCTACTCCATAGCATATGCAATTTAAAATCGTGAACAAGACGTGGTGATAATGTTATTTTTTATATTTCGTTCCAAAAAAGTTTTTAGCCACACCCGCTTTTTAGGGATATTCATTTTAAAGATGGGACGTGATAGGATATTTACGATTCGCACAGCTGATTGTAGCCTTCACATATGATTTACTAAGTTTTGCTGACCTGATGTGTTTATTTTTGCGGTAAGGCTATGAAAAGAAATAAAAAATCATCTTGGCTTGACTTAGGTAAACATGTATAGAAATGGAGTGCGTATTTTTAATAGAAGGTATCCAGCTAAAAGACGCTGATTGTATAAGTCTTGTTCCGACTAATGCTTTGGATGTCAAAACAGACGTGAAGCATGATGTATGCATCATTGCGGCACATGTGCTCAAGGCTTAAATTAAATAAAATGTTAGCCATTTTCTGTTTGATTCATATTTGCCAATAACTGTGGCATAAAGTTAAGAATCGTTTATTTAAATGTAGGTAGTTCATGTGTAAAAACATATGCTGTTCGGATCTATACCAATAACTATATGAGCTGTACATGCGACATGGTCAGAGTCTTCAATTCCCAGCCATACGTCGGACGAAGTAGAGGAATACCACGCCTTAAGTGGCGCGCACAAGTTGAAACCGACCTCAACCAACTTGTAGTGCACAACGGGAGGCAGTTGGCTAAGGACCGGGCTAATTGGAGAGGCAGTTTGGTTTAGGCCCAGGTTCACTCCGGACTGTAGCGACTGACTCTTTTAAAATGAGTTGCTAGAATCTGTTGTGGATTCGTTATTTTCACCTTTGAAGAAGAGAAACTAACTAAATAACTTACATCTATACTAAATAGTTAAAAATTCAAACAAAACTCATATTTTAAATCTCACTTGTGGTGCGACTAGTAGGCCTTATAAAATACGAAGTCTTACAAGAAATCAAGTTAAATGAACTAAACCGACATCTAGCGTTTAATGACGTAAAACTACTCAAAAATCGTCTGGTGTAATGAAGAATTCACTTTGTCGTTTTGTTCTGATTTCTCGTTAAACGACTGCTGGAATATCCAAGTTCAGATATTTCCGTCATTGCATATACCTATGTAGGTACATAATAATATATTATGATTACCTTGGATAATGTTGGGTAAGAAGAAGAGCCGGTGATGTGAAAAAATGAACTAAATTCTGAAAATAAGGGGTTCGTAGGAAAATCAAGCGATGAGAACATATATTTGGCAATACATTGTGATTGATTGAGAGTTCTCGGATGAAGAGTCTGATCAAATGCGAACAAATATTGTATTGTCAGGATGAGTTTAGTAAAAGATCGGGGATGAATAGTTGATAATAGCTGTTCCAAAAGCCATTTGCAAAAAATTTGAAACAGGGGCCCCTTAGCACTGAACTCTAAGAAACAGCAACTGCTTTTATATAACTTACTTTGTTAACAATCTTTTTCTAACACTGAAGTTATTCATTAACCGCTGAAGTGCTGATTTACTTGTAACACAAAATTGAAAGTATTGCACTTAAGTATTGCACAATGTAATGATAATATACTCCTAATGGCGTCTGATAAATTTGGATTTTTTAAAATTTTATGGACTAGGACTAAACCCCAACAAAATGGAACTGGTCCTTTTCACAAACCAGTCATCGAACCCGGAATTTATCCTGTCTGCCTGGGAAGGTTTATTTTTTTGTTAATTCAGTATTAAATATCTTGGATAATAATAATTGAAAAGAAACTGAAACGGAACCTTAATAAAGACGACACGGTGTAAACAGCTAACGTTACATTTGCACAAGAATATAAATTCTACAACGTGGTTGTAAACATGCAATGTATACATGTAATACTATGATTGGTATGGTGGAAATCAATGAAACAGTCGAAAAATATGACATCAGAATTACTTAGCTATTACTAAAAAACAAAGAATGTTTTTTTTATTTACGTAAACAACCATGGTTTTAGAGACAATCTTGAACCCCACACTTATCAATTTTCATATAAAGGGTGTTTAAATTTTAAGGGACGATGTTGATTTTGAATTTGATTTTGAACACAAATTACTGTCATTTCTTTTTATCATAAAAATATTGGTATTGTTCAATTTTGTTTGGAACAAAATATCGGCCAAATGGCTGCCGCGACTTCGGCGGCACACCTCCATCCGATGGTCCAAATTTTTGTTGACGCTGAGTAGTAATTGAGGTTCTATGCCGTTAATGTGTCGAATTATCTCATCCTTTAACTCTTGAATTCTTGCTGGCTTATCGACGTACACAATTTCTTTCAAATAACTCCAAAGAAAGAAGTCCAACGGTGTCAAATCACATGATCTTGGCGGCCAATTGACATCGCCACCACGTGAGATAACACGGCCATTCGATTTGTCGCGCATAAGAGCCATTGTTTCTTTAGCTATGTGGCAAGTGGCACCGTCCTGTTGAATCCACATATCGTCCACATCCATATCTTTTAATTCGGGCCATAAAAAGTTCGTTATCATCTGACGATAGCGAACACCATTCACAGTAACTGTCTGACTGGATTCATTTTGGAAAAAATACGGCCCGATTATGCCGCCAGCCCATAAACCGCACTAAACATTCACTCCTTGTGTGTGCATTTGTTTTTCGACAATCACTCTTGGATTATGATTCGCCCAAATGCGGCAATTCTGCTTATTGACGAATCCATTGAGGTGAAAGTGTGCCTCATCACTGAAGATGACTTTCTTCGAAAATTGATCAACCACTGTTAACATTTCTTGCCACCATTGACGACGCTTGAAATGGTCAAGAGGCTTTAGTTCTTGAGTCAATTGCACCTTGTAACCGTTTAAATGCAAGTCTTTATGCATAATGCTCATCAACTACGAGCGTGAGAGGTGCAATTGTTGGGCACGACGACGAGTTGAGGTGAACGGCTCTTCAGCCACACTATCGCGAACAGCAGCAATATTTTCTGCAGTAAGAGCTGTACGAGCATGCACTGGTGTTTTCGAATCTCCTACAGACCCGGTTTGCTAAAAGTTTTGCACGATTTTTCCGATTTTACGTGCATTTGGACGATTAAATTGATCAAAAAAATCATGAAGTGCACGCTATGCATTTTGATTTGAACGCACATTTTCATAATATGCTTGAATAACTTTTACGCGTTGCTCGATTGTGTATCTTTCCATGGTTCAAATTGCGCTTGTCTGAAATTGAGAAATGTCAAATGAAATGCAGAAAAAAACTTGACGTTTAGATGTGATTCACATTCACCCCTTTAAATTTAACCACCCGTTACGATTTGGCAAAGCAAAAGCTCGACATAAAGAGGCTTAGAACTAATGTTTCACAGCAAAACATTGAAGTCAGTACCATTTTATGACGGAGCGTCTAACTGCATTACCTCTCACCCGTTTAAACAAAACATAGCAAGGTACATATTATAAATAACAATCATGGCAAGATGGGACAAGACTATGCTACCCATATCATATCTCCTTTTCAGGTCAAAATTAAAAAGTTACGTTACATGACGCATTATCGTCAACAATCATCACGCAATTCCTTTGCATATTTCAGTCAATAATTGTCCACTAGAATAGAAACACGTAGTTGTCAAATATGAACTTGCAAATACAGCTTAAATCAAAATTGCGGTCACATACCATTTGTCTAGGGACATAAAATTCAACCTGTATTTTCACGAAATTCCCTTTCTCTTGTAATTATATACTGCCATTGTCTCTTAAGCTTGATAATAAATTTAAACTTGTAACATGTATATAGACATTACACACCTTTTTTGCACAATCACCCAGATAAACATTACGACGTGGGTGGGACAAATAATAATAAAAAAAAAAACGCAATTAAATTAATAAAAAAATACACATACCTAATCTTTTTTTATTACTTTCTTTATATTTTTTTTCGTACACAAAATCCATTTTCAGCAAATTTTTTTATTTCATTAAAAGAAACAAACAAAAATATAACCATCGTTCGTTTTCAAAAGACCATAAACGTTCTGTGATTTTATACATCCGCCTAGTTAAAAAAAATCCCTGATATCCTTGAAAACGTGTATCGTGAAAAAACATAACGCATTCCTTGGATCCCTAAAGACTGTCGAACACACGACACCACACCAACAGCTGCTGTCATCATTGTTTTTTTTTTTTCATTTAAATGGGGCGCCGAAACCACGGGCAGAAATCTAATATCATCCAGTTTTCTTCCAAAGGCTAACATTTCAGGTTAAATATTCCACGACTTATCAAAATTATGTTGTACGTAAAGTGGCTTTATAAATATAGGATAAGTTGTTTGGTGGCGCCACGCTTCAACACGCGTATTTGTGTTTCAGCTCTTGGAGCATTCTGTATTAGTTCTTGGGTTGGCTTTACTATATCTTGGTTATGTAGGTGAGATCTGTTTTATCTTATGGTATGACCTTTTATGACAAAAGGAAAGCCATTATTCAATCACGTTCTTAGCAAGGGTTTGTTGAGATGTCACCTAAAATGCTGATGTATCAGTTGCTCTGTACAATAAATAGAGTTTATCAAAAAAATATCGTATGCAAAGCGATTTACGTTTTGTCACAGATTTCGAGCTTTTAAAAATGTATGGGAAAACTTCATATATTGATGTGAATGTCTGGTATTCAAGCACAGTTTTCGATTTGAATTTCTTCCGATGATGTCCGACGAAGAATTGTTGCAGGATCAAACGATGTTTTCATTTATTTTGTTCCGAAACTTATACTTTGAAACCAAAGAGAGTTTTAAGCTGACTTTCATCTCGGAAATTCTTTGAACAGATACCTCGATAAAGCTTAATATTTCGTCTAAAAAATTGCCATTAACTTGTTGTTGCTATAAGATCCATTCTGCGTACGTTTGGGCCTCTGCATGGCTTACGGGCTTCAAATGATGTTACACCGGTTGACGCTTTGATGAGACGGTGCGGCTCAGTAGTCTTGTGAGGTGATCGACATGCATCAATCGTTATGGCCATCATAATGGTGAAGCAAAGAACAGCCGAAGTACAACCCATTCGCTTCCTTTTTCCAACCGTAGCAAAGGTTATCCTGTTACCCTTCCGCAGTGCGTAAGCCAGTTGCACTCCCTTTTTTATTTAGAACTTGTCCATGTAACTTGAAGTTCTGGGTGGACTGGCGGCATTCTCGCATTATTCGTGTGACCTGAATATACACAGCAGGTGGCCATGGCTCAGAGGAATGCGTAGTTGACTGCTAAGCCAAACGTTGCGGGTTCAAGCCCCAGCTTCGGCAGCATTTGTTTTCTACGAAAATCGCCAGCTTATCTGAGGCCACCTGTGCGATAATATGAGACAATATTAATCTATGTCTCCTCCTCTGTGCCACGTAGATGTATGTTATATGTCTTTCCTTCTTTGTATCTATCTTTCTCTCTCTGTTGTATTAATGTCTTGATCTGTCCCAGCCGATGGCCTCAGTCGCCAGTGCTGTTACGTGTCTGTAGTTCGTTGCATTCATGTGCGAAGTACTGTGATGTCCAATGTCCAATGAATATACACACCCTGACCTGACCCTGTTAACTGTCTGTCACGACTCGCAATTACCACTGTAGAGACATGCCTTTACACGTCGATATCATGTCCAGAATGGAACAGACTCTATCTCTCTTGCCTCGGGGATTAGCGGCAATAGTAGACGCAAAACGAGACAGCTGATAAGAAGACAAAGTAAAGTCGTCACAGAACAACGTCGCGTACGCCGTGCGTAGCCAACAACGTCATAAACTCGCAATGCGTTAGCTTATCTATGTCTGTTTTTCTCACCAGAAATTCGCGAAATTGAAAACCTAACACCGACAACACTTCGATTAGACCGGTCACTCTGGAGGGGGAGATTGCAGTTCTGGTGGACCTTCCTCAGCAATTGAAGGAATATATCCGAAGTTTCGGGATACACCGTAGAGAAACGAAATAAATTATCAGGTCAGTTGTCGAGACCGGGTGTCTTAGCATCTCTGGGCTTACCATCCATTGGCCTCATCAGAGTACTTACAAACCAAAGAGTATAGAACTACATAGAGTACGTATCAGAGCTAAAATTTTGTTTGCCGTTTCAGACGCGGGCGCTAAGTACCAAGTAGAAATTTCGTAGATCGTATGCGTCGGCAAGGCCGTTGTTTGATGCTGGGGTAGAAATGTGAACACTGGGGTATCAATATCAGTACACCACATAGAAAATATTCGTTGTATGAGATGCGCACTCTATGTAATTCTATACTCTTTGCTACAAACCTAACCTTACCAAATATTGTGCGTGTATTTTCAAATCTTAAGTGAAATTCCCTGAAGGCTATTTTGTCTGGAGAATCAAGTTTTTTCAACAGGGACGCTACAAAAGTTGAGCGACAGGGACAGCAAACGACGCCATATTTCTTGCCGCTCTTTTGACATTTCTCTTCAGTAAAGTTTGCCATTTCATGATGGAAAGATATTCGATCCAACAACGAGTCGAAATTATTAAAATTTACAACCGAAATTCGGAGTCAGTGGGCTCAACGTTAAGAGCGTTACGTCCAATTTATGGTCACAATCGTCCTAGCAGATCAACAATTAAGCGTCTAGTGGAAAAATTTGAATCCACAGGCACAGTACAAATGTTCCCGTGCCAGTGAGACAAAGAAGTGCTCGTTATGTCGAGAAAATTGCTGCCGCTGAGGCTTCAGTTGAAGAAAGCCCAAATGTGTCTCTCACACGTCGTTCTCAAGCGTTGGGCATCTCTGTGACGTCGTTGTGGCGAATTTTGCGAAAAGATCTTGGCTTACATCCTTACAAGATTAAATTGACGCAAGAACTGAAGCCGTTTGACCACCAGAAGTGTCGTATGTTCGTAAATTGGGCTGAGCAACAACTTGAAAATGATTCGGATTTTCGTCAATAAACAAAATATGCGGTATTGGTCAGGCAGCAATCCACACGTACTCCATGAGTCATCATCGCATCCCGACAAAATTACGGTTGTGGGCCGTACTTCTTCCGTGATGATCAAGACCGGCACGTTACTGTGAATGGGAATCGCTACCGTTCAATGATAACCGAATATTTTTTGCCCCAATTGGATATGGACTTGGAGGACATGTGGTTCCAACAGGACGGCGCCACAAGCCACACAGCGAATTCCACAACCAATTTATTGGAAACCATGTTTGGAGAACGTGTTATCTCACGAAATGGTCCAATCGCTTGACCGCCTCGGTCGTGCGATTTGACGGCGTTAGACTTTTTCCTGTGGGGCTACGTCAAGTCTATGATCTATGCCAACAAGCCAGCGACGATTGATGAACTTCGTACGAATATCGAACGTAAAATTGCACCAGTATCGGCCGATTTATGCTTGAAAACCGTCGAAAATTGGGTTCAGCGTCTGGACTTCTGCAAGCGTGCCCGTGGTGGCCATGCAAAAGAAATCGAGTTTCATACATAATGGCATCGAACGTACTTTTACAGCAATAAAGAATTTCATTGATATCCAAAACCTAACCTTACCAAATATTGTGCGTGTATTTTCAAATCTTAAGTGAAATTCCCTGAAGGCTATTTTGTCTGGAGAATCAAGTTTTTTCAACAGGGACGCTACAAAAGTTGAGCGACAGGGACAGCAAACGACGCCATATTTCTTGCCGCTCTTTTGACATTTCTCTTCAGTAAAGTTTGCCATTTCATGATGGAAAGATATTCGATCCAACAACGAGTCGAAATTATTAAAATTTACAACCGAAATTCGGAGTCAGTGGGCTCAACGTTAAGAGCGTTACGTCCAATTTATGGTCACAATCGTCCTAGCAGATCAACAATTAAGCGTCTAGTGGAAAAATTTGAATCCACAGGCACAGTACAAATGTTCCCGTGCCAGTGAGACAAAGAAGTGCTCGTTATGTCGAGAAAATTGCTGCCGCTGAGGCTTCAGTTGAAGAAAGCCCAAATGTGTCTCTCACACGTCGTTCTCAAGCGTTGGGCATCTCTGTGACGTCGTTGTGGCGAATTTTGCGAAAAGATCTTGGCTTACATCCTTACAAGATTAAATTGACGCAAGAACTGAAGCCGTTTGACCACCAGAAGTGTCGTATGTTCGTAAATTGGGCTGAGCAACAACTTGAAAATGATTCGGATTTTCGTCAATAAACAAAATATGCGGTATTGGTCAGGCAGCAATCCACACGTACTCCATGAGTCATCATCGCATCCCGACAAAATTACGGTTGTGGGCCGTACTTCTTCCGTGATGATCAAGACCGGCACGTTACTGTGAATGGGAATCGCTACCGTTCAATGATAACCGAATATTTTTTGCCCCAATTGGATATGGACTTGGAGGACATGTGGTTCCAACAGGACGGCGCCACAAGCCACACAGCGAATTCCACAACCAATTTATTGGAAACCATGTTTGGAGAACGTGTTATCTCACGAAATGGTCCAATCGCTTGACCGCCTCGGTCGTGCGATTTGACGGCGTTAGACTTTTTCCTGTGGGGCTACGTCAAGTCTATGATCTATGCCAACAAGCCAGCGACGATTGATGAACTTCGTACGAATATCGAACGTAAAATTGCACCAGTATCGGCCGATTTATGCTTGAAAACCGTCGAAAATTGGGTTCAGCGTCTGGACTTCTGCAAGCGTGCCCGTGGTGGCCATGCAAAAGAAATCGAGTTTCATACATAATGGCATCGAACGTACTTTTACAGCAATAAAGAATTTCATTGATATCCAAAACCGTTTTTGTTTTTTTTTGAAAAAAAAGTTTGTAGCTCTCTTATTGAAAAACCCTTTATTTTCAGATGAACAATCTCACTTAATGCTTGATTGGTTTTATTAAACCGAGATGCACTATCACGGATAGGTCACTTTAGGGAACAATAAAATCATAAAATATATCGATAAAAGCAACCAGTGGTGACCGAAAAATACACGACATTTTTGAACCGTCTTCGCAAAGATGTCACCATTTTGGTAATGTAGTGGGTTGCCACAATTTGTATTCGCTGTGCGTGCGTGTAACGTGGGACAAACATGTCAGCCATAAAATTCGCTCGGATAACCCTATTTTTACGGATATCCATCTAATTATATCTTAAACAAGCTAACACCTCGGTTATACTTTCTTTTTATTTTATTAAGACACAATTATAAAAACTGAAGATCGGAAAAACAACAGAAAACACGGCGGGTTATTGGGGATGTGTTGAGTACAAAGGTTATTCTTTACAAGTACGTAAGTATATAGGTACCTACCTATGTACGAAATCATTCAGGATTCTGAAACCCTGGGCGTTGCTTTAATTTTGCTCTTACCAATATGTATACGCCCACTTTGCAAAGACCGCAACAAAGTTTGAAAAAAAGTGCGAAAAGCCGGCCTCCTTCGACTTTGCAAATGCAACAATAAACCACAACCATGGCAGCGACGTGCTTAGTTGTCATTGTCAGACAACAACAAAATCCGACAACGACTTAATGAAACAAAAACGACAAACACTCGGATTTAAATGAGTAAAACGAACAACGAAAATAAACTCTGTCCATTAAGCAAATCAGTTTAACAGTAATCCGATGCAGCGACATTAGCCGTTCACCCCTGCTGTCACTGTCACCGTCTGTCTACCTGTGTCATTAAGCAAAACGCCACTGACCTGACAGCGATCACATCGACGAGCATTCGGTAACACTTGCAGCCGCGTGGTTTTCATGCATGCGTATCTAGTATAATTTCCCTCCAGATACTCTGACTCTGATACTAGCCGGAGCCGCCATCGTCGTCAAACATGCAGTGACACGTTCGTTTTGGCATGTAGTAGGTGGCTATCGGACTTAGGAACGGCTAATTTAAAAATTAACGTCACCAATCATGTTCGAGCGTGCGCGATATTGTGCTATCAAGAAACAGAATAACTAAAATATAGAAAGCCGATCCGAAAAAGAAGACAGCAGTATAAAGCTCTGCGCACATCATTTAACAAAATTTAACAAATCTGTCGTAATGCAAAGTGAACAAAGGGTGACGTCATCTTTGTATTTATATTACGTGACATTGTGCAATGTGCGTGTTGGTTTGGAAATCCCCAGTTCCCCATCGGATGTTTTTATATTTCCCCTTGTGGGTTCGTTTTCTTCTCAGTTTATAGGTACATTGTTGGCGTTTCTTTTATGACATTCTTCTCTGGGCTCGAGTGAGATTCTTGTCATACTTGGAGCATGAGTAAGAGGTAAAACGTTGACAGGAGGAGAAAACACCGGTTGCACGACTCACGGCAAATGGTGCACTAGAGGTTTGGGGCGGATTTGGGACTTACGAGTATGTTGGCATTTGGCAGGTACATGGTGTGGCCATGGGTGTACCTGTAGCGGTATGTTGAAGTTTGTGAAGAACAAGAGGAGATGTTAAGTGGTCCATAACTTAGCCTGGTATGTGTATTATTTTTGTTATATGGTAGTGTAGATTTACTGTGAATGTTGAAAGTGTGTAAACACGCCTATAAGAACTAAAAAAAAAATTAATTCCGGATATACATTTAATATTCTGACGTCACTAGAAGTCGGTGACATTTCGTGGTGCGAAAGCAGCAGTGTTAAAGCGGTTTTTATTGGTATGTCAATTCAGAAACATGAAAACAATTTATTATTTTACGATCGACACAAGGCGTATCGTCCAATATTCTGTGCGTCCAAGCCTTCAAATTAAACAAGCCTATCCAAGTTCACCCGAACATAAAAATAAGCGATGTCCATTTATATTATTTAAACCTTATTAGATGACAGACTTGATCACATTAATATATTGTCTACCAGCATTTTATAAAGATGCAGGAAGAGTTCTGTGTATCGAACCGTTTTATCGGTTTAAAAAAAAAGTTTGAATATTGGTTAACACAGGGGAGCTGATAATGCAGTAGCCTTTGCAACAAACTCATATTCTCTAACTTCACTCGTCTAGACTTGGTCAATCCGCAATTGCACCCCAACATTTGCTAACCAAACATTTTCCAATTTTCACGACAATGATAGGCAAAACGGTCGCGGTCATTCGTTCATAAAAAAGGGATGAGGAAAGCAATATCTAAGCTTAAATCCTTTAAGGTTGACATTTTATTTATAAGGTTACTCAGAAGCATGTCTAATAAATCTCATTTCAGTATCGCATCATTAGGCCAATCTACAAAAGGGGAAATCCCTGTTAGTGCGCTTCGGACTCAGAAGTACGTAAATGAGATACCTATATGCCATACTGATACTATGAGTCCTTCTGAGTTCTTCTTTAAGCAACCTTGTTAGCCCTCACGACAATGATGAAAAAAATCGATACCCATCCAGTTTTAATCGATTTCAATACCTCATATTACAGATATCCTACTCCATTTAGGTAATTTTTTTTGTGTTTGAAAATTCGGGGGTGTGGCAGAAAACGTTTAAAAAAATTTATTGCACCAAGAAATGTTATGTAAAAAAAATAATTTTGACAAAATGACAGTTTTGAAGTCAATAATTCTTGACCTGAGTAGCACCCGGGGTTTTCAGCGTGAATACGTTCCAACTGCAGGTCGTAGGTCGTTTTTACGTATTTTTTGACGTGGTAAGGACAGTTCGCTGTCAGAAAAACCCCCAACATGGGTTGGGTTTGCACATGCCTTAAATTGAATGGTTCTTGTGTGTGTCGATAACCAACCAATTCATTTCCACTTGTGTCAAATCGAAACCTTCTGGAGAGATGATTAGCATGAATAGATAAACATGCTCCACTTTCTAGAAATAATAAATTAGCTTTCTTTCTTTTAGCTAAAGTAAGTAACCTTATATGCCTTTCAGTGCCAACACTTTTGGCATCCACGTTGTAAATGTTATTTGCACGTTTCAATTGGATTTTTTTTAGTTAAAGACGATGTGACGTTTTGTTGGTAAATTCAAGTATTTTCTACGTCACTAGGTCTTGACAGTCCTTACAGCTATTTGCACTTTTAGAATACACCTTTTGTAAACTACAATTCAGCAAAAATTTAAACTTAGGTATGGGACCTACATGCAAGAGCAGCTATTATTTTGTTTCAGTTTCAGAAGAATTATATAACTCCAACAAATTTTAGAAGAGTTAAAACGTCCTGTTCACTGATTTTACGGCGATCTCGGATCGATCTATAAGTGGAAATTAAATGATTTCATTGCATTTCCATCTGCAAATTAAATTCTAATGAACGATATAAATTGAAAATCATTTAAATAGCCAGCAATATTTAAAATCCGACCAGCCTTAAGTACGTTAGGTGATAAATAATAAATGACCGTCGTAATTCGGAATTTAAATGAATTTGTTAAAATCTTTTCGATTACTTGCCCACAAACTGTTTTTTCCCACTGTATTCTGACAACTGTCATGTGTCAGTTATGTTATTTAAAAGAAAAATGCTCGTACATCTATATAACGCGTTTCCCCGCGCGAAAACGTCATTATTTCCAAACTCACCAACATTATGACATGCAACAGAAAGCATCAGCATTCAACATCTTTTAAAGAAAATTCACCTCTTCTCCAATGACACTTATTACTGACAGCTTATCACCGTTTCTCTTTTCGTAGAAATCGTAAACATTCCGAAGGTTACGGTTCCATTTGCATTGGAATGCCATCGGAATTGGTTCGGGTTATTCAATTCAATTTATCTCGAGCACCTTTTTCTTGCTCATCGCCATCATCAGCCATCGCGCATCTTCTCTTAAATAGAGTGAAAGAGTTGTTTCGCTCATGCTTGAATGCATGAATGAAAGTGTGTAAAATGAACATTTTCAAGATTTCCCCCCTGACAATCACGCACTCAATAGATGTTGCGGATTGTTGTGGCGACTCGTCTCTTTTTTGTTCCTCTCGTTTGTTTTTCTGGGGATTTCCGATTTTGGTCGAAGTGTTTGTTGCCTTTTTCTCTGCAGGAGGCCTCTTTTCTCTGTCCAATTAGGCACCGTTTTTTTTTTGTTTTGTTTTGGTTCTTTTTGTTCTTATGGTGTACCTTGCCCCTTCTTCCGCCTACAACTCGTTCGTTTTTGAAATACTTATCACGGTTCGTTTGTGCACATTTTTCATGAGCACTCGCTCCAATGTGTTGGTCTTTTTGAGTGATTTTTTCACAGTTTGCGGATGGAAATAAAAAAAAATGTTTGAAAAGAAAGCACGCGAAACGACACCCGATAAATGAATGGGTAAAGTATGATGAGTCACCAAACGATTTCGGGGATACACTACACTCGATTTCAGTGATTTCTTGGAAATTCACAAAACTCGGTTATGCTCAATGGAAGAGGGCTTACAAAGGGAGCGGTGTGAGATTAAAGCGCGTAGGTAGGATAGGAACCTTGTTTTTCAATAAATTTTCTTGGAAAACTGAAATCGATTTTATTGCCGGTTTTCATTTTCCAAATCGTAAACACTTAATATCTGCGAGTTAAGTGGCTCTGCCGATGATAACATTGTGTTCCGCGAATGTGTGATAAGATTTGTCAGCGTAAAAATTCAAGGTAAACAGATGTGAGACACATATTTCCTAGGTTCATAAAATGATGCATGACTTCCTCTTTAAAAGGGAAAAGGTATCGCAATTTGGTGCGTTGTTTGACGTCGTCGCCAATTTGTCTTGACTTTGAGATTAGATTTCAGTCGGTTCGTCGGTAGTGATGAATTTTCGATAATGTCAGTTGGCAAACCTACGTCACTTCCGGTTTTTTGTTTGGTTCTTTGGAAAGTCACTTCCATTTTGTGTATAAGGGGTTAGGGCCAATGTAATAAAATGACTGGACGCATTTGCTATTTAATGGCGTCTCAGAAAATTTGATTGATTGCGCCGAAATAGGTGCCTACTTAGCCTAGTCGTTATGCAAAATGGAAACAAAAACTGACGGCTTAATCAATTTTGACAAAGTAAGCTTATGCAATCGCATTCAACTCATAGATAATTATATTATGGGTAACAACCTAGTGGCTTTTTTTCACACGTCACGTCGACAAAGTGGTTTAATGGTCTGCTGACGTTGTAAAGATATGAAATGAGTAAATTACTTTGTAAAACTTGAAATTGCTTTTAATTATGGATTCAAAGTTATATTAAGATTTTAATTTTCATTTACAGGGTGGGATATCTTGGATTGACCGATGTTAAGTGCAGAATGTTTTACTATTTTTAGCAATACCTATACCCTTTAATCTTTTAATATTCTTAAGTCGTAACGCACTATTATCGAAAGTTCCGCGCAAATGATATATTGACCACGTTTTCAATTTCGGACCATACAAATTTGGATTTTTTGTGGGTTAAAATTTAGGACATAGACATTGAAATGCATTTTTGGAAAAAATCGAATTTGTAAAAAGCGTACTGTGTTATAAGGCAACAACAATCCACCTCATAGACGATTCTTTTATTTCTAGCTGCAACGTTCGAAAACAGCGAAGACTTGTAGGAGCAGAGTTAGGGCGCTCATAGAGCGTCATAGTTTCGCCACATCTGAGAACATTTTAGAAGCGTTAAGGGATTCAATTCGATCTACGGAAAGATCGAGTGTCAAAATAACACCATTCAAAAACTAACTTGTACTTCAACCGCCTCTTTATATGAGAAAGAGGTCATTTATTACTATTTTTCACTTTTATGTAACAAATTGGAGGGTAATTACTAACCGAAGAGTTCCCGGTTTAAGTCACGAAAGTATCAACAGCCAGTGGTAAGGCCTCTTGTGTGTGTGAATTTATATCTTTGAAACAAAGAGGACTTCCAGTTTAATACCGTTTGGATGCTTGTCAGACTCTTGCAAGAGTTTATATAATCACCCAATAAAAGCGAGTCAATGTTGAAATATAATAAAACAAGCTGTGTGTGAAAAATTAAGAAATATCAAATGTCCGCCGCGGATCCAAGAGATCCAGCGACTGACACACAGAGATCAGCCTGCATTTTAGCAATGGCCTGAGTTTTGTTGATTTTGAGTGATTTGGTTTTTTCTACATATTGACATAGATCAGCGTTTTTTGAAAAAAAAAAATAGTAACTCGCTCAAATCGCACGATTTTGGTGGGCAATTTACGTCTATTCCGCGAGACATAACCCTACCCTTAAATCGTAGCGCCACCCCTTCCTGTTAGAACCACATATCACATTCAAATTGCTGAATTTGGCCCAACATTAATTGTTAAACATTGCTCTGTAGTCCTCACCAATGTTTTTTTTTTTTTAAAGTACGAATTCGTAATGCCGCCGCAAAATAACGCAAAACATCGAATCGGAGGTAAGAAATTACGGCCTTTTTTAAACTTCTAAAATTACATACTTGCATAAAAGAAGTACTCTTGCCAGTTGTTGTTTCTTCTGGGACAATTTAGTGATAAAAAAGTCCGCCTTGATCGTTTGGAGCAAAAAATCCTTCGATTAAATTTGCGTTGGCAATCTATGCAGAATAAAGTTTAACCACAAATTTTACCAACGAAGACTTTTTGTAAAAAAAACTACTTCAGGCTGCAGAGATGGTAGACAATGGTAAGCTCACCCTGTACTATTGACAACATGTAGTTACCAATGTTGGTAAATTGCTCTCACGTTTTAGATACAACTTTGCAATTACAGATAAATTAAAATTGATAATTTGTTTTACTTGTGACAAGTATTATTTTTAATTTTTGCACGTTCACTAGAAGCTTGCTATACATAATGGTTATTTATTTGAAACTATATAGGCACCATGGAATACGATGGAGATTGACTGATTGATACTTGTTTTCGTGCCTACAAAACGCACTATTTAGCGTGTAGTGAATGATTTCGAAGAAAGAGGGTGTGCAGGTGATAGGCCCAAGCATGGACCACAACGTACTGCAAGATCGGCTGAAAAAATTACTACTGCTCAAGGAAGTGATCAAACCAATCCATCAACCTCAATTCGACGCCGTGCTCAGGAGCTTGGTCTTCAAAGAACAACTTTGGTCCCAATTTTGCACTAGGATTTGCATTTGTTTCCATTTAAGATTCAGTTGACACAAGACCATTAATGCCGCCGTGCATATGCCAATAGGATGTTACAGTTTGCACATGATTTTCATGAAAAAAAATAATAATGAGTGACGAGGCACATTTTCATTTGAATGGATATGTGAACAAACAGAATAGTCGGTTCTGGACAATGGAAAACCCTCAAATTATTCATCAGTCACATTTGCATCCATTAAAAGTTATAGTCTGGTGTGCAATTTGGTCAGGAGGAATCATTGCACCTTACTTGTTTGAAAATGAAAACGGCGTAACGGTAACTGTGAATGGGGAACAAAACGTGATATAATTGAACAAATTTTAACGCCGCAACTGCATGCTTTGGGCTAACAGGGCGGACATTTACCTGAGCAGAGCGAATGAACTCGCTTTTTCGAAAGTGAGCAAAAAGTGAACGAAAACTGAATAAATCGAAGCGAAAAGCTATTATGGTCGTACAATATAAATTGCACGTGTTCGCACAGTTACGGCAGTGGTCGTTCGCAACCATTCTTCTTTTATAGTTCAGCCTTTAGAGAATCACTGAAAAAAGTTTTGAATCGAGTTCGGCAAATACGTTTTAACATTGGAGAGTTCTTTTTAAAAAGGTGGCGTTTTCCGGATTGTTACTTTAAACATGGAGTTCGAGGAAGTATGTTGGTTTTTTTGAAAGTTGGATTGTTTCTGCTCCATTGATTTAGTATTTTTTTTATCGGCGAAATACCAAAATTTTTGCCCAAAATCTAGTCATATTGCATTTTCCTCAATAATGTCTATTTCTATCAGAGTGCGATTATCGTTTGCTCTTGGTAACGCGATAATGGATCGTGGGCGATTTCCGTCGGCAAGTGTTACTACTGTAGCATCGGCTTTGTGAAAATGTTTTCTGTTGCAGAGAGGATGTAGAAATAATTTTTATCGGCAACGCTTGTTGTTACTACTGTGTCGATGTTAGCTATTCCACGCTATTTATGCGAAACAATAGAAATTGTGCATGATAGATATCGTATTGATGGAGTTAATGATGCGTTGTAAAGTTATTTTGACATATCATTGCAACTGGGACAGTTCCACCCTACAAAGACACCGCCTCTAATATGCATGTTGAGTAACCCACAAATGAGGTCGATCATCATTGATTCCACTGGCATTTAAGTAGGCAATTTTTAAAGTAATACCCTCTTTTCGAAAATTAAATCATCCCTTGAGTTGTTTGGTTTTTGATTTTCTTTAAGGACATCCATGTTAACACGGTACGCTGCCGTTGTAGGAGCATATGTATTACGTTGTAGAAATGTGAGGATTTCATTCCCTGTCGTAACATATTTTTTAACGCCTGCCACCAATTAACAGCATTTCCATTTAATAGCAGTGGAAAACCTTTAATAGCGTCTTCTTCATTGATGCATTCGACATTTTTATGGACTTTAGGAGTCTCAATCAATGCTTTAACAGCTTTTTCATCTCACTCCCCTTTGAATCTAGCTGTGCAGTGGCTAAAATTACCTTGAAGCGTTATTGGCTGAACTGCCGCAAATAGTTGGCTTAAGTGTTTATCAGAGAACTGTAACCTCGTATCTACAGACAGATGAGATTTGTCTCTCAATGTAGCCTATGCGTTCACTTCTACGTACTTTGCTGTACAGTTTGACTTTTGTTTTTATTTCTGAGAGAAATTGGTCCCACTTTTGGGCAACAAATGTAATGGTCTACGAATTTGGACATTCTACGCTTCGTTCGGTGCCTGTTGGGGACGAGCGTTTTTCTAACCAAGGGTGGTGGTTCTCCAGTCTATACTCACGCTCCTCACGATGCGCAATTTCTCAGGCCACGATACAAAACGGTGCTAACGTCCGTAAGTGCGTGTAGGTGTCCCGACCCTTTGGGTTCGCTCTCGACAATGTGAATGCAGCTAGACACTAAACGTAAGGAAGAGATGGAAACATTGGATTACACTTTGAGGAAAAAGAATGCAAAATATCTGAAATTTTAATTTAGTCTTTGTTTTAGGATGTAGTTGGACAAATATTAAAATACCTGAAATTTTAGTAATGTCGGGTATATTTGAGTTAAAGTGAAGAATAACTGGCTTAGTGGCGCTATGGTAAGTGCTATGAACTGCGGCGCAGAAGATTTAGGTTTCGATTTCCAGACGTGGCAACAATTAAATGATATTTTACTGGCCCCCTATCATGGTGATCTGACAGAACATCCAATAGTATCAATTGTCAAGAAAAGCTTATCTTACAGGAGGTCCTGCTATCGTGCAAGAAGTACACAAACTGGACCCCGGGTACTAACAAGCCTATTGCGCAAGTATATTGCATTGAGTTTATAAGCTTATAATGAAATATAACTAGAAGAAAGTGTATCCGAATATTAAAAAAAAATACTAGCACATATAACGGGTGATTTTTTAAGAGTTAAGTTTTTCAGGTTGGCAGCATTGGTTAGTAATGGCGTCCAAACGTCATCTGTCAAAGTAAAAAGTTGTCAGTATACTTTACTATTTAATCATAGAGAGACTTACAAACGAGCAACGATTGCAAATTATTGAAATTTATTATCAAAATTCGTGCTCTGTGAAAAATGTGCACCGTTTGTTACGGCCGGCCATATTGTGGCGACCATGATGAGGCTCATTTCTGGCTCAATGGATACGTAAATAAGCAAAACAGTCACATGGAGTGATGAACAGCCACATGTAATACAAGAACTACCGATGCATCTCGAAAAAAACGAGGGTTTAATGTGGTTAATGGGCTGGTGACATCATCGGTCCGTTTTTCTTTAAAGACGACCGTGAAAAATACGTTACCGTCAACGGCGAATGATACCGAACCATGATACGCGACTTTTTTTGCCCCAGTTGGCTGAGTTGAACTTGGTTGACATGTGGTTTCATCAAGACGGTGCACCGCTCGTGAAACAATGGAAATGTTGAAGTATGAATTTGGTGAGAGGCTTATCTCTCAAAATGGCCCTGTGAGTTGGCCGCCAAGATCATGCGACTTAACGCCTCTTGATTATTTCTTAGCAAATTCGTTAGTCTATGTGGACAAGCCGAACACGATTGAAGCCTTACAGGATAACATAGCACGCGAAACTCGTGGAATACAGGCCGAAATGCTCGAAAAAGTGACGCAAAAAAGGATTTTTTATCGATTGCAATAACAATTTTGAACATTTGATAAAAATTTGAGTGTTTTATTCGATTTTTTAAAAAAACTACTCTTAAAAAATCACCCGTTACGAATGTGATGGCTTTACCCATAATTATAAAGTTCAATATTTATGAAAATAATTATTAATTATGTTTTACAGATATAAGTTTTTTGTGTAACTGGTCATATGACATTTATAATTATTGCAATAAAATATTTTTAAAAAACATATTTATACAAATTCTAACAAAATATATTATTCTTTTATTTTCAGGTAAGTTGGCTGCAAATATTCCCTATCGATTTTATAAAAATGAACACCCATTAGTAAGTAGACACAACATATTTGTAAAGATAAACTAGGAATTTGTCCAAATCTATTTTTAGTAATCACCTTTTACGTTAACAAAAAAAGATTGATCTGAATTATATTCTCAAATCAGAAGCAAAACCCTTCCTATTTTCAACGTGATCAGTAAAACCCAATCGATAACACAATTTCGAAATCAACTACATGCTCGTATCTATTGGAGCACGTGTCCCGAATAACATTAGATAATTTATCCAGCCAAACAACACAAACAAATTTAAGTATGATTGCACAATTTCTAAATTATTATCTATTAGTCAAGAAAAAATGTAACGCATACCGGGTGCTCACAACACATTCACGCGGCATAAACGTCTTTAATTAAAAAGACATTAATTCATAGATGAATAAAGAGCTGTCTTATCATACGTCAGAACGTACTGCAGTATTGGGTGGATCCCTTTAAATTATGTTATCAATCCCCTGCCCGTTTATGGAATATAATTTTTCACAATGTATCTGTATCGAACCATTTGTTTGTATTGGCGGTGCGGAGCATTTAATTGAACAGCAACAAAAAAATATCTGTGAAGACACCGATAAGCTATAAAGTTATTAGTGATTACTGATTACCATCGATTTAATGTGGAGTGTCGTTGTTAATCATTTTTCTTAATGTCAATTTTGCGAAATAATTATCTGAATCGGTTCCTATGTTGTCTACTGGGTACAATTTTGTTTTTTTTTTTGATAACGAGAGGCACTCCTTTTTATCAAAATTACTTACATGTGTATTTTTAGATAAAAGTATTTTTTGTACCTGTAACTAGCAATTGTAGCTTCTACTGAATAGTGGAGGTCGCCACTTGAGTAAATAACGCAAAAAAAAGAAAAGAAAAGTCTATTGTCAAAAAGACTCAATAATACCCGGTAGCTACAAAGAATTTCTTTGTAAGTTTAGAATTTGAAAATATAACATAAATCAATATTTGTGAAGACATATGGGAGTGGAAATGGTTTTCATCGTATGTTGAGAAAACGCACTCTTTTCGTACAGCTGGCCACTTCTTTCGCTTTGAAGTTCTTAAAAGAATCGGAGCTCAACGTTTACAACAAATAATTATCCAACAAAAATTAAAACGAATTGGTTAACACCAGTTCTGATTGAATCAAAGTGGATCGTCATCAGATATGGATCTTATTAGTATAGATGCCAGTCAACATATCTAATTAATTGAGCGTGATAGATAAATTCGTTAGATTTTAGTGTTTAATGGGATTTTGGTGTTTCGAATTTAGGTTTTTAATTTTATCTTATGTGATTGGCAAAGTTCAGTACCCGAATCTGATGTGTTGATGTAATTTGTGCACGCTTAAGATCTATTCACAATTGCCGAACTGTCAATAGCAAATATTCGTTAAATTTGTCATTTCATTCACATTTACTTTATGTTTGATGTGCTGCAACTGCAATGTGCAAAATGTTCATAGGAAATAGGTGTTAACAAAGTGCTCATTCCTTTGTTCAGAAAATTAAAAAATTGTGTCCACTACAAATCGTCTTTGAGATTACATTTGACCTTTTTTTTTGTAGAATTTGTGCAAGATAGAAGATGTTTTTCCAAGTCATTTTATGTCTCCCCTTTGCGATTTGCATTGGAAGCTCTCAAAGACAAAAGTCACTGACCAACTTTGACGTTTTGCTGAATCTCATCATTGTACAACTTTGTAGGAACACTCACCGATCACAACCTCATATCTCTAATGTTTCGACATCTGTATCGGCTGCGGTGGCGAAGAGTCACGCGGAGACATAACTCTCTTTGTCACATAAAGAACAGATATCTGAAAATCAACTTAGCTTCCCCTTATAGGTTTTTGAGGCCATCGAGCTGGCCGATCTTATCATTCAAACATTTAAAAAAATAAAATTGCAAGCCAACACACACACAACTAACCCTCAATGTGGTGGGGTTGAATACACTTCACCTACCTATAAGTCTGAGGTAACCTTGCTAACACATTAGGATGGTTGAGATGGGCTTGTTTTTATGCGCGCAACCTCTAGCGTCGGACTCAGTGGCGCGATGCGTAGTGCGTTTACTGCCGCGCAGAAGGTCTGGGTTCGATTCCCAGCCGTAGCAACACCTAAATGATTTTTCACTGGCCCTCCTCTCGTGATGATCTGATAAATCATCCGAGTAGTATCAATTGTCATGAATAGCTTATCTCAACTTAGCCGTTCGGATTCGGCATAAAACAGGAGGTCCCGCCATCGTGCAAAGAAGTACACACGCACACATGAATAATTGTGAGAAAAAAGCTAGGCCCTGGGTACTAACGAGCCTGTTGCGCCATAAATTTAATTTTTTTTTAACCTCTAGCGTCTTTGCTCTATACGCCGTAGTTTTTGACACCCTTGTCAAGCTTGAGCTTAGATATTGATATCCTCACTTTACTTGGGTCGGGTGGTTGGTAGTTTTCGCTGTCGTCGTTCTGATGAAAAGCATGAGATTATACGTCATCGCCTTTTTAAAGTCCGTGGACTGTGACTTAACTACGATTTTCTTTTGTTATATCGACATGATTCTGTTTAGGTCATATACGCTTACCCTGATAATTTGGTTAAACTTCGAAATATAAAATATTTTTTGAGTGACCCCTTCGCGTTCTACGTTTTTTCTTTCCTTTTCCTACTAAAATGCCGCTTTTCTTTCATTCTTCTTTGCGTATATCTAAAGTTCAATGGGACATTCTTCAACAGCTCCAGTCTTTGCCTGTAGCATAGCCATGTAGACCTCATTTTTAGCTCCAAGCTTCCGTCTGCATTCTTTGTCAGGGGTTTCTTGCTGGTGGTCGCCATTAGTGTTTTACATTTGCTGATATCAATCTGGTTAAGTTCCATTATATTTCCTGGATGGCAGTAATGTCTGCTTTGTGGCAGCATGAATCTTCGCAGTGGATTGGCTGCACCTTTTCTGTTAAAAGTTCAGATGTGAATGTCGTTGTACTTTTTTCGTGGATGGTCGCACTCGGACTCGTCGTCAGATTATGGCAAAAATATAATTTTGCAGGCACTAATGAGTGAAGAAGCCAGCAATAAGGCCCGGTATGTGGTAGAAATTGCTTTGTGACAATATTTGATTTCTTGGAGTGATTACAACCCTCAATTTTAAAGGCAAACCTTTACATCTTCGCCACAACAGGACATTTTATTTAAGTGTCCTATGTACCAGTTTGCTTTCTGTGTCCAGCATTCACAACAAGTTAAATAAGTCAAATCCGGTTGAATGGGACCAGTATCTAATAATGATTACACTACTGGGAGGAATAACTAAGCACAATTGATGTATAGTAAAAACTTACAGCAAGTTAACGACCCTCAGCGTATACCGTAGTTCTAGAACACCCAACCATCTTGGCGCCAATAATATTCAAAAAAATTATTGATAATTATAAGACATCGTCAACCATAAACTTAGAGTTACTTGGTCCCTTGAAGCAACCGTCTTACGAAATTGAGTGTATTGTCTTATGAAATTCTCTCGACAATAACCTTCAAGGCGCCCTTATATTGTTCCTCCACTATGTTAAACGTTCGATATTTTCACATACCCACTGTAATTAGATTTTCATCGTATGCCTTAGCTCAACTTTAAATTCGACCATGTGACGTAAAAGCCCACAACAAAAAAACGACTCAACACAAAGAGCTCCAACAGAAACAACAAACACTCTTCCAAATACAGATACAGAGCTTTCATTGTACGCCGCGCGCTGAATTCGCTTTTTTTTCTTCGTACGTTGGAGCAAATTCCAAACGCACACACACACCCACCAACATTTGAGTGTGGTTTCTTTCCATTCTCCTTTGTCCTCACTCGTGTTTGGATCTTCCACTCAACAAACACTATTTTCCACTTGAGTTCGCCGTTTTGTTTGGTATTTCGCTACAAATCTCACTCGGGAATTTGAGTGCATCGTATAAATGTTAAAAACCTAGCGATGGATGACGCATTCAGTCATTGTACAATTACGGTTTGTGTTGAGAAGAGCGAGTTCAGAGAACGATTAAATTAAATTTTTTCGATTTAAAAAAATTAACCGCTAGAAATTATTTAACAAGTGAGAAAAAAAAAGTGTTGTAAGTTGTGAAATATGTCTTTTGCCAGTTTATTGGTAATGATTAGTGGAAATTAAAAAAAAAATCGCAACTTTATCTAAAATCGAATTGAGAAAAAGACCGGGAAATTCCATACAACAACCATCTCTAGCTAGACAACGCATAACCTATACCTACTACCTGTGTGTGTTGAGTTTTTCATTCATAAGCGGAATAAACAATTCCCAGGAATTCCGTACTGACTCATTGTTTATTCTTTGGTCAGTGATATAAATTTGTGTTGTCAATTGTTTTTTGTGAATACTGTGTATCCGGTGAAAATACTCTGTAAAGATACAATTGCAGTTGTGTCGCTATTTTTATATATAAATCAGATTTGAGCCAGCGCAAGTAGAATCCAATCATTCAGCGGTTATGACGTTGGATAATTATATTTTCAACGACGATTATTTGAATCTGCCATTCAATATGCCATTGTCACCTGTGCCAAAGTTGGTAAGTAATTGTCATATTTTAAAGCTGATTTTCAATAAATTAATTTTCGACAAACGAGGCTGGTTTCTTTTTATCAGAAGTTCAAGTGAACATTCTAAAAATGAAGGCGAATTGAATTTTCCGCGCTAATTGAAAGCGACCAACTGACGAGTGACAGACAAGTGTTGCCTGACATTGCTATCTAATGGCATGTGTGTGCACCTTTAGTGCGGCTAATTTCGACGATGGTGTCGATTTTTTTTGTGTGGTTCCGATTTCCTTTTTATTGCCCATATTTTGTCATAAGAGTGCCACTCTTGTGGTTCTAGGGTTCTTTGTCAAGGGTTAAGTGGCACGAAGTGCTCTCAATTAGGGGATTATGTGCACTTTTTTATTCTGTAATGGCCGTAATCTTTGTCATGTGTAAGCATGTAGAAATTGCTTTAGATTTCGTGGCTTGTGGGTGAAATGTGATCGCTTTGATGTGGCATTTGAAGCCCTTTAATGGTATCCCTCACTTTGGCGGTTTATTGTCTGTTAATAATGAAGTTTTTGTGTAAGGGGATTATTCCGGGTGGAAGCAGATGGAGTTGCACCTGTATGTGCATGAACTTGTACAGTTAAATGTTGGATGTATATTAAAAACCCCATTTATACATACCCAATCAAAGATAAAAGCAGGAAAATAAAAAAAAATTATTTGCTAACGCCACACAAGAAATGTCATTAATGTCAAACACTTAATTTAATCGTCAAACGTCTTGTCAGCCATATTTTTGAGTTCCATCAGCTCAGCGACCGCCAAAAAAATCATTTTCGGAGTTTTATAATCTTAACTTGCACACAACAACATTCGCTGGTCTTTTTTTAAAAAGAAGAAGAGTGGGTGGATTTTTGAGTATTACCATTAGAAAAACATTTCGTTGCTATACTAAGCCTAAGGTTACTTTAACTCGAGTCTAACAATCAACATGGCAGAATATTATGTTAAACTCCAGAAATAAGCGAATAAAAAGAATCAATTTATTTATTTCCTTGATTTCTTGAATACAGGAAAATTTACAGTTAACAAAGAATATAGTCATTCTGTTACAGCTTTCAACCATCAGACGCGTTTAGAATATGCAGCCTCTATTCAACGTTGTAGAAGTTTTATGAATAAGGTTTTTGTGTTCAGAGGCATTTTAAGGAGTGCATAACTTTATACACTGCTTATAATGAGTTTATGAATATGGCTGTGTATATTTTTGACACTTGATCGTAATTGTGACTTTATCACTCCAACATTAATTGACAAAATTCGTAATAAGTAACAAAAACTATATTCCCCTGTATATATATTATTGAATAGACAGGATTTTTTGTTTCATGACTCTGAGTTGGTCAACAAAGAACTAAATTACCCAACTAATCTTGAAAAGAAACATTTTCTTGAAAATATTTAAATGTCAAATGCACGTACATACTTTATTTGAGTCTGATACTGCCACATTTTTGTGCTGCTCTACACTGCTTGGTTTTGGTTAATATACATAGAAAAAAGCTATTGTAACCAGGATAATCAAAACAAATCAACTTTAGTCTAAAAATCTATGTATATACTCTGAACCATTAAATTTCAAATTTCCGACAGGCTTCATATCTAAGAATAAGTTACGAGAACGAAATTGCGGTTTATTAGAATAAAATTAATGTCAAGACATGAGTATTTGACAGCAGTCACATATTTCAAATTCTGTGTGTACTAAATTTTACTTGGAGCCATTTTTTTACACAAATTTATATCAGGCAATACTTTTTGTATTGTTAAGCTTCTACCAGATGGGAAATAAATTTGAACAAAATAATAGCAATTATTTGATTTCGTTTGTGAACAGTAAAACACTGTTGGGTACAGACAAAGCATTTTGGAACAATATATTTTTCATATGACGCGCACAATCAGTCAGTTTGTTTGCATTGTCTTTTTGAGTATTTTCAGCCGTTGTTCTTCCATTTGCACATAATTTCATGCGTCTGAAACGGCTACAAATTTTTTAGCTGTGACGCGTACTCTATGTAGTTCTCTGTTATTTGATTGAATGTATAATGTGGCTTGCACAAATCTAGTAAGTTAAATACCTACCTTTGACATACTGGTGCTATAAATGCTATAACATTGCATTGGCAATACACACACTTCATGTATTATGAGTGGAGAAAACATATAGTTCTTCAACGTACCACTTAGGAATAACGGCGCTGCGATCGGTAGAATGCTAGTATGTATTATACAAGCTGGGCCAAAATCATTTATCCAATTTTGTTTGACCTTCAGAATATTGGTTGTGGCTCACGCAGTGTGTGCCGTTACTCCGTCCTGTTGGAACCACACATATTCCAGTCCTAATTCGTCCAATTGCAACAAAAAAAACTCGGTTAACATGGCCCTATAGCGCGCACCGTCCACTGTTGTCGTTTGACCAGTTCTCAAAAAAAATGGCCCGATGACTCCTCCAGCGTGAACAGCGCACAATGCAGTAACTTTGAGCGGGTGAAATGGCTCCTCGTGCATTGCTCGTGGATTTTCGGTGCCCCAGAAATGATAGATTTGCTTGTTCATGTACCCGCTGAGGTGAAAATGAGCCTCATCGCTCATTATGATTTTGGTTGAAAAATCGTTCACTTCGATTATCCCGCGTTCTTGGGGAATGTATCGCTACATGTTCACTTGCCTTCTTCATGTGTCTAGTCCACAAATGTCAAAACAGATTTGACATTGGCGGCCATTTGCAAAATAAGAGCATCTTCCAATAGGGTGATCTCTTTTGACCATCCTTGTACCTTTGACGCACTGGTGGTTTAAATACCCTGGCAATGATACCATTGTATTGACAATACCTTGGGTGGTGAACTGGTGACTCACGTTTCACGTAGTATGGGTTGAGAAATGGCAATTGAAAAACATGGTTCTGTAACGTACCACTTAGAAAGAATGGTGCCCTAATCGGTAGAATTCTATGTAAGCTAGTTTTAAGCCACGCAAGTTTCGTGCTGCTCCCGTGGCATTAGCGTTGTATTTCCTGACACATCCGTTTATCGCAATATTAATACCACCAGTGTGTCAAAGGTATTAACTTCTAAGCAACGCAGATACCATGCTGCTCGCATGGCATTAGCGTGGTATTATCTGAAACATATCTACATCCGTATACTATAGCATTAATACCACCACTGTGTCAACGGTATATTTTTCCAAAAACATTTAAAACTACATATTGCATGATTTTTCTACTATCCTGCTTTGATAAACAAACAAAAATGTCACCTTTTTATAAACTACAATAAATTTGAAGCAAAAATAAAAATTATCTTTACCAGCCCCATTGTTTATTACTCATTTCAACATAAAATTAAATTCCATCATAGTAAATAATAAACTTAAATATAACGCAAAAGCTAAACAATTAACGGAATTCCCTTTCAGACACTTAAGCATGTTAATTAATTTAAGAAAAATCGTTAACTTCATCATATAAGTCAAAACATTAGCTACCGTCAAAACAATTCTACTCCTTCTCTCAACAATATTTGCTCATTTGGTTATTTCAAATTAACCTTCAAATTGATAACCTGTCATAATTTTGTTTTCATTTTTAACCACATTGGGAATGTTCTGTGCAAAATGTCTCCATTAAAACAATTACCAAACAATTAAAAATGAATTTCTGCCGGAAATATATCAAATATTTCTATTTTCCTCCATAGTCACATTCAATTTGCATATTTTGATGGCCTTAGCTTCCATCGCGTAACATCATTGCCAGAAATGGTAAACATTTGAACACCATAATGGATTTCTTTAAACAAAGAAACAAATGACCACCATCGACACAGGCACTTCTGTTTGATGAAAAACAGAAAGTTGCAAACAAGTAAATTAAATACAAAATAACAACATTATATCGCATTCGGAATTCACAACAACTGCGTAGATATTATTTTGCGCAGTTTTCACTATGGAATTTGGTATTACCATAAACTAGTTTAAAATGTTCGACGCTTGTTCATGTGTTTATACTATCAACTGTCAAAAAACAGTTTTTGTTTTTTTTTTATGTCCGAATATACCTAACTCATCTTGTACAATTATTTGTCCTACACAAAAAAATAGAAACACTAAAACTCGTGTCACTATAATGTACTCGTCTCGTACACTGCTATTCACTTACGGGTTAAGAGGAAGTGGGCTTTTTGGCAGATTGAACTGGATATAAGCTCTTCCATTAATTTATCTTTTACAATTTCAAAAAGCCGAATTTTAAAGGGTGGGTGTGGAGCGCGAAAAGAAAAAAAACTTTGTAGGAAAAGAAAGTCTCGAAAGAAACTGTCCAAGAGTTGTTAGTTCTCCTTTGTATATCTGTTGTCGAAAATTGCTTTTCGGTGTTGTTTTGAAGTGTTAAAGAATGCCGCCTGAGGGTGTAAAATCGAGATTTTGACGTACTCTATTCGTGGGGTGAATGGGTAACAAATTGTGCGGGGGTTGCCATTTGCAGTAGGAGGAAAGAGTTTTTGAAGAAAAAAAAAGTGACCCAAATATGACAAGAAGACAAATTATTTGCAAGGAGACAGTTGTGCTGCAAAAGAATCAATATTGAGTGGGACTTGACTAATAAAATGTGTTTTTCTTAGATGAAAGCAACATTATGGCGAGGTATGTTTTTTTATGAGAAGACAAATCTGATTTCAAGAGTATAATTGATGGATCGGTCAGGCGGATTAAAAGGTCTTTATATGTTCAGATTTTGGCAAGAAAGATAATGGTAGTATTTTGCTTTTAAATTATACTCGTTCAGTGAAAAGTTGTAGATAAGGGTATATTTCTTGTTTCGAAGTAAATACACATTTGCATAGCATCCATTGAACCATACTCCAGTCGATGTCTTGGAATTTCCTAGAGTTTGAAATGTGCCTAACATTTTTATTCGCTTTATTGTACTTGACATTTGACGGCATAAGTACCTGCATATTATCCATCTTGTTCCATCTTGTTGTAATGTGAAAAATACTCGGTGATTACCTCTGTTTTTTACACTTAACGGGTGTTTTTTAGAGGTTGGTTTTTCGAATAGAGATAAAACTGAAATTTTTTGGTCAAATCGGGCAACTCTTATGTCATTTATGTTCAGTTTGGTGTGCCATTTCATCATAAACAGATTGAAACATCATGAAATGAACAACGCTTCCAAATCGTGCAAATTTATTTCGAAAATAATGGTTTAGTTCGCGAAGTTTACCGTAAGCTCCGTACATTTTTTGATCGACATAATCGTCCATCAGAGCAATTAATTCGGTTAACCATGGATCGTTTTAACACTAAGTTTACTCTATGTTATAATACGCATCCGAAGAGACGTCAAACAGTGCGCACCGAAGAAACAATTACGGACCCGAATGAATCGATTCGCCACCGTGCACAGCAATTGGAGCTTAGTCTATCAACTTTATAGAAGATTTTACGCAAAGATCTTGGCTTACGACCTTAAAAGACTTAGCTTGTCCAAGAATTAAAGCCGCGAGACCATGCAATGCGCTGTGATTTTGGTGTATGGGCCGAAAATTAGATTGATCTCGTGATAAGGCTCATTTTTGGTTGAATGGCTACGTTAACAAGCAAAATTGCCGCATTTGGAGTAAAGAGAATCCACATTATACCCTTCAGACGCCATTACATCCAAGAAATCTGACTGTTTGGTGTGCTCTATGGGCTGGTCATTGGGTCATACTTCTTCCGAAATGATGCTGGAGAGTCAGTTACCTTTAATGGAGACCGGTATAGAGACATGATAACCGATTATTTTGCTCCTGAATTGGACGGCATGAATGTGAATGAGATGTGGTTCCAACAAGACGGCGCTACATGCCACACAGCGTGCGTCACAATCGACTTATTCAAGGAAACATTCGATGAGCGCATAATTTCGCGGAATGGACCTCTCAATTGGCCACCAAGATCGTGTGATTTGACACCATTGGATTATTTTCCTTTAGGATATGTGAAGTGGGGGGCTCTGTGGCGCGATGGTAAGTGCGATGAACTGCCGCGCAGAAGGTCTGGGTTCAATTCCCAACCGTAGCCTAAATGATTTTTCACTGCCCCTCCTCTCGTGATGATCTGATAAATTATGCGAGGTAGTATCAGTTGTCAAGAACAGCTTATCTTAAATTCGCCGTTCGGAGTCGGCATTAAACAGGAGGTCCCACCATCGTGCAAGAAGTACACACGCACACATGAATGGTTGTGTGAAAGCTCGGCCCTGGGTACTAACGAGCCTGTTGCGCCAAAATTTGTATTTTTTTTTTATGTGAAGTCGCTCGACTACACCAACAAACCAAATCGTTAGGGGACTTGGAAGCCAACATTCGTGGCGTTATTGCCGACATACGGCGCAAAATGCTCCAAAAAGTGGTTGAAATTGGAGCTCTAGACTTGGCTTTATTTGAACCAGCCACGGCGGCCACATGCACGAAATCATATTTAAACATTAATGGCATAAAATTATCCTTCCAATAGACCCAAATTGATGGACATTAAAACGATTTTCTTGTGTTTTATTTCAATTCAAAATTCTATACCTCTAAAAAAACACGCTTTTTAGACAGTGAAGTGGAGTACGAGAAACAAAAACTCTAAAACGGAAACGAAAACGATACGTAGCTGCAAGAATCGCAATATTTTGAATGTTGCAACCCGCGTTTGCTAACAGTGGCATTTGTTACCAAAACCAATAAAAAAAGAAGGAAAGTGATAAGCAAATACGAGTCTCGGTCTCATCCACACTTGAAACAAACAGCAAAATTTACTATCAGTGATTTGCAACAGCATATTGTAATAGATTTACAGTAAAAATCGGTTATTACGATACCTGATATAGCGATGAACCGGATATAACAATATATTTTCAAACTCCCGGCAAAACTCCGTTTAACGACAAATTACACAGACACTTTTCTGTTCTGTTGTCCAGGACGTCCTCTAAATTTGTCTCTGTAATAATAAATGAGTTAATATGAAAAATAATCAAATTCCATATAATAAATGATTTAGTAGATAGTGTCAAGGCTTTGAATATTTAATTTTGTTTCTTTGGTATTAATGCACCTACGCCTTTTTGATTTTGATTAAGTTGATTATTTATATTAATAAAAATAATAAATAAACCCATTTCCACAACTTTTTGAACAACCGCCAGATCACATTAAAATTCCCACCCATAAATTACTTATTTAAGCGCATTCTAAACTAAAAAAATAAATACCACCTCTCTTATAATTGTTTCCTATTCACTGAATTTCTGATAAATTTAACAAATTCGTATCAAAAAATTCACGTGATGTGAACATTCAATTAAAAAAAAACTGCAATCTCCTCGAAGGGAAAAACTGCACGTTATTTATCGCCAATTTAATATCACGAAAAATTCTAGATTAAAAATTAAACAAAGCGAATCATTGTTTCCAATGGTTGAGTTTAAAACCCCGTTCGTACCTACATTTTGTTGGTGTTGTTGTTGACTCTATCCGTTCTTCTAATTAGCGAGCTTTACTAGCATGTATTTATTTATTTTGCTTTATATAGATACAGATACACTGGGAGTTTTATTCGCAGTGGTACGTGCTAAGAAAATTCAATGAACTTTTTTTTATATCCATCCTATACATCTGGGTTGTGAGGTTGGTCATTTGGGGGAAAACCCAAAAATGAAAATCTACATACGCTAATAGTGTAGCTTTAGTGGCGAATTTCAAAGCAGCATAACAAAAAAAAAAAACTCAATCTTATCACAAATGAATGTAACAAGCGCAATTCTTTTTGTTTGTATTTTTTTCACGATAAAAAGCGTTTTTATTTCATTTATTAATTTATTTTATCTTGCGACAACACACGATTTTTCTACAAACTTTGCTCACAAGTGGAGTGTGGAGAGTACATGTATACATGAGCAATGATATATCGCTTACATGCACAGCAACTGATTACTTTTCCATTGGAAATAATTTTTTCTCGAGGAGAGAAAAATGGTCAAACAAATGGTTTTTTTTTCTTGGCACTGCTCCGAAATTAATTCAATCCATCCATTGATTCATAGATGCATAGATACTCGTATAGATCTGTTTATACTGTTTATAAAAAAAAGCGAAAACTAAAAACAACTCACAAATCGCACATAAAACTAGTTTAAGGTCTGTCCCGAAACTTAAGGGGGGCTCACCATGTCTCTTGGCACAGCTTGTGCTAGTTTGGTCGGTGTGTCTCTAACCCTAAAGCAAACAATTGACCATGAAGCTAACGAATTTTCCTTTTCGCTGGAAAAATCCAAAAGCCCGTAAATTTCAGTCATCTGACGTTTGGCGCGCTCCCTCCTTCCTCTGCCCTACCTCGGTTCGCTTTCGATTTCATTTCTGCTTTTTTGTAAACGAGTATTATGGTACCGTTGGATATGTTATTCCTTTTTCCTGGAATCATATTCAGGATATTTTGGCATGTTATCATCGGAATTTCTTGGAAGAGTAATTCGCCAGACAAGCCCAATACGAATTGGAGCCATGCCGTCCTCACTCACACTCACAAGTTCCTTTCTTTTTTGGAATTTCCGATTGTGTATGCAACTTAATTGAAGAATTTTCTCCGAATTCGAGTGCGAAATGTTGTTTTTCATTTTTTTTTCGAACAAGCTTAAGCGATTTGTTTTTGGCGTTCTGGATTTTATTGCTTTTCAGCAGTGCTATGTGCGTAAATTACAAAAAATTAAAATTAAATTGTTGGTGCTGGCCAAGGTGAACGGAACACATTGACGTAGTTGGGAACCGGATTTTATTTGCTGTTAATTGTTGGAAAGAAATTTGGTTTCGGTTTGGAGAAAAATCGAGCTGCACTACCTAAACTTTTAAATGCAAATTTTGTTAAAACGTATTTGCTTGTTGAGTATGAACGTTTGAAAATTTGGTAGGGGTCTCTCGGTCTCAAGAACAAGTCGGTAATTTGGAAATAATGAACCGGTGTTGTGGGGAACTTTATTTGATGCATAATTTTTGCTTTTAGTGGGTAGCCAGGGCTTAATTGATCGTTAAATGTTAAGGAAGTCGTCATTTTTATTTAACGCCTGTCGTTGTAATGGCTGGAGCCTCGGAAGATATTTTACCACCAAAATAAGTTAGTAAACAAACGAGTATGGAAGCGAATGAGGGAAACGGAATTTGTTATTAACATTTATCTTCACTTTAATTATTTGAAAGCAGCACACAATTTTGGCAATTATGGCAATTTTTATAAATTCTGAATTGTTCTCAAGTAAAGTTATGTGAGGTTTTACGGGTTGTCATGGAAAATCAAAGTTTAAGGGTTGAACTTTAAAGTAAAAGCTAGCTTTAACCTATTTTTGTCAATAGACACGAACCTCTAAGAACTCTTAGTCAAATTCACCTAAAAAGTGACAGTTCTGACAATCAAACAAACCCAATTTCAGTGGACACTCTTCAAAAACACCTAAAAGTGACAGTGAAAAATATTTCAGCTGTTTGTGACTTTGCCCATTGTCCGATTTGAAAATGACAGATGACATTACGCCATCTCTGCATTAAATATTTAAAGTGAGGTTTCGGTTGCTTTAACTTTAATGTAGAGTGATAACGCTAAAGTACACTTTTTGACGACTTAAATTATCAAAACGTGTTAGTATGTGATAAAACAATTTTAAAGTCTACTTTAAGCGACTATAAATTTGCGCCAATGTTATCTTCTGTCTTAGAAGCGAAAATAAAATCTACAGCCATTATCAATGAATAACACTCGAATCGAATCGAATCGAAAAGCTTTCCAAAGTTTGTGTGTTGAACCAAAACGCCTTCTAACCTTCTAAGACAGGATTCAAAAAAGGTCAAAATAACTTATACAAAACATAGGTATGTCGGAAATAATTTCGCTCGAACATCATCAACTTTAGTTGTGTTACACTGTGTTCATATGACGTCCAAAAATATAAATGCACCTGTTTACCAACAAATTTGAACGTTTGTCCTCGTCGGAGAAAAAATGTTGCGTAGATAAATTTTCTGAAATTCATCTAGATATCTTCCTAATACAGTTGCGAAGTTTAGAAAACTGGCCTACATGTTTCTCATTTAAATTTCAAGTAAAGCCACGTAAAAATTTGAAACACATCATAATAACACGCAAACTATTTTTTTTTAAGGTAATTAGGTAAAATAAAAACAAAAATCCATTTACAAAGTCAACTTTAATTGTTTCGCATAAAATTAATTCCACATACCCAAGGAAAGATTAAAGAGTGCGCAATAAAATATAAAAGCAAACATAACATGCCAACAGATGCCATTGACACTCGGCGGCCCCATACATTTGAGATATCTACTCGTTTAAATTTTGTTTTAATAAGAAAAACTAGTATGTACATCTACTTCTCCCTGCAATTATATTCATTGGGCAGAAGATCATTCGATTCAATGTTATATGGACGACATTATTTTTTTTTTGTATTTTATTTTTAATTACATGTATGTTTATAATTTATGCTGTTTCTTTCGATAATCTCTCTATGCCAACTAAACACTTCAAGTGAATTCCTACCTGAAATTTACGCCTGCGCATTTACTCCCCTTTCGTACTATGTCATTGTAATTTTCTTGATGTCACTTGTAAACCACTACACACGGTAGGTGGGCTCTTGGGGGGAAAATACATCGAAAAAACCCCTCATCGTCATTAAACCACGTCTGATGAAATAAATCGCAAATATATCGCAATTTATCTTGCGTCCACATCGGTGACAGAAAGTATTCTTCAAATGGAATTTTCTACACAGACAAACTCCATACCAGCATTTAGTTGCGCCAATGTTTTATTTCACTTAATCATTTGAAAATAACGAAATTCATGATTTTTTTTTAATACGTGACTTACATTCGTATAAAAATTACGCAAAAAAAAACAATCTCGCAGAAGTCAATGACTTTTTAGAAATTAAGTGAGAAACATGAAGAAGAAAAAATAAAACGGATACAATACTCAAATCTACACTACACCCACCCCACGCAGAGATGTCAATCAATTGTATTTGTTGTTGTTATTTCTCCATGTTTTTTTATTCATATTTCGCGGGTTTGCAAACAAAGGGTACCGATGTAAAATGAACAAAAAATCTTAAAAACCACCCACAGTCAGGTCACAAAAACATATCGTTGTCCTAATTACGTTTGGCCCCTTTTTAAAAAGTTAAATGCAAATAGACTAACTGAAAGAATTAACAAAAGAGAGGGAGAGAGTGTTTGCCATACGAACATGTGAATATGAATAAAGTAAAGAAACATCGAAAAAAAAATGTAAAAGAACTCCTTGTTGGCCGTAAAAAGTGACATTAAAAAGTATCTGGCTCAACGCACGTGTCCCCTTTGGTTTAAGTTTAACTGTGACTTTTCTGACATTAAACGGATTTTATTTTTTACTTTGTGTAGCTTACAAATTAGCCAGAAATGGTATAATTACAGTCGACAGTGAATGTTTGAGGCAGTTTGCAAAAATATATTTTATTTCATTGCTTTAAAGCGCATTTATATTTAGCATCATAAATAACATTATATATGGGTCAAAGCCCTTTGAAATATCAAGCGCAATAATCTCGCGTTCACCACCATGGTGGATTGATTGGTTACACGTTTCGGAAAGATATGTCATTAAATCACCAATTGACCTGTTGCCGATGCATGTCGTATTAAAGTCTTTCAGGACTAGACTTGTGTTGCCTTCCCAACAAAGTTTTTACTTTGGAATGCTCTTAATCTACTCTTTTTTGACAGGGATGAAATTTTGATTGACAATACTCCAACCTCCCTTTGAATTTTCCGCTTAAGAGACATCAAAAGGTTCGCAAAATATAATGACAAGACAGTGGAAAGTCTTGAAACTGTATGTTCAAAATAATGATTTTGTCAGAAATGATGGATTTTTAACTATTATTCCGAACGTCAGATTTGAGAAGGATGTCTTAAAAATTGCATATGCGTTTGGGGGTGTTTGAAAGACATGCACAAGATGTGGCCAGTGTTAATGTGGGATTTGAATCAAATAACCCTCGCTTAGTTATTCAACCCACTAAATATTGGCCTTTCACTGGTGACTTTATGCACATACATTTCTGTTAACGCCTAGCAGAATTAAAGGCTGAACTATAATAGTCGGAAGCTAATGTCCAAATTCTAAGTTAAGTTTCCTTAAGTTTTGTCAACTACTCAAGTTGCCCACAGTAGACTTTTGCGAATGGAAGCGATTGTCAGAGTGGAAGTCGTTTTGCCAAAAAAAATGAAATTTAAATGTACACAGCTTTGAAGTGAAATGTCAAATTTTTGTATGAACGAACAAAAGAAAGAAAAAGAGCGAATGAATTCGTTTTTCGCAAGTGAGCAAAAGTGAACGAAAACTGAACGAATCGAAGCGAAAAACTATTATGGTCGTACAATACAAATTGCATGTGTTCGCATAGTTATGGAAGTGGTCGTCTGCAACCATCATCTTTATAGTTCAGCCTTAAGTCTGAAACTAACACCATTTATTTTTCATTACACACAATTTGCCTTTTTGTTGAAAATTTTCGATCCTTAGAACGAACGAGAAGAATTATTTAAATAAAAAAAAACATTCTGACAACATTTTCGTTTCACTTTAGTTTGATTTGCAGTGATATCTACGACAAGGTACAACAAAATCCTAATTTTCATGACATTATACGCGTGATCTTAAAAATGAAGTGCTTGTTCGATGCGTTATGAGCTACAATATGCCGACACCGACTTTTTTCCCCATGTATCGAATGAAAATCAAATGTTGAGTCGATCTATCCATGAGCGTCCGTTCGTCTGATTTTCCTCCATCCGTACGTCAGCAGACTTGGGCCTTAATTTTTGAGCTAGATATTGTAATTTACTACACGAACTCTTTGTTGCTCCCACCTGAACAAGTGTTGACATTATCAAAATCCACTTTCTACCATTTAGAAAATCGTGAGGTCAAAACATTTTTTTGAGGTCAAACTTGTGTATTGTTGCCGTCTTAATGTTTTATTTTTGCTCATTTTTTGTGACGCTTGGATATTTTTTTATTTTCAAATGTGTTGGTGCTGTTCAAAACAGTTGTAAATCTCACTGGAAATTGAGGTTTTTAAAAATATTTATAATTTTCCTGGTTTATTTCCTAAATTTCTGCATATTCAAGTCAAAATACCCCCACTGACGTGGAAACATCATTCAAAGCAGTCATGAGTGTTGGATAATTGTCAAACAAAATCTCTGAAAATTGGTGTGAACACTTGACAGTGTATTTTTTCATCATCAAGTTTTTTTGTTTTGGTGGCAGCATATACCGTATGTGATGTGAATGTGGCGCTTGCATTTTTAAATGATCTTGACATCTGCATATGAAATGCAGTTCAACCATCTGCTACAAATAAACTAATCCGCGCTCTCATTTTTCAAAAATGAAACCATTAACCTCTCAACATCAACAAAAAATTGGTATATTTTGGCAACAACTCTTTTTTTAAACACAACTGTTTACATTTTATTTATATATTTGCAAATTTCTCACGTTACTTGCGTGATCGAGTAAAGGGAAAAGAGGGCTACGAATGCGAGCCTGTTTGCTTACTCGGTTGCACCAGCCGGGCGCTTGATTTCCTTTGTTGTCCAGAGAGTATAAAACATTAAAATAAATCAACCTTACAGATACATTTGGTTTTTGAAAACTCGCTAAATATTAAGTGGGGGGGTTGGCTGTGTGACTGACACAACTGTTTGGTTGTTGTGTTGGTTATTCCTTAATCTGCCACTACACTACGAACTTTGTCCGAAGTTCAACAAAATTTTTATTTTTGGCAAGTCAATTATTTAATATTCATACAAAGGGGTTGAGTTAATATTAAAGTTGGGTTTTTTTTTATTATCACTTAACCGTAGTAGTAATCACTTTGATGTATTACGAACGATGAAGTTTGTGCGACGTAAATCGCGTCGCGGTCGGTCGTTCGGTGTTTTTTGCATGTATATGTGAAGGGGGACTGTTAAAAAGTTTTTTTTTTTGTCGTCGGCGACAAAACTCTTTATTCGCATTCCTTTCGCAATAACTCAACACACAGACGAACTTTTACATATATATAATTTATATTTTACGAGCCTTTGTTTGGGATATTTCACTTTTCAAAGTGGAACCCTGGTACTTGAAAAGAAGGAAACTCAAAGGAAAGGTGTGGTTTACCCGAAAACGGACATGCGGTGTAAACAAGACAATCCTTTTATTTATTCTGTTGATGTGTTTTTTGCGTAATTTCAGAATTAAAATTCAATCGGAGTTCATTAAACTTTTTTTTTTAATTTTGATTTGACTATATTTTTGTTTAACAGATTGGAAGAAGCACACACCAATCTTTACTTTTGAAATAGGAATGCGAGTGTTTTCAAAACAATAATCAATCAGCGATAAATTACAAAATAAGCAATTAAGGCGAAATGTGTAGGTATGTGGAGTGGTTTTCATTTTTCGTTGGAAAGTAGGAGACGAAGCGTTTGTAACTTTTTGTGCAAATCGCATTATGATTGATCTGACGGAGCGGCAATTCAGTTTTGAACGTTTGGAAATAAATCAATTCGTTTCTAGTCATTTGTGTCATCAATCAATTGGTGATTAGTCATACCTACTTTTAAAGACACGAGAAAGTGAAATAGTTTTCAAATGTATGCATTTGGGTATGTTCACAGGCGCAACAGTTGTTTCCTACGCAATATTTTGAGAATATCAGCTGTCAGTGAGCACTTATTTGACACTACATATCTACACGACACAGAACAACGAAAAGAAATGAAAAACACAGAATAGTAGAACAGTGCACTTGAGTAACACTTTTGTTGAACTATTTCGACGCAAAAAAAAAAGACAGCCAAAACTACGTTTTGACAGATGCCGCTACGTCTACTGCATTTTGCTACGTTAAATACATTTAGCTACATTTACTACCTCAGTTACGTAGCAGGCGTAACAAATGTAGTTAATCAAAACATTTAAAATTTCTTTGAACTTTAGAATTCGAGGATGGAAATTCATTTGCCGCATTCCGCAACTCAGATATCATGGTTCACATTGGTCAATCGACTATTTAAATTAGGTGACATTTGAGGGGCAAAGCAAATGTCTGACGAAACAAGGTAAAAAGCTTCGCCTGAGTACTCAGATAAAAGTATGTATAACAGATCATTTTGCATTGACCTGCCATGTAAAGTAATTTCTATTCCAGTAAAAATAACCGATGTTATAAGTTTATTTATTTATTTATTTTCCACTTTTCTGGAAAGCAAAAAAGTCTGTAACTGTTCACACAGATTACAATATGTATACAGGTGTTAAAGACATCACACGCCATACAGAAAATCACACATTTCTGCCCCTTTTTGGAACAGAATTTAACTCGACTATCTGTCATAAAATATTAACCACATTCATTTGTCAAATTTTCATTTTGACAACTTCAACACATCAAATCTCTGCGGGACATACAAATAATTGCCATGGCGGCCTTGCTAATGATAGTATGATTGATGGACGAATTGCAGTTACGAATTAAGCAAATGTGATGCATGTTCAGAGCTAATTATAGAAAAAAATATTTATACTGAAAGTTTTAGCTGCACAAAACAACCGCATATTTGCATTTCATTGCAACATCTGTTGGATTATACAAGTGATGTTTCGATATTCACTTAGTCGTAATTTATCAGAAAATCGGAACATGTATGCAAATTCATAATCATGGTGAAAATTTAAATGATACAGGATGGGGTTAATTTAGTGTTTTATTTTGAAAATTTTTCTATGACACTTTCCGACAAGGTCATACATTATGGCCCACTCTGTACTTCAGTTTTGGATTGAGTTGGACAAACTTGAGTAACACAATTTCATTTTTTAGGTTGTTAAAGGTTTTGTTTAAAAAAAAACACCTTAAATCACTTTTCTCTAAGGTTTACTGATTCTTTTCAACTGAAATTTCTGCAGTAAATTATTTCGCAGATTTTTCTGAGGGGTAGTTTTTTTTCCTATTTGTGTTAAGATTGCCCGATCTTTTACTAATGTTTACGTGCGGTAGTTATAAAAAATCATTAAAATTCAGTAAGAATCAATAACAGTTATATTTTACGTGAAAACGCCTAAGTATAATGTCAGCTCTTCTATACAAAACAAAATGTGACAGTTGTATAATTTGGATATGAACACAGAATAATGTTAAATTTATTAAATTTATTTTTATTTATATACAAAAATTCAATCATTCTTTTTAAAAATTGACTTTGTGCTTAAATAGAACAGCTGGCTAATTTACAGGGTGTCCGGCGGTGAGGTACACTACTTTGTTTTGCCGCCATTTTGGTAAACATTAATCTTGGCAGTTCATATTGTTCATAACTTTATTATGGAAAAATATTTGATAAACCAACGTGTTTTAATCGTTAAAACATTTTATCAAAAACAATCATCGATTACTGTGGCGATTAGAACGTTACGTGAAATTTTTGTGGGAAACAACGTGCCAACATAAAGCATTATTTATCGTGTAGTGAATGATTTCGAAGAAAGAGGGTCTGTATGTGATATGCCCAAGCATGGACCACAACGTAATGCAAGATCGGATGAAAACATTACCGCTGCTCAAAACAATCCATCAACCTCAATTCGACGCCGTGCTCAGGAACTTGGTCTTTAAAGAACAACTTTGACCACAATTTGCACAAGGATTTGAATTTGTTTCCATTTAAGATTAAGTTGACACAAGAGCTTCTTCAACAAGACCATTTACGCCGCCGTACCGTGCCAAAAGGATGTTACAGCTAGCCCATGACAACCCCGATTTTCATGAAAAAATCATAATGAGTGACGAGGCACATTTTCATTTGAATGGATATGTGAATAAACAGAATAGTCGGTTCTGGGCAATGGAATACCCTCAAATTATTCATAAGTCACCTTTGCATCCATTAAAAGTTACAGTCTGGTGTGCAATTTGGTCAGGAGGAATCATTGGACCTTACTTCTGTGAAAATAAAAACGGCGTAACGGTAACTGTGAATGGAGAGCGATATCGTGATATGATTGAAAACGCCACAAATGCATGCCTTGGGCTTGATTAACATGTGATATCAACAAGACTGTGCCACATCGCATAAAGCCACGATTACAATGGAATTACTGCGAGACCTCTTTGCACAACAAGCTATTTCAAAAAATGGTGATGTTGATTGGTCTCCACAGTCGCCTGATTTGACTGCTCCGGACTTCTATTTGTAGGGATGTCTGAAAAGCAAGGTTTATGCAAACAAACAAGAAACGCTTGAGCAATTCGAACATAATATTTGTGATGAAATTGATGAAATACCACGTGAAATGTGTGAGAATGTTATGAAAAATGTGCTCAAAAGGGCATGCATTTGTGAGACTAACAGAGGCGGACATTTACCTGGTATTGTATTCCATACAAAGTTGCCGACATTAAATAATTTATCAATATAAGATCCATTCTCTTTCATTTAATCAAAAATTATAAACAAACAAAGTAGTATACCTTCCCGGCGGACACCCTGTATTTCATCCGCTTTTATAAGCTGCGCAAAGTAACGAAACAGATTGATTTTCCATCTGCTGAAAATGTTATTTCACTAAATAAAAAATCTCAACGGAGGAAAATTTCTGATGGATCCGAAAGTGCAATACGCGTTATGTTTAAACTTTTCTTACATAACCGAAACAAGCCATTGATTATTTTATAATTCTACGTGAACACACTTTATAATCGATTGATCTGTTGATCTGTACGTCACTTTAATGGGATCAAACCAAATGCCCTACATGACCAAATATGTTGAATGCATATCTTTGTATTCTATATTCTACCTAGTTATTTCGCAAGCACGCATATTACTACCCTACCTTAAATATCTTATCTGCCTTACGACCGGAAGAAGATACAGATACTTAAGCCCGCTAATCAAATATTTATCTGTTCAAAACTTGTTTCTCTTGCAATTCCATGGTTTGACTGTTAAAAAAATGAAAACACCATACAAAGGAAAAGTATTTTCTAGATCCCATTACTGACAGTCATTCACAACTTTTTTTTCTTTTGTTATCTCACTCAAAAAAACACGTAAAAACCACATAATACAAATTTTTGTTGACCCTTCTTTTTGCCGTAAAAAAAAAGTAAAATACCACAACCGAATCTCATCGAGGTATCTAAGCCAGAGATATAGATAACATTATAAAAAATGTTTCCATTCTATGAAAGTGGTTTTGTCTGATAGTCAAGCTACAACAGAGAGGGAGATACAAAATTCCGACTCAATTCCACTCGAAGTAAAAATGTGTGTTTTAAAAAGCTGTGCAATACATCTACACATGATCACGCTCGATCGAGTCCGATCGTATGGCGCTAGTGTCTAAGCTTTCAACACACTCTTCTGATATTAGTAAGCGTTTGGCTTTTTACTAAATTAGAAGCGTGAGTTACTAGTGTCTACTGCCTACGCGAATTGAAAAAACAAAATATAAATAAAGCAACAAAAATAACAACAAGTGATCGTTATTACGTCATTTCATTAGAAATCAGTTTTAAAAATAACGATACACGTCAGTGATGTCGGTATGGTAACCTTCTTTTTTTTTTTATTAAGATTTTTGTTTTTGTGTTTTTGAAGTTTTCAATTTGCGATTGCAATAGTGTAAGATTTTCGGAAATAACCAAAAGGAAGTGTAGAGGCTGACATTACTTTATTTTCTTTATAAAGTTCAAGTTTTTGAGTCATATCTTCGTTTTGGACTGGTTAGTCGTTTTATGTGAGATAAGCCGTCGTTGTCGTATTCAGAGCTTTAATTAGATGTGCGCCTTTTCGTACTCACTATGTATATGAGTGGTTTGATAATTATGACGTAGGTTGGTGTAAATACTTGACTGAGAAGTGTAAATTGGTTTTGATTGTCGCTGGCTGACGTTTGCTATTGCACGATGAGACGTTATGAGAAATCAAGACGTGGTTGATTTGAAGTTTTTTCCCGTTTTCGTTTTTTTTTTGTGTGTCATCGTTGACGTTTATAATTTTTGTGATTGTGACTAGTGTATGGTTTTCTAGGTCATTAGCTGTGATATTGATATGAATGCACGCGGTATGTTGCAATTTGAATCCTCGAGCGTGTGTTTCGTGGTGAAAATATTTGAAAAGAGGAGGGGAATGAAATGCGAGCTTGGATTGCAGATATATGAGCATTTATAGAGAAATGGGCGCCAAATTTTGAATAATGAAATCGTTTGAATTGTAGTGTTTATCGTTTTGAAGCGTCGTAGGAATGTTTTTGAACTTTAAACAAAATGGTTGTAAAAAGGTCTGGTTACTCTATAGCAAATCCATTGAATGTAGATCACTAAGTAGCACCACGTTTACTTTACAAGTGGATTCTAACTGAACAGATAAAATAAATAGACACAACACAATTCTTGTATACAAACATATAAAAAGGTTGGATTGCTTTATTGTAATCGTCAATAGATGACGTAAACCTAAGAAAATCTGGTAGTAAAGAAGCAATCTTTACCTTTTTAATTGATGAACAAAAAAAATCAGTAATCATGCCTCTTTAACGGTCACCATTGACTGTAACGTTCTGGCCATCATCATTTTTAAAGAAGTATTGACCAATTATTCCACCAACCCATAAAGCACTTTAGGATTATCACTTCAATTTTGTTTAATGACGTATCCACTCAATCAAAAGTGAGCTTCATCGATAAACAAAATTCGCTTATGAAAATTTGGATCAACGGCAATCTTGTTTTTGGCCCATTCAACGAATCTACGATTTGCTAGGTGGTCCTGTGGCTTCATTTCTTTCGCGAGTTAGATTTTGTAAGCACAAGAAACAAGATCTTTCCGCAAAATCTATTTTACTAATTAATAATAAATTATTGAGCTAGGTATACCTCAAAGTATATGGATCGACTCAGAATCGATAGCTGAGTCGATTTAGCCATGTCTGCCCGTCCGTCCGTCCTTACGTCACCAGCTTATGGGCCTTAAATTTTGAGCTGGGATGATGAAATTTGGTACACGTGTTTGTTGTTGCTCCCAGCAGAACAAGTGTAAACATTTTTGAAATCCGCTGACTGCCACGCCCTCTTTGCAGAAAAACATATTTTTACGCCAAACCGTTAGAGTTTTTGAAAAAAAGTCTGATCAACATATCTATACAATCTTTATATCTATATTTCGTCTATACAAAGCTTTTTGCCACGCACACTTTTTGGGGCGTTTTTTTTAAAAACTTTTCGCGGTAAAATTTTAAACAGTAAAAAAATTTTAAAAAAATAACTAATTTTGGTCATATGAACATTTCTTCAAAATATAATTTTTACCCACGCCCACTTTTTGAGGCGTTTTTATACAAAAACCCATTGTATACCCTACGCCATACCATGCACGAGAAAAACGTTGTTTTTGGTCGAACCGTTAGAGATTTTGAAAAGTGTCTTTAATACATATCTAGACAATCCTAATTTATATATTTTGCCCCGCCCACTTTTTGGGGCGTTTTCAGTAAAAAAACATTTCTTTACATTATGTTCATAGCATAACCAGGCGATAAACGATGTTTTTTGTCGGACCATAAATGATTTTGATAAACTGTCTGAACAATATGTTCTTACAATGACATTTTCTATATTTCGTCGCCATATAGCCGATATTTTGGGGATATTTATTTTAAGGATGGGATGGGATAGGGTACTAAACGATCCGCACAGCGGATTGTAGCCTTCTCATTTTTTTAAAGCCTTTATCATTAAAAATAAATTCGTACAAACAAAATTCGTTGGTAAAAGTCTAATTCAATAAAAGCGATTGATTAGATAGTGTTTACTTGGTGAACTACACGCACCTGCATGTAGATATGTACGTACATATGTTGAGTAAAATTTCCTATTTTGGTGTATACGTCATAAGAAGTATAAAACATCATGGTATAATCTGATACTTGCAATATGCACACATTTTCAATTTTGACTTTTTAACTGCGGTGATATGGTTTTTTTTTTATATAAATCATTAATTTTTTAGTTTCCCCATTGGATCTTGAAATTAATTATTTTGCTTATTTGATAGTACTAATCCTTTTCGTAAATACTGACGATTAAACAAGTACAGCGAAAACACTTGGAAAGTTTATGTTAAGGTGGCTGCACGCCTTGGTCGTCAATTTGAATTATAAAGTATAATTTCTAGCAAAGATGTTTTGTTTTGTTTTAGGTAACGACGATTATGAAATAAGTGTATGAACACTGCTGTAAGCACTGAAAAATATATTAAGTTATATTATAGGCCTTAAAAATAAGGTGTGAACATATAATACTAGCATTTTCTGTAAACATGGTATTGTAAAACAAACATTAATGCAATTTAAAAGTTATCGAAATGACATAAAATTTGCGTTGACTTCACCTTCTATTAGAATCACTAATGCCTTTAACAGATTTTGATATTGGGAAGATGGTTTGAATAAATGAAGCTTTTAAATTATAATACTATTTAAACTTAGCCGAATTGGTCCTCCGAACACGAGATGAGTAAAAAATCTGGCATAAAACCGTTTTCATACTATACTCCAAGCGCACACGAGATGTATTATGCCGACAGAACAAATTATGTATACACATGAACCACCTTTCAATGTGTTAGTATTTCTATCCAAATTGGCATTTGCCATGAGTACAATTCGCAAGCTCTTAGCTTTGCTCGTGAGTATATGCAGCTACATTGGCTGCGTTCCAGGTTTTAGTTGTACCGAGCTGACTTTGCCGATGCTATGTTCTCATTTGTCAATCGGCCATTTTAGTCACGTGACATTTGAGGCGCTCAGTGGCAAGACCGGTAGTACGAAGGTCACGCAGAAGGTCTGAGTTCGATTCCCAGCCGTTGCAACACCTGGCTCTCCTCTCGTTGTTATCTGACAAATCATCCGAGTAGTATAAATTGTACCTACCTACCTACCCCATCAATTGTCAAGAAAGTTTATCTAAAATTCACCGGTCGGAAAAGGCATAAAACAGGAGGTCCCGCTGTCGTGCAAAAAGTACGCACGCACATATGAATGATTTTGAGAAAGCTTAGGATTGAGCTTTCTCAAAATAAGGGTTGGAATATTTTGACATTTACATTTTAATTCAGCAAGATTTTGCTTCCACGTTACCCTAATTCAATTTTCAGTCGTAATCTGAAATCCGAAACACGGCCATTGATGTTGGCTGATCGGCTCGATAGTAGTGAATAGCTTATCTCTTCCATTCGTTAATTTTTCGTTCACATTTGCTCACTTACGTCAAAGCGAATTCATTATTTCGTACACAAATTTTTTATTTGACTATAACAAAACGACTTGACTCTGACAATCTTTTCCGTTTACAAAACGGTGGAACGGTAGGTTGAATCTTAACATTAGCTTGCAATTTCTTCCGACTATTGCAGTTTGGCCTTTAGGCTGTATAATACATTAAACTGCATTTACAGAGCAGTTACGTCAAACAAAAAATACATTAAATTTGAATTTATAGAAGACGCAAACCATTTAACGAACGTATTTACAAACACCTCCGCCATTTTAAATGTGTGTATTTAAAATATTTTTATCTTAAAGATTTGCAAATTAAATTAGGACATAAAAAAATAATTTACCAGCGAAAGTTTCACGCTAGGTATTTCCATTATAATTTTTTTTTTTTTTTGAAAAAGAAACATAAAATCCAAATTGCTATTGTTCACCCAAAAATTCAGCTATAAGCAATAAAGCAAAACAAATATTCCACTGAAATGATGACCCGTTCCTCAATCAATTAAGATGTTTAGAAGCTCAGCCAAACTCATCATTGCCAAAACTATGTAAATCGCAATTTACACATTATCATCTTCAAGTACTCTTTTGTATTGTATGACATTTCTCACATCCAGCCAAAAGCAAAAAATTCCAAAAAAAAGGTGAAGATGTGCCTCAGAGATTTATGCTTTATCGTCGATTTCCAATCTACCGAAAATCTTTATGGTAAAAAAAAACAACAACAACAACGCCAATCTCTTATTATATACGTAGTCAGGCACGACCCAGGTGTGGCGCGAATATCAAAAAGCAAGACCCGCACTACGTAACTGCCTGTGATAGACAACAACAAATTACTAGTGGAATGAACTCGAACTTATTTTTTTTTAGTTTTTCTGGGACTCTTACCAAAAAAAGAAGACAAAAGCCTTAGTGAAAAGACTGCTGTTTTATTGTTATGCGATGGATGACAACAGCCAGGTTTGGGTTAATGAAGTGACACACTTCCATTTTTAATTGGCAAGCGAAAAACATTTTTTCTTTTTGTTTTGTTATCACTACATTTAAATTTAGTAGTCTATTTTAAAATTTAAATAAAAAATGAAATATTATATTTGGACAAGGGCAATTATGACGTGTGATTCTGATGACGGAAAATAACATAAATAAATGACAACATAAATTGGCAGACATTTTGAAGGTAAACAAAACAATATTTACACAGATGTGACGCTGAATAGCACGTGTAAAGTTGCTTTAGAAGAGACGATTTTAAGTTGACAACATAAACGTAAACAGCTGGCATTTAGAATAGAATATTTGACATAACCATTGAGTTTGACATTTGGACACCAATTCATTCGTTTAGCTTTCCGATGATTAGCTGTTTGAAATTAAACTGACAATGGGTAGATAACAGATTATTAGTTGGTGAAGTGACCCTTAGAATCACATTGCATTCAAATGATAAGATTGATCGGAAGAATACACTCAATTTCTGTCAGCTGGCATTAGAATAACAAGAAAAAATGGCATTGCGATCTTAACATGCGATGGGCACTGAACATTCTTTGAAAGATTCTACCGTGAAAATCGCCACAATGAAAGAATAGCTTGTTAAGATTAGTTTTTACCAACGCTGTAAAAAATGAATACATTTTAATATCCAGTTCTTCAATAAGAGCTAGGACTAGGGCCTTAGGATGTAAGTTTAAAGTTTTACTAATAATTTCATCGTTTCTGTACCAAACAGCAAATAGATGGTAATAATATCTGTTCTCGTTAGCTTTGTCTGTTTTGTAATGCCTTGTTTAGTGGTACTATATCGTTGGCAAACTAACGCTTCCAGCTTTGACGGCTAGTGGCTAAAAAACCACGTCAACGAAAACAAGAGTGGTTTTTAAAATGCAGCCCGATTGTTCGTGCACATATGCAGATGACGTTTCTGCAACAAAACAATTTGCTTGTCTTATAAACAAAAGGATATAACTTAGGTGTAAATCCAGCAGAAGCTGAACATGTTTTTTAAGAAAAACAAAATCTGAACATTATGTCAATCATTTGGGACTATTTTAGGACAAAAGCATTCGTGGAACAATAACATTTTGAAACAGTCTATCAAAATGTTTAAATAGTTCCTTAGTAGGGCCTTTAAACAAAAATCAGCTGCAGTCATGTGATTGTCAGACCGATACTCATTTACGGTGAAAATATGGGAAGACCTTCCTCGTGCAATAAAACCAACATTAAGACACTACAAAATAAAACTGAACGACTTAACCCACACTTGGTGCTCTGAGAATCTGAAATCGTCTTCTACGGATTTTATTTCACTTACTACCATACCAATTAACATCTACATTCGAAAAACATTAGGCTGACGTTACAGAATGGAAAGAAAGTAAGTTTGACATAAAGGAAAAAGGAATGTCATTTCATAAGGTGAATTGTCTGCCATTTTGTTAGAAACTAACAAAATTGGGATCTGTTCTCACGAAGATGTTAAATTTATGATATTATATTTAAATTTTACTCCATTTTATATTGATACTCGCAAAACATCTAGCTCCACATTGGTGATTTTTTTTTCTTAAATATGGTATTTCAAGACTTCCAAGATTTGTGTTAACGCGAGATTTTCATAGCTTCTAATGATACCTCGGTGTTTTGTTGTGTATCGCTTCATTGCTGGTTGTCAACTAATTTTTTTAATCTGATATAAATGTCAAGCACATGACATATGAGAATTTTGGCATTTTAACATTACCATGTAACGGGTAATTTTTAAGCGTAGTTTTTTTTTTTCAAAATCGAATAAGACACTCAAATTTGCGTCAAGTATTCAATATTTTAATTGTAATCGATAAATAGGCCTTTCTACTTGTGTTTTAAAGACAACTTTATGTAAATGTTGTCTGCGGCTACGTTTCAAATGGTCCATACAGAAGGTCCAATTTGGCGTCACTTTTTCGAGCATTTCGGACTGTATTCCACGAATTACGCGAGTTATGTTTTCCTGTACAGCTTCAATCGTGTTCGGCTTGTCCACATAGACTAACGACTTACATAATCCCACAAAAAATAATTAAGAGGCGTTAATCAGGGCCATTTCGAGAGATAAGCTGCTCACCAAATTCATCCTTCAACATTTCCATTGTTTCACGAGCTGTGTTATAGCACCGTCTTCATGAAACCACATGTCAACCAACTTCAACTCATCCAACTATGGCAAAAAAAAAGTCGCGTATCATGGCTCGATATCGTTTGCCGTCGACGGTAACGTTTCTTCCACGGTCGTCTTTGAAGAAAAACGTACCGCTGATGCCACCAGCCTATAAACCACAACAAACTGTCGTTTTTTTTGGGATGGTAATTCTTGTATGACATATGGCTGTTCATCACTCCAGATGCGACAGTTTTGCTTACGTATCCATTGAGCCAGAAATGAGCCTCATGGCTGGTCGACATAATATGGTCGTATCAAATGGTGCACATTTTTCACAGACCACGAATTTTGATAATAAATTTCAATAATTTGCAATCGTTGCTCGTTTGTAAGTCTTTCCATGATTAAATGGCAGAGTATACATACTGACAACTGCTGACAGATGACGTTTGGACGCCAATACTTATCAGTGCTGCCAACCTGAAAAACTTCAATCTTAAAAAAATACCCGTTATTAGAAAGGCCAACAGATATACAAAATCACCTTCAAATCACTATAATCTAACTTCAATTTATCAAATCAGAAAAAAACTTATTTCCGAAACTTTAACGAATGTTGTATACAAAATATTTTATTCAAATGTTCTTGTTTATCTTGCTATCCTATCCTATCCACCTCCCAAAATTATTTGCCTTTGAATTTTCCACATTTTACCTGTGAAATGTCAATAGGTACCCACCTCACCAGTGTAAACCACTAAATAACCGCACAGTCAAACAAAAATCTATTTTACGAGAAAAATCTTCGGAAAAATACGAAACAATATTCCGACATCCTTTTGAGCAGTTTGAACAGTTGCCAAAAATTGAAATGTGTGTGCGCCCAACTCTCGTTTCGTACAGGGAAAGACCTTGAATTTAGGTCAGATTAAAAAGTCACATCGAAATTTATTGCAAATTGATTTTTTTTCTAATTTTATTTATTAATACCTAACAATAAATACCATTTGGCAAACAGATGTAATTATATGCTTATTGTTATTTTAGATCATTTCTTGAGATTCCATTTTATTTGGTTCGTGCCAATCTTTATCTTCAAACAAAATTTGCGCCAAACAACACAAGAATCCATTAAAGCGTGTGCGAAGTGAAAAGTGGGCACTCGATCAAGAGCAATCAACATTCTTAACAACATGCTGTGTCTGGTTGATGTTGATAAACATTTTTTTTTAACGTACATATCCAGTATCAGTAAAAATTCCAACCATTTAATTTTCATTTTACTTATTTGTTGAAATTTGGTGCCTTTTTGGAGATTAGTGTCGTTGCTACTACATATTTTGAAGAAAAAAAAAACGATTTATTTCTTTTCTACAGGAATATTTATCTTAAATTACAAAAAAACACAATTTTTGTAAGACGACGCCGAAGTAAGATTATTGAGGGTAGAACACAAAGCGTGCCTTTACAAGGAATGATAAGAACTCTATTTATCGCATACCAAATTCCTTAGACTTATTGAAATAAAGTCATTAAGAGTGAACGCCAGTAATAGGGATTTAAAAAAGAAGATAAGTACGGTCTTAGAAAAAGTATATAAGACCGATGGGAGGATATCATTTTTATATGTTCCATTTTTATATGTTCCATTTTTACTTATCAAGCAGTAGGTTTTGATAGGATGGCATACTTTTAGTAAATGAAATGGTAGAATAAGTCAGGCTAGCAAGACAGCACAATACCAAATTCAAAAATATTTTTAGCGATTTTGTATCCAAAACATTAATGAAAAATCATTCATTCTTATGCAAATGCGTGCCTAATAACATTTGTGTGCGGTTGTCGGAGGAAGAGTATTATTAGTTGGCAAGTTGCAAAAAAATACTATAAATGCTGAAATATTATAAAACTTAAATGAATATGAATAAATCATTTATTTTTAATTGTACTACCAAACAATTCATTTGTCAATTCAAATGTAACAGAACGAAATCCAATAAATAGTTCTCCAAAAATGAAAGTTAAAAATGTTTTAAACCAAATTTTTGGGCGCTTAACACTTTGTTTCGATTATGAGTGATTTATTTCCAAGCTAGGGGTTCAGTAGTTCGTTCCGAAAGTCATTGCTATTATAATTTGCATATAATTTTTTATTGCCACTCTGCATTGCTTTAGAAGTTTTGATGCTTCTACGTATTTCAGGCAACATATTTGATTTTTCTGGGAGCTTATTTCAAAATACCGCGGCGAATCGCTTTTATTGGTGGATTTGTATTTTTATAATACTAAAGTCGCATCAATAGGCGTGTTTAACTACATAAATGATTCCTCTGACATCTCCGACAGTAATTGTAATTCGATTTCCCTCTTGGCAATGTGGTGATTTCCTGCAATATGCTGAGACCAATTATGTTGGATGTCTCCCTTTCTGTCAAACGACTGGTTATTTATAAGTTTATACCTAAATATATATCATGGAGAAAATCCATCAACATTATGAGCTACGGAATAATGAAACTGTATTTTGACAGAAAAAGTTTACCTCTGCAGAGAATGTGGTTTCAAAATATCTCAGTGGACGAAAATCTATGATAGAGTTGTAATTGAAACAAAGCATATTGTTATTACGAATCGTTTAAACGTTCACAGTTGAAGTTTTCTATATGAAAACCCATCAAGAATGGAGCACATAAACAGATACCGCACAGACATAAAAAGCGGACATTCTTCATAGAAATATGTTGCGTTAAATGCGTTGGAATTTTAAAGACGTTTTTGTTGATGTGTTTAAAATCCTTCCAATAAGTTAGAAGCACAGTGGCTGGTACTTTGGACTACTGACCTAGATCAAATTCTACCATTTTCAATGCTGCTTTAACTTTGTGAAAAGTACAACAAACGCTCCCGAGTAAACATCTTTCATGAGTATGGTCTTTAATTGCCATTCGAGCTTGATCGAATTAAAACTGTAAAAACCTACCAAAAACACGACTTCATTAAATTAAAAAAAAAATTTGAAGTTGGAGAGATAGGTATTATGGTATTATGTCATTAATGTTAATTATTTCAAATCAATACTATTGGCATTTGAACAGTTAAACCAAGTTATTTTTTTTAAGTCTAAACTCGGTAGGTAATCGTAAAGGAACTGTGTTCCGCAGCAAGTAAAAGTTGAAAATGTTTACAGGGAGTGAGCTTCCACCCGCAGCATTCACTCTCTTCAAACCACCTTCGTGTTATTAAATTAATTCCAAATGAGACTGTAAAATATAACCAAAAAACATACATTAATCTTTAGCTCTTAAAAATAACCGTACATGTTAAAAATACAATACATAAAATGTACACACTGTTAAATGTTTGTATTAATAAATTGTATAACACCATATTGGCAAGCTGTCCCTATTGCGCAAGTAAATCATTAATTATGCTCTTATGTCCAACCTATTATGCTTGCCACTTATGAATCACAATGTATGTTCAAAACAGCGAACAATATGTGTAATTTACAATCAAAACCCGTCCTCTTGCACGACAAAAATAGCCACAAAAATCGTATCGTTGATCTTTAGCTGCAGATGTTCAACGGTGCATAATCCATTGCAATCCTAAAATACCCCATCCTAACGCATCAATCATGTAAATTCTCGAAACAAAAAAAAATCGAATTCTGACGTAAAACAAGTCCTACATGCAGAAAACCCTAAATCTCTTGGCAAATTCTTAGATTAAAAATGACGAATTTTGCGAAACACCTGTTTTGTCAAATGAAAATGAATTTATCGATGGTGACACGAGGCAGAAATTCGACACAAACAAAAATGCAAATAGCCTCTTAACAACACAATAAACAATTCGGTTTCACGTTCAAATATGATACCGACCAACCGAAGACAAGTCGGCATTTCAAAAAGCCAAAAAAAGAATCCATGTATCGAAAAACATAAACCATAAGGTACATGATGCTCTTTTGGCATCAACACACACCGCTCACAGTAGCACGATCGAGGAAGCTATAAATGAAATAAATTTAAAAAAAAAACACGCATTAAATAAAATGAAAAACAATTTAATGAACCTAAACGAGAAAACAAAAAATAAAGAATAAAATAATTAACAGCCCATCTAAATGTATCTAAACATGTATCTATCTATCTGCTTGCCTTGACTGTTGCTTGGCTAGGTAGATAGATAGATACACTCAAGTCTGCAATAAAATAAAACAACCATCTAACGAGTGAGGGAAGAAATTGAAGCGCGCGCGAAACAAACTCACCACCACAAGAAGAAAAACGAAACACACAAGAGCACGACGAAGACAAATTTTCCTCTTCGCAAATATCGCAGAAAATCTATCTTGATTAGTCGAATCCGAGTCCGAGCCCCTGAAGCTTGAAAAGCTCTCTCACTTCAGCGGGATAAATTGCTTAAAAAAATACAAAAAATATATTTCAAAGAAATCTAGAAATAAAATTATCGCGTGAAATTATTTTTAATTTTTTTTTTTCAAAATCACACAAAACTCTACGAACGAACGAATATTTTTTACCAAAAATAAAAAGGATCTAACTTACATCGATTTCGGTTTTTTTTACAACGCGAAAAAATAAATATTTAACAGAGAAAATAAATATTTTAAATAACACCGTTAGTTCAAATATTCCATGCAAATTCTTATGTAATTACACGTACGCCCGTGCGACGAAATATATACAGTGAAAAATAAAATTTCGCAAAAAAAAAAAACCAACACCAAATAAAAATCTATTATGTTCTCGGTAAACACCAACGGCGAACAATTACACAAAAACGAATTAATCGAATATCAATTGATGACGAAAAAACCTCAACAATTACAAATAATTAACAACGAACGGATAAAGAAAATTTTACAAAAGTCACCTTTTGAATTTATGAAATTCAAAAAGGCCTCCAGAAAACGACCAAGGAAGCGGTACTCTTACAAGAATATTTGACTTTCTCAAAAAAAAAATCGTACAACCAACTAAAATAAATTTAAATAATTAAAAAAAACTACCCAACTAATCTTGTAACGAGGAATAAGCTAAAAATACATTTCATAAAAAAATATAAACGTACTAGGAAACAATTTCTTTTGTGCGAAATTAAGTAAAAAAAAAATAAACAAATTTATTTTTAATTCTTTTCTAAGAAAAGTTAATTTTTTTAAATCATAAAAAACGAATTTATCGCGTGTGTGTTACATACAATTTATACCAAACTGTGTGCATGTGAATTTAATTTATTTATTTATTCGAAAAATAGTCATAGTTTCCGCCCACCCATCACAAACTCGTCGTCATCGTCAATATTCGATAAAAAAAATACTAAATGCAATTAAATATGGATGCTTGCGAAATTGCAAACTTTTTGGCCAGTGAGCTTTTTATGCAACAGGTAAAAGCAGATCCTTCTCTAAAACAAAAACAAAAAATATTTTTATTTAAATTGATGATTTAATTGAACATGATTGAAGGTGATTTGATGAGCCACGAGGAGAATATTAGTTGATCCCGACAGAATATTATTTTTCTCTCTTTCTCTCGTTTTATTCAAATTAATTAGTTTAATTTAATTCAATTGAATGTGATTCTTCTTGTCAATGTAGGCGGCTCGATACGCCTTATGAGGCGAGGCGGCTTTGCGTGTTTCTGTATTTCGTATTTCTTAGAAATGTTTCTCAGCGCTGAATGCCTTATTTGGTTAGTTAATTTATCTTGAGCGAAAGAGTTAGCACATCTGGTATCTGCATTTGGGAAGCAGAGATATTTATTTTTTCGTTTGGAGTTATAGGCGATATTTTTTTTAACGTGGGAGGTGATTTGTTTCATATGGTTGTCAATGGAGTATTTGTCATTGGACATTTTTGAGATGTTTTTTTTTTTTGTCTTATTCCAATGGTTTGGGAAGTTTTTCCGATTTGTCTATAAATGGAAGAGCAAAGGTCATTCTTTTTGTAACATTTTTTGAAGATTTCTTTACTCGTGCCTTTAGATTGACAATGTTTGACAGTTCTTGTATGTGTTTATAGCTATTGGGAAAAATCGTTCGTAATTCGAATGGCGAATGAAATAAAGGGTTTTTTGAAAGTCATGTTGCTTTTTGGGTATTATTTAGTCACCGATGCCAAGTCACCATGGCAACTTACATGATTTAGCAGCACTTGCGCACAACAATTTCGTAAATGTGTAATACCACTCTTTTTTTAAATAAATAAAACATACCAGGTTTAGTTTAACAAAACCCTCAATACGAAATTGTGGACAAATTATTTCCAAAAAAAAAATTAAGGATTAATAATAAAAGTTAAGAATTTTAAACACTAATTTAGGTAACGATTTATTCAACGCAAGCATTTTCTAGTGGATTCTGGCAGTCGTACTCCAAAAAGTCAAACTTAAAAAATTAAGAAAATCAATTTAAATGAATTTGATATCGGTATGCACTACTGATCTTTGATTCACCTTTTTTGTCTGTTAAATGTGGCACTTCTTTCCATTTTCACTTTTAAAGCGTTACTTAACTGGTGGATTTTAACATGCTCCCTCATGTTCTGCTTCTAAAATTGTGATGTCACACCCGTCCTACGAACCAACATTGCGTTCCACTTGTTAAAAAAAAGTTTGATTTGTTGGTTAAACATAGGCAGAAATTAAATATGACAAATTTAATAAATCGAAAGTATTTATTATAAAAAATATGTAACACTAATCTCTATGTTAAGCAATTAATATTCACAAATTCCATTTTCATTTTTTTTTTGTTTTCTGTGGGCTGGTGGAAATTTCAAAAGACACGATGATCACGTGCCCAAAGTAGTGTGAGACTTTAACCCACTAAAACCACCACCCTTTTTGAGTTTGTATTGCAACTAAGTATGCGCCTAATCTAGCTTTGTTTATCACGAGTAATGAATGTTTGGCAGTTAGCTTTCTTTCGAGAGTTCCTGCTTTTTCCGCAATTTTTAGCGCGGTTTGTTATTATCGGGCCAAATCTAAGCGCTTAGTTCTTTGAAGAGGCAGCAATAAATTTGTTTCGTCAAGAATTTGGAGGAACGTTGTGTTAACGTTTCCCAATAAACGTTTTTTTATGTTTGCGTGCAAAATTTTTCGTTTCATCTTTAACCGCGGGAATACCTACATCTTTACGTAGATCTTCATTCCTTATAAACCACGGCGCATTGCCGAAAGATCTTAACGTTTTGTTTTCAAAAGTTTGTAAAATATTTAGATTCGTTTCACTGGTACAACCCCATGGTTGTATACCATATGTCCAGACCGGCTTTAGCACTTGCTCATATATTAGCAGCTTGTTATCAAGGTTAAGCTTCGAATATTTTCCGAGTAACCAGTACAGTTCTCCGTATTTACTTTTAAGTTCTTCGCATTTCTTTTTTACATGCGACTTCCATTTTAATATTGCATCGAGTGTCATTCCGACACATTTCGCTTCATTTGCAAAAGGGACTCGAATGGTATTGAGAAATACTGGCAAATTGTTTGTCCGTTTATACGAAAAACTACATGAATCGATTTGCTTTTGTTAAGTGCAATCCGCCAGGATTTTGTCCATTCACTAACCTCGTTAAAAGCGTTTTGTAATTTCATATTTGTTTCCTTTGTTGTTGTGCCAACTGCTAGTATAGCTGTATCGTCAGCAAACGTGGCAACTATTGTATCATTTGTTTGTGGGATATCACGTGTAAATTTGAGGTACAAGAGTGGTCCAAGGACGCTTCCTTGGGGTACTCCTGCCAATATTTCCTTGAACTCCGAATATTCGTTTCTAAGTTTCACACGGAAGATGCAATGCTCAAGATAATTTTTCAGGCAGAATTTGTCTAAGTTTTTATTGAAGACCTCTATGCCAAACTTTGTCAAAAGCTTGCGATCCGTCAAGAAATACTGCTGAGCAAAATTTTCTTTTCTTTGAAAGCTTTCTCAATTACATCATAATTCGATGAACTTGGTCCACAGTCGAATGTTTACTTGTAAACCCAAATTTATGGTCAGGTAAGAGGCGTTTCTGATCAATAATGGGGTGTAAGTGACCGAATAATATCCTTTCATGAAAAATAAATGCTTTCCCAAACTAGAAAATTGACAAAACGGGTCAAAATGGGTTTTTGTATCCGAGTACCTGACAGTTTGTTAACGGAATGACGGTGACTTTTTCCAAGTATATAATAATTTAAACATTACCAAGATATAAGGCATTGTATTTTGTAAAATTCAGGAATTGGCGAAATCGAAAATAATATATATTAGTTAAAAAATTTGCCTTAGATTCTAACCTTAAAAAAAACGAAATTTTTAAAATAACAAACCATGGTGAATATCTTAAACATGTAACAATTCCATGCCGCCTTCCACTTCAAATTGAAATGTCATTCTGTTTGCTTATAATTGCAATTGCGACTGTTTATAGATAAACAGTAAAGGTGATAGAGCCACTCATTTAACATTATATTGACGCGCAAAATGATTATGTTATTTCTATTGAGAATTGGAAAAGTTTGTATGAGTTATTGTATATAAAAGACACTTCGACGTTATCATGACGGTGCTGACGTAAAAGCTGCATTTGGCCTTAATTTAAAATTGAATACTTATTTTAAAAGCAAATTAAATTAATAGCAAATTATTGCAACTGCAAATATTACTTATTCACAATAACAATTTCAATCCGCCCTTATTGTTGCTTGTTAATACAGCTGTTTTGGCAGTGCAAAACACATGCTGCAAACACTGCATTTTAGATATCGCTAACATTAATTTGTGAAAACCTATCAAAGTCCCTATATAAATATATTTAAGAGCAGCAGCATCGCATCTGTGAATGAAACCATTTGAAACAATTCAATTGTTCTCCACTTAAACGTTTACTACCGGCAAACAAAACATTTGGTCATCCATTTAAAATAATTTCCTGATCATCAAACAAAAAACCACAAAGTTTTTAAGCCGCGTAAAAAACCGGCAAGCCTGTTCTGCACTCCATTAAAATAATTTACAATTGTATATAAAAGCAAAAAAAAAACGATGCTCTACGGATGACCTTGCACATGTACAGAGCAACAACTATACAAAACTATTCACATGAAACAAGAAAAACAAGGAATTAAAAGTAATAAAGCCCAGCACGCAGCTAAATTAATTACCCCCCTCATTAGCTTGTAATTTCACCTTTCAACACCTGCAAGCAATACATACAAGCAGTGTTTTGAGTATTTTATTTTGTTTTTGCATTTTTGAATGCTTATCTTTTTTTTTTTTAATAAAAAACGACAAATCAGAAAGTGAAACTCAAGTTCTGCAATTTTTTCTCGACTTCGATAACGAAGAAGAGCAAACAAAAAAAAAATCCCCTCGATCTTATCAACACAATAAATAAAACACCCAACAATTAAACAAATAAATACGAGGCAGAGAGAAAAAACAAAATACTTCTACAAAGAAAATTTTTCAATTTAATTCTTTTTCATTTGAATTTAAAGAAACGAACGAGTTCATCGTTAAAAATAGAATCAGGGTGAAAAACTAGGAAGCACATATTTAAATCCACCACACAATAATCATCAACATCATGGTGTGCTTAACATCTCTACCACCACCACAGTACTACACTCCATATGAGTTAGATAAAAAAAAACGTTTTATTGTATTTTTTGCAAACTATTACTTTCCTCTTGAACAGCAACAAAATGTGCACAGAAAATGGGCGTTTCACGGCATCAGGGCAATTTTACGATCTGAACACTTGAGCTTTATGTGGTTGGATATGTGTAAGTGTTTCTATTCCTCACCGCCTAGCATCATGATGCTGAGTGGAGACCGTGTTTAGATGCCCACATCGTCGTAGTCAGTGTCGTCGATTTGTTTTGGTTGTAAATATGTGTATAGTAGGGAATAACACTATCCAACCACGTGGGCCGAGGATGATATAAAATGGGGAAAAGCGGTGAAAATCCACCAGTTTATTGCCATCCATGGATTTGTTTGTTTTTTTTTTTCTTGCACTAGTAATGGACATGTTGTTGTTGAGAAGAACTCCCACAACAGATACATGTTGTTTACATGATCAGTGGCATGTTCCGATTTTAAAACTAAAGCTTTTTGGCAAGTCATGAATGCATGATTTCTTGATATGAAAATATTCCGGTAGTCCATGCTTCGGTTGGAGTTTAAATGGTATACTACCTGAAATATCCTTTACTGTGGTTTTTATCCTGAACTTATGTTTTGTACATTTTGTTGTTAGGTACATTTCTACACTAAATTCTTGCTGTTTGGTTTAAGAGCTTCCACTCATTTAAGTTTGGCTTCAAAGCCATACATCAATTGTGTGTAATTTTTATCTTAGAATTATGTAGCTAAATTACGTTTTTGTAGATAGTAGCACGATACTAAATTGAAAATCTTCTGTCATAAGGATAATGTTTGATTTAATCATTTATATAGATAGCTAGGTTCTTGTTCGAAGCGTTGTTGTAATGACTTTCAAGTTAGCCCATACATAAATAATTGGCGCCCAACATAGAGCCTTATTTAAGAAGAAGGGTCAAAAGACACACATGAGCTAAGCATTCCTCTTCTAAAATCAATTCTACCTATTTAGTTAAAATCCTTTTTACACAAATCTAATACAAAATCTCTTTCCTTGCAGCTTGTCTCATTAGATGGCATTCAAAGTGGTGTGCCCACATTAACCACATCCACCCTAACGCCAACAACGCTACGCAACATCGAACAAACATTCATCGAATTAACAGCCGATCCGCCAAATAATCCCCCCTATCAGGCTGGGTTTGTACCGCCACGAGCACCCTTCAACTTTATATCAGACTTAAACAATGACACCAACAGTTTGCCATCGTCTGAGGACTCCCAAGGTTCGTGGCAAGCCCCCATGATCAATGAAGAAAACTCCATGGCCACAACAGATAATTGTAAGCTAAAATCACACTCACACACACAACCCTAAGACCAACTAACAATTTTTTTTTAACTTACAGCAAGTGTAGCCACAACTATCAATGCCAACGACAGTCCGTCCTTCCAAAGTGGCAGCGGCGGCGGTGTTAGTACAAATGCCACCTCAACTGCTACTAATGATTTCACATCAGCCATAGCTGCGGCACGTGCAAATGCCGCTGGCAATTCCACCGGAACAGCGACACACACTCCGTCCCGGCGTAATCAAGGCGGTCGCCGTCCGACAAAGGCCGCCAACATGTCCCCCGAAGAGGAGGAGAAACGCCGAGTTCGTCGCGAACGTAACAAGTTGGCCGCAGCACGCTGTCGAAAACGTCGTGTCGATCAGACCAATGAACTCCTCGAAGAGGTATCCGGACTGGAAAAACGTCGTGATAGTCTGCAAAAAGAAATCGCCAGCCTTTACGAATCCAAAGATGAATTACAAGCCATTTTCGAAGCGCACCGTCCGCAATGTAGCATGAAGCGGCCAAACAATAACAATCTACTGGTGGATACATTCAATGCCTCAAACCCTGGTCGTGGCTCACCGCTCGATCTCAAGCCTATCATTGTGCCCTTCGACGTGAAGTGTATAAAAAGTGAACCAAACGACAATCTAGACAGTCTAGACGATGGACCACCATCGCCAAAGCGTGTCATGTTGTCACAGACCTCATCAGCCATGGTGCCGCCATTACCAAATGTTTCAACGATATCATCGTCGATACCATCAGCCTCTGCTTTGAACACGCCCACCATTACGAATTCGCCGCCTCACATGCTTCGACCAGCCGGACCAGCAAAACAACGTCCCAGTTCACTTAATGTACCCCTGCAAATGATCGCCGGCCAGCAGATGGGCATGGGTAAAACCGTCACCGATATAAATGGTATCGCGATAACAACGCCATCTAGTGATGTAATGTTCAACTTTAATAGCCTTATGGATGGCGGCACCGGTCTAACCCCAGTCTCAGGTCCCCTAATACAAACGCAAAATCGGCATCCCCTTGAATTGGTCACACCCACCAGCGAGCCCTCAAAACTGGTCAGTTTATAATAGTTAAACGAATTGTATTTGTAAAAAAAATAGTAAAAATGTGGCGAGTGTGTGGGTAAAAAATTAATTAAACAAAAACTTTCTAAATTAAATTTAAGAATAAAAAAGTGTTTTGTTTCCATTATTGTCCTCAAATTCTTTTGTATTATTTTTTTAATGTTATTAAATATATATTTTTTGTTTATTTATAACCATAGAAAAAAAGAAAATTAAAATCAAAAATCAACATAATTTAATTTTTAGAACATTTAAGCATAAAAAAAAACAGAGTTAATAAAAAAAAAAACCAACAAAATAGAAGGCGTTGTGATATTTATAAATAACAAGAAAAAAACATAACTAAACAAAATCAAGCATTATAATACAAAGAATAAAAGAAGTATTTCCTTAGCTTAAACATAAATAAATCGTGTAATGCGTTTAACTTTTAGAAAACAAGTAAAATTTTGTTTGGGAAAGATATCTTTTCTTTTTTAAATAATTTTAAGCTAAACCCGTCATTAAGAAAACAATAATAAATTAAAAGCCTTTTTGTCGATCGTTTGAAAAACATATAAAATCACATCTATAAGATATTAAAATAGAGAGAAGAAGAATAGAAGAAACAATTTCTTTTACTATGCAGTAAGAAAACCTTTGTCGCCTTGTGTTTTTGTGCAAAAGCAATAATCGATTGAATATGTATTACTTTTTTTTATATAATATATATTATTATATATGTAATAAATATTTTTAATGTAAAGTTAAAAAAAAAACAATAATTATATAAATATATATTTTGTAAAACGAAAAGAAAAAAAAATCTTCAATAAATCAAAACAAAAACAATTTGCATGTATTATGTACGATAGTGTTTAGTAAAAAAAAAATATTTAATCAAAAAAAAAACACAAAAGTAAACAAATTGATAAAATTGTGTAGAGTATATTTTTTGACGATAGCAAACCAACACACACTTAAATAAAAATCGTTAATTTTTAAACTTAACGAAGGCAATTTCATATTTTTTCTATTCGATCAAAATGTTTTAAAACAGAAAAAAACAAGTAGAATTAAATTTAAAATTAAAATCAATTGTTAAACGAATGCAATGAGTAACAGAGAAAAAATGCTACACTTTACCAAATTTTCAAAAATCAACAATACAAGCATAACAGCATAATATGGCAAACAATTATTGTATTGATAAAGTTTTATGAAAAATTGCAATATACCATCTTAAGACAAAAATAAATATCAAGTGTTTTATTTTTATTATTGCTTGGTGTTTAGCTGTGAAATTGGAAAAAAATGAGTCAGTATTTGGTGAAGACTAGGCCCATATTGCGATTGTTGATAACTTACTTATTTACTTAACTGGCTCCCGACCCGTGAAGGGTCTCTGCCTGAGACACTACAGCCTTCCATCCTCTACGATCCCGATCTCGCTGCTTCCAGTTGTCTAGACGAACTGCTCTTGCATCCACGATGGCTTGGTCTTTGAAACGGATGTTCGGTCTTCCTTGCCTTTTCGGTCCTGGTGGCTGGGATTCGAAGATCCACTTAGCTGAAGCATTATTGGTCATTCGCTCGATGTGGCCAATGAGCCAATGTAGTCGACGTGTTTTGGCTTATTGGACAACATCCACATCTTAGTACAGCTCATAGAGTTCGCGGTTGTATTTTCTCCTCCATTCGCCCTCCTCGCACACAGGACCAAAAAACCGCTAAAGTATTTTTCTCTCGATGGAGCCCAGTATCAGCTCTCCCTTCTTTCTTATCGTCCAGCATCATAAAGCAGAACTGTCAGGATAAGGCTTTTTTAGAGCATACATTTCGTCCTTCGAGTCAGGAGTTTTGAACCCAGTTGATTAGCCAAACCGATGTAGCAACAGTTTCCTAGTATAGTATATGTTTACTTCGAGGTGGGAGAACTCCTTAACTACCTCGAAATTGCTGATTTCAATAGTGACGTTTTGTCCTAGGCAGTGGACAGATGCTTGTTTGTTTGTTGATAGCATGTACTTAGGCTTGTCCTCATTTACTTCAACGCCAACGGATCTCACCTGTTCTTCAATCGCCGTGAACGCTTCTATCACGGCCCGCTGGGAGCGACCGATGATGTCAAAAGCATCCGTATAGCCCAGCATCTGGACGGACCTGTTTAAAATTGTGCCTTCAGTGTTGATTGAGGAAGTCACATGATAGCGCGTTTCCTTGCCGAAATCCGGTGTATGTTTGTAATAGTTCGGAGGAGCTACTTCCAAACTGTACGTTGCAACGCGTGTTTTCCGGCGCCACGCGACACAGCTGAATCAGTTTTGTCGGGATTCCGAAATCCCAAACTCGACCGTTTGTGTAGGATGGTCGGAAACGACCTTCACAGACACATTCGCCATCAAACAAATGATTTAGGCAAGGCGATGCGAAGCCAACAACAGAGGCACAATTTTCCAAAAACGTCGACGATATTGATATCATTGGAAGGACTCAACGTGATGCCATAGCCACGTTTGCTAGTATAAAGAACGAAGCGGAAAAAATGGGTTTAGCAGTAAATAAGGGCAAGACGAAGTATATGCTGCCAACACGAAAGGACACACAACATTGACGAATTGGACAGAACATCATCATTGACAGATATAACTTTGAGATAGAACGAAACTTTGTTATTAACTTGCTATTAACTCTGACAAGAACATCTCGTCATAAATTAAACGAAGAATTACTCTTACCAACCGCTATTTTTTGGGCTAAGAAGGCAATTCAGTAGTAAAGCCCTCACTCGAACTACTAAGGAGATCCTATATAAGACTCTGATCATCCCAGTCCTGCTCTACGGCTCTGAAGCTTGGACCGTCTCAAAAGCGGATGAGGAAATCCTTGGTCGATTTGAGAGGAAAAGTCTTTGAAAAATGTTTGGTCCCGTTTGCATTGACGGGCTATGGAGACGAAGATTCAACCAAGAGTAGAGCGGCATGCCCCTGGTCAAAAAAAAACTCCGCATTGGACGTTTAAGATGGCTAGGACATGTAGAACGAATGGATACCAATACTCCGGCTCGCAGAGTCTTCGATTCCCAGCCAGATGTCGGACGCAGTAGAGGAAGACCTCGCCTTAAGTGGCTCGCACAAGAAGAAACCGACCCCTTAACCAACTTGGAGTGCGATACTGGAGGCAGTTAGCAAAGGACCGGGCTAATTGGAGAGGCATTTTGGTTTGGGCCCAGGTTCATTTAGGACTGTAGTGCCACTTAAGTAAGTATGAAAGTAAGTAAGTAAATAAGTGTCACCGGAATCCAGAAAATCCATATACGTAATTTTTTTTATTTAGCCCATATATTTGTTTATTAATTTAGGTCTACCATATTTAAACCAAACTATGAATATCGTCAAATTCTCGTAAGAATATCGTCAAAGCTTGGTGTTTTATCTAACGTCCAACTCACTGTGAAAGTGAAAATTGCGTACGACCCAGTCCCATTAGATCAGCTGAATAATGGAGTATTCAATAATTTCTGTGTTAAATTGAAAAAAAAAAGATTTTAATTGTCCGCTATCTAAAAACTTTTTTAAAAATGTTGCAGCTTCTTACCCGCACATGCTTATTATTTAATTTTTGTTTAAAACTAAAGTTAAAGCCTATTGAATGATTTTTTTCCTTTTCTAATATTTTCTTGCCAATATAACATAGTCGGGCTAGGTTGCTAGTATTATAGTATAAAAGTCAATGTTTGTATCATTATTTTCTTTACTTAAAAAAAACACGTACAAATTTAAATTGTACAAGCTGTATCTCTTAAACGGCTCAGTGGCGCGATGGATAGTGCGATGAACTGCCAAGCAAAAGGTCTGGTTCGATACCCAGCCATAGCGTGATAATCTGACAAATCATCCGAGTAGTATCAATTGCCAAGAAAAGCTTATATCAAGTTCGCCGTTCAGATTTGCATAAAACAGGAGGTCCCGCACATCGTGCATGAAGTACGCACGGACATATGAATGGTTGTGAGAAAGCTCGGTCTTGGGTACTTATTGGACTGTTACATATAGTTTGTAACATAAAGATAAAATTTAGCCAGATATACCTCAAAATATATGGATTGACTAAGAATAGCTAGCTGAGTCGATTGAGCCATGTCTGTTTGTCCGTCCGTCTGTAGGTCACCGGTTTTTGGGCCTTCAATTTTAAGCTAGGCTAACGAAATTCGGTATATGTGAACCGTGTACGTGTTGTTCGAACAAGTGTACAAATTTTCAAAATCCGCCCACTGCTACGCCCAATTTTTAGGAAAAAGTTTTTTTTTTTTGGCCAAACGATATGGAATTTTGAAAAAGTTACTGAACAACATACATATATAGTCAATCCCAATATTTATATTTTGTACATATAAAGTTTTTTGCCACGACCACTTTTTGAGAGTGTTTTCAGTAAAAAAAAGGTTTTTCAGTAAAATTTTAAGATATTCGAAAAAAACTTTTGATGCGGAATCATTTTGTTTGATAAAACAAATATTTCGTCAATACATCATTCATACCCACGCCCACATTTTTGAGGCGTTTTCCTACAAAAACCATTTATATACCCTACGTCATACCATATGCATGACAAAAACGTTGTTTTTTGTCGAAACATACAAGCTTTTGAAAAACGGTCTGAACAATATGTTGCGACAATGTCAATTTTAATAATTCTTTGCCGTAAAACCCACATTTTAGGGATATTCATTTTAAGGATGGGATGGGATAAGGTATAAAACGATTCACGCTGTGGATTGTAGCCTTCTCATATGTTTGTTTACATTAAAAATTAGTAAATTTCCAAATTTCTTAAAGAGTGGTTTAATTTACTAAGATAGATACAAATTTACGAGAGTTTACGAAAACGCGTTTAAGTAAGAATCATGAAAAAATATTTGATTTCGGAAGGAATTGTGTACCACGTACTTACCTACGCATTTTTCGATTGCATATTGGGACTCCGTTCTAATCACCTAGGACATCATCAAGTTTTTTTTTATTTTTCTTTACATGTTCAAAATGACCGTGTTAATGTCAACTTAAATTTTCATTTGTATTTTGATTACTCTTCAATATCTGCATAATGTATACACTTATTTACAAATTAAATATGGATTAGCAAATGCAGTTTTCTAAAACCGGCCTACCTGTTGGGCTCATTTACTAGTACACGTTGCATGGATTTATTAGCTTAGAATGCCCCAGTTGCTTATTTTCTTATTTTCACATACAGCATATTCCAAATCCGACATTTACTACTCCCTTCTTATATACATACATGATAACAGTGTTATCACCGAAAACAGTGAGAATACAAATGCATGAAAATCCGAACGAAAGAAAAATTACCAAAATTTCAACGTGGGTACATGAAACACGATCATGTATCTGAATACAACGTTGAAGCGGCTTAGCCCATGTATACAAATGCGATCGCCGGACGCGCCGACAGATTTCATTGACTTTATTCTATATACGTAGATACCTATACCCCTAGCCCTATACTCGTGAATCGTGATACAAAATATCGAGATTTCGCTTTAGCCCAGGTTTCGCCTGTTGGTCTTCAAACAGCAGAACTCAGTTATTTTGTTTACATCAACAGGAACACATCGTGAACCGACAGAGTTACTGTAAAAGTCAAACATAACAACAACCAAATACCGACTTGAATATTAAAATTGAGAAAAAAATACGTTTAATTATTTTTTGTAAAAATGGCACTCCAAAGTTTGTTGAAAATCGTTGGTTGCTTTGGAAAACTGAAGGCTGTAACACCGAAAAATATTGTCTTCATAACCGGCTGTGATTCAGGATTAGGGTGAGTACGTCTACCTCTCTATGTCCATCCAGCATATTAAAGCAGACTTTTATTTTTCAATTTTAGTTACACTTTAGCCATGTTTTGCCACAAGCTTAACATGACCGTGGTTTCTGGTTGCCATAGTATAAATTCCGAAGGCGCTAAAATGCTGAGGAACGTTTCCGAATCGCAACGAATGAAGGTCATTGAAATTGATCTGCTTAAACAAGAAAGCATAGTGGAGTCTCACAGGATGATACAAGAATTAATTAAAAGCAATGCGTACGTCTTCACGGCGCTGGTTAATAACGCTGGTGTGATGTGTATGGGGGAATTCGAATGGCAAACTACAGACCTCTTTGAATCGCAAATTAATGTTAATCTTCTGGGTACAATGAGAGTCACCAAGGAGTTTTTGCCGCTAATACGTCAACATCACGGTAGAATCATCAATGTTACAAGTCATTGTGGTCTTCAGGTAAGATTCAAATTTAAATTCGATGGTTTATATAAATAATTGATTGAAGTGAAGACGAATATGTAAAAAATAGACATTGTAGGGTTTGTGTAGAACCCCGATCATTTCAAATTCAAGTGATGTGGTTAGCTATGGGTCTTGACGTAAGTCTGTATAGTGGGTGATTATGCTTTATTGTAATCATTTAATGATGGACAAGTTTGAATATCTAATGAAGAATATCTTTCTTTTGGAATAGTTAAGCAAGAGAAAAATGAGTTGTGTTTGTTTGGAACTAATGTCTGTTTGCGTTCTTGTAAGCAATTGCACTTTATCTATACTATAATTGGAGTTTTATTTTGTTTAAACTGAATTAGTCTCTCGAATGCTACTTTTTTATTTGTTCAAAATTCAGTAATGAACTTTTTGCACCTTTGGGGTCAGTCAACTCCAGTGCCCATGATTTAAAAGTACCTACAAAAATTAAGAAAACAGTAACAGCAAATTCAGTAACATTATAAACCTGACTTAGTCTTTCCAACTTCTTCGGTAGTTTTTTCCTCTAGGAATTAAAGCGCTCAGAAGATGAAGGAGTTAAGCGATTTTTTTTAACTGCCTACACACACTGAAAGTATTTCGCACATCTAGTCTTTTCAATAAACAAATATTACTAACATTTTAAAATATTTTAGTTTTGTTTACTTTAAAATAACTTTACAATTTTTACTGTTCTTATCAAAAGAGTTATAGATAAATAACTTTAAACTCCGATTACTCAAATTTTTGAAAATGTCGCTTAGTCCCTTCATCTTCTAAGTGCGCCATTATCGCCTAAGAAGGGTAAATAGAAGAACCATCACCTGTTTTGGAAAGGTTATTTTGTTTATACGGAATGTTAGCTTAATGTAAGCATTGAGTTGCCCTTTAAATATTGTTAATTTATTTTCTTTTAACATCACACAAAATGTATTCTTTTTCTTAAGTGGCTCTAAGGTCCGAGTAAACCTGGGCCTACAAAATACAATTAAGCACTTCAAATTGTTTCAATGTTGTTTCAACTTATTTGTGACATTTAAGACAGGGACATCCTCTACAGTGTCTACCAGAAGAATCTCGGACTCTTCGGGCTGGAGCATAGGCATCCAATCGGTCTACATGTCCTAGAATTCCCTATCAACAAGTCTATCCCGCTTTATAGATCATAAAGTTCGCACTTTAATCTAAGTCTTTGTAACTAATCAATGCAAACGGAAGCGATGATTTTTGCTCGAAATGATTTCTTTATATACGTTATGCTAATTTCCATGTTTCAGCGCCGTATGTAGGACTTGACACTTGAATGATTACTTACTTACGTACTTACTTAAGTGGCGCTACAGTTCGGAATGAACCTGGGCCTCAACGAACATGCCTCTCCATTAAGCCCGGTCATTAGCTAAATGCCTCCAGTTGTGCACTTCAAGTTGGTTGAGGTCGGTTTCTACTTGTGCGCGCCACGTAATGCGAGGTCGTTCTCTACTGCGCCCGACGTCCGACTGCGAATCGAAGACTCTGCAAGCCGGAGTATTGTTATTCATTCCTTCTACATGTTCTAGCCATCTTAAACGTCCTATGCGGAGTTTTTTTTTTGAACAGGGGCATGTCGCTGTGCAGCTCGTATAGTTATTGGTTGAATCTTCGTCTCCTTATCGACTAAGGATTTCTTCATCCGCTTTTTCGACGGTCCACGCTTCAGAACCGTAGAGCAGGACTGGGATGATCAGAGTGTTATATAGGATCTCCTTAGTAGTTAGAGTGAGGGCTTTACTACTGAATTGCCTTCTGAGCCCGAAGAAACAGCGGTTAACAAGAGTAATTCTTCGTTTAATTTCTGACGATATGTTGTTTTCAGAGTTAATAGCGGAGCCGAGATAGACAAAGTCTCGTACTACCTCAAAGCTATATCTGTCAATGGTGACGTTCTGTCCAATTCGTCGATGTTGTGTGTCCTCTTGTGTTGACAGCATTTATTCATTCTTGCCCTCATTTACTGCTAAACCCATTTTTGCCGCTTCCTTGGCTATAATAGCAAACGTAGCTATGACATCACGTTGGGTCCGACCAATAATGTCAATATCGTCGGCGTATGCTAGTAGTTGCACCGATTATTGGAAAATTGTGCCTCTGGTGTTGTCTTGGCAGTTTTTCACAATCCTCACATGACAGGGCATCGCCTTGCCTAAATCCTTTTTGGTATCGAATGTGCTGGTGAGGTCGTTTCCGACCCTGATGGAGCAGCGAGAATTCTCCATCGTCATCCTACATAAACGGACGAGATTGGGCGGTATACCAAAACTAGACATGGCTCTCTATAGTTCATCTGTATAAATGCTGTCTAATGGGGCTTTGAAATCGAGGGTTAGGTGGTGGGTATCGATTTGGACTTTTGGGTTTTTTTCCGAAGTGTGAAAATTTGATCGGTTGTGGACTTTCCTAGCCTAAAACCACACTGATAAGAGCCGATCAGGTTGTTGGTAAACGGTTTCAGGCGTTCACATATTACGGCAGATAGGATCTTGTAGGCGATGTTAAGGAGATTATTCCTCTGTAGTGGGCGCAGTTTAGAGGGTCTGCTTTTTTTGTGGATCGGACAAATGATGCCGAGGTTCCATTCTTCAGGCATACTTTCTTCCGACCAGATTTAGCTTATGAGTTGTGGATGTTATTTACCAAGTCATCTCCGCTGGCTATAGAAAGCTCAGCGCGAAGGCTGTCATTTCCGGCAGCCTTATTAAGCTTGAGTTTAGATATTGTTATCCTCACTTCACTCAGGTTGAGTGGTTTGCAGTTTTCTCTGTCGTTGCCAATGTTGAATGGTTCGTTCTGCCTGACAGTGGAATGTTGTTCGTAATTGGTGCTTAACAGTCTGCAGAAGTGGTTCTTCCATATCCTCAGCATCGACTGTGTCTCAACTACGATATTTCCTTGTTCATCTCGATAGTATTCAGCTCGAGCCTTGTATCCTTGGCTTTGACGTTTTACACTTTGGTAAATCTTGCGAACATCGTTCCTGGAATGGCACCTCCCTATGCCCTCGATCGCGCGCTTTTCTTGCTCGTTTTTCTTCTTTCTTAAGCTGGATTTTCTTCTCTTCCCTCCCTCTGGTTTGATAATCTACCCACGCGGCTTGTATTTTTCGTTGTAGCGATTTGATATGTGCCTCTCGTTTTAGTACTTGCAAATATCATCATACCACAGACACCTTTTCGGGGGTGGCCGTTGGTGGTTTCGTATACTTCTTTGATGATATTGCGATACTGTATCCACTGGGTGTTGATATTAAGAAAGGGTGAGGGTACAGCCAAGAGTGAGTTGTCATTTTTAGACTCTTTCGATCTCCGGCTCACTAATGCGACCAACGTAAAGTTTCCTTGTTATTGCAGCATTGCATTCGTTGCTTCTTCTGATTTGACAGTCAGATTCTGAATTCGTTTTCGACGAAAAAAATGGATAAAGTAGACGATTGCCCCTCTGAATGTGTGTACATTCAGGATGTTGGATACGTGCCTCGCATCTATGACCACATGGTCGATTTGGTTTTTATTTCGACCATTTTGAGATCGCCAGGTTGTTTCTTAATTCGAAGTCGTGGGAACCTAGTGCTTTTAATCAAAGTATAATATGCTGCTGCGAAGTGAGGTCTGTTAGTCGAAAGCCGTTGCCTTTTGTCATTTCGTAGATACTGAGCTTTCCAACTAACCCGCTGAAGATGTTTTCCTTAACAATTTTGTTTTGAAGTCCCCTAGTTCGATTTTCAAATCATATTACGAACAGGTTCCATAGGCTCCATCCAGAAGGTCGTAAAATTCCTACTGGTTAGAGTATTCAGCCTTAGCAATAGCGTCGTATGCATATATAAGGTTGATATAAATATGACAGCAGGGCGGATATTCTTTGCCAGTCATTCTGACAAGTCATTTATTAGTCCTGGTATTTTTCTTTATTTCTTTGACAATCGGGCGTAGCTAAAAAAAAGGAATTGCAGAATCAACCTGCATCTCAAACAACATGTATCTCCAATTTCCCGGTCCCTAGCCAACTGCCTCCACCTGCGCACTTCAGGTGTGTTGAGGTCGGTTCCTGTTTTTGCTCGCTACTAAAGGCCAGATAATAAATCTGTTCACATCATCAAGTGACGATTCTTTGTGGTTGGTTGCGCGACAGATCCAGTTTTCCCCATACTCGTGGTATAGAAAAAAAAACATTCAATAAAAATCCTAAAGCAATAACTATCTCCCTATTTATTTATTTTTTTTAAACCATTGCTATCGTATTTGCAGAGCCTTCCTGGCCTAGCACCATATGCTGCCTCTAAGGCAGCTTTACGCTTCTTCAACGACTCACTGCGTATAGAAATGACAAAGTACGGTGTGGAGGTTATCAATTTCATACCCGGTTCGTTTGTCATGTCTAGCAATATATGTGCCCGTCAGCAAGAGCAGGCTCTTCAAATGGAAAAGTCCTTCAGCGATGAACAAAGAGGCTTCTACGGTGAATACTTCAACGATTATAATGGATATTTGAGATTCATCTCTGGCTTTAAGCAACCAAATCAACTGGACGACAAGCCGCTACTGGAGAAATTCAAAGACGCCCTTACCAATAGTCATCCCCGAGCTATGTACATCCATGAACCCATGAGGTAAGATACCACATAATATGCAAACAAATGTAAATATTCACATATAACGCTTTTACTCTTATTTTTCAGATATAGAATTTACAGATTGCTATTCAGCATCTGTCCAACGCCGATTGTGGATTGGCTCACAGTGAAGTTCTGCAGCATGCCCATTTATAGACCAAATAAGAAACTCCACTAAGCCTTGTTTTATGATATTTGTTACTTTCTTTTTAATATTTTTATACATAAAGTGAAATTCCACTAGATACATATAAAAACAATTTATAGTAGTTATACTTAATTAAAAAAATACATTAGATAGAAGGAAATATATGTATGCATGTGTTACATGGGTATAGAATAAAACAGATTGCTGCTTCTGGTTTCCTCAAGACTTCTGTTCATTTAGTTGGAATCACAGGAAAGTAGTTGTTGCATATCTTCATTTGAATTGCCCCATATGTGTTCTCTTCGTTTTGTTTGCTTGCAATTTTTCGATTGAATAGGCTTGGCCTATTCGTAGTGATTGGGATTGGGATTGGGATTGTTATTCCAAGAGTCATCGATGGCATCTGATGAACCACCACGGCCAAGGAACGCCATAAAGTATATGATGATGATGAAGAGGAGGATTCCGCTCATAACGAGGAACCATGTTCGTCGCCAGGGCGGTCGTGATGATGGAGCGTAGAAACGGCGAGACCATCGAGAGAAGATCTCGGCAGGCGTCCGACGCTTGTATTTGTTGTCGTCACGATCGGTTCCACCGATCGGCGATTGCCTTGGTAGTAAGGGACGTCTGCTGTTGGCTGTAGATGAGAGTGGAGGTATGATTAATGGTTTTGAAGAGAAAGTGTGCTAGGAGTCATTAATTTGAGCATCTTTCCAGTGGCGAAAACTATTTTAGTATGTTTAACAAAAGCGATAAGCCTTTCAGACCAAATGGTCAGATGGTCTTCGAGTGTTTTTTTTTTAATTACCCACTCTCGCCAAGATTACAAAAAAAATCTTTCATATTTGTAAGACCCAGCAAAATATTTGTTTTTTTTGGAAAACAAGCTGATTGCCAAAGTCAAAAAGAAATCTGTCGACAAAGTAAAATTTAATATTGACGCGTGGCGAAGCGATAAGCCCAAACCATGATAAATCGCTACCGGACTATGAAAACGAATTCGAATTAACAATGATGATTACCTTGAGAATCATTAGATGGTGGATTGAATGCATCCATCAGCAATACGGAATGTGGACTCTCCAGCGTACTGTTGCCGTTGTTGTAATACGCTCCATTCGGTTTAGTTCGTTCGACACTGCTATGGTGTACCTTGGTCATCGTACTTGTCGATGCTGACAATGTGTTACTTTTAGACGAGGATTCATCTGAAAGCTGCAAATTGAAAAATTAAAAATAAACATCCAACATCAACAAAAGCACTCCAGCACATCATACCATTGGCAATCCGAGTTCATTACGACCCCAATTCACTTGTCCCAGGCGACTTTTCAACGCGTCTGCAACTGGAGAGAGTAAATTTGATGGTGGAAAGATGGGATTCGAACACGATGGACATGTATGACCACCCGGAGCTGTGGTCGGTGGTAGAGCTGCCTGACGTGCATTCAAGCAATCCCAATGAAAAACATCTAAAAAATAATGAGACAACCATTAGTTCATGTGTTATCCAACTGGCATTTTGGAACTTACGGTAGCAAATCAATCGAATGCAATCTCCATTCTCTAGGGTCAATCCGCACAGATTGCAATTGGATAGATAGTCACTGTCCTTAAGCCATTGAATGTATGATTGAACGACGCACTGTGTGTGGGTTTTCATGGATATGATGGATTACATTTAATTAAATGAAATCTTTTAATTCGCGACAGCTTACCTTCGGATGACTGGTCACCATGCAATGTTCGCAAACATTAACGCGATGTTCGAAACAGAATTGATTTGTTACTTTACGTTTTGGACACTTGCACAGACCCATAATCAGTCGACTTTTGACAAAAACAAATTCACTAAGCTATGTTATCCTTAATAAACGTAAAAATGCACAGAATTGATTGAGTCTCAATGAAAAATTCGAGTTTTTTCACATCTCATAAGAAATCGGAAAATTGGCCAGTTGGGTGATATTTTTTTCTATTGTAGCAAATTTGACAGAAGGAAAATGACAAGCCACGTATAGTGGAGGGGGTTTGTGAATTGGGTGGAGTAAATGCAATTGGGCCACTTAAGGGGTTGCTTGCACTAAATTTATTAGCAATATTGGTATTTTTTACAAAAGAGTACTTCGTGACAATATTATGCGGATCGGGGTGTTCTTTTTATTGGAACTACGAACTAACCTCTGGCTACGTCAATGAATTTGCCGTCATACGAGTGTCATGGCCGTCTGATTTACGTTGTCACGAAGTACTCTATAGGCACTTTTTAAAGGCATGAATGTTAACAATTGCTTGCTTCTATACATATTATTATATTAAACAAAAAAATCAAAACAGTAGCAAGGTACATGAAAGGTAAAATGAAACGATGGGGAACGAATACAGGTTCCCACTTTCATACTTACTTACTTATTTAAGTGGAGCAACAGTCCGCGTCTGAAGCAACATACCTCTCCACTTAGCCCGGTCCTTAGCTAGTTGCCTACAGTATCACAATTCAACTTGATTGAATTCGGTTTCATCTTGTGCACGCAAATTAAGGCGATGTCTTCCTCTAATGCGGCGGACGTCTGATTGGAATTCGAAGATTTTGCGATTAAGATTTATTTTCATCCGCTTTTGATACTGTCTATACTTCCTTGCCTAAAACATGAATGGGATGATCGGGGCTTAGAGTATCATGTAGGATTTCCTTAGTAGTCCGAGTAAGGGCTTTACTACTAGAAAGATAACGATATGTCTCTGCCAGAGTTAAAATTGGATCCAAGATACACAGAGTCCGTTTAGGGTCAAACCCACGAAAGAACTTTATTTTTATTTTTCTGTTCAGCTTTGACATTTCATTCCCAACGAAAATAGTACAGAAACGGAAATGAAACAACAAAAATATATGAAAAGTGGCGTCTAAAAACTTCGGCAAATAGACCAGTTATAGCCATTGTTTCTTGTAGGAATTAATTGAAAATTCCGTTTCAGTTCGATGGAATGGCGACCATAACTTCATAGAAATGTTGATCAGTTGATCAGTGAAATATAAAAGTGATTTTCTGCGCAAACTGTTATTAGCAATTTAAATATTTGTCGATAATTAGGTTCTAAAATTCATGAGCTTTGTTTTCACAACAACTCGCCAATGATTGAATTTATAAAAAAAGCCGCAAGAAGTAAAAAAAAATTCCAATGAGGGTTTTCAGTTATAGCTGTATACAACGATGAAAAAAGTGGCAAATCAGCAAATAATTTTTTTTACTCTGTTGGATCAGCGAGCATTCTCTATCGTCATCATTTACAGTCGGACGAGTTTGTGTGGTATAACAAAACTAGACATGGTTTTGTATGCGATGAATATGTGGTGATTATCGACTGGGATTTCTTAAGTTTTTTTCCAGGATCTACGAGGTGTGAAGATTTCATCAGTTGTGGACTTTGCTGGCCTAGTCCAGGCTCTACAGCGTTCACATATAACAGCAGATAGGATCTTCCATGAGTTAGTACTTATTTCAAAGCACAACCCCAACCTGGTTGTCAAATGAGTCAAGGGGCTTGACTTACCTATTCCTAAATTACCTGTTGTCTAAATATGTAGAAGCAGTTCATGAAGGTTGTTCAAATTTTCCATACTAACTGGGACTGTAGACGCCGCGTTGACACCAACTTGGGAAATCTTCCGCTGCCGTATTTGAAAAGGATTATTTGCTTAGTGTGAGGACGTCATAATGCTAAACACAAACAGAATATAAACCACCAATTATGTTTAAAAAATAGTCTTTATTGAATATCCTAATCCAACCATTCAGTCATGTATTGACAGAGATTCGGTGTTACTTCTCCGCAATTTGAACAATTCTTAATTACCGGACAAATGCCACATGGCATTTGTACCAATCCTGGAGGAACTAATGGCGAAGTTATTGCTCGATACACAAAGGAACCATTGGGCATCAAAATTCGTTCAGCCTGACCATCATAAACGACTGTCTTTAGAATCGTTTCCAAATCATCTTCATCAAGACTAACTTTACTTATACCCAAATCGGATATAAACTTGTGAACTTCTTTTACCGTACAACAAGACATTTGTTTCAATGCCAATGGACCATCACGTTTACTTTCCGCTGTTTCTCGTTTCATTTGCAAAAACCGCAGACACTGTTGATTCAAAACATCGACAAACTCCGCTTCAAAGTCCTGATCTTGATACCAAGCACCGCCTGTAATAGATCGATCCGGTTCTAAATTGTACAGCATGTAAACTTTCTTTTTGCTAGCCTAAAAAAATAGTTTGAAAATAGCATCCGTATTATTAATTAGCTTAGACTTACATTTACAGATTTAACAGCCTTGATTAACTTTTTTGTTTCTAGGTTTTTCAAAATCTTATTCAGTTGCGTCATATTCAGGTTTGACTTCATTCGAATATCTCGAATCCAGATACCTCTATTGGCACCCTCCTCAATTATACCGTAGACTACTTTTTCTTCATTGTCTGCTTCTTTTGGGAGAGCACTCTTTTTGGGATCCTTTCCTCGGTAAATAAGTTTGTCGCCCTTTTTGAGTACTTCAATTATTCCCTGCTGTAACAATTTGTTAAGACCTTCCACTTGGAGGGCAGGTGTAACATCTGGGATGGATTTTCTGAGATCATCATTTGTTGCACCAGCTGGTAGACTCTGAATGACCGCGTAGATCTGATGGCTGACTTCTTCGGCAGACATTTTGAGTGCCTAAAAATGTTTTCAAAAACTGATTCACAATTTAAATTGAAAAATATTAAAGCAAGTAGATATATCCCCAACACTTGAGCAGACCTTGACCTATTGGGTGTATTAAGTCTTTAAGTGGAGTAGCTTTAACTTCTTACTGAGAAACTTGATACGCTAACGCGTGGAATACATACTCTAGGGGTCTAGGGGTCTGTTTCAAGTTACAAAAGTAATTGTATAAGAAGTTTAAAATTGACCCTATCGACGTTATTTGTAAGTCCCATGCATTGTGCTAAAAAATATTACGACTATAAACAAGTGCAACATAGTGAAGAGGTAAATACCAAAACGAAAACATAAAATTGAACTTTTTATTTTTTAGTTTGCACACTAACATTCATTAGTTTCTAAGTTTACAGAAACCGGATCCTAGATCCAAGAAGTTGGTATGGAGTCATGTGGACCAAACTGAAACTACTGAAAGCATTCATTGCAATTTTATCATTTATCAGTCACGTATGACTCGATAACTAATGACAGATGATATAGAAAACATATTATGTGTATTATCTTTCAATGGAAGCTTTTTTTGCTGGTTGATAATTAGCCGGCAAGTTTTGTCGAAAAGTCAAAGTTTTACATATCACATTCCAGATTTCAGTAACAAAGTTTAAGGTCATATGGAGATAATGTTACATATGTAAAACTTTATATAGCTTTGCGTTAAAATGCGGCTTAAATTTTATCCATTGGCTAATTTTTAACATTTCTGCAGAGGTAAAAATAAATTTCCTTTTTGCTGTCAAATGGGGTTTTATGTTAACACTGCTTTCAACTCTTTACATCAACACCAAGAATATAAGGCTCGAACAGAATTCTGTCGAGATGAACAAGGAAATATCGTAGTTGAGACAATGTCGATGCTGAGGATATGGAAGAACCATTTCTGCAGACTGTTAAACGGCGATGGCGAAAAACATTCCATTGTCAGGCAACGACAGCGAAAACTGCCAACCACCCTGAGTGAAGTGAGAATAGCAAATTCTAAGCTCAAGCTTAATAAGGCTGCCGGAAATGACGGCCTTCCCTCTGAGCTTTATAAAATCGGCGGAGAAGACTTGGTAAGTAACATCCACCAAATCATAAGCCAAATCTGGTCGGATAAATGTATGCCTGAAGAGTTTACCTTCAGCATCGTTTGCCCGATCCACAAAAAAGGAGACCCTCTGAATAGCGCCAACTACAGAGGCATAAGTATCCTCAAGATCGCCTACAAGATTCTATCTTCCGTAATATGTGAACGCCTGAAACCGTTTACCAACAACCTGATTAGCCCAGGAAAGCCTACAACCGATCAAATGCTTACACTTCCTGGAAAAAACTCAAGAAGTCAAAATCGATACCCACCACCTATTCATCGATTTCAAAGCTGCATACGACAGCATTTATATATACAGAGCCATGTATAGTTTTGGTGTACCACCCAAACTAGTCCGTTTGTACGCCGACGATATTAACATCCTTGGTAGGACTCAACGTGATATCGTAGCCACGTTTGCTAGTAAAGAGAACGAAGCGGCGAAAATGAGTTTAGTAGTAAATGAAGGTAACACTTAGTATATGCTGTCAGAAATTAAACAAAGAATTACTTGCCAACCGGGCTAAGAAAGCAATTTAGTAGAAAAGCCCTCGATCGAAGGAGATCCTCTATAAGACCCCGGTCATCCCAGTCCTGCTCTACGGCGCTGGTATTAATGACAAACGATATCCATACTTCTTTGTTCATATGCATATTTCGCATATAAAATATAGCGAAACATATGTAATCATAACATTTTTGTAACCATCCATTTTCAAAAACCTATTTCTAGGACGTGTGCCAATTGCGTTAAAATTTTAGCCAGTAGCTTTTTTTTACATTAGTGTGGTGAATAGAGACTTCAAAACCTGGTCAACATCTCGCTAAAATTTATCTAGTGGCTAATTTAAAACATTTAACTCTAACATTTATTTAACTCTGCTTAGCTGAATTGTTAAAGATTTCCTCTTTTTATACTTTACTAGAAATGACGGAATGCAACGTGACCCTTAATCTATTAGCTCAATTACAACCACACTAGTTCACGGCAGACACTTTGAAGTGTCAAAAATTCGCTTACACTACCATAGTCATCACCGGAATATAAATATTTCAATTTATAACGTTTATAAACCATTTTGAAATGTCACTTACCGATGATAAAAACACTGAGTTTAGTAACGTATCTGAATATAATTACAATCGCGTTTGTAACACTGTATCAAAGGTAATTTTAACAAAATTTCAACGAACAATCTTCCACCACACGATACGCACTCGGTTGTTTGTCGTTTACACAACTGTCAACGTCATGAATTGTTATAACATGTACTATTTTCATTTGCAGGTTGGCTACTCTGACGGTATAACAGATGGGCGCGAAAGTGTTTTTCAAAAAGGCTTCGACAGAGGCTACGAAGATGGTCTCCTAACAGGATTCGAGCTTTCCAAATATAAAGCTTTCTTTGGAGTTATGAGCAATCACAGTGCCTCCGACGATACCCATCGAGAGTCGGTTGCTTATGATGTGTTAAACATTCCAGAAGCCAAAGACAAATCCCACTTCAAGATGCTCGAACTACTCGATAAAAACACAACAGAGGTTTCCCAAGAACAAGTAAAGTACGTGAATCAACAGAAGGATACTTTCGCCGGAGCGCTGCCCATTGTTACTAATTTATTTTCTCAATAAGCACAAATACACGTTAATTAGAAAAGAAATAATAAAAATTCAAGGATATCAGTTATGCGGGTGTTTGAAATAATTTAAAGATACAGGCCCTCGGGTGTGCCTTCCTTCTTTCGATAGAGTACACTTTCCTTTGATTTTTTAAAGTCCTCGTTTGTCACCTTCATGCGGCGCTCGCGGAGTGCCATTAGACCAGCTTCGGTGCAAATCGCCTTTATATCCGCTCCGGAGAGATCATCTTTTGCCATAATTAGTTCGCTGAGATTCACATCCTCTGCGAGGGTCATTCGCGAAGTGTGAATAGTAAAAATGCGTCGTTTGGTCTTCTCGTCGGGTAGGGGAAATTCGATTTTTCTGTCGATACGACCGGGCCGAATCAAAGCGGGATCAAGGGTCTCAATACGATTTGTTGCCATGATAACCTTAACGGGATAAACCAAAGTTGTTAGATAATTCAATGACATTTCGGGGCACTACCTACCTTGACATCGCCCCTCGAGTCAAAGCCGTCAAGTTGATTAAGCAGTTCCAACATAGTTCGCTGGATTTCACGCTCTCCGCCCGAATTCGAATCGTAACGCTTCGTACCAACGGCGTCGATTTCATCGATGAACACAATCGACGGTGCATGCTCCTCGGCGACACGGAAAAGTTCTCTTACCAGCTTTGGACCATCTCCCAAGTATTTCTGAATCAACTCACTGCCTACGACACGCAAGAACGTAGCCGAAGTCTGATTGGCTACAGCTTTAGCCAGCAGAGTCTTACCAGTTCCGGGAGGTCCATACAAGATCACACCCTTTGGAGGTTTAATGCCCATCTCCTCGTAGTACTCCGGGTGAGTCAATGGCAACTCGACCGATTCCTTGATCTCCTGGATTTGTGTGTCCAGGCCACCAATATCGGCGTAAGTCTCCTGTGGCGCCTTCTCCAATTTCATCACAGTTACCATAGGATCTGTGTCATCTCCCAAAACCCCCACAACTGCGTGCACTTTGTGATTGAGAAGCACTGAGCAGCCGGGCTCCAGTTGATCTTTGTCGACAAAGGACAAAATGCTAACATAATGCTCACTTCCCACCGAAGTGGATACAATTGCGTGATTATCATCGATTATCTCCTCCAAGTTACCCACGGACATGGGAGTTCCCCGGAGGTCATCGACCTTGGAACGTTCCTCCTCGTTTTTCTCATCCTGTGGTTTCAATCGCTCTTGATTGCGAATGAACTCATCCTCCATCATCAGATAATCCTTTATCCGCTCAAGTTTCAATAACTTCAATCGACACCTTGTATGCGGAGTGACTTGGGGAAGCTTCATGGCGGCATCTGGTCCCTTTGCCCGCCGCTTCTTTTTGCCAACGCGAGTTGGAATTGGTGGCTCATACTTCTTCTTTTTGTCTTTGTCGTCCTTTTTATCGCCACTTCCACTTTGGCCAGATTGATTTTGACCCTAAAAGTAAAATAATAGAAGAAAATATTTTTTTTTTGTTAGAAACAGAAATGTCGGCGAAACATATCAGTCATCCAAAATAGACGTATGTGAGTGACAAAGAAAGTGCACATATCCGACAAAGAAATTGACGATATTACAAAATAAAATTATGTTGAATTAATTCTGCCATGAGGGGGTATTTAATTTAAATTTATTTTTATGCTAATTTACCATATTTGCTGTGATTTCCTTCGAATTTTACACAAATTGAAAAGTTACAGATTTTGCGAATGTCACACTTCAACAAAAAATTTACGAGTCATTAGTATGAAGTTGGCTGTGAGTCGGAATTCGGTTGGATTCAGAGATTAAGGTCGAGTGGTAAGCACGGTATTGGCCAATTAAATAATAAGTGGTCTGGAAATTGTCACACCGCCATACATTTGTATCTCGGGATATAGAATAACTTTTTCGTGCACACGAAATTTGGTCCTGCAATAATTTATTTTTTTTTAAAATCAGTTGGTTAATCAATCAAATAGCAAATGAACGCCTGTTTGATGGATCAAAATGTTAAAAAATTTTTGAATTAAACGGGATTCCCCTTTCCCCATTGTAGAAGTTTTTGTAGGTTTTCGATTATCGAAAGGATTTGGTCACATCTCTGATAATGTGCAACAATGGCACTTATAGGCGTGTTAGTCGCTATCAGAGTACTGTCATCTGCAAAACTAAAGATGTGAATATTTGTTGTACCTAAGAGATCATTAATAATCTGCAGAAATAAAGTGGGCGAGATAATCGATCCTGGTGGCACTCCAGCTTCAATAGAGGATCTATCTGAGGAAACGCCATTTAACACTGATTGTAAAGATCTGTCTTTTATAAAGTTTTACATCCAGCCGCACAGTATTTGAGGAGGTCCATGTGCTGTCAATTTGCCCTAGCAGATATTTATATATGGGTCAGATTTTTTCGAAACACATATTCCTTTCTAAGTAATCAATAATCACGGCGTTTTTAGTTTTTAAGGGATGGATAGTAAATGAATGTGTCTGTAGTTTTGGTTTTAGTGGTAGTTTCTCTCTAATTTTATTCACCCTGGAAACGTTCCCCGGATATGCCTAATGGTGATTGTATCTCAATAAACGTAAAGGGTTAAATAAAATGCCCATGCGGCCATGCCGAGAATTCTTGATGAATTTCAATTTTTCAATCTCTTTTAAGCTCATATAAAATCACTTACAATCAGTAATTACACCTGACGCAATGAAGAATATCATGAATGTATTTTTATTTGTCACTACAGCGACAAAAATCGCTACGGTGAGCGAAAGTTAATAAAACTTCTACGCAGCTGATTAATCGCATCAGTTTCTAAGAATCCCAGGGCGCCTAATGTTATTTGAAAGGTAGGAGAACATAGGTACCTATCCGAATAACACCCCTGCAAGTATTTTTTTTTACCTATCAGCGAGTCTCTAGCCAAACGTCAAGTGTCAAAAAACCAAAATAATCAGCCGGTGCAGAAATAACTCGAGTTTCTAAGTACGAAATTCTTGAAGCAACTTAATAAATATACTAAATCCTTATTCGTTTAGGCGATGTCATTTCGTAAATCATACCAGTTAGTGAAAAAACAAGCCATACGATGGTTTCCCGGACACATGGGCAAGGGTCTTCGTCAAATGCAACAGAAACTCAAGTCGGTTGACTGCATAATCGAGGTGCACGATGCTCGTATACCACTGTCCGGTCGAAATCCCGAATTTCGTCACACAATCAGTGGCATCAAACCGCACATCCTGGTTTTAAACAAACAAGATCTTACCGATAAAGCCACTCATCCTAGAATCAGTGAGAAAATCAAAGCCACAGAGGGAATCGATCATGTAATCTTCACAAACTGCAAGAACCAACAGTGCCCTGGATTAAAGAAAGTCATGCCTCTGGCCACCGACCTGATAGTCAATTCCGACAGATATAATCGAGCGAATGAAAAGGACTTCTGTGTAATGGTGATTGGAGTCCCAAACGTTGGAAAATCGTCGCTTCTTAATGTTATGCGCAATCGACACCTCAACAAGAAGAAGGCAACTATTGTTGGATCCAAAGCCGGCATAACAAAGAGCGTCCTACATAAAATAAAAATCTCCGAAGATCCTTTAATTTACATGATAGACACTCCAGGGATTCTAGAGCCAAAGATCAGTGACGACGAAATGGGAATGAAATTGGCTTTGGCAGGCTGCATACCCGACCACCTAGTGGGCGAGGATCTTATCGCCGATTATCTGCTTTACTGGTTAAATGCAAATAACCGCTTTGAATATGTGGACCTGATGGGTTTACAAGAGCCAACCGACTCCATTGCCGAGGTTCTGGTATCGGGCGCAAAGAAGCTAGGACGATCAAAGAAAATGAAGAACTTCGAAGGTGGTATTACAGTTATTCCGGATTTGTTGTTGGCGGCTCAGCATTTTATACGAGCTTTCCGCTCTGGCTACTTTGCAAAGGTGAATTTAGACTCTGCTTGGTTTACGTAGAAGTGGGTTTATTGTTAGCTTAGAAATAAAAATGTGAAATACACCAAATCCTAATTTATTCGTCTTCCAGCTCCTGCATAGGAATCTCAGTGCCCTCGATTGGTGCGTCAGTTGTGTCCTCGATTGCGCTATATACAGCGCTAGCTTTTAAATCTTCGGGTATTCCTTTCAGTCGATTGTCGACAACACGTTGGAACGGAGAACGCTTTTCATAGAATTCCAATACCTTCTTTGGATTACGCTGGCACACTTGCTTTCCGGCGACCAAGTCAAATTCATTGCATTTCTTCCATTTGATCAGGTATGAGACATCACCCGATACATCGGTGGCCCCAATGATTTCGTCAATTTCAAGTCCTCGGTCGTAGCCTCGCGGTTTTGTGATTTCCTCGATTTTTGGTTTAGTATCGCCACGTTTCTTTGCTTTGGCACGTGATTCTTCGAATTTCTGAATTAATTGTGGACAGTTGCAGTTCTCTTCGGGCTCCCAAGTGTTTTCTGTGCTGAAGGTAAAGTCATCTCGTTATCTTCAATGTGGATTTGTGAGGGGTTTCACTTACTTGGCGTATCCTTTCCATTTGATAAGATATTCGATTTTCCCAGCCGGTGAAATACGCTTGTCGACTATTTTCTCCACAGAGAATCCAACAGTTTTGACTTTAACCATTGCGAACGAATTTACTCAAAAAAAAAATCCAAAACACACAAGCTTCACAAATGCGAATAAAAATGAACTGTCAAATATCTTGTTTGGGTTGGCCAGTATTGCCAGCTTCAAGAAATAAGTATACATAGACCATGCTTAGGGCCCAGTTATATCTATTATTGAAAACCGTCTTTGGAATTTTTTTTTACTTCTTGCGGCTTTTTTATAAACTCAATCACTGGCGAATTGGTGTCAAAACAAAGCTTATGAATTTCAGAACATTAATATCGAAAAATATTAAAATTTTGAATTACAATTTTCGCAGAAAATCAATTCTTATTTTGCGCTGATCAAAATTTATTTTAGTGAAGTAATGATTGCCATTCCAACGAACTGAAACGGAATTTTCCAATAATTCCCATAAGAAGCTATGTGTTGTGTTCAAATGAAGTTGTTCAATGATAGCTATAAGGTTCCAATTATAGCTATCATTCTACAGGTCCTAGCCATCTTGAACGTCCAATGTAAAGTTTTTCGACCAGGGGAATGTAGCTGTACAGAAAGAAACAGCGGTTGGCAAGAGTAATTCTTCGTTTAATTTCTGATTTCTGTTGTTCTCAGAGTTAATAGCGGAGCCGAGATAGACAAAGTCCGGTACTACCTCAAAGTTATATCTGTCAATGGTGACGTTCTGTCCAATTCGATGTCGATGTTGTATGGCTCTGTATAGTTCGTCTCTGTAAATGCTGTCGTATGCGGCCTTGAAATCGATGAATAGGTGGTGGGTATCGATTTGGACTTCTTGGGTTTTTTTCATGATCTGCCGAAGTGTCAAAATTTTATCGTTTGTAGACTTTTCTGGCTCAAAACCACACTGATAAGGTCATTAGACTTATGAGTTGGTGGATGTTACTTACCAAGTCATCGTTGGCTTTATAAAGCTCAGCGCGAAGGCCGTCATTTCCGGCAGCCTTATTAAGCTATAATTTAGATATTGCTATCCTCATTTCATTCCGATCGAATGTTTGGCAGTTTTCGCTGTTGTTGCCAATATTGAATGTTTAGTTCTGCCTGACAACAGAATGTTGTTCGTCATTGTCGTTGTAACAGTCTGCAGAAGTGGTTAGCATATGTATATACATCGCTGATGAAAAATCAAACAATTTTCATTTACAGAAATGTTTCCGACTTCAGGCCAATGCTCATATTGTGCCGTTTAAGATAAGACACCAGGATCACTGCATAAATATAGTCGTTAGGTCGTTAGGATGACATGATAAATATGAATGCTTTCGCCTGTCTGTCTTACTAGATATATCTGAATGACATCAAACCAAAGACGCTTTACGAAGTACCTGGTTTCGTCCCACAAGCAATGAACTTTCTCATACTTTTTCCACAGGGAGAGTGGAATACGAGTTTAAAGAAAAGATAAGAATTAAGGCTTGGTCGAACCACTTTAACCAAAAGAGCAGGTAAAACAACAGAATGAGTCACAGCCAGAACAGCAACCTGAACAACAACCACAGCTAAATCCCAAATTAAAGAAAAAGGTATAGCCACTGGAACAGAAGGATTATCAACCCACACAAAAGCCAAAACTAAAGAAAAAAAATGTAGCCTCCACAGCAAGAACAACAACCACAAGAGCAACAACTAGCGCAGCAGAAAGAGGAGCAAATTAACGCTCAGAAAACGGAGGAAATAGAAAAACATCTGTAGGATAAAAAAGAAAACCAACGGCTAAAGGAAGAACTAGAAAAGCAACAAAAGGTGGAAGAACAGGAGAAGCTAAAAAAGGAGGAGGAACAGAAGCAACTGATACAGGAAGAATAACAAAAGCAACTAAACCTCATATAGCAACAACAGAAAGAACAAGAACAACTGCATGAGGAGGAAGACCAACGCCAAGAGCAATCGTAACGGCGTAAATACTCCCTTGAAATCGGAATATCCGCCGATTCGCTTAATCTAAGTCCAAAGACACCAGATCCGCAGTCCAATGACGATTTAGCATTGGGCGCATCCGCCAGCCCCACAGAACTCGATTGAACAACACATCAATGACGGATCTCTAGTCCGAGTGCTTTACCCGCTATCGGTCCGATGGCCGGGGAATGCTATGAACAATCATCGCTCTCTGCAGAGATATACAACAAGTTGAAGTCGTTCCCGCGCCAAACATCATCCGCTGGATTTGTAGATCTAGTCAATCAGGCAATGACTTGCTATATGAACAGTCTGCTGCAAGCGTTGTTCATGGCGCCAGAATTCCGAAATGCACTTTATCGCTGGGAGTTCGATAAGGATAACGAAGCGAAGAGTATTCCATATCCAGCTACAGAAACTGTTTCGCAACTTACAGGTGAGTTTGTCCGTTTTTTTTTGTCACAAGTTAAACTTTTACTCTCTTGTTCACATTTCAGACGTCAAAGAAAGCGGCAGTTGGTACAACAGATCTTACACGTATCTTGACTGGGATTCTGCCTAGCAGCAGCATGACATCCAGGAACTGAGTCATGTTCGACGCGTTGGACCACAAGTTTAAGAATACAAAGCACGCGAATCTGATAAGCACTTTCAAATTAACAATCGTTAACGTTAGCAAAGGAAGATCTGTCTCTAAATTTAATTACTTAACCAACAGACGTTTAGAAGAGCTTAGAGAAATCTTGTTGCATTACAAGATACGGAGTTGGCGATCATATGCACACGTTCATACTAACAACGACACAACTAACACCGCACCAAAATTCTTGTTGCTACAGAACAAGCAATTATTGGAACAAACTTTCAAAAGACGTATTTTCGCTAATATATACAATCTACAACAATTCAAGAGCATAGACAATAAACATCTCCAAGCATCATATCAGAGCGCTCTTAAAGCGTTATAGTTTCGCCTCATCTGAACAAAAAAAAAACGAAGGAATCGTGAGATCGTTTATCAGCCATCAATTGCTTGGTCTCGCAACACTACTATTCAACTATAAGCATCTTAACACATGCGCCGTCGCTTTAAATCCCAATCACGACCGAGATCACACTTTCAAACAGAATTTCATTTTTATGTAACATGTACAAAAATGTGTATATAATGTATCTATTCAATGTAACAAATAACCTAAGGAATGCATTTATAAAAACAAACAGATAAATTAGTTCAATCAAATAATTTTCTTGAGATTCTTGTCTAGCTCCACTTCATATCTCATAAGTGTTCCATACTCTGTCAACAGCCTTTTCCAATAACACTGCACATGTGACATCCTCAGCTGATTCCAAATGAATTTGTATCCTCTTTGAGCGATATCCTTGGCCAGGTTATCGTGTTCCTTGAAAAACAGCAACATCTTCTCAAGCTCTCGTTCACTCGGGTACGATTTAATCGGCACATAATGCACCCATGGCTTCATGGCTGAATAATAGAATTCATTCCACTCATCACCAACGTGGAACACCAACGATTTACAAAGAAAGAGATGTTTATGCCGGAAACTAGCAGCCACTCCACGAAAATTGAATAAATATTTGTACTGGCAGTGATCTTCAAAAGTAACCTCCTTGGCTGGTTCCGCATTGAGGGTGTCCTTTAGCGATTTCCATGCTTGATTCTTCGTATACTGTGCATCTACTAAATCTGGATTTCTCCTTGATAATAAAACCAACGAATCCCGTTCATCGGATGTTCGTGAACCGCGAAAGAACCCTTTAGACAGTTTTTCACCCCATGACCACTTTTTGCCCGCCATGGATATCGAGTATCGATGCTTGTCCCAACGACCAATTCCAGTTGGGTGCAGCGATATAGCCGGACCACCTTCCCAAAAAGCCCATGCAGGATACATAATGTCCAAATACTCATTTGTTTTTGAGAACGACAGGATAGGACCTTGTGGACCATGATCGCGCCTAATTTGAGGCCAATCTCGACAGTTGACCACCAGTTCCATGTTTGGCAGATCAGGCAAAAGTGGTTTTATGAAATGTTCAATGCCTGAGCATCTGGATGGAAACATACAAGTCTTTTGACGGTAGAGAGTGTGATCGATTATTTGGTACTTGGTTCCAAAGGTCTCCATCGATTCGATATCTTTTTTGATTATCCCTGACGAGCGGAACTCTGCCAAATCGTTTTCAATAACATCAGCGTAACAAGAGCATTCGTCATCTGATTCCTTTGGACATGGGGAGTAATCCTCTATGGAATGCTGTATGTTTCCGAGAATGTCATTTGTTTCTTGACAATTAAAACAAATTAGAATAATTGCATCGAAGTAGGAATGTTTCACAAACCTTTGTCATATTTGGACGTATGGAGGGCACATTCCTTGATTTCTGCAGAGCACTGTCCATCGGCGTAAATTGCTAATGGGCTTTGTAGAGCAATAGTTAGAAAAATTAATATTTTCATAACTAATTTTGAAACTGTTGATTGGTGATGCTGATGATGTGCATAATTAGAATTTATTCGGCTTCCATTTGACAGTTTCTTTTGGGGTTGTTTTGTTTGTCAAATAGGTAAAAGGTTGTAAAGTGTTATACAAACAGGTGGGTGTATACAAGTTTTATATTTGATCTTAAGGAAGAGGAAGTTGGGATATGTAGGCCAGCAATGCATAGTACTTGGACTGAATAAATGTAATCACCGTGTCCAGGCAGAGCCCTCATATTCGATATTCTTTAGACGATAGCCTTGCAACACGTCTTGCACCAATTTGGATGTTGTAAGACAACTGAAAGCAGATTTCATGATTTTTAAAGCTATTCAATAGCCTTTTTTATATGTTTTTATTTTTTACAGAATTATATGTCAAAATTTATCCACTGGCTAAAATTTTAACGCAATTGACACACGGCCTTATAGTATCTTGTCACATGTACATGTCAAATTTAAACATTTAAACACTATTCATTAGATGTCATGTAAGCTGTCATGAATGACATTTAAATTTTGGGTGTTTGGTGCCGCACAATTTCATAAAAAAATGAAGCATGTAAACATGACAAACCCAAAAAAATTTAAATGTCATTCATGACAGCTTACATGACATCTAATGAATAGTTTGAGAGCTACTTACTACGGCTTTAGAGTACCTGACAAACGATTGATGATGCCAAAAGTGTCAAATTTCCGGAAGCAAATTGAGGCCGATCTCGCCCACGACTACCGTTTTAGTAATTATCATTTTCAAATTAATGGAATGAGCATCAGGATTAAAGAGGATAGAAAACTGCATATTCTCATCGTGTGGAAGGCCCGTTTTTTCGACCTTATCTTAACTGTATTATATAGTTTTTTTTTCTTAGCTTGAAAAGTTAATTTCACTTTATTTTATTTTATTCGTTTACGTAAACCAATATGTTGGAAGCAGAGATTTTTCGCAATATGCTGAAACTAATCAGTTGTTGTTGCGCGTGTTCTTGCATTACAAGATACGGAGTTGTCGCTAATATGCACGCAGTCATACAAACAACGACACGAACAATGACGTAACAAATTCTTATTGTAACAGTATAAACAATCATTGGAACAATCTTTAAGAAGACGTATTTGCATTAATATATACGATCTATAGTAATTCAAGGGCATAGCCAATTTTCTAGATACGAATGGCACTCGTGTTCATAACATTGAAACACGAATAGTAGCTGTAGCTGTCAGTGTCAACAATGAAGAATGCGAAAAAGGCAGTGTTCTTGAGGTTTAAGAGTTTTTAATCGAAACCACGTCATGAACTAGGATGTTATCTTCAACATGCAAGAGTATCCTTAGTAACAAACCACTTGAAGCGCGCTCTGTAAAACCATTGATTGAAAGACGAAGCAACGTGCTCAGATTCTATCATTTGTGCACTATAAATATTCGTTTTTTCTAATTACAAATCATAGGCATAATGTAATCAAAAAATTGGAAATGATTTATGTGTTATGTGCATTTGATGCGAATATACTAAGAAATAGGTGTCTGAATATTTTTGAAAATGAAAAAAAGAAAATATGTTGGTGTTGCCATAACTGGGAATCGAACCCATATCTTCTGCGTTGTAGTTCATTCCCAAACAACAATAGTAGTTATACAGCTGATGTAAGGCTTAATAGTACGTTTCCACCGAACCAAAATTACCGAAATTCAACATTTGAAAATGGTAAGGGTATTCATGCAACATAGTAATTTTATTACGTGCGAAAGATTATAATCTTGCGACGATGTTCCATGAACGACCCTGCAATTGTACAACTAAATATGCGGTGAACCACTGAATTAAATTTGTTCGTTCTCCATAATTTGTTTCACCCCATTCCAGTGAGAAAATTCCGATATTGTTGGAAAAGATTTCCCATTCAAATTTTGACAGTTGCTTCATCATCTCGTAATTTTATCACGTTTACATCGTTTATGACGACTTTCCCCTTATGCTCCCACCGCAAAAAAAAAAATCGCATTCCAATTGTGAAAAGAACAAAATTTCATTTTTTTACATTTTGCTGTTTTTAGTTGTTTTGACCAGATAATTGTAACCTAGTAACTCAGAGAAATAATTTTGTGCATAAATGAGAGAAAGTCGGAGAAAATAATAATTTTTTTAGTTCAATGTAAAATGCGTTTCAGCCAAACTCAGCATCTTGGAATGTGGAATTGTATTTATACGTTTCCACCGAACCGCAAATTCAGCATTCGAAAATAGTGTTCCCACGAAAAACTATCGCATTCCAACTGCCACAAAAAAAAACAAATTTCAACTCAGCATTCTGGAATGTGAAATTGTATGGCAAAATGTATAGCATTTTGACTGAAATCACGAATTTCGCTTAAATGAAAAATTCCGGCTCGGTGGAAACATACTATTAGTCATAAAATTTATAAATATTATGCTTCTATATAACTTCGGCGGAAGGTCTTCCAAAACATCTTTTCAACTGTCACAACTGAAGATGTACACACATCCCCGGAAACAAATTAGAAGCCTTACACCAGTTAATCTTCTATAAAGCATGTGCATTTACCTAAAGTAGGTATTATACATGCTGGAACTATCTGCACAAGTACAAAAAAGCTTAATAGAAGAAATATTGCATCTTGAAATTGGAAATTTATCTAACGTGATGTTGAATATCTTACTGCATGGTAAGGTAAAACTTTGTTAATTCTATTTTTCAATATCCTTCCCCATATTTATAGACATTAACTAACTTAAAGCTATTCAGAATAATTATTCTTTATCAGAAATTTTACTTCATTGAAAAACACTTTCTATTGTAGGTCTAAGTAGAATCAGCTGTTTCACTCTTATCTGAGTGCTCATGCGAAAATGTTATCTTGTTTTCAAATGGAAAACACAAGATGGTTGCTCTTTCGGAAGTGAGCTAAAGGTATTGAAATTCAGAGAAAAGTTAGTTGTATTCAAACAATACAATTTCCTATTGTATTCGCCTATTTACTGAAGTTGTCTTACGGACCGATTCGACTGTAATAGTTCGGGCCTTAACATATATTTCTTCTTGACAATCACTTGTTTTTTATTTGACCCTCACTTTATTTAACGTGAATCTTCCGTGAATTTTTTCCTCTGTCTTCAGTATGCCGAGATTTTATTCCCCAGATTTCATATAGAAGAGAATATCAGGCCTATCGCGAATAAAATTTTCAGAGAATTTATCTCTTACGAGCAATGCAAATCAGATTGCTGAATGGGAACAATTTCCCGGGAAAATTTATTCCCTGTAGGCCTGAATATTGTTGGAACAAAGTCACCGTGCAAAGCGGTACAATTATTATCGTATCGTAGTGGGTGAGTTTAGTGAGGTCAAAGAGTATAGAACTAACGGGTGATCCAAGTAGAGATACTTTTTTCAATAGCCTTTTTTGACAGCTCACGTGTGAGTCGTGTCATGCTGTCATGTTATTTTTGTTTAGTATTGTTTGGCATTTCATAATGGAAAGACTTACGTGTGAACAACGTTTACAAATTGTTCAACTTTATTATGAAAATTCACGTTCTGTGAGGAATGTGTTTCGTGCACTTCGCTCAACTTATGGTCAACATAATCGGCCTACTGAGCGTACTATTCGCAACACCATCACCCATTTCATTTCATCCAGAAAAAACAACGGTTTGGTGTGGTCCATATTTCTTTAAAAATTATGCCGGTGCGAACGTAACCGTCAATGGCTACCGTTATCGTGCCATGATAACCGACTATTTGATGCCTGAAATTGAAGCTCGTGATCTCAGTGACATTTGGTTTCAGCAAGACGGCGCCACTTCCCACACATCGCATCAATCAATAGACTTATTGAGAGAACATTTCGGTGAGCACATAATTTAACGTTTTGGGCCGGTCGATTGGCCACCAAGATCGTGTGATATCACACCGTTAGACTTTTTCCTGTAGGGATATGTAAAGTCAAAAGCTTGTGCCGACAAACCCGCTTCGATTCAGGCCTTGTAGGAAAACATCACGCGTGTCATTCGCCAGTTACCAGTCAAAATGCTCGAACGAGTGATCGAAAATTGCACTCAATGGATGGACCATCTCCGACGTAGCAACGGCCAACATTTGATAGACATAATAAATGCCAAAGAATGTTCTTTCAAATGATAATAAATATTCTCCATTAAATTTGAATTTTCTGTGTTTTTTTCTTTAAAAAAGTATGGAACCTCGAAATGGATCACTATTTACATAGAGTACTCATCATGACGCGGCGGTAAGTGCGAAGGGGAAATTTCGTAGATCTATGTGTCGGCAAGGCTGTTTTTTGATGCTGGGGTAGCAATGTGAATACTGGGGTATCAAAATTTTGCCGATTATCAATTGAATGATCGAAATTACAACAACAACTTTTGTACAGACAACACTATTTTGGTTAGAATTATAGATATTTCGGACATTACCAAGTGTCCTCATCAGATTACTGTCAATTTTTCAAGTGTTCACAAAAAATTCCCTCTCGGTTCGGTGTAGGTACAAAAGTGATTTATTATTGTAACCAAAAGATTCGCTACCGACACATATGTTTCAAAAGTTTTGATTAGATTTAATGGCAAAACCATTTCCGACTTAACTGTTATAATCCCAATAAGAATTCTCGCACATGGCAATACCTTTTCTAACTTGCCACCACCAAATCACACAAACTTTTTGACATTTCTCTTTCCGTTGAAAATTCGTCGTCAACCACTAGCGTTTTTTTGTTCCCTTCCTTTTGTCGATTTTTATTCCGAACTTCCATCCAACGATGTCGTCTTTACCGTGTCCGTGACAACGACGACCAAAAAAAAATGCAAAAAAAGCTAAATTTAATTGAAACAAAAAGAAAATTACGAACAAAAGCAAAAAAATACGCGAATTAATTTACAAAGCTTGTGACACCATTTCTCCAATTTGCAATTGAAAAATAAAAATCCTTGCGAAACAGCATTGTAAACAAAACGAATTGTGTGTGAATAGAAAAAAAGAGAAAATTTTCTCGCAAAGCTCAAGTTCTATATGTGTCCATTGTTATAATTTACACGAGAAATAAATGTGTTTCCCTTTGAATGTTTGTAAATCATAAACAGTGGAACTGCAAAATTAACACATACAACAGAAAGAAATTAATTTAAATAGCGTTCGATAATTATTCTTTGGATAGAAGTTTGTCGTTTGTAAAAAGGTGAGTGTTTCATATTCCATTTTTTTTCCTTTGCCTTCCTCTCATTTTTGGAGTTGGTGCCAAAGCAAATTGGCCATTTGGGTTTCCGATTTGCGGTGACGAATAAAAATTGTTTCCCCTTTTGGGTGGGATATAAAACGGTTAATCAATGGTTTCAGTGGAGGTTACGTGGGTTTAGGTGAATTTCCAGTTGTTGGCGAATGTGTCTGAGAATGAAATGATAAATTGTGTGCGAAAAATAAAAATTAAATTGAACATGATTAGGTGTAGATAATTATTCATTTGGTTATAAATTCAAACGTTATGTGTTGAACGTTACATGCTGTATTGCTGAGGGACGGTATTGATCTATTTCACCTGACTCGCGTCTGGTATTCCAATTAAAAATTTAATTCCCTTCAAAAGACCTGCCCGAGACCTGTTTCTGTTTCCAGACAATTTCCAGACAATTGCCGCTTGATATATCAGAACTTAACTCACATCAGCTGATTTTTTGATCCGATATTTACGTAAAGCTGACATGAATATAATTCGCGGAGTGATTCATTTAATCATACGACTCAAATGATTGCGTAAATTTTATTCCAAATGCAGTTACTTTCATGTGCAAATTTCTAAAAAATTGGAATCCTAAGCAGCCATTTATATTTAAACCAAAACACAAGTAAATTAGTGGAAGAGAATAAGCTCTGCCCTGTTGATATCACACTCAAGAAATATAAAAAGCGGCGCAGAATGCGAATCTGTAGCCGATATCTTGTATCGCTATCAAAAAGGAGAAACATTTCTTGCATGAAGTTGTCCTCCACTACATTCAACTCCAAGCTACAGATTCACTGTCCACGCCTATATCGCTTGCCGTTTGCGGATGACCTCAACAACGTCATTTTCGAAGAAGTACGGATCAATGATGCTGCCGGACCAAAATGAAAGGGCTACCGACCCGATGAGGGTCTTCGCCGAAGGCAGCCTCTTCCTCTTCGATCCTGGGCACGTTGCTACCAGTTATTCAGTCCAAGCGCAATGGCATCCGCGATTGCTTTATGCTTAAACCGGAGGTTCGTTCTCCCTTATCGCCTTGAACCAGAAAGCTGGGGTTCGCTTGATGTGGCCGATTCAACATAATCTACGTGCTTTTATTTTTTGTATTACATCCTCATCTGACGGGCTCAGTGCCGCGATGGTTAGTGCTATCGATGTTGTCTGCGTACCCAAGTTGCTGGACGGATTTGTTGAAGATACGCACTTTGCATCTGTTTAGGCACAAGACTGAAGAAATCTCATGATAGCGCATCTCCTTGTCGGAATCCGATAAATTTCAGATGAGCTGTTTCTAAATTAAACGTTGCAACGCTTTTCCTCTAGTGTTAGGTTTTGTTCCGCCTTCGCTTTATAAAACTCTAAGCGATGTATGTTATCATACGCAGCCTTAAAGTCGATGAAAATCGTTGGTCTTTTCTACGAATTGGCTTTTCCCGGAATCCACACCGATAAGTGTGTTTTAGAAAGGCTTAATACTTTCACACAGTACGTTGGATATAATCTTATATGCGACATTTAGCAGGGATATGGGTCGATAGTTGGCGCGACACATGGATTCGCCTTATTTGTAGATTGGACTTTGATCTCATCCATCCAGACTCTGTGATGGTTTGGGGCATACACACTGCTATAGCAACCCCTCATAACATACTAGAAGAGTTCTGCTGGTAATAATATTAAATGGCCACCTGCCAAACCTCTTGATGGTTGGGCTCGTCCCATTTTTGTTTGTTAACATAGCCATCCTTCAAAAAATGCGAGGGTCCTAGTTCTAGTGCACGAGGAGGAATCGAATGCCCAGTATTCCCCTTTACACTTTCACGGAAAGCAGTGAGGTTCTCCACCGATCTGCTGTTCCTTTGGCGTACTGTGCTGGCTCGGTACTTATCGAACCGGTTGCCTCGAATTTGATCACCAAACGTTGGATATCCGACATTCGACGTCTGCCGTACGTGAAACTCAATAAGTGAATAATAAACACAAGATCTGACAGACGCTGCCAAAACAACATAGCCGTCACATTATGTCAACATTGACCCGTCCCCATGGATATGATCTCGTAAAAATTTGTTTGCCCAATTTTAATTTATCAGAGTTCGTCGCCACGGCCTACACTTACTTGCGTGTTGACAAAATCGGGACCACAATCAACATGCCTGCCCAATAACCACGGTCCTTAGCTAATTAACTCCAGTAGTGCACTTCAAGTTAGTTCAGATAAACTTGTCTACCATCTGTCTGAAAATCAAACATTCCACAGGTAGAGTAATGCTGTATTCGCTCCACATCTCGTTTTGTAACTTGCGACCAATTTTAAGGATGCTATCATGGCCTCGCGGATAAGCGGTTGAACCAGACACCACGCAAGACGGATGTTTAATTTCGGTCGAGGTTTCGATGTCACAATTTATAGCGGATCCGATGTTTACCAAGTTCTTTACTTACTGAAAGTTAAAGCCGATTCTTAGATGTTCTGTGTTGATAGCATATACTTAGTCTTGTTATCTATTTCTGCTAAATCCATTTTAGCCGACGAGGTTACTAGTACAGAGAATGCTCTGTACTAGTAACCTCGTCGGTGATATCTCGTTTGGTGCGACCCATAATGTTAATATGGTGAGCGTATTCTTGTAGTTGCACTGATTTATAAAGGATTGTGCCCCTGGTGTTGACTCCAGAGTTTATACAATCACCTCCAAAGTGGTGTAAAGTAACTCGTAACAGAATGTTTTTTTTTTTGGTATTCTATTTTTAAGGAGTTTATGAAGCAGTGATCATTTTTCATTGTCCTCCCAAGCTAGAAACAGCTCTGTATAGTTCTTTTCAATAAATACTTTCGTATGCCGATTTGGACTTCTTATTGTTGCACTGCCGAAGTGGGAATTTGTGATCAGTTGTGGACTTTACTAGCCTAGTTTTTTTTGTAAACGATAAGCGGTGTTCAGGAATCCTATGTTCCTGTAGTTGGCAGAGTTCAGAGGATCGCAAACGATACTGAGGTTCCATTCTTTGGGCCATCAATCCGACGAAACTTTGCCAATGAATTAATCCTCACTACTTACTAATTCATCGTATTCCCGGCTTTATATATCTCGGCTGAAATGGCGTCATTTCCCGCAGCTTTGTAATGCATAAGTTTTCATATTGCTGCAAATACTTACTTGATTAAGTGGCGCTACAGTCCGGAATGAACCTTTTCCTCAACCAACATGCCTCTCCAATTAGCCCGGTCCTTAGATAACAGTTGCGCACTCCAAGTTGGTTGAGGTCTGTTTTTACTTGTACATGCCACCAAAGAGCATAGAACTACATAGAGTAGGAACTACAGCTAAACATTTTGTAGAAGTTTCAGACGCGGGCGGCAAATGCGAATGGGACATTTCGTAGATCGTATGCGTCGGCAAGGCTGTTGTTTGATGCTGGGGTAGCAATGTGAACACTGGGATATCAATATCAGTACGCACATAGAAAATTTTCGTTGTATGAGATGCGAACTCTATGTAGTTCTATACTCTTTGGCGCCACTTAAGGCGAGCTCTTCCTCTACTGCGTCCGACGTCTGGCTGGGAATCGAAGACTGCGAGCCGGAGAATGGGTGTTCATTCGTTCCATATGTCCTAGCCATCTGATTTCAGTTCCATAGTTGTACCTACTCATGAAAATAGATCCATTCATTGTACTCCAAACGATCTATTAATACCGGGGTTAAGTCGCTGATTACTCATCAGCTTCATAAATTAGAATATTGAAAATTATTGGCAACAAAATTATGTAAATTAGAGATTTATTTATCATCATCGAATGAGAATATGATGTTATTGTTGATTACCTATTTATACACCTACTTCGCAGTTAAATTGAATGAAATACGATATAAATACGATCTTATATTCGATTGTCTTACTCAATTACTTTTAATAAGTTGTAAATATTTTTTTTTCAATTATTATTGTTTAATAACGGCCACAGTCTGTATTTAGGAAATGTAAATTACACTGCAGTTTGGTGTAACAATTATCTATACACCGTATATCGGCTAGTGGTTGACTCGATTGCACAACTTAAAATTGAATCACGCTGTGGTTTTTTTTTATTCTAAATGAAAAGAAAATGTCAACAATTATCTTGGTATCTTTTACCTATCTGTACATGTATATTAAACAGTTCCGTTACCGACTGTCAGCGACAGAAAACGCACAGTCTAAATAGTTGGATCTTTAGGGCTTAAAATACAGCGTATACGATATGAATCTTCCATTCTTAGGAAGAAACTTTCCATTACGTATGCAAATTTTTATTCCACGATCGAAGATAGGCTGGTCAGTTAGTCTATGAATAAGTATTACTTTTTTGTAACTTCTATGTTCTGTTATGTCCCACTTACAAATGCACTAAATGCCTGCTTATGCATATTGTATGTTGTGGCTAATCTCTGCTCATAGTTGTTGCTTGTATTAAGCTCGCTACGACACAGACTTGATAGTGCTAAGATAATAACCTTTTTGGTTCTAAAGAGCTTTACACTATCTATTTAAGTCTTTTGAATATTTTTTAGGTATACTATTTCTCTGTATTATTGATTTGTTTGTCGTTTACTGATGGTGCGCACTCTAACAAGAAGGTCTATAGCGGTACCACAATTTGATTCAGGGCTATTTTTTCTATAGGGTGTTTTTTTTAGAGGTATAAAACTTTGAATTTAAATAAAACACAAGAAAATCGTTTTAATGACCATCAATTTGGCTCTATTGGAAGGATCATTTTATGCCATCAATGTTTAAACATGATTTCGGGCATGTGGCCGCGGCGGCTGGTTCGAATAAAGCCATGTCTAGAGGTCCAATTTTCAATCACTTTTTCGAGTATTTGGGGTCGTATGTCGACAATACCACCACGAATGTTGGCTTCCAAGTCCCTTAACTTTTCTGGTTTGTTGGCGTAGACGAGCGACTTCACATATCCCCAAAGAAAATAATCCAGTGGTATCAAATCACACGATCTTGGTGGCCAATTGACAGGTCAATTCCGCGAAATTATGCGCTCATCGAATGTTTCCTTCAATAAATCGATTGTGACGTGCACTGTGTGGCATGTAGAGCCGTCTTGTTGGAACCACATCTCATCCATATTCATGCCGTCCAATTCGGGAACAAAATGGTCGGTTATCATGGATCTATAGCGGTCTCCATTAACGTCAACTGACTCTCCAGCATCATTTCGGAAGAAGTATGGCCCAATGACTCAACCAGCCTACAGAGCACCCCAAGCGGTCAGTTTTTGTGGATGTAATGGCGTTTCAAGTGTCTCATGTGGATTATCTTCACTCCAAATGCGGCAATTTTGCTTGTTTACGTAGCCATTCAACCAAAATGAGCTTCATAACTGAACAAAATTTTGCAATGAAAATCACCGAGATCAATCTTATTTACGTGGCTTTAATTCTTGCACAAGCTGAATCTTGTAAGGTCGTAAGCTAAGACCTTTGCGCAAAATCTTCCAAAAAGTTGATGCACAAAGCTCAAATTGCTGTGCACGGTGGCGAATCGATTCATTCGGGTCCTCTTCAACACTTTGCTCTACAGCGGCAATTGTTGCTTCGGTGCGCACTGTTCGAGTAAACGTAGTGCAAAAACGATCCATGGTTAACCGAATTAATGGCTCTGATGGACGATTACGTCGACCATTAAATGGACAGAGCTTGCGGTAAACTTCGCGAACTGAACCATTATTTCCGAAATAAATTTGTACGATTTGCAAGCGTTGTTCACTTGTCAACCTGTTTATGATGAATTGGCAGACCAACTGAACATAAATGACATTAGAGTTGCCCGATTTGACCACAAAATGTCAGTTTTATCTCATTCCGAAAAACCAACCTCTAGAAAAACACCCGTTAGTTACTCCTTAGACCAATTTGATTTTTTAACGAATCAGATCGATCAACAAAAAATTGAGCGATCTGAACGATTTGAGTAATGCAATGTAGTCAATCTTAACATGCTTACCAAGGTTGGCTATTCGGAGAAAGCTGGACACATGCCCAGAAAGTGTATTCCTGTTGCATTTTCCTAGTTGCTAAAGCAATACCTAGTCCAAGTATGCCTGCCTAGGACCAAAGATTATAAGGCCATACACAGATCACCAGAAAACATTGAAGTAGTGAGAGCTTCAAAAATATTGATTCATCCCTTGGAATTTTCTATCATTCTGTGGTGCAGGGACTCTCCGAACTCTTAGAGGAACGCAAATGGGCCGGTTCAAAAAAAAAGAAGACAATGTTTTTTTTTGTGATGAAGCTTTTTTTTACAGGAGTGTATACGTCTAGGATAAGATCAATCTCCAAAATTTGCATCAAAGGTTTTTGCATTCAGTCCAAGTGTGGTGTGACATTCCTTCAGCTGGGAAGGATAGCTCCTGGATTTTCGAAGAAATCGAGGTTATAGGTTACGTTAGAGTGGCTGCCAGCGTTGGCCAGCACACTTAGAACATTTTGGTTCATTGTGATTCCATGTGGATCTTTTCCATTCTCCTTACTATCCGTGAGAAAACCATTCTGAGCTTTTGATAAAGCGTTTACTTCCGTTTTTGTCAAATCACTGAGATTTTGAAAATTTTAAGCTCCAAGATGGAGCTTCCATTTGTTTTATAGAGCCGAGCAGTTACAAAAGTGAAGTGTTGATTGTTCTTCCTCTTTATCCCTGCAACTCTCACAGAAGTCGTTTGAGTAGAGTTCAAGCCTTTCTGCGTGCCTGCCTATTAAACAGTGTCCCGTGATGACACGTGATGGTGGCGCTAATAACAATATGTGTCGAGCGAAATTAGTCTTTTTATCTCCATAAATCTAGCTTTTGGCCAAATTTGTTTGCCTATTTGACACTTCGTGCCAAGACTCCATCTTATGTTTGGTTTGCTATTTAGCATCCGTGTCGGGTACAACTGGTAATTTAGTCCCATGTCTGGCGAGTTCATCAGCCTTATGGTTCCCTGGAATGTCACTATGCCCAGGCACCCATCCCAGGTGAATGTTAAAATGCTTTGACAAATTCTGCAGGCCATCTTTTAGGTCATGGTGACAGCGACTTCAGACCGGTATGTGAACTTCTTGGAGAATTCTAACTCTTTCTGTTATTTTTATAAAAATGGTTTTCTATTATGTAAACAAAAATATTTTCATTTTTCTTGCTGCACTTAAATAGTGACAACAACAGAAAATAAGGATAACTAAAAAAATATTCCAAGAACTTAGGTTAACTTCATTTTGCTACATTTTTAAAGCTAAATTAATAATTTGTATGACCCCCTTTTGTTAGAAATGATTTTGTAATGGCGGTTGGGAAGGGAATCATAAAGAGATTTAAGGAAGCTCAATGAAACGTCGCACAAGGCGGCATTAATGGATTCTTTTAATGAGTTAATGTCTGAAAAGTTTCTAACAGACTTGTAAACTTTCTCTGACAACCATCCCCACACATTCTCAATTATATTGAGATCAGGCGAATATGGTGGCCACTATAGTACACGCACATCTTGGTTATAAATTCACTCTTTTACCACGCGTGCAGTATGAATTGGGGTGTTATCATGTTGGAAAGTCCATGACACGGGTCCAAACATGTTGTTGTAGTAAGGAAAAGCCTTATCCTGTACGCCCTTACAATGATTCGCAATTACTATTGATGATAAGAGCTGCAATTCACATTGCCCATAGTAAGAGATCGCACCCCACACCATTACACCCCCTTCACGACTATGGTGACGAGACAAATAGCGTTTTTTTTTGCGTATGCCATGAAAATAGTTACTATAACCATCAGGGCCATCTAAATCAAATCGTTTTTCGTCCAAAAAAACGATGCGATGCCACTCGCTATTCCATGTCATACAGTTCCGAGAAAAAAACTGGCGAACTTCCTTACGAGCCGACGTAAGTGGGGGCATTTGCTTCAATTTTAATCTTTTTAGGTGTTCAACTCACCGTAATACTCATCTAAATCGCAGTGATTCCCAAATTTGATCGGATTTGTGATGCAGTGCAGTGAGATAAAGAGGCTTCTCTGACAATCCGTCTGTCTTTAGTAGCAGTAATCGTGTTTTTGGTCGGCTTTTTCATGTTGTTTACATAGTTTGATTTATTTTTAAGAAAGTTACATAAATATAAGTAAGATCACACTCTTTATAGGCAAGTATTTTGCCTCTCTTTTCTGCTGTCAAAACATTACCTCAACCCAATTGTTTCACAAACGATTAAAATTTACTGGAGATAACAATAAAATAGCTTTAAGCTTTTGTGATTTGATCCTTTGTCCCTATGCAATTGCTGCAAGAAAAATCTAGTTTTTTGCATGGCCAAATTAAAAGTAAGTAAACGTAAAATTGTTGAATTTCTTTTGAAGTAAAGGGTGATCCATTTCGAGGTTCCCTACTTTTTTAAAGAAAAAAACACAGAAAATTCAAATTTAATGGAGAATGTTTATTATCATTTGAAAGAACATTCTTTGGCATTTATGTTTTGAAGATTATGTCTATCAAATGTTGGCCGTTGCTACGTCGCAGATAGTCCATCCGTTGAGTCCAATTTTCGATCACTCGTTCGAGCATTTCGACTGGTAACTGGCGAATGACACGCGTGATGTTTTCCTCCAAGGCCTGGATCGAAGCGGGTTTGTCGGCATAAGCTTTTGACTTTACATATCCCCACAGGAAAAAGTCTAAAAAAGTCTATTATCAAATAATGAACGCTGGGTCTCAAAATGGGTGATGGTGTTGCGAATAGTACGCTCAGTAGGCCGATTATGTTGACCATAAGTTGAGCGAAGTGCACGAAACACATTCCTCACAGAACGTGAATTTTCATAATAAAGTTGAACAATTTGTAAACGTTGTTCACGCGTAAGTCTTTCCATTATGAAATGCCAAACAATACTAAACAAAAATACCATGACAGCATGACACGACTCACACGTGATCTGTCAAAAAAGGCTATTGAAAAAAGTATCTCTTGGATCACCCGTTATTAACGTTGTCTACGTATTACCATGTGGGCTCAGTGGCGCGATGGTTAGTGCGATGAACTGCCGCGCAGAAGGTCTGGGTTCGATTCCCAGCCATAGTAACACCTAAATGATTTTTCACTGGCCCTCCACTCGTGATGACCTGATAAATCCTCCGAGTAGTATCAATTGTCATGAAAAGCTTGTGTCAACTTAGTCGTTCGGATTCGGCATAAAACAGGAGGTCCCGCCATCGTGCTAAGAAGGTACACACGCACAGATGAATGGTTGTGAGAAAAAAGCTAGGCCCTGGGTACTAACGAGCCTGTTGCGCCATAAATTTATTTATTTTTACGTATTACCATGTTAAATAAAAGCAGAATGCAAACGCCGATAAATACTAATGATAAAGAGAAAAACAGAACTAAATGCTTGAAGAATCTTGTCCCTATTCAAGTGCATAGGAGTGTATATCTCGTCGATGCAGCTCACTGAATTAAATGACTGCTCGTTTGGATATCTTTTATACACGCGGTATTTGTTGAAATTTGTTAGATAAATAGACTTGCTATTTTTATTTCTTCAGATTTGTTTAACAAAAAGCAAAGCTGTTCCGATTTTATGAAACAAATAATGCACTGCGGATTTCTTATTTAAGTGTATAGAAATGAAAGAGAAATTTAATTTGCATTTTTGGAGCATTATATAGTTTGTTTCGATTAAAATTTTTTATCAAATACATGCTAATCTTACAGCATTAATATGCATTTGAATAAAACAAAACGCGCTTAATTAAAGAAATATATATTCTCTTAATAGCTGCGCCAATTTGTTTAAGTGGTTTATTTACATTTTTAATAGCCAAAACGCAAAAGTGTAATTTTTAATATAAAAGCGTAATTTTTGGGAGACCTCAAGTCCGTTCGAATATTTTAAAGTGTTATGAAAAATACTTTAGCCGATCTTTATTGTTTGAGCAGGTCTATCCAACCCTCTAACATTGTTTTTAATACCTCAAATTAATGTTTTATGACTGAAATGTATAAGCTAAAAAATAACGTAAATGATTTTTTAAAAACACAGGTACAGGTCTGAACTTAATCATAAAACCGCTTAAAGTGTAATACCTACATATCACGGACTAATATCACCGAATAATATTAGCATTACACAATCGATCTGTACGAGTAATTTTGTGTGAATAAAAATTGAAAGCTGTCAAATCTCCAATATCGAAATAGAAATTCACTCATTTTAGCAAAACGTACGCGTACGCTTTCGCAACATTTTAAGTAGATATTGTGAAATCTGCAAGGCATACATACAAATCATTATTTTTTGGTCTCTGTCAAACTCCTCTGCTGTCATCATTTGACATTTTTTATTTTCTCACCATCTGAATTTCAGCTTGAAGAAAATTGACAAAAAATTAAAGTAACTAACATTTGTTCATCTTTTTACGTTTTTCTCATTACTTTTATGGCTTTGTGAAATTTGACGTCCAAGTTTAATCAAATTGACTCTTGCACATGAGTACTCGTACCGACCTAATAGTTATAAACAATCAATTGCTTACATTTGTCACCGTCTCGGTGGCGTCGAATAGTTTTATCTATACATTTAAGGTTATGCTAATGTACGGTCACATAATCTTCGATCAGAGCAATTAATTCGATTTAGTATGGAACGTTTTCGCATCACTTTATGGAAAATTTTGCGGAATGATCTTGGTTTGCCATATTAAGATACCTAAATCTGCAAGGCATACATACAAATAATTATTTTTTGGTCTCTTTCAAACTCCTGGGCTGTCATCATTTGACAAAATCCAACTTACAAAATCCAACTCTTGCAAGAATTGAAGCCACAGAATCACCTAGAAAGGCGCAGATTAAGTGAATGGGCTCAAATCAAGATTGCCTTTGATGCTAATTTCCATAAGCGTATTTTGTTTAACGATGTAATTAAACAAAACTGCAGTATTTGGAGTGATGATAATCCTCATTACATCCACAAAAGCTGACTGTTTGGTGTGCTTTATGTTACAGTCAATGGTGACCGGTATAGAGTCATGATTACTTTTTCGTTCATCAATTGGACAAGCATGATAAACATGTCACACAGCTCAATTGATTTGTTGTAGGAAACTTTCGGTGAGCGCATAATTTCGCGTTTTGGTCCTGTGAATTGGCCTCCAAGACCGTGCGATTTAACGCCGAACTCCAATTGTGGTTCCATAAGTTCGATTGACATTTTAACAAAGGCGAAGTACTCTTCGGAACTTTGGTTCTTCTTCCACGTCGTTGACATATTAGGTATGTTCTAGTACAAAATTTTTTTACTAATTCTTACTGATTTTACTTATTTCTCTTTCCGTATGCACAAACTAGTAAAAGGCAGAACTTATAGTTAAGAGAGAAAAATCGCATTCAGTAAAATAGGCAAACACGCAAACGTGGTTAAAACCAGTAAAAGTGTCAAATCATTTATTTTGACATGCAATTTATGTCATTTGTTCTATAAAAGGCAAACGAATTGAATAAACTGAATGTATTTTCTTTAACAGCGTTCCCGTACTTTTTCTCTCACTCTAGGAAAAATTAACCCCACTCCATTAAATCTTAAATTTTATTATTTTTTACTGCAAGAAAATGGGAACAGAACTTCATGCCTTTTTAAATATTATTTCTGCCAGCAGCATTCTTGTGATTGCTTAGTGCTTGTTAATAAAAACTGCTTTTACAAATGACAGCTGCTAATTGTAAAAAAGCGGAAGTGGCCAACCGCTTTTGATTATTATGGTAGGTAGCATGGATTTTTGTTTGTATTAAACTAACATTTCACTTGTTCGTCTTAATTACAATTGTGTATCGCATTTCATTCTACTCCTCTTCTCCAATATAAAGTTCCATTTTCATGATAGAACACCATTCTTCAAGAGACTTTCATTCCATTTTTTTAATTATTTGCATTTCTCTTTTTTTTATTGCTCCATTCTTCCTGTTGAGTTATAGCACATACTACACACTTACAAAATCCGCATTTCTTAATGACATTTCCTACATCTTCCAATCCCCTAGCAACTCACTAGGTATTTACCTCCAAATTAAAATGGTGGTAATTGTTAAATTTGTCATGTGACTAGACTACTGACGATTTGCAAAAAAAAGAACTTAATAAAAAAGCTCGCACTTGTTCCGCTCAGGTGTAAAAGAGTAGGAAATGTGAAATAGAAACATTGTTAAGCGTCCAAGTGAAGTAAACAACAAAAACTTGTTTTGACATTCCGATTTTTTCGCATTTTTTTTTGTTTATATAACGTAAAATGGTGCCCGGAGGTATATGGTGGGTCAATTATTTAACATCAGACCTGTGACTTTCAAACCGTCTATGGCGATGTGTTATTGATTCTACCGATGTTTTAATTGATTCAGTTTTTCATTACGAATTTTTTTTAGTCCGTATTGCATACATAGGGCTATGTCACAATTTTTATGTTAAGTCTTATTGACAACAGCGATTATCATATGAGCGAATATGTGACATTTATACCATGCTACTTCAATTCTAAAATTTGGTTATTTCAGTTTTCATAAAGATATCACGTATGCTAATCGTAACCCAATTTCTAAGTGCGGAGTTAACTCTGAGTTAAACCAGAGTTCACAGACTCTGGATTAAAATTAATTAATAAGTTTGTATCAAGCAGTATTGCAGTGCAAATGTCATTAATTCGACTGTCTGAAAATTTAAAAAAATGCAAATATTTGCCATCATGACTTCACAAAAATATAATCAAATGTTCAGCAAATAATGTCAATTTGATGTGCTCGCAACATTGACTTATTATATATGGACTGCTAGTAGCCAACTTCACGTATGTTCCAAAACTACATACACGCCACTGTTTCACATTGCAAACAATTTACAAAACTTGTTCAGTTTATAGGTCAATAAGTAAAGAAATGCATTGTTATTGCAGAATTTGTAGCTCTCTTTGTAGCTTTCCAACTTTTAAATAAATGACGCTACATGACGCTGTGGAAATCAGTCTTTTGGCACAAGATGTCGCTCTTTTGTTAGCATGGTACTATGGACATTTAAGCTTGACGACGACGGCATGTGATTCTTTGCTAATCCGCAGTGAAACAACGGCGCATGTGCTGTTTTGGGTCATATTTTTTTGCAGAAGCGTATGAAAATGACATTTCACTAGAAGTCCATATACAGGGTGTCCGCCGCCATATACAGGTTCCATACATAATGTCGGCAATTATGTATGGAATACAATATCAGGTAAATGTCCGCCTCTATTAGTCTCACAAATGCGAGCCCTTTTGAGTACATTATTCATTACATTCTCACACATTTCACGCGGTATTTCGTTAATTTCATCACGAATATTTTGTTTGAGTTGATCAAGCGTTTCTGCATTGTTTGCATAAACCTTGCTTTTCAGATATCCCCACAAAAGGAAGTCCGGAGCAGTCAAATCAGGCGAACGTGGAGGACAATCAACATCACCATTTCTTGAAATAACTTGTTGTGAAAGGTCTCGCAGTAATTCCATTGTAATCCTGGCTGTATGCGAAGTGGCACCGTCTTGTTGATATCACATGTTAATCAATCCCAAAGCATGCAGTTGTGGCGTTAAAAATTTTCAATCATATCACGATATCGATCCCCATTCACAGTCACCGTTACGCCGCCTTTATTTTCAAAGAAGTAAGGTCCAATGATTCCGCCTGACCAAATTGCACACCAGACTGTAACTTTTAATGGATGCAAAGGTGACTGATGAATAATTTGAGGGTTTTCATTGCCCAGAACCGACTATTCTGTTTATTCACATATCCATTCAAATGAAAATGTGCCTCGTCACTCATTTTGATTTTTTCATGAAAATCTGGGTTGTCATGGGCAATCTGTAACATCCTATTGGCATATGTTCGGCGGCGTAAATGGTCTTGTGGAAGCAGCTCTTGTGTCAACTGAATCTTAAATGGAAACAAATGATAATCCTTCTGCAAAATTGTGGCCAAAGTTGTTCTTTGAAGACCAACCTTCTGAGCACGGCGTCGAATTGAGGTAGATGGATTGTTTTGAACACTATCACCTACAGACCCTCTTTCTTCGAAATCATTCACTACACGATAAATAGTGTGTTTTGTTGGCACGTTGTTTCCTCCCGAAAATTTCACGTAACTTTCTGATCGTCACAGTAATCGATGATTGATTTTAATAAAATGTTTTAAAACACGTTGGTTAATCAAATATTTTTTCATAATAAATTTGCCACGTGTCTACTTCAAGACTGCCAAATATGAACTGTCAAGACGAATGTACCTTCCCGGCGAACACCCTGTGTAATAAGTCAATGGCTCGCAAACCTGACAAAATAGGTGTTCACACGATTTGCGGGTTTTGTCCCAGAGTTCAATTGCGTATTTACGATCAATAGTAAATGCCATGATGAATGATGAAATTTTGTATTAAAACACTTCAGCCAGGTGGCTGATAATGTTAAAAAATTGTATGGTTCTGACACTGTACTTGCAGTTTTAGTTTCCTCGATTCCTTTCCGAAAATTTCAACGTAAATGTGAACCACAATCTGAAAAGCCTATTGTCGAAAATATCGGTAAAATCTCGGAAATCGTCGAGTATGCCTGCAATGAAAAAAAAACCCTTCAAACCATTTCAATAAGGCTGGATACAAAAAAGGTTCCTCGTGGACCGATCATTTACTTCTGCGAAGCGCTGCTATATCGCAACAATTTCCATCCATTTCTGAAGCGAATGGTAACTAGTAACTAATGGATCACTTATGACAACTTTGGTCGAATCGCGATGACCCAGCGCAAACGGTGGCCAAGATAGGATTAACGGCCAGGAAGCTTTTGCTATTTGTTTGGTTGGATTGTCAGGGAATTACATTCGATGTGCTACACCGCTATGTAAATTTTTTTAATTCGGGCCAGTGTTGTCAGCAATTGCACGGTTTGATAGAAGCGGCAAGCTAGGGCCAGTAGGGGAGGAATTGTGTTCCATCAGAACATCTTCGCCCACACACATCGCCAGCAGCTTCGTAAGCTTGGGCGTTTCGTATTGAATATGCATCCATAAGAGCAGTTTCTATGGATGCTGGTTTCTTTATGTGGCAAGATGCAATAAATATGAAAATATACTAATTCTACAGCTTACATTACTAACAAACTGATACACAGGACAACGCATTATTCAGATTATTTAATGACTTTAATATCCCATGAAGAGCTATAGACTTTACAGGTAAAAGTTCGTGATTTGTTCACACATTTCACACATTTCACACATGTCACACATTTATTGAAAATTACTAGGAGCACTTAAATTTCCATGAATAAAGGAAACAAATGGTTAATATCAGTTTTCTACTGCAAAAGTCCAACACTTTGGGCGAAAGTGACGATAGAGTAGACACACCACACTAAAACTTAAATTTGAACGCACTGATTTATGACTTGTCCGACGTAAAGTTAACGTGCACTTGATCCGGTTTACTGGTGTACGTAGACCTAAGCCGCGAATAAGCTTAACTTCTTATATGACTTGTTTATGATTTCGTTGGCTATAAATATGGGCGACATTGATCGTTACGTGAAGAAAGTGGTGACTCCATTTTTGGCGATGAAAAATTAAATTCTTTAAATCTAATAAAAATGTTAGTAGATGTCAAAAAGTGTTCTTTTTTTCATACATCATGTGTTTTTTTTTTTTTTGGCATCTACCACGTCAAAGCTGAGAATCTGCGTTCCAATACCAGCAAATGCGAGGTTTAGTGGTCGAAGCTAAGCTCGTCTTAGTATTTCTTTTCAAATGAAAGTAAAACTTGCACCCCACACATATACGGTATAATCCTTAAGTTCTGCGTCCTGGAAATAGGGATCAATACTTACTTATAACTTCAAGGTGAACATGGCACTCCACGAACATGCCTCTCTAGTTTCTAGTAGGTTAAAACCAGTTTCCAGTCATGCGCGGATTAATTGAAGACTCAGAAGAAGCCGGTAAATTGTTTACCAGTTGTAGGTTTGTATGAAATTCCACATTCCACATATTGTTGGTATTGGGACTGTTCTATGGGCGATTTTAACTAGATGTAGGCTTGGGAGTTTTGCTAAGTACACTCAAGAAAATGGGAAACATAATGTTTTTACCTCATGGTCGGTAATAAACAAGAAGTCTCCCTCATCCTGTACAGACGTGGCGAGTTTTAGCAGTATATCGAGTGGGTAATGAGCTTAAAACTGCAGTTTTACTAAAATTTTGGTGAACAAACGTAAGACCATTTCCATACGTGAATAAACAAAATTATCGCTTCTCGGGCACCAAAATCCGCTAAAATTTACTGCATGGTGTGCTATTTAATCTGGAGGATTTCCTCAATTAGATTAATTGGGACTTGAGAACATGTGTTCTAAGAGGATGGAATGATAGCACATACTGCACAAGCCACAACCAAAACTCTAAGGGATGTTTTTCCGTTTCGCCTAATCTCTCGTTTTTCCGATTTGTGCTGGCTGGCCAAATCGCCTGATTTAACTTCATTTTGTGGGATTTTTTAAGTCGTGAGTGTATGTCAACAAGTCTTGAAGCTCTTAAAACGAATGTTCGTCAAGAAAACGAGGACCCATCGCCGGAAGTTTTGGCAAGATTAATGGGAATTCCATGAATCTAGCCTGGATGGCCATCAGTTCTGATGGCGGTCATTTAGCCGATATTTTTATCGGCTTAATGAAACAACACTTAAGAAACATGTTAACATAATCCAAAAGCATAACAAACGTTTTTTTTGTTTTATCTAATTTATTCATAGGTTATCACAACAAAAAAAAATCCAAGTATAATGCTGCCAGCCAATATAACTTAACTAGAAGTGACCTTTCAAAATCAAAACTACTTTCGTAAGTGAGAGCTGAATGAGCAGTATATGCCAGTCGATCTCCGGTAGTAGGTTAAGATTTAGGTAATGATTTGGTGCCACAAAATCACCACTTTGGAGTACGTCTTTTACCTACTTTTGGCAATCTCTCTATCATTTCCCAGCTTTTGAAGAAATCCTAGTAGGCACCTACTTGACACTGATTTTCAACGTGAGAGCATTTCGGTGAAAGTGATGTAAACCCATCATACCCCCAACCATCTTGAATTGGTTTCCCAATCAATTATCTCATGTTACAAAAACCTCCGTTCAATGTAAAGCCTATCACATAATCCATACCGAATCGAAGCTGCTGAGGTTTCTATCTTATCTTATTGTTACACCCAATTAGACAAATTAGTACATCAATGATGCACAACAAATGGTATAACCTGCCTTCAATTGGAAACTTGAATTTGACAGACAGCTTGTCGTCTGTCTACGAGGTATCCACAAACGGACTTTACGCCTTTGCAATAATAATCAACTTGTTCAGCTCAAGATCTGTTCAATTAAAAACGAACACGTAGGTAGGCGCATTCAAATGTTTACCATAAACATATGACATGAAGTCACTCACACCGTAGTGCATTCAAGTTTTTTTGTAATCGTATTCATGTACACGTAAGCACCCCCTTCAAAGTTAATTTTAAAATTGTTCCCTCGCCAGCTGGCTAAATATGCATCCGCACTACTCTCTTCCTTTCGACAATTTACAAATAAAAGTTGATTTACATCACGTAAATAAATATCAAGCTTGTATAAGCGCTCGATAACATCATTAAAAGCGGTACGCTACACGGGTGTATACGGACGTCAACAGCACAGGCTAATGTAGGTTGCTTGTAAACAAATCGTTAAAGTTGCCTTTATCACACCACATCGCGCTCATCAGTCGTGTTACAGAGCCCAAGGCTAGCCATAAACTTCATTGACAAAGCTGCCAAAATGAGTTCAAACTATACCCCAACCTCCCACCTGATGTACCAGCCTCATCGGAACTAACCACACAGGCCCTGAAACTATTGCTTGTGTGAAACGCTGAAAAGAGAGCAAAGGGTGGTAGTATATGGTGTGATATGGTATGGTGACTTTGAAACCCCCCCTTAGGATTTTTACGTTCTCTTGTTCGTAATGAAGATTTCAATCTAACAAGGGTGTACATAATTACCCTTAATTCCATTTCCACCACATAACTTGGCGCAGTCTCACCTCAACCAGCAACGGGTGTGTATAGAAACAAGGGGCATAAAGAGGGTAAAATGTTATTTATGGGGGTATGTGTGGTGAACAATACAAATATACTCGGGCAAGTCGGGCACATAAAAGGCAACTCGGTTACGCTCTCTGAATGCGAATGAGGATTTTAATGGAATGCCTCTTCTATATACGCACACGTTGTTTTGTTGGAGGATTCTAAAATAAATTTGTGTACATTTTTTGTAATAAAACGAAAATGTCCTACCCTCCTTCAACACCCTCTCTCGCTTGGTAGCTGTCAAGCTTTAACTCTCTTATAGCGTATTTCAATCGATTTAGCTTCTCTACGCACATGCAGTCTGAGCTGGGGGTAACGAATAATATACACACCCGTACAGATATACATTTCCACTGAGTTGATGTCGTTAGTTAACAATGGGGGAACGTGACTCGAATGCACGTTGCGAGAGAAGAGGATTTATCCTTGCGGTGCTAGCTTTCATTAAACTCCCTGTTCAAGGAAGCTGCACAGTAGCGCCGGGATAGTGCAGGGTTGGTAGGGCAAACATTCTTTTAATATTTATGAGTTGTGTCTATAGTTGCGAACTATGTGCGCAAATTAACATTACCTACCGGTGTATCAATCTAAAGGAGGGGTGTAAACATTAGGTAAGCTAGTTAAAGTTTTGAAATAAGATGCTATTGACTTTGAAAATGACGGTAATTATTTGTTATATAATTAAACTACGGCTAGGCAACGTGCAACGGGTTTTGAACGAATCAAAAATGCAGTTTCCGGAGTTTCTGTTTGGCAGTATATATAACAACTTAACTTTGTGAAAGAAGTACACCTTAGATAATTTCAAAAATAAGTCGTTATAAAACATTTGATATATAAAAATTAAACAAAGCGGTTAGTGTCAGTTCATAGTGAGTTTACCTCCAAATATACAGAATCCAAAATATTAAGGAGTGATTTTTTAAAAATTTAAATTTTTCAGGTTGGCAGCACTGGTTAGTAATGACGTCCAAACGTCAATTTTTAAAGTGAACATTTTCAGTATACTCTGCCATTTAATCATGGAAAGACTTACAAACGAGCCACGATTGTAAATTATTGAATTTTATTATCAAAAGTCGTGCTGTGTAAAAAAATGTGCACCGTTTGTTGCGACCATATTATCGTCGTCATAATCGACCTGGTGAATCAACAATTCGTGCATTTATCACCAAATTTCGCACCAAATTTACTTTGTTGGACATTTAACCATCCACTCGCATGCTTACCGAAGAGAATATTGCAGTCGTAGCGTCTAATGTTAATGAAGATCGTGAAATTTCAATTCGTCGCCGTTCTTAGCAATTGGGCACGTGTTACTCAACCACATGGAAAATTTTACGTGCCGATTTGGGTTTGAAAGCCTATAAAATTCAACTTGTACAAGAATTGAAGCCGAATAACCTACCACAAAGTCTAATTTTTGGTGAATGGGCCTTAGAACAGCCCCATGAAAATCCGCTGTTTTATCGAAAAACTGTGTTCAGCGATGATGCTCATTTCTGGTCCAGCACTCTCAACAAGTTAAAAGCCAATAAAAGTTTTTCAAAAAAAGCTCCAATATCGATGAATCAGACCGAACTATTCCTTTGAAGGAGTAAGGTGACTTAGGGAAGCAGTGGTGAGTGCAATGAACTGCAGCGCAAAGGAGTGGGTGTGATTCCAAACCCTTCATCGTGCTAATAGTGGGCACACACACATACTTGTGAATGGTATTGAAAAAAAGCTGAGGCGTGCTTTCTAACGAATCAGTTGCACCAAAAGTGCATTCGGTAATGCTAAGATATCTCAGCAACAACATCACTTCTAAATTAAACCGAAAAATAACTCATTGACCACTGAAACAAAGACGCAGCTCTTTTCGATTTCCAAGCTTTGCTTTAACAACCTTGGGAGGCAAAGATCCAAAAATGAACTTTTATAGACGAATATTCTCACACGTGTCTCGCACTCCACATTGTACATCTCAGAAGGCTAGTCTTTACTCTATAAAAAGCTAAGTCTATAACAGCCCTATCCCTTCGGATGAAAGTCTATACCACAGCATAATGTGGTACAATTTTTCTAAGGCACCTACACGTTGAATTTCTTCCGCAGTTTTTTGAAGAAAAACTGTTGCGGAATACATCGAATGCGAATGACTTTCGTAGCGCCGTATACCTTAATGCTAAATTTTGGAATTTCGGTTTTGAAGTTATGATCAACCAACTTGGGGCATTCAGCTACAAACCAGGCTAACTCAAAATCCTATTTGATTGAGGCTGAGATTCACCCCGACTGTAGCGCCACTGTTCTCAAAGATCCGATGGAACCCGAGGAACCCAATTATGCTACGTTATTTATGTTATTCTTCAGTTTTGAAACAGGGATTCAATGCCTGGTCAATGGTCTATTCCAATTTACTCTTAAAGTTTAAACTTCCAATGTTCTTCATTGAACGATATTGCTGTCATCTTAGGACTATACGCTGTAAACAGATATAGATCTGTTGTGTATACGATACTCAATGCAACCATTCATTTCGAATCGTTCTATATACAAAAAGTACATTACCTTTTCCTCTAAACACAAGTACTTATTGAACTTCAAAATTTATACATATAACTCTTCCCAAGACTATGATCTCTTAATCACAGAAAACGAGAATTGTTTACATCTCTGATGATCCACTCCCACAATGAAATCCAATCGACAAGCACAATCCAAAGGAAATCCGATCAACTTGAATATTATCTCATCTCAGAGTAGGCGGTCTACCAACGCCTTCATAAATCCCAAAGCCAAAAACAAACCTCAAATCATCGGTCGTCTTCCAACAAAATGCAAACTATTTGTGCTCACTGCTTAGTAATGTAATTACACAACAGGCATTCACATTCACTACGCTTTCAAATGGCAGCCGACATGTCGGCGTCAAGAACAAAAAAAAATGCATTCGAACTTAATGTAATCCTCTTTTGGCCGACCAGATAAGATACGAAACGACGCCTTACGACTTCTGGAAGAGAACAAAACAACGTTAAGAAACGTCGAATGATAAGTTGCATTCGGTAATTTATGTACATAAGCGCTACGTCACTGCTGTCGAATTCGAATTTCATTAAGCTGACTTAAGCATACACAGTACACAACCCTGCCCGCCTCCCGTCCGACCAAAGTAAATGGTGTACGGAATAGGAATACTCATGATCATGACATATGGCTGGGCGGGAGGCCTAGCGCGACACTGTGCTTCCAGCGTTTAAGTGGAACGCACGACATCTCGTGATACTCTCTCTCTATCTCAGTGGTTGTACGTTTTGTGATTATTCCATCAACTCTCTTCCTGTGAGATTGCACGCAACTCGCGCAAATATTCGAACGAATAGTTGAAAAAAAAAAAAAATTATAAAAATACTCACCACTTTTCCCCCTGATTTTTATGTTGCACATATACTCTTCACCACGGCGCCTTTCCGAATGGTGGTCAACATAAGCAACATGGCCATTTGAACGAGTATCTACGTATCTATAACCGTATCGCTAGTAGTTTTCCTCTCCATCGAAGAAAAGTTTATTTTTAAATAAATAAAAGAAAAGTTTTTAGAATTGAAGTTTTTACTAAAGCAAGAGTTTTTTTCCCCCAAAAAAAACGGAAGCAACCCGCCAGTGTCAGTTGCATTCTTTGAAGAAAATTTATTTTCAACATTCTTTCAGTACCTCTGTGTTTTTTTCCTGTGTGTGTGTGTTTTACATAATTTTTGTTTCCTCCAAAACGGTTTTCTTCTTCTCTTCGTTCTGTCAATAGTGAAAAGAGTTTCTTAAAATGTTATACCATCGTGTGGTGTAAGTCATGTGCAATATTTCCAACTACAAGTGCGAGGAGTGGCTTTCGTAAAAAAAAAGATTCGCAAAATCCTTTCAGAAAATTTCAGAAATAGAGAAAAAATGTAATCACAGCGATATGGTGGTTTAATCGTGTGAATTTTAAGTGTGGTGAAAAAAAAGTGAAAAACAAAAGGATTCCCTGGTATATCCTTACCAAACATATTGGATATCTCAAACATCATCAGTTTCCTGGTCACCATTTATAAAATTCTTCTTGTGAAAAGGTAATTGTGATTCCTGAATTGCTCGATCAAAATGTGGTCCTTTTTGGGGCAAATGCCTCCTGTCCTCGTATCATGTGACGTAAGTGCTCTGGTGGAGTTGGGAATCGATTTTTCCATTTTCTCTATGTTCCTTCCGATATAATACACACATTATAATGGCGACCAACATTCTGGCGTATAACGTCAGTTCTTGCAATAAAATCGAAGGCAATAGTTATAACGTGCCCCTCCCCCTGACGGCTCCAACAAGAAGGGTTTCTTTTGTGTTATCGATTGCCTTAACGTTGTGTAGTGTTGTGAGTGTTATTGTTTTGCTTGGGTGCGTAAATTGCGTCGAATTTAAAAAAAAAAAAAAAATATTTTGTAGGCAATATCTCTGATGGATGATGCGTGAGAAATCGTGCAGAAACGTCGTAATCGTATGTAAATTTAATTGCTCTCATTGCATTGACCTTATTTGGCTTAAATGTATATAAATGGGCGATGGTTTGAGTGTGAGAAGTGTATCAATGTGGGAATATGAATGGTGAGAATTTTACAATATGGTCGCCGGTTTAAAGGGGGTTTCGTAAAATATTTTTTTTTATAGTTTAAACTTTGTTTTTTTTTTTCACCTTATGAAATGCGTGCTTGTAATAGGGAAGGGAAAACATGAGCGTTGTGCTAACCAGGAAACTGCAAAAATTTAATTGAAATTAGTAGAATTTGTATGGCACATCAATATTCTAAGTTGGTACTTGTAATTATACTCATATATGACTTAAAAAAAAAGACGTCTGGGAATAATTGCGTAGACTTTTTCCCAGTCGGGGAAGAGTTCCTAAAGCACTTTCTAAATTTATGTCGAGTAATTTATGTTACTCAGTTAATGAGAGTATCTCTGCATTTTGAAAAATTCCTTGGCCTAGATTTTACAAGTGAAAATGGACCTCTATTCAACTAACTATTGGTTAGCTTCCTAAAATTCACCAGACAGCTTCAAATTAAAACTGAGCAACTTAGCTAACCACTGTTTAGTTGAATAAATGTGTTGTATAAGTTTTCTTTAGTATTCCCAGTTTAGTCATAGTAAGAAAGTCATTGGTAAAGTGGCTCACTGGTAAGACTACTCAATCCCACGTTCCACGGCTACACAGATAAGATGACACTATCTATAAAGGGTGGTTACATTTTAAGGGCCAATGTTGATTTTGAATGAAACACAACTTATTTAGGAAATTATTGTCAATTCTTTTTATTATGATAATATTGGTATGGTTCAATTGGGTATGTAACAAAATATCAGCCAAATGGCCGCCGCGACCTCGGTGTACACCTCCTTCCGATGGTCCAAATTTTCGATGACGCTGAGGCATAATTGACGTACTATGCCGTTAATGTGCTGAATTATCTCATCCTTTAGCTCTTGGATTTTTGCTGGCTTATCGACGTATACCTTTTCTTTCAAATAACCCCAAAGAAAGAAGTCCAACGGTGTCAAATCACATGATCTTGGCGGCCAATTGACATCGCCACCACGGTCATTGAATTTGTCGCGCAAAAGAGCCATTGTTTCATTAGTTATGTGGCAAGTGGCACCGTCCTGTTGAAACCACATATCGTCCACATCCATATCTTCCAATTCGGGCCACAAAGAGTTCGTTATCACCTCACGATAGCGAACACCATTCACAGTAACTATTGTCACTATTGCCACCATTCTGACCATTTACGACGCTTGAAATGGTCAGGAGGAGGTAGTTCTTGAGTTAATTGCACCTTGTTAGCGTTTAATTGAAAGTCTTTATGCATAATGTTCATCAACGACGAGCGTGAGAGGTGCAATTGTTGGGCACGAAGACGAGTTAAGATGGACGGCTCTTCAGCCACACTATCGCGAACAGCAGAAATATTTTCGGCAGTACGAGTTGTACGAGCATGCACTGGTGTTTTCACATCTCCTACAGACCCGGTTTGCTCAAATTTTTGCACGATTTTTGCACGGTTTTTCCTATTGTACGCACATTTTGGACAACTAAATTGACCGAAAAAATCACGAAGTGCACGATAAGCGTTTTGATTTGAATACCCATTTTCATAATAAGCCTGAATAATTTTAACGCGTTGCTCGATTGTGCATCTTTCCATGGTTCAAATTGAATTAGTCTGAAATTGAGAAATGTCAAATGAGACGCAGAAAAAAACTTAACATTTAGGCGTGGTTCACATTCAACATCGGGCCTTAAAATTTAACCACCCGTTATAACTATTACAAAAATGACCTCACAGTACTCTCCAAACGGGTTGCCAGATGTGTACTCGGCGCGAACCTTCAATTAACCAAATTGGTCCTTTTTAGCAGTAAGTACCCACAAAGCCGCGCACGTTGATCCTCCAAACCTTAATTACCTTCCATTATATTAGATCCTGTACACGTCCAAGTGGTCTGGCAAACCGATATCGCTTTGTTTTTAAACCGGAGGATTGGTTTTACTGTCCACCTTGAGAATGAAAGCTGGGATTCAAATAGTCGCTTGAATAGTTCATATGCTCGATGTGGCCGAGCCATTTGTATTTTTAGTATCAAATACAAAAATATGGTTTTATATAAAAAAAAATTGTAACCTAGCTTAAAACAAACCTAGAACTACTTTAAATTTCTTAAAACGAATTTAAAAAAAAATCGGGGTGGCAAGCGATCGTTGCCTTATGCCCCTTGTGGTTCCCATCTTAATTGAGTCCTTGGCTGCCCGGCCGGGGCATGCATAAAATACCACTAATATGCTGGACAAGCCCATCCCATGCCTTTTACCTAAAGTTTATATATTTCAGACTAAGGAGTGGACTAAATGTCGCGGATCAGCCTCGTTTAGCTATAATACCTGAATCATTGTTTCGTTTCTCGTCGTCGTCGATATAAACCAATGCCCATGGAGGATAAATCCCGACGCAAGCGTGCTCTCCATGTATATAAATATAATTGTTGTCGAAAGCACGTTTCAATGACAATGGCAATAATAAGGAAATCTATTCAGCTGATCCAAAATCCATAGGTCCTCGTTGAGATAATATTTTATGAACTCGAATTCTGGCGTTCGGTATATTTTTAAACAGAATCAGAGACACCGCCTCTCAAACAGACGTATGTTTTCCATGTAGAATGATTGTACCTTGAACCACATGGGACAATCGTAAGCGATGGTTGGCCTTATAAGGACCATGTAGCATATGACTTTCACCCTTGAATCAAGTTGACTGCTCTGATACAGTCTTCTTGTCAGGGCATAAGTCTCCCTAGCCTTAGTCAGACAATCATCTACATTTTTTTTAAAATACAGAAACTTGTTAAGCCAGATACCAAAATATTTAACTTCACTTCTTACCGCCAACGGGCGTCCATGCTCTCCAATGATAAATATTTTGTTTTCCATTTTTTCAGGTATCGCTGAAATTCCTTTGCAATGGAAACTATAAATAAAATTGTTTCGGTTTTTTTGAAAATTGATCTTGAATTTCAAATCCTCGGAGAATTAATGTGATCAAAGTCACGTTGCAAAAGTATGCTTATTACCTCGATTTTCGGCCCTGAGCTGTACACCACTAGATCATCTGCGCACGCTATAGCATGACTGAAGGAATCTTCAAGATCTCTTGTTTAAATGGTAAAAAAAATGTTACTGTCCCCTGCTGTAAACCGTTTTTAAATTCAAATACTCCACTCGAAACTTTGAGCATTCTTCCTTATCACGAGCATTTTATAAATCGCGAGCTCAGTGGCGTGATATTTGATGCGATGAACTACCGTGCAGAAAGTCTGGGCTCGATTCCCAGCCGTTGAAACACCTAAATGATTTTTTACTGGACCTCCTCTCATGATGATCTGACAAATCGTCCGAGTAGTATCAATTGTCAAGAAAAGCTTGGAGGTCCCACCATCGTACAAGAAGTACACACGCATATATGAATGGTTGTGAGAAAGCTCGGCCCTGGGTATTAACGAGCATGTTGCGCCAGAAATGTTTACGCTTACCCAACTTAAAATTCGTTTGTCTTCTCCAGGATTTGCTTAGTGTGAAAAGTTGATCTATGGTCGTTCTGCCGGGCCAGAAGTCACACTGGTACTTGCCTGATAATTGTTTTGCAGTAATGCTTTGTGACTTTCGAGGAGTACGTTGAATAAAAGCTTATATACGACATTTCGAAGGAAGTATTTGTAAATGGCACATATGGAGCTGATATTGTTGGACGTGCCCTTATCCATCCAGACTTTGTTGATTTTATTATTGCATGCACACTTCTATGGCAACACCTCAGTATTAGATGAATTTAGCTGTTAATCCATAAGAACCGACTGCCTTTTGGTTCTTATTTTTTTTATGGCTGTACTTACATCTTTAATCCGTCAAAATCATCGTTGGTCAGACAGATTTTGAGAATCGATATCGGTGTTTGTTGTGTACCCACTGCAAACCAAAGAACGTAGTATCTGCAACGAAGATTTCATGGAGGTGTGCTATCAAATAATGGCGACATTGACTGGTCACCAAGATCTACAAATTTGACCACTCCGGACTCCTTTTTGTGGTATTATTTGAAGAGCTAAGTGTATACTTCAGCAATGGTCAACGGTATGAGACGGGTTTAAGGTAAACATTCGTGCCGAAATCAGAGATGCTCGAAAGTGTGATTTAGCTATGCTCAATATAGATGACCACTTAAGTAATTTTGTATTCAAAAACTAGTCGAAATAAATTGTAAAGAACCAAATTAAAGAAAAAGTTTTTTTTTTAAGTTATACAATCTTCACATACCGACATAAAAGATGGCCCACCTTTTGTATATTTGAAAGTAAATTTTATATATGATCTCTTTACTATCGATGTTTGCAATTATCGATCAAAATGTACTTAAATTTGCATCGATCAGTCAGTTATACCTGACCTTTTATCGCAAATTCTCATTATCTACTTGTCAATTTCCATTGCTAATTATACAAAAAGCATAAATACATCGATTGGTGCGACATTATATTTTTTGTTTGCGTTTATTCTAATCGACCATGTGATGTGTTCACGCTGCAAACAATTAGTTCATTATATTATCTAATCAATGCGTTCAAAAAAAAGCTCATTAGGAGTTGCTAAGTTCAGTTTGTACACACATATGTATAATGGAAACCATACACGTTTGTAGCAAAATAAAACCTTAAACGTCACTTGTAGTATGCGGCTAGTAATGGCTAGTGAAAATGTGTTGGGGTGTTATCAATCATTCACAGGAAAAAAAAAATGTTCTGGAAAAACTAAGTAAGTAGTATGACAGCAAATTTTTTAAAATGATTTTGTGAATTGTAATGAAGTCCACAAACAACCTCTTTTCTTGCCCGTATTTTCTTCTCCTTAGCATCCTTATTCTCTCATTCCAGATTATAGATCGAATATATTATGTTGAGCCTTTCTTCATCTTAGAAATTTGGTGAATTATTGAATCCCTCCTTCAACAACAGCACTCATAATTTTTTTAGACGATCCGTCTATTCGCAGCTGGGGCTTAGACTAACTATTATTTTCCCGAACAATCTTACTTTCCGGAAAGCGGAATAGGTTCATTTCTTAGTGAAGCAGCGGCTTGCAAGTGTAATTCTTCGTTTGATTACTGACAAGCTATCGTTGTAAGAGGTGTAGCGGAGTGGAACCGAGGTGTTTCTTACTTACTGCAATGTTGTAGCTGTTGTTGGCTTACATTGGAATACAAACGCACTTTTAACATCTTGCCCTGTTTTTTCACACCACAATTTTTTTGTTTGCCACCCTAGACATACCAATTCAATTTTCTAAAACCCCAGAAATCATTTAAATCGATGAGTAGGTAATGGACATCTAGGGTTTTGCAGGATATGTCACAGTGATTATTTTTGTATTTTTTTAGGCTTAACAACATACTGATAGTAAGCGGATAGAACCTAGAATATGGTTTAAGGCGTTCACGTAATATTTCATGGAAGAACTAGCAGGCAATGTAAGGGAGACTTACACTTTCACTGATTTCAGTGACTCAGTCCCATAACAGCTTGCCTTTTTTTTTGTAATAAAACACAAAAAAATTATGTTTTGGCGAAAACTTTTATTTGAAGTGCCCTTTGAGCTTTAAAGATAATTTTTTACAAATGTTGCCCACAACTAACTCTAAAATGGTCCATTCTGTGGATCCGATTTTCCACCACTCTTCAAGCATATCGGACGGTGCTCCATGACTAATAGCGTCCACACATTACAAATGCATGCATGTGCAATAAAGTGATTGCGCATGCAAACTGAGACCCCCTTGTTCATTAGAATTCACTAAAACACATTTCAACTGTTGTACAAGTTATACAGTGCATATGTATTTACACAGCCTTTATTCAGGGTCGCAGAAATTCTTATTCATAAAATATTTCCCCACCCATGTGTCAAATAAATTACCAAAAACAGGAAAATCTATTACAATTGAATGTTTCGCAGCTCGGCAGAGTTACCAAGGGATCACTTTTATGCTAGTGAAATCCATAGCGACAACTTTCTTTTCAAAACTTTAAAGACATTTTGTTGACTTATGTAGACTCGCTTACATATTTTACATTGTTGAGTCTATAGGTAAAGAAGAATTTGAATAAATTAAACCGTCAAACACAACTGCTAAAATAAAAAAAATACACTTGACAATTTTTTTCAACTAACAATTGAAACTTTGGTAACCCTGATGCTCAGCCGTCTATGTATACAGAAAAAAAATGCGCTCTTGTGTTTTTTAGAGGTATAGAACTTCGAATTGAAATAAAACACAAGAAAATCGTTTTAATGTCCATAAATTTGGAATGATAATTTCATGCCATTAATGTTTAAATATGATTTCGGGCATGTTGCCGCCGCGGCTGGTTCGAATGAAGCCAAGTCTAGAGGTCCAATTTTCAATCACTTTTTCGAGCATTTGGGGCCTTATATCGGTAATAACACCACGAATGTTGGCTTCCAAGTCTCCTAACGTTTCTGGTTTGTTGGCATAGAGGAGCGACTTCACATATCCCCAAAGAAAATAATCCAATGGTGTCAAAGCATACTATCTTGGTGGCCAATTGACAGGTTCATTCCGCGAAATTATGCGCTCATCGAATGATTCCTTCAGTAAATCGATTGTGACTTGCGCCTTGTGGCATGTAGCGCCGTTTTGTTGGAAACACATCTCACCCACATTCATGCTATCCAATTCGGGAACAAAATAGTCGGTTATCATGGCTCTATAGCGGTCTCCATTAACGGTAAATGACTCTACAGCATCATTTCGGAAGAAGTATGGCCCAATGACTTCACCAGCCCATAGAGCACACCAAATAGTTAGTATTTGTGGATGTAATTTCGTCTCAAGGGTCTCATGTGGATTCTCTTCACTCCAAATGCGGTAATTTAGCTTGTTGACGCAGCCATTCAACCAACAACGGGCCTCATCACTGAACAACATTTTGCAATGAAAATCAGCATCCAATCTCTTTTTTGGCCCATACACCAAAATCACGACGCATTGCATGGTCTCGCGGCTTTGCACAAGCTGGATCTTGTAAGGTCGTAAGACAAGATCTTTGCGCAAAATCTTCCATAAAGTTGATGGACAAAGCTCCAATTGCTGTGCACGGTGGCGAATCGATTCATTTTGTCCTCTTCAATACTTTGCTCTACAGCGGCATTTGTTTCTTCGGTGCGCAGTGTTCGGCATCTCTGTGGATGCGTAACGATCCATGGTTAAACGAAGTAATTGCTCTGATGGACGATTATGTCGACCATAAAATGAACAGAGCTTGCCGTAAACTTCGCGAACTGAACAAACATTTTTGAAATAAATTTGCACGATTTGCAAGCGTTGTTCATTTGTCAACCTGTTCATGATGAAATGGCAAACCAACTGAACATAAATGACATTAGAGTTGCCCGATTTGACCACAAAATGTCAGTTTTATCTGTATTCGAAAAACCAACCTCTAAAAAAACACCCGTTACAGGCACTACTCAACCATCAGACGCGTTTAAGATATGCAGCCTGTATTTAACGTTTTATAAATTTTATGAATAAGGTTTTTGCGTTTAGAGGCATTTTAAGGAGTGCAAAACTTTATACACAGCCTGTGATAAATAAGGCTGAGAGTATATAGTATTGACTGTACGATTGCACATGCGAATGAGTGATTTCAGAAAATGTTGATATTTTCTTCTTTGCGCATGCATGCGTGTGTAGTGTGTGTTTGACATTGCGCAGTTACTGTCAAAAATTCCAGCAGAGAGTAAATTTTTTAATTATTTATCACGATGTGTGTTAATTAGAGATAAACACACGAATGATTACTGCGCAGTTTGCATGAATAGTGTGCGGAGGAAACGGGATTGCGCATGCTTGTCACTGCGCATGCATGCATGTGTGGTGTATTGACGCTATAACACGCGTTATGTTGGCTTCCAAAGCTTCAACCGTTTCTGGTTTATCGACACAAACAATGTTGTTAAATCACAAGATCTTGGTAGCCAATTGACATTTCATGAGATCATGTTTTCATTGGTATGTTTGCCTTAAAAAAGCAGTTGTTTCGTTAGCAGTATAGCATGTTGCGCTATCCTGCTGAAACCACATGTCAGCTAAATTTTTGCCAATACAAATATATTGATGATTGCTCTGTAGTGATCTTCATTGACAGTATTCACAGTTACGCCAAAATAAAAATACAAATTTTTGGCGTAACAGGCATAGCGCAACAGGGCATAGCTTCTTCACAACCTTTCATGTCTGCGTGTGTACTTCTTGCACGATGTCGGGACCTTACCTTACGGGAGGTAAGCTTTTTTGATAATTGATACTACACGGATGATTTGTCAAATCATCAAGAGAGGGCCAGTGAAAAATCATCAAATCACAACCTTTGAAGGGTGGAGAATCTATGATGGACAGATGGACCGAAAGACGTAAGCTTAGAACCAATGGAAATCTGCAGTTCAACCATTTTTAAGAAAACAACAATGTAAGGGGAAATTAAAAAGTTCTAATGAGCTGCTTTCAAACGAATGTTGTCCTACAATTTACTCTTTGCATTAATAGCGGAACCTACCATTCTACGCCGAATCTGAAGGACAATTCAAAACAACGGGATCGTTAAAAGGCAGAGCCTTGCCTTCTCTCATTAGCAATCATGTGTGGGCGTGTACTTCTTGCACGATGGCGACACCTCCATATTAATGCCTTGAATTATTCTCTTCAAAGTAATTGATACTACTCGGATGATATGTCAGATTATTGTTGGTGTTGCTGGTAATCGAACTCAGGCATTTAAAACTTTGAAACTAAATTGTCAGGTCAATGGAAAGTGGATCACAAGTTGTAAATATTTATTAGACTTTAGAATTTGTCATAAACGTCATGCCTTCAGTATAGGCGTACAGTCAGCCATCCTGCAATTGTGCCATTTGTTCTCCTAACATCTGATTATTGCATAGCAAATCTACCAGAGAATAAAAGTTTTAATTTAGATAAGCCTATCTTTAAATTTAAAAAAATGCCACTTAGTAAAAATCTTTGCTCATTCTGGATTGTTGGCAAAACGTTAAGAAAAACATTCACATCGCTTAACGGTGTATTGAATGATCTTTGAATTGTAAATTTGGAGACAATGTTTTCAGATTTTACAATATTTGTAATCTGCGCGCGTGTTTATCCAAGTCTCTCTAAAAAAGATTCATTGCTCTCCACGAAGTGTTCCAATTCACAAAAAAAAAACTGAAAGTTTTTTGCAGTACCGCGAAACAGCAATCCAGTAAATTGTGAGCGGCCCACCAGGAAACAAATATAACACTCTTCAATCTACAACTTCCGCAAAAAGACTTAAACTCACATTTGCGTAAAAAATATAATTAAAAAGTAAAACTAATGAAACTTAATTAAAACACAGTACCTAGTATATGTAAGTGTTGAGTCTTTAATGGAAAAACATTGTAAGTCGGTAAGCCAGGCTATTAACGATCACTCATCAAAAATTCAGTTTATTCAACCTAAAATGTAATAACATTTCACGGCCGTTTACCATTTACGGTGCTACGTTCAAATCGTACTAAACGATCCCTGTGGTCATTAAAATTCCATTTAACATTTACATGTACCATTAAGGATAATGACATTTTGATTGAAATCGGAATGTACGTCTATTTTGCAATTTATCTTTAATTTCCTATCCCTGTTAAGATACCCTAACATTATTGACACAATTTTGTTTTACACAGTTTTTAAGGGTCCAGGTTTTGCAATAATTCCTATCAACACCAAACAACTGTAAAAATATTTTATCTTTCCCAACTATACTAACATTAGACAACGGTTAAAGTTTTATGATTAAAAAATCTCAGACTCCAGCAATTCACACTGGATGGATGATGAACGTTTACCACATATTTCCAAGTTCCAACATCTGTATCTATAGACACCATTTTCTTTCTATGCCGCAGGATGTAACACAAAATAAATGAAAAAAAAAAATGATTCTCTCCATTTAATATAGAAATTCCAATTCAACTCCCACGAGTGGCTGTATACAGGGATAAAGACAACGATAGTGATGAGCAAAAAAATCTCTTCTGTAAATTTGCAGAAAATAGGCAAACGGCAATCTTGCAATCTACTTTTATAGCCTATATATCTGGAAAGGTCTCTTTATGACCAGATAGGGAGTGGGTGATTGGTTGGGTTCGTTCGTTCGTTCACATCATGCATACCAAAAAGGGAACAAAGTCGGTTGGTGCACAGTGTTCACCCTCCCCTGCATATATATTGAACATTTTTAAACCACCTTGGCTCAGGTTGGTTGGAATTCTCTCAAACACTTTCAGATAAAGGATATAGATACACCAAACAACGGATGACCGAAATGTTACAAAGAAATGTCATGATACTCATTTCGGGGTTTTAGCGGTATGGATATGCTAATTTTGTATAGACTATCACATCTCAATTGATGCGGCTAATAAGGCCGATAATATAGCAAGATACCATGTAGTATTTGATTTGAAGTTATGCCATCATCACTTTAAAATGGCATAACAACATGCTTTGTCATAATTAAGAGCCACAAATTGCGTATTACGAAGCCATTTCCTGTGCATCCTTTCCAGTTATTAGAAACATAATTGAGTTTTATTGCAATTTCCTGCTCGAATCAGATTGAGACGGCAAATTTGTCGTGCTCTGGACTCCCCTTTGGTGCATAAATCAAGTTTTAACAAATCCATGGAAAGTTTATCGCAACCCAAATATTCATAAAAAAAAATTAATGCGAACGAAAGATAAATCGAGATCGTAGTATCTGCTTCCATTAAGATATCGCTTTTCTTTTTATGAGAAGAAAAAGCATGAGTGGGTTTAATGAGAATAAACACAAAAAAGCTTTATAGGTCGCGCCAAAGCCGGAGAACGGAGACATTCGGTTCTGTTTACGAATATAAACTGAAAGCCTCAAGGGTTTTTGGCAATACAGAAATAGGTTTGATTTGAGTAAACACTAATGAAACGAAAATACTATTGTTTAGCAAACTTTGGTTACCCTGGATTTATTGTCACAATTTGCATTTTGTGGGAAATGTTTGTTTTGAAACAGCTTTTGTCCTTTGCTTGGTACTAGTATCGCGAAACTAAAAAAAACGGTTCATATCAGGGACGATTTTTCCATTTTTAATTCCTTAATGTGTAAAAACTTATTTTATTCAAATTCATAAACACAGATTTTATTGTGACTCCACGCTTACAATGCCCTATCATTGTACTATGCTACCCTGTGTACAAAGTATAAAAACTTTCTATAGCGACATGAATTAGGACCGTAGAGACACCGCCGGAGTTCGTGGTTGATTGACATAATTACATGACGTTTTATCTGCAAATCCCCAAAAAGAGATAGCATTCGAACTCACTAACTACTAAACTACTGTACTCCTGAGGCGTATACCCACCAATACTTCTTTAAAGAGCTTTGATCTTGAAAGAGTTTCTTTTAAATTAACAAGCACATTTTCGTAAGGTAAACACGAAGTCTAAAGAGATCTACTTACGCTTCTATAAAGCTTGTGAATGTACCCACGTAAGGTGTTAACAAAACAAACTACTATCGCAAATATGACGTCAAAAGTGACCAAAAATAACCAAGCGTTGCGAAGAAGCTGTCTTCGGTACTGTTTGCTACTAGCATTTCGGTGTAATTTTGCTCTCTAAATATTCAATAGTTTCAGAGTACAGCTCCAGAATCCATAATGCCGTATTTACTTCTGTAATCTGTAAAAATCCTTTCAATAATCATGAGACAGTTAAACCAACGAGGTTACAATTTTATTGATCCGAAAACAAATATAAAAAAAATATTTTGTCCCGAAGCATGTTTATATTCGAAAAATCGTCAGCACTTTCCGATGGAGTATATGTACATTATGGCTCATCGTGTTAGGATCCAGGGTAAACCTGGGTCTTGACCAACAATGGTTTTATGCGAGGCTGGAGCTCTATTTGGGCGTCAAACTTGCATAGGTCTGCTTCTGCCCATAGCGATATTCAATATAACACATGCATAGACGACTAAAAAAAACATGCATAAGCATAAAAACCGTCAGAAAAAGTTTTCCTAAAATTTCGTTTCGGAATCATCGTACAATTCAATCATTTGTGCTGTATCGGAAGGTTTCACTATTATGGCTGAACTATAATAGAAGATGGTTGAGGACGACCACTTCCGTAACTGTGCAAACACATGCAATTTGTATTCTACAAACATAATAGCTTTACGCTTCGTTCAGTTTTCGTTCACTTTTGCTTACTTGCGGAAAAGCGAATTCATTCGCTCTTTCTCTTTCTTTTGTATTTTCATACAAAAATTTGACATTTCGCTTCTGCAGCTGTGTTCATCTAGATTTGTAAGTTCATGAGCAACAAAATTGGAAATTTCGAAATTTTTGGTAAAACGACTTTTACTCTGACAATAACTTCCATTCCCAAAAGTCTATTATGGGTATGGGTATCCCATGGTCTATTATGGGAGGAAAACTTAACGAAGAATTTTGAAATTAGTTGTCGGTTGCCGACTATTATAGGTCAGCCTTTACTTTGTGACTACGGCCAATGGAATGTGGTTATTCCTGTATTAATGCCTTAATATGTCTTCAGTACACTGTTGGGTACTGTCATCTGCAAAACTAGCAAAAATGTTGTGCATGGAATTCGGATTTTCTTACGTTTAGAAGATCCGAAGGTACGCCATTCTTCAGTGGTTTGAATCATAAAAATAAACTCACCTACAACCGGCGAGTGAATCAATTTGTCGAGTCGCAAGCACAACATCAAAGAATTTCAGCTGAACTTACCATTGATACTAAAGGGTGATTTTTCAAGAGCTAAGTTTTTCAGGTTGGCAGCACTGGTTAGTAATGGCATCCAAACGTCATCTGTCAAAGTGAAAAGTTTTCAGTCTACTCTGCCATTTAATCTTAAAAAGACTTACAAACGAGCAACGATTGCAAATTGTTGAAATTTGTTATCAAAATGCGTGCTAGAACAGCTCCATGAAAATGAAATGAGTGTCACTTCTGGCTCCAAGGATACGTAAACAAGCAAAACTGTTGCATCTGGAGTGATGAACAGCCACATACCATACAAGAATTACCGATGCATCCCGAAAAAAACGACAGTTTGGTGTGGTTTATGGGCTGGTGGCATCATCGGTCGATTTTTCTTCAAAGAAGACCGTGTAAGCAACACCAACGGCGAACGATGTCGAGCCACGCGACTTTTTTTTGCCCCAGTTAGCTGAGTTGAACTTTGTGGTTTCATCAGGACTGTGTCACATGCCACACTGCTCGTGAAACAATAAAACTCTTGAAGGATGAATTCGGTGACTGTGAGCAGCGTATCTCTCGAAATGGCCCTGTGACTTGGCCGCCAAAGATCATGCGATTTAACGCCTCTTGAATAATTCTTGTGGGGTTATGTAAAGTCGTTAGTCTATGTATACAAGCCGAACACGATTGAAGCCTTACACGCGTAATTCGTGGAATATAGACCGAAAGTCTCGAAAACGGGACGCGAAATTGGACCTTCCGAATGGACCATTTGAAACGGAGGCGCGGATAACATTTACATGAAGTTGTCTTTGAAACGTAAATGGCAAAGGCGTATTTATCGATTAAAATAAAAATTTTGAGTATTTGATTCAAATTAAGCGTTTTATTCGATATTTAAAAAAAAACACGCTTAAAAAATTACCAGTTACAATCAAATTGGGAACCAACAATTGGTTTGAGTTTAATGTGGCAAAAACCCAGTGTTATCTCTTATCTTTATCAGAAGCTCAAATGAAAGGACTTCAACATGAGTAATCTATCCAATGAGTTTTCTAGGTTTAAAACTCCAAGACATTCTTTTGATACAAAAATGTATACTGTGGCGATAGCTCCCTAGTCCTTCGCGACTAAAATCAAAGATTGTAAAGCCATACAGATGACGCACTGCATACAAGAAAAATTGTTCTATGGCGGGTCGTACTGGCACAATCCGCCATATATTTGGATCTCGTTTCTCATGTACACACCGCCCGTACTATGAAGCTGGTGAGAAAATGTTTCTGTTTTTTTGTTCTCAAGGCGTCATCTGTATGGCTTTATAATCTTTGCTAGAGTAAATGTCCCAAATTGTTTAACAATATAATTTCACTGACAAATTATAAAGCTGCCTGTGCAGCTGTTCTAATGCTGTCCCAGATTTCAAGTCCATTTTTGTGCGCAGTAATTTTTAAAATATTCATGCAATGTCGCAAAGTCGTTGTAAACTTACAACGTGGTAAATGAAATGTCAGAATTTGTATACGAAATCTTCAACTCAATATCGGAAATTTTTCTATTTTGAAATTTAATCCAGCACTACCACACATTAAACATATGCGCTGACCTAATTATGAAGAATAAAAGAAAAGAAAAAAAGGAACATTTGATAATAAAAAAAATTATTAAAATGAGATTGATGAGGAAATGATCAGTGTTTAAACACATTATTTAGTGGTAAAGTTTTAGGGGCGTTCATGAAACGTATTCGTAAACTTACAATATCTCGCACGTTGTAAACTTACGGCGTTACATGAATGCCCTTAATATCGCTTAACAACAAATTTCCCCCCGACATTTTTATTTTTACTTACAAACATGCAAATAAAAGAATTAATCTGTGGTTTAAAATTGGAAAAAAATGTAAATTTAAACCAGAGAAACGATGTCCGCAGTACTGTCAGTCTCAACCAATTCTCATACCACCCGTTTTGTAAAGTTTTCAGCGGTCTCTTCTACTCTAACTACATGCCTTCATTAAATTTTGTCCGCCGGTAGAATACGTACATTCTGACCTTTGCTACATAAAGCAATTTGTCCTCCGATTCGATGTTTGCTCCTTGGAATGCTTAAAAAAATGTAATAATACGTTTCCCCCGAGTCGAAATGCGTCTTTTCAGTGAAATTCGTGATTTCAGCCATAATAGGAAGCATTCCGCCACACAATTTCACATTCCGAAATTCGGAACTCCGCTAATGCTATTCCAAACGACGTCCAACAGAATTACTATTCAATTCCAATTAAAACATTACTATTTTTTTCTATAAACGTCAAGTTGCTCTGTAAATGTTCGTTTTTCAAAAATCTTTCAGAAAACATATTCAAATTTAAGAAAATAATTCAAAATACTTTTGATTAATGAACATTCGAAAGATGTTCTCTTGAAATAACTGCCCCCAATGCGCTTATTTCGTTTTCGAAATGGAAACAACACCCACCACGAAAAAGCATTAACCCCTGCGGGTGTTATTGCCATTTGGAATTGGAATTATATTCAAGTTTGGTTTTGTATGCGAAGTTTGGATGTGAGTGGGGGGCATGCTGCCCCCACAACCCCCCGCTTGGGCTAACTGTTTGGTTTGTGTGTGGATGCACGAAAAGGTAATAAACCCCACAATCAAAGGGCTTTAACACCTGCGGGAATTATTTTCATTTTCAAAAAGAAACAAGCCCCTCGGGAGCTTTTTCTTTTTTGTTCACAATTAAGCCCCAAGGGGCTTATTTCCGTCGGGGTTATTTCACTGCTCCGTCATTGGTAGTCCGGCCTAATCTGCGAGTAAGCCTATTGAAAAGTGTCCTGTAGGGATACATATTAGACTATCAAGAGTAACTTCTTAAATCTTCTATTCGTAACACAGAAAATAGGGAGGAAGTGAGGTTTTAAGATCTGTTCGGTCGGTTCCATTTTTTTCAGGAGAGTATGGATTAAAGGAGCTCAGTGGCGCGATGGTTAGTGCGATGAATTGCCGTGCAGAAGGTCTGGGTTCGATTCCCAGCGGTAGCAACACCTAAATGATTTTTCACTGGCCCTCCTCTCGTGATGATCTGACAAATCATCCGAGTAGTATAAATTGTCAAGAAAAGCTTATCTCGAATTCGCCGTTTGGAGTCGGCATAAAACAGCAGGTCCCACCATCGTGCAAAGAGTACGCACGCACATATGATTGGTTGTGAGAAAGCTCGACCTAACGAGCCTGTTGCGCCAAAAAAAATGAACACATTTGCTAATAATAGCACTAATTTGCAATTTATTGTGAATTCGACTGCTAGATTTTGTACAATTCACAGCGCAGATTATTTTTGGGTGCGGGTTAATCACCCAAAACTAAATTATTTGTCTACTTTCAAAGTGCATCTGGGGCACAGACTTGCGTTTGGAAGAGTATTTCACTGATCTCGATTTAATTGCGTTTCAGATTACTTGCAAGAGATTTTTTCAATCACATACATACACATTGGGGCCCTTACAGATGGATAATAAAGATTTCAAGTGAAACTTCCGGAAACGATTAACGACCTACAAAATGTTTTCAAATAAAACGCCTTTGCTGCCGAAAAATCGTTTCCCAAAAGATTTTATGCTCCAATCGGTGATATGATCTCCAATCTTCAAATAATCGCCTGAACGTCACTTCCGTTGTAAAGCTTTCCATGTCCAATGAGTTAATTTCAAGCACCATTTTTATGTAAGCGTCGTTTTCGATTTTATTAGAAACTCCTTGACCGAGACTAATTGAATGTAACGACACTATCAGTGCTTGGAAATTCTTTAATTTTCGACAGCCCAATCCCAGCGATGATGTGGTTCTTGTTTGCTTTTCGAGGTCGCATACACGCCCGTCATCGTTTGGAGGAGTCTCAAGTACGAGTATCTTTTCCCAGAAAGGGGATAGCATTATTTAGTTTTAATTGTGATTTTTACGACCTGAATTCTGTCAAACAGAATGTGAACACTGTCCGGTGCGGCGCGGATTATATATACGTGTCTATGTTTATGCACATCCCACTTCGCACATTCACTCCGATGTCGGTTTTTGTGATGCGAAATTGTGTCAAGTGATTTCCCGCATTAAGTATCACCAGCCATGTTGTCGTTGGTATTTGTTTTGTTGATCATGCTGGTTTCATCTACAGCGACCCTCAGGCGTCGCCATCGTCGTCATCTACCTCAGATTCTCGGTTGGATTTTCCATTTTTTTATTCGTTTTGAGATTGTTTTTAATTTTCTCGATTGCGAGAGTGATGCGATTTCTTTGAGCAAGCGGTGTGCCAATGACTAAGTGCATGTGCATCTTATACGCACATCAACCGCAAACATGAACCACATACATTATATGGTTGCAATTGTATGCCCACACCTACTTTTTATTGTAATTTGTAGTTGCAAGTGATTTTTTTTTCGTATTCTTCAGATACACAATGCAAATGTGTGGTTTCACTTTTTTTATGAGCGGAGAAGGCGGTATCGCTGAAAATGTATGGTAATGCAATGTATTGGGTGTTCCTTTTTTTTGTAAAACCAGGGCTCTTACGGTTTAACTTGGTAGTATGGACGATGAAAGGTATGGAATGTGTCCAAATAAGGAAGACATATGGTAACAGACGTTATGAATAACGCAAATTTATGCGATTTTTATTGTAATTATGCGGAAATTCAATGTTGGTTGAATAGCTTTGGTAGGCTTTGAGTTGTGTTGCTATTTGGTATGGGATTTGGGCAAGATCTGGGGTTGCAAATCCAAAATTATTACATGGTTCTACACGGCAATGGTAAGACTTGTACTGAGATAGGGTAGCTTCTTAGAGTCATTTAACGCTCAAGCCCACCAAACTTAAGATATTGACATACATTGACAAAAACGACAGAGGACTGCTTAATCCAAATTTTATGCGGTGCATGGTTTGGTTTCGGAAAGCAGGACTTTATTACTAGAATTCCTTCTTCTAAGTAAGAATTTTTCGACAACTTCGGGGTTGTCCCTTTGTCATTTGAAGCAGGAATCCCGAGCTAAGTAGTCCAACGTTGTTTAATTTATAGCGCCAGCAAAGGGCCAGTAAGCTAGTTAAGTTTAGTTGATATGTAGGCTTGTTTTTCATATATGTTTGTCTAGTATATAAGTTGATTTTATGTTGAATAAAATAAAAATGAATTTAAAAAAATCCAACGTGCTAACCACTCCGCCACTGCAGATAGAATCGAAAATTAATGGACCTCTGCCCAAGCTGTATCATAAAATGTAAGATCCTATGAGAAAATTTCTTTCAGTCAGAATTGAAGGACATCTCCATCGGATCTACACTGATAAATAAACATTGTTGGCGCTAACAATAAGTAAATGCTAAATGACATGGAATTCCACTTGCAACTATTCGTGTGGAGTATCTTGAGTCCGAGTTGAGGTTTCAATTTTCATAAAAGTTGGTACTTTTTGGATAATTTGTCAAAACAATGGGGATAGTTCTCCATCTCCACTGACAGACGGACGAGTTTGTAGAGACAAACGAGACATACATAGCTTCGTATAGTTCTTCCTTTTGACATTGACATTGACATCACAGTACTTCGCACATAAATGCAACGAACTACGGACACATAACAGCACTGGCGACTGAGGCCATCGGCTGGGACAGATCAAGACATTTATACAACAGAGAGAGACGGATAGATACATAGAAGGAAAGACATATAACGTAAACCTACGTGGCACAGAGGAGGAGACATCGATTTATATTGTCTCATGTTATCGCACAGGTGGCCTCAGATAAGCTGGCAATTTTCGTAGAAAACAAATGCTGCCGAAGCTGGGGCTTGAACCCGCAGCGCTTGGCTTAGCAGTCAACTACGTATTCCTCTGAGCCATGGCCACCTGCAGTTCTTCCTTATAAATTCATCGTAAGCGGTTTTGAGCTCGAGGAATAGGTGATGGCGTTTGCGTACGAATTTTGAAATCTTCCAGGATCTGACATATGATAAACATTTGATCAGTTGTGGAATTTCCAAACCTAAACGGATAATAAGAGCCGATGAGATTATTGGTGAACGAATCTTGATTCTTGTAGGCGATCTTATGGAGACCTATGGCTGTGGTAGTGAATAATAGTTCAGAGGGTGTTTTTCTTTGTAACCCTTTTTCTGGCTGCGAACATTCTTTGGCTTTCTTTGGTGTTAGGGAATAACAGTTCAGAGGGTGTTTTTCTTTGTACCCCTATTTTTGGCTGCGAACATTCTTTGGCTTTCTTCGGTCAAAAAGACTTCGGCGAAGACACAAATCTTAGTTGCTGTCGATCTTGTTAGTTGTTGACCATAGCGCCAGTGGTCTTCAGGATTTGATGCTGATAGAATAACATAAGTCGAGAAATTTAGGGATACGCGCTCTGCAAAAGTTTGGACAATCTGTTGACATGAAATTTACTTACAGTATTTCGCCGTGATCTTGGCATGCAGGATATTCAAATTTGGTTTTATTTGTCGTTTGTTGGTCTGGAATCCTTCATATCTCCTTACGAGAAAACCATATTAATATGTTACTTCATAAGTATGACACAATTTTTGTTAAGAAGCGATCGAAACAGTCCATGGTGGAGAAGTCATCTTATTAATCTGTTGAAATGATGTTTTTGTTGATCAATTTGGCTATGAAGCAGAGTGTTTTAAAATGTTCACTGATGTCGGAGAAACATCAAAATACTTGCGAAAATCTGTCGCCTATGAAAAATCCTCACCGTAATAATCGCTGATTGCCATGATCATGTTTCTTCGATGGCAGTAACTTCTGCTTTGCAGCGTGTAACAGCATCCGCGAGTTGTTCTGCTGGAAAATTTCTGTTATAGGTTGTTACATTTTTTACTTATAGTGTGTGTCGTTTTTCGTATAGCGTGGCTGTAATAAGTTAAATCATTCCCTCCCGATGCTTTTAGTTACTTCACAGCAATGATATGATAGTTTATCTAACCAGTTCCATGGATATAGCACTGTTGGCCTATCTGCCCATCCGCCATAATCTCTGTTCAAAGGGCCAGAGTAAATAGTTATATACTCGACCTGTTGTCAACTATGTCAAAGCAGCTCATGAATGCGGCTAACATCGGCCAACAGTTGAATTCACCTTGGGAATTCTTCAGCTGCTTTGTCTTGAAAAAAAAAGTTAATCAATAAATGAACACATGTTGCCAGAGTGGTTTGTATCCAGTCTGCACCCAGTGGTCGTTCGCAAGATTGAGACCGCGATTCGGAATCTGATTTTGCGGACATCGGCTATTTTGAAATGCTCCTGTTTACATATAACCACGTTACCTTCCGTATTTATCCACCTTTTACTCACATTTATATTTTGAAATGTTCGCGTCTTATAAAAGGTTTTTCAATAAGAGCGCTACAAAAGTTTTTTTTTTAAATAAAACGAAAACGGTTTTGGATATCAATGAAATTCTTTATTCCTGTGGAAGTACGTTCGATGCCATTATGTATGGAACTCGATTTCTTTTGCACGGCCACCAAGGGCACGCTTGCAGAAGTCCAGACGCTGAAACCAAATTTTCGACGGTTTTCAAGCATAAACCGGCCGATACTGCTGCAATTTCACGTTCGATATTCGTACGAAGTTTATCAATCGTCGCTGGCTTGTTGGCATAGACCATAGACTTGACGTAGCCCAACAGGAAATAGTCTAACGGCGTCAAATCGCGCGACGGAGGCGGCCAAGCGACTGGACCATTTCGTGAGATAGCACGTTCTCCAAACTTGGTTTCCAATAAATTGATTGTGGCATTCGCTGTGTGGCTTGTGGCGCCGTCTTGTTGGAACCACATGTCCTAGAAGTCCATATCATCCAATTGGGGCAAAAAATATTCGGTTATCATTTAACGGTAGCGATTCCAATTCACAGTAACGTGCCGGTATTGATCATCACGGAAGAAGTACGGCCCAATGACGCCGCGCGCCGGCCCATAAACCACACCAAACCGTAATTTTTTTCGGGATGCAATGATGATTCATGGAGTACGTGTGGGTTGCTGCCTGACCAATACCGCATATTTTGTTAATTGACGAAGCCATTCAGCCAGAAATGAGCCTCATCGCTGCGGAGGATTTTTCGATGAAAATCCGAATCATTTTCAAGTTGTTGCTCAGCCCAATTCAGGAACATACGACGCTTCTGGTGGTCAAGCGGCTTCAGTTCTTGTGTCAATTTAATCTTGTAAGGATGTAGGCCAATATCTTTTCGCAAAATTCGACACAACGACGTCACATAGATGCCCAACGCTTGAGAACAACGTGTGAGAGACACATTTGAGCTTTCTTTAACTGAAGCCTCAGCGGCAGCAATATTCTCGAGACTACGGGCACTTCTTTGTCGATCTGGCACGGGACCATTTTGTACTGTGCCTGTGGATTCAAATTTTTCCACTAGACGCTCAATTGTTGATCTGCTAGGACGATTATGACGACCATAAATCGGACGTAGCGCTCTTAACTTTGAGGCCACTGACTCCGAATTTCGGTTGTAAATTTTAATAATTTCGACTTGTTGTTGGATCGTATATCTTTCATTCATAAAATGGCAAACCTTACTGAAGAGAAATGTCAAAAGAGCGGCAAGAAATATGGCGTCGTTTGCTGTCCCTGTCGCTCAACTTTTGTAGCGTCCCTGTTGCAAAAACCCGATACCTATGCTTGTCCTTGTTCACCCCATATCAACCTCAATAAATGTTTACTTCAGCTTTATTCAAATGTAAATAAATAATAGACACCTAGCGTAAATAGATCCTGCCTAAGTATAGTACTGAAGAGTCCCACTAACTATCAGACATCCCAACTTTCCTTTACTGTGCGCAAAGTCATTATCAAATAAGTAAGTTTGTTAAAAAGTGGGTACTATCGATTATTCCACACTTTTCATCGTGCCTATTCAAATTGTTGTTAGTTATTCAGTTTAAAAATAAATAATTCATTCCCCGTTATTTAGATTTACTATACAAGTTACCGTTTGTTGCAACACATAAATATTAAAATACCTTCCGTGGTACATTAATATGGTCACATGCTGGAATATATTTGCACACCTACATGCATGTATCTACCACTTCCCCATCTCAAGTAAATAGTACTTCAACATGCAAGTGTTGGCCCATTTTTGGCCCGAAACAAGTGTACGGTGTAGGCCAATCTAAAATGCAATCTGAAAATAAACTCAACTGGTTTTCAACATATTCCCCACGAAAAAAAAGATAAATATTGTATAACGTGGTATAAATCTACTCATTATAAATGTAAATACGTATATTTCCGCTGGAACCGATTGCGATCGACCTTGGAGCATTGATATAAAAAAAAGCAACTATCTGCCTTGAAAAAAAAAACTTAATTGTGAAGAATTAGTGCGTTTACATATAAATTTCATTCCGAGATTTAGGTGCTGTTTGTTTGTTTAGAGTGATCCCTAAATGAGACTATAAAAAGGTACGGTGTGATGGCATTTGAATTTACCTTTCATTACCTACTTAAAAAACAATGTGATTGCTTAACAAATCTGTTTAAATAGGTTAAAGCAAAGTTAGTCAAATTGTTAAGATCGGAACTCATGCAAAAGGAGAATGTCCTACTGCGTTGGTCTCTGGCGATACTGGAGTTATAATTGCAGGTGACTTATGTTTGGTTAGGTTAGTGGGTTATATGGTTACGATCTGGTTAATATTGGTGCAGCTTGAGCTATTCATGCCATGAGAGTCAGTTCATTAGATTCTTCGCCTCCATAGCCCATCCTCAGAAGAATGTTTCAATCAAAACGGTATCCAGTATCCAGGTTTAATGTGATGCTGCCTAATTTCAGCTAGAGATTTGTGTTTGTCTTGAACTAGCCTAGATTTAAGTGATCTGTTCGCATCTTTGCTATCAATATACAGCAAAATATCTTTACGTGGTATGGGATTGTACTTCAACCAAGCAGAAGCTTGGTAAATGAGCCGGTAAATTCTAGGCCGCTGAAGTAAACTCCATTGCCCATTAAATTAGATTCGTCTTTAAAAATAAGGCTCGTCGTATATGCCTTTATGCTGTTTTCAGTCACTTCTATAAAGAAGAAGAACCAATTTTAGTGTTGGTACGAATGAGAATCGAATACAGGCCTACTGGGCGGAAATTTACCGCACTCAACCATTACGCCGCTGGTCCCGCCAATGTTGGCTTAAACACAACACACACATTTTTAGCGCAACATGCAACAGGCGCAACCATTCATGTGTAAGTGTGTACTCCTGCACGAGGGTGGGACCCATGTTTTATACCGATTCCGAATGGCTGAGTTGAGATTTTTTTTTTATATAATTTGCGCGCACTCAAGGGGTTATGAATACCCTTTATATGTCTTAGCACAGTGCTGGCGTTAAGGAAATTCGGGATAAGAAGAAAGGAGATACCGATGTACATTGGTTTTTAATGCCTGTAAGTTATAATGGAAAGGAAAAACAGAGTTTGGTAGAGCATTCCACATTCGTGTTGTTCGGTTAATGTACGAATCTCTATATTTCAGCGTGCGTTCGAAGATAGGCTGAGGGTAAACTGATTTGCATTCATAGAGCAACGAGTTTTGCGGCTGGATTGTTGAATGGGAGGAATGCAGCTGGCTATTTCAATTGAGCATTGGTTGTTAAAATAGCGATAAAAAAATATCAGGCAGTAGATATTTCGACGGTGTTCAAGCGAAACTAAAGATTTCGATTTTCTAATGTCTCCTATAAGTTTTTTCGTACGCGTTTAAATCCTATCTAGGAGGTGCAATGTTGTTTTTGGTGCACCCGACCAGATGTGGGCGTTAAACTCAAGCTAAGGGCGTATAAACGCTTTATATCTTGTGGCCAGATCAGAAGGGGTGAAGTAATTTTTACATCGATTACGGAAACCTGGACATTTCGCTGCATTTTCAGCGACTCGGTATATGTGGTCGTTCCAACGTAAGTCGTTACTAACGCACATACCTAGCATTGAAAGTTTTTCGGTTTCTTCGACTCTAGATTTTGGTTTCGCTTTAACGACAGAAGATAGCATTGTTTTTCGGAAGCATTTAATTATGCTCTGTTAGATTTACCCCATTTGCTGATGCTGTCAAGGTCGGAATTCAATGAGCTTAACATATGTTGTCGTTTAGATTTCACGTTCGAAGATGAGGGACGCGGACCTGAAAACGAATATGAGGAGCTGAGAGTACTGTCATCAGCGACGGAATGAATTGGATTAGAAGTTGTAGACAGGAGATTATTGATGAATATGAGAAAGAGGGTCGGAGACAAAACTGAGCCTTGAGGGACACCAGCATTTATTTGGTGAGTTGCAGACTTGAATCCGTCCAAAACAACTTGAATTGAACGTTTCGAAAGATAATTTCTAATTCATAGAAGAAGGTTATCATCGATTCCAAATGCACGCATTTTCGAAAAAAGACTTGATGCCAAACCCTGTCAAATGCCTTTGAAATATCAAGTGCAACAATCTTACTTTCTCCACCGAGGTGGATTGATTGTCTCCACTTTTCGGTGAAAAATGTCATCAAATCACCAGTGGACCTGGTGCTGCGAAAACCATACTGCCGGTCTATAAGAAGTTTTCGTGTTTCGAGATATTTCATAAGCTGACGATTGGTCGGCAGTTGGAGAGAGACGAAGATTGCTACGGCTGGTAATCGAACCCAGACCTTCTGCGCGGCAGTTCATCGCACTAACCATCGCGCCACTGAGCCCTCTAACGAGCCTATTGCGCCAAAAATTTGTATTTATTTGTTTTTAGCTGCAAAAATATGGCCAGAGAGAAATTATAGCCCATCTACTATGCGAATGCCCTAATTGAGGTCAAGAGTTCAAAAACTAGACAACCTATGCAACCTGTCTAATAAACACATAAAAGATCCTAACGTCTGCTTAAATGCCAGTGGATGAAAGTTATAAACGATATCACAAGTTACAACAACCATTACACGAGTAATTAGTTTTGTCCTGTAAAACATTTTCTAACTAAGGCATATAGCAACGTGTGTTCTTTAAGCTGAACTGCCTCAAAAACTGTTGCATGAGGTCACAGATTGCTTTAAAACCCAAAGGTATCTACACAAGGAACAAGGAATAGAGCCCATCAAATGGAATGTTGTTGACCCATTTCTTGGATCCAAAAAAGATGGCCTCTTAAAAAAATTGTCAATCCAAACATGTGACAACCAAATTAGTAAAAATATCAATCAAACGCGTGGTGATATCAATTAAGTAACTCATTTCTTTATTGTCGACACTTAAAGCACACACTTCCATTAGCATAATTCCCCACTGAAGTAAAGAAGTGTCGTTTGGATATCTTTTACGAGAAGAACTCTGGTATCTGAGTCATATATAAGGGCCTTTTCCTATAGGATCTCTCTGTTTCGGTTCTATTTTCGTCCGAAGACATCGATCAATGCAAACGTAAAACATACTTGGAAATTTGTCCGCATGTCGTCAGTGTATACGAGATTGTTAACCAAAAAAGGACTCTTTAAGTGCGCAACATAAATAACACTCAGCGTCTATTGATTTCGATTGCTATTTTGTTTTTTTTTTCAAGCTGTATAGGTTCTAGTTCTGGTTTGGGTGCTAGCTCTATGCGGTCTTTTCTCCAAAGCAGCCTTAGAAATTCACACAATGAATGACAACTATTTATACATGTAGGCAGAGAACTCTCTGAACCCCCAGTGTTTATTGATTGCGAGTCTTGGATGAGAGTCGGTGTCCACATTAATAATGCCGACATGAATGTTATTTTTCTTTTTTTTTTGTATTCCTTTGGGTTTTTTCATGGTTTAAGGTTTTTTTTCGTCTCCCTCAAGGATTTCCCAGTGTCAGCTATTTTGTTTTCGTCTTTGACAGATTAAACAAAAGTTGTATAAGTTTTTCTATTGTTGTCTTGTCTTTTGTGTGAAAGATGTCCGCCCAGTTGAGTGGGCTGATGGTATCTCAATAAAAATGCTTCTTCGTAACTGAGATACTATATCTATATTTTGTTTAAGAAGGGATATTATACAATAAAGGACAGAGAAGGTGCCAAGACATTTCTTCCGGTATGTTTGTCGTATTTTTACCATATATGTGAAATACAAGGGTGGCGACTATAGACTGAAGGAGATTGAGATATGGATATTGATTTTGTAAATCAATATCTTAAAGAATTAAATGTCCGGTGACAGTAGAAGTCTAATTTACTAAAATGTTTGCTCCACCCACAAATAGTTTTCGAAAATATACGTACTGCTTTGACGTTTTGTGTTGTACGACTTTCTGAAGGAGAGTCTTAGATCATTAATTCATGCAGTCTCAATAAATTATTTCTAGTTCAGCACTATTTGTTTTGTGTTGAACGACACATTTTCATTTGAAAGGATATGTGGATAAGCAGAATAGTCAGTTCTGGGCAATGGAAAACCCTCAAATTATTCATCAGTCACCTTTGCATTAAAAGTTACAGTCTGGTGTGTAATTTAATCAGGCGGAATATTATACCTTACTTCTTTGAAAATTAAAACGGCGTAACGGTATCTGTGAATGGGGAGCGATATCGTGATATGATTGAAAACTTTTTAACGCCACAGCTGCATGCTTTGAGCTTGATTAACATGTGGTATCAACAAGACGGTGACACATCGCATACAATCAGGATTACAATTGAATTACTGCGAGGCCTCTTTCCACAACAAGTTATTTCAAGAAATGGTAATGTTGATTGGCCTCCACGGTCGCCTGATTTGACTGCTCCGGACTTCTTTTTGTGGGGATATCTGAGGAGCAAGGTTTATGCAAACAAACCAGAAACGCTTGAGCAACTCAAACAAAATTTTGTTTAATGCAATACCACATGAAATGTTTGAGAATGTAAATGTGCTCATAAGGGCTCGCATTTGTGAGACTAACAGAGGCGGACATTCACCTGATATTGTATTCCATACATAATTGCCGACATTAAATAAAATATTTATCAATATAAGATCCGTTTTCTTTCATTTAATCAAAAATTATAAACAAACAAAGTAAAATACCTTCCTGGCGGACACCCTGTACAAAAGTAGGCAAGACTAGTGCAATAAGAACGACACAAGTTACAGTTACTTTCAAAACCATTCCACAGCAAATTACTAAGCAGAATAAAGCACATATAAAGCTCATGAATTAATGAGGGTTTGAGACCATGTTAATGCAAGATACGAATAGTATGAATTCTCAAAAAAGTCGTCTAAATAAAGTCAGTTATCAAGGCTCGGGTTTGCTCCCAAGTGCCGACCCACGCCAATTTAACAAAAAAATTACCTCACAAACTGCCTATTCACACGAAACAGTATTTTTTCAGAATGCAAATCTTTTGGCTCTTGGATTTTCATTACCCTATAATCTACAATTGCCATCCAACCAACCCGTTTTTCCCCAAATCAAATCGGCCTTATGGAATATTTAGTATTCCTTAGTCCTTTCACAATTTGAATTTACTTCTATTGAATTAAATAACGGGTGATTTTTTAAGAGTTTTTCAGGTTGGCAGCACTGGTTAGCAACTGCATAATTAGTAATTGCAAATTATTGAAATTTATTATCAAAATTCGTGCTCTGTGAAAAATGTGCACCGTTTGTTACGACCATATTAGGGCGACCACTGATGAGGCTTATTTCTAGCTCAACAGATACGTAAATAAGCAAAACTTTGACATCTGGAGTGATAACAGCCACATGCCATACCAGAATTACCGGTGCATCCCGGAAAGAAAAAAACGACAGTTTGGTGTGGTTGGATGGTGGGATGGTGGTGGCATCATCTGTCCATTTTTCTTCAAAGACGACATAGGTAGAAACGTTACCGTCAACGTCGAACGATGTCGAGCCATGATACGCGACTATTTTCGCCCCAGTTGGCTGAGTTGAACTTGGTTGACATGTGGTTTCATCACATGGCCACATGCCACATAACTCATGAAAGAATTGAAATGTTGAAGGATGAATTTAGTGAGCAGCTTATCTCTCGAAATGATTATTTCTTGTTATGTAAAGTCGTTAGTCTATATGAACAAGTCGAACACGATTGAAGCCTTACAGGATAACATAACACGCGTAATTCGTGGAATGCAGGTCGAAATGCTCGAAAAAGTGAAACAAAATTGGACCTTCCGAATGGACTATTTGAAACTACATTTACCTGAAGTTGTCTTTAAAACGTAAAAGCCAAAGGCCTATTTAGCGATAACAATACAATTTTTGAATATTTGATGCAAATTTGAGTGTTTTATTCGATTTAAAAAAAAAAACTACGCTTAAAAAATCACCCGTTATATGATTGAATGTGAAAATAGTACTAAAACGACACTAATACTTTAATTTACCGAAATAAATTGCCATTGAGTAAATTATTTGGAATAATTCCTTCGAAATACAATTTTTCGCTAGGAGTTACAATTACCTTGGGATATTTGAGCTTTGCGTGAAGGATTCAACTTAAACTTCATGTATACATTTCCGAATTGTCTAACATAGTCTTAGGCAAATCTATCAGTGACTCCGTTTCATCAAATAGTCTCTGTGATTAGCGTTTTCAAATGTATGCCATAGGGAGCCCTGCGTTTAACGGAGGAACGAACGTAGCCAACCCCCTGCCTAGCCTACATTGCATAAAAATAAAATACTAACCTTAGTTATACCTTAGTCTCTATACATTTTTATTATGGGTTACCGCTTTGTGGTAAGGTGCTTAACGTTTTTTTATTTCGAAAGCTGAAAATGATTTTTTTATTTAACTTTGACAAACAAAAGCGCTAGGAAGTCATATAAAAGCTATTAAGGTAAAAATAGATTATGATAAAAGTACCTATGGAAGTCAACTCTACTTAACTGCACTTTGTTTTATTGCAAAAAAATTATCTGAATCAGATTTGCAATAAAAATCATTTCGGTTCTCTTTTTAACACATTTGGGGTTTGTCCGTTCAAATCGTCCAATTACTGTCATGTCGTTGAGGTTCAGGAGAGAATGAACGTAAATTAGATCACAGTTGGTACTTTGTAAAGAAATATTTTTAAAGTCCGTAGTACACGACATGTAAATGTAAAAATGAAGATCTGACGTCAATATGACATATAACCAGTTAAAATTGTTGCATGGAATTTATATATATAGGTATATATATATCGTTTACTACTCTTATTTGTGACGGTCGCAGATATATAGAAGCCCATGCGATACCTTGATCGCAGAGAAATATGCGACTTGTCCACTTTCAAAATGGCTTAGATTATACGCAGTTTCAAGAAAATCTCTTTGAAATGTTTATGCTTGATAAGGGTTACGTAAAATAATTATTACAACAAAATTCGTCTACTACCACCTTATATGTGAAATATATGTATATGCAACCATTTCGCATGTGTCATCATGGTCGCAAAGAACTATTCGTTTTTTTGGGACAAAATATGACAGATCGTGTACTATCCATATTTTCTTTATCGCAACCATAAGTTGCTGCAAAAAATATTAACCTCAAATTTTGAATTTTTTCGTGACGCATATAACGGGCGATCCAATGGGACGTATATTTTGATTTCATCAAGATAGCGCATGTAGCTTTACATCTTACGAATCAATCGCTTTATTGAGGGAAGAGTTTGAAGAAATCATCTCAATTGGCCATCAATATCTTGTGATTTGGCACCATAAAGCCGATACGATTGAAGCCAACATAACTCATGCTATTCCTAAAATACTGGCCGTTATGCTTAAAATAGCGCTCGAAAATCGGACCCACAGAACGGACCATTTAAATGTAAGTCGTGGGCAACATTTGAAGTAAATTATCTTTAAGCATTAAATGTCATGAACGAATACCAAACTAACGTCTCAAATAGTTTTTCCTCAATACATTGATTTTTTTGTTTTATTTTAAAAAAAAGTCACGAAGCTCCTGTCGGATCACCCTTTCGTATAAAGCAATAAAAAAATAAATAAATTTATGGCGCAACAGGCTCGTTAGTACCCAGGGCCTAGCTTTTTTCTCACAACCATTCATGTGTGCGTGTGTACTTCTTAGCACGATGGCGGGACCTCCTGTTTTATGCCGAATCCGAACGGCTAAGTTGATATAAGCTTTTCATGACAATTGATACTACTCGGATGATTTGTCAGGTCATCACGAGAGGAGGGCCGGTGAAAAATCATTTAGGTATTGCTACGGCAAGAAATCGAACCCAGACCTTCTGCGCGGCAGTTCATCGCACTAACCATCGCGCCACTGAGAAATTATTCACTTAAAAAACCCAATGCATTAAAATCAATTTCTACAAAATGGGCTTCTTTACGTTTAATCGTCGTCGCTCCTTCAATTTTTTTTAAATTAAAAATTAAAGACTTTCCTAAGATTGCTATTGATTTTGTCTTTCAGAAAGTAAAGTAGAATATCCTAGAAAGTTAAAAGATCTTAAAACATTCGTAAGCTCACGCCTTATTTTGTTCGGGGCGATCTCAATTTAGCAATTAAAGTTTTAATACCATCCAAAGTGCAAACTAATTTACTGATTTCATGATGTGATATAAAAACAATTAAATTCAACTAATTTATAAGTGTACTTAGTGCGTCGTAACTACTGTCAACACAAATGTCAAAGTTGGATGGCCTGGCCATAAAAAATATATCTTTTAAAACTTTTCACTTTACCCAGTGTCAATTCAACTTTTCAATTAGGATTGCTAGAGAAGGAGACGACAAAAAATAACAAGAGACAACACATTCGTTGCAATCATAAAAGTTTGACTTCCAATTTTCTTTGCACGACGTGGTTGTATTTTTTTTTTCGTCTTTTAATCATCCGATATACCATTCACAAAGATGGCGGTAGCGAGTACATGAAACAAGTTAATTAATTCACCGATGAATGCCAACTAGATATCGGATGTGTTCATTTGAAACTCCGCACATGTGTTCCAATGTTCCATGCATAGATGGTGTGTCTGTACAAAATGAATAAACTGTGGAGACATCGAATGGAGACACAGATTAAATGCAAAAATTAACAACAAAAAAAAACTTTCACATGACAACAAGAGACTTATTTTTAATTAAACAACATTTACATACATTTGCTCCTTCATGTATCGGGGTCTAGACATGAAACGGGAATTGTTCCATGTGTTGTATTTGTTTTTTTTTGACGATGTGGTGCGGATATCAATTATTGAACACACTTCTGCAGATGTGTGTAGAAAACGTTGGCTCATACATTTTTCGTTGAAAAACGATTTAATCATTTGATTTGTTGGAGACGTTGTCCAGATGTATGTTCCTGCTAAACAGACATTTTTTGTCAATTCCGATTTTATTTGTAGCAATCAATCTTAAATGTAATTTCCGCAACAGCTGTTCACCATATTACAACTTTCTAACACGATCATTTGGGCGGATTAAGATGACATCACTCTGTGCGCAACGCATTTGGATGTGACAAAGAAAAACAAAACGGAAAGAGCTATCAGCGATTGTGCAGTGCACATGTAGTCGTATGAGAATGCAAAACTGGGCGACGTCCTACGTCATTTCACGTTTATTTGGTTCGAGATCTTATAAAAGTCGGTGTCATGAAGGAAGGAATGTCTGATTTACACCTACGTATATGCACACGCAACAGGTGTCAGTCAAACTGTCAGCAATCACTTTTTGCTGAACAATTGATGGCTGAAGAACGTTTTTTTTTATCTTACTCGCTTATGACAACTTTGAATGTAAGTAATTCATACCGCGGTTAAATCTTAGATAATTGGAGCTGTAATCAGAAATTAGCTGTGTGTAGACTTGGCTTGTGTAGAGTCCAGACTTAAACCCTATTTAGAATTTGTGGGTCTATTTGAAAAAAAAAAAAAAATTACCAAAAGACATCCGAAAAGCAGAGTAGAGCAGAGCTAAAAACAGCAAAACAGTAGGAATGGAATAAAATTCCAGGCGATTATGATGTGCAGGATTTAATTTATTCAATGAAAAGATGATTTAGTCTCTACCCGTGATAAACGCTAAAGCTGGCCATACGAAGTATAAACAACGTTCAAAATTGTTTTCAGTTTAAATTAAAAAAAAAAACGAATTAATTGTAAAAACGATTTCTTGACAGACTAATGGTTCGACTGCAAAAGGATCTTTACAAATTTTTCTAATAATGGGTGATCCATTTCGAGGTTCCCTACTTTTTTAAAGAAAAAAAAAAACACAGGAAATTCAAATTTAATGGAGAATGTTAATTATCATTTGAAAGAACATTCTTTGGCATTTATTTTTTTAAAGATTATGTCTATCAAATGTTGGCCGTTGCTACGTCGCAGATGGTCCATCCGTTGAGTCCAATTTTCGATCACTCGTTCGAGCATTTCGACTGGTAACTGGCGAATGACACGCGTGATGTTTTCTTCCAGGGCCTGAATCGAAGCGGGTTTGTCGGCATAAGCTTTTGACTTTACATATCCCCACAGGAAAAAGTCTAATGGTGTGATATCACACGATCTTGGTGGCCAATCGACCGGCCCAAAACGTGAAATTATGTGCTCACCGAAATGTTCTCTCAATAAGTCCATTGATTGATGCGATGTGTGGGAAGTGGCGCCGTCTTGCTGAAACCAAATGTCGCTGAGATCACGAGCTTCAATTTCAGGCATCAAATAGTCGGTTATCATGGCACGATAACGGTCGCCATTGACGGTTACGTTCGCACCGGCATAATTTTTAAAGAAATATGGACCGATGATTCCACCGGCCCACAAACCACACCAAACCGTTGTTTTTTCTGGAGGAAGTGGCAGTTCTTCAATCTATTCAGGTTGCTCTTCGTCCCAAATGCGGCAATTTTGTTTGTTAACATACCCATTGAGCCAGAAATGGGCCTCATCGCTAAACAAAATTTGCCTCGAAAACGTCGGATTTTCTCGGAACTTTTCAAGAGCCCATAGAGCGAAGCGATGTCGCTTGGGAAGGTCGAGCGGCTTCAGTTGTTGCACAAGCTGTATTTTGTACGCTTTCAATTTAAGATCTTGACGTAAAATGCGCCAAGTCGTTCCATACGTCCGTCCGAGTTGCTGCGAACGGCGCCAAATCGACTCTCTACGGTCTTCGTGTACACTCTCAGCTACTGTCAAAAAAGGCTATTGAAAAAAGTATCTCTACTTGGATCACCCGTTACATTACTGAAAACAAAACAAAAATTTTTATCGACATCCATCATATCGTCACCTGAATGCAATAACTGGATAACTTTTTTTTTTGTGAGATATCTACGATTTTTGCTATATTGACTCGATATACATGCAGTACAATAGCCAACGAACTTATTTTCCTGACCTGCTGCCACCAATGGGGTGCATAAAATAGATAACTGACCCTTTGTAAATTTTAATATTTTTTCTCCATAAAATATTTATATACCAATAAATATTTGTTGCAAGTTTACACTTTTAACTTAAATCATTGTCATAGTAAAAAAATATCTTGTCGCTATGTCGGAAATAAACAAAAATTAGGTCCTAAATAGGCCTTCAAAAAGTCGTTTAAAAAAGAAGAAAACATTATTTTGCCGATACAGACAGAGCTTTAATATGCAAAAATGTGAGAAAATGCCTCACTTCCGAGATTGATCTCAAAAATAGTTAAGCATGGTAGCGGGTGATTTTTTAAGATTTAAGTTTTTTAGGTTGGCAGCACTGGTTAGTAATGGCGTCCAAACGTCATATGTCAAAGGGAAATGTTTTCAGTATACTAATCATGGAAAGAGTTACAAACGAGCAACAATGGCAAATTATTGAAATTTATTATCAAAATTCGTGCTCTGTGAAAAATGTGCACGACCATATTATGGTCATCATAATCGACATGGTTAATCAACAATTCGTGCTGTTATGACCAAATTTCGCACCAAATTTACTTTGTTGGACATTAAACCATCGATCCGCATGTGTACCGAAGAGAGTATTGCAGTCGTAGCGTCCAATGTTAATGAAGATCGTGATTGGGCATATGTTACTCAACCACATGGAAAATTTTAAATGTCGATTTGGGTTTGAAAGCCTATAAAATTCAACTTGCGCAAGAATTGAAGCCGAATGAACTACCACAACGTCTAATTTTTGGTGAATGGACCTTAGAACAGGCTCCATTAAAATCCGCTGTTTTATCAAAAATTTTGCTCAGCGATGAGGCTCATTTCCGGCTCAACGGATACGTAAATAAACAAAACTGTCGCATCTAGAGTGATGAACAGCCACATGCCATACAAGAATTACCGTTAGAAACGACAGTTTGGTGTGGTTTATGGACTGGTGGCATCATCGGTCCATTTTTCTTCAAAGACTTCCGTGGAAGAAACATTACCGTCAACGGCGAACGATATCGAGCCATGATACGGGACTTTTTTTTTTGCCCCAGTTGGCTGAGTTGAACTTAATTGACATGTGGTTTGCATGTAGTTATCTCTATTTACGTAAATGGCAAAGGCCTATTTATCGATTACAATAAAAAAATTGAATATTTTATGCAAATTTAAGTTTTATTCGATTTTTAAAAAACTACGCTTAAAAAATCAGCCTTATTTCTTTAATTCGTTTCATAAGCAACCGTCAAGTTGACTGAATTTCAGCAAAATATTGTTACAATTCGGATTTATAAAATAAGAATGTGTCCATTTGATGAATATTTTCCTCGGCTTAATCGATTTAGTCAAGAGTGTGTCAAATTTTTGATTGTTACTGTAAAAGTTTACTAAAACCGGTAATAAGCGGGGAGGTTTTAGCATTCTTGCTGCAGACTTTTATATCTAACGGTTGAACCAATAGGAGACAAATTTTTCAATAGCGTTGTTTTTACAGTTATTATTTGTCAAGAGGGTTGCCTATATGACGCTTGTATTCAACGCTTACTCATTGTGGAAACTTACTTCCAAAACCAGCGGTCAGTTCAAAATTGTTAAAGAGTTCTTCGATAACATTATGCTTGTAGTAATCGTCAAACTGAACGCACTATTTATAAAAACATCCCCAAATTCCGAACCAATTTTACACTATTAGACATTCACCCAGAGTGTGTAGCAGAGAGTATTCGAGTGGACTGTGATCAATCAATCAATTCGTCACCGTTTTCAAGGTTTGGGGATCTCTTATGGAACGTTTTGGCGTATTTTGAAGCATGATCTTGGTTCAAAAGGGCATCAAATACAGATCATTCTTTGATATACGTTTATATTTAGGTTTCTAAGCCTTGGAACACGTTCAAATCTATCTTTTTCTGTTTTTAATGAAGAAGCTCATTTTTGTTTAAATGCCAAATTGCCATTTTTGGGCCGATGAACGGCCAGTGCAAAACTGTTTGGTGCGGTTTATATGCAGTTGGCATCACCGGACCGTATTTCTTTAAAAATTGTGAAGGGGTGCGTGTTGCCAAATCGAGATATTGGTTAGTTGTGGTTTCAACAGGATGGTGCTACATGCCATACAGTTGGCAATCGCTTTCTTGAAAAAAAAAAATGAATTGCCCTATCAATTGGCCAGCAGGATCTTGTGATTTGACACTATTGAATTACTTTCTATAGGAATATGTAAAATTGTGTGTCCAATATAATTCATGGAATACCGGTCGATATGCTTGAAAGAGTTGTCGAAAATTGGACCCACAAAATGGACCATTTAAGAGTTATTCATTTGAAGGAAATTATCTTTAAACATTAAAGGACATGAACCAAACTAATACCCCAACTAACAATTATTCCTCTATAAGGCAATAAAATTAAATTTCCACAAGCAATTATTTCTGTAGGCCTTATTGTGCGCGGAGGTTGAGCATTTTCGCAGTAGATTGTATGGATAAAAGTCTGTCTTAAACATTATGCATGAAAATTAACAAGCATCGCCGAAGTTATAATGGTATAACCTCTGTAAAGTTGTTTTTAAGCTTCCGGAGATGTGTTACACAGTTAAGATGTTTCAGTAGAACTTCGTAAGAAGTTAATCCGAAGCAAAGCATGTATACATCTTTCAAATGAAGGCTTAAACAATTAAAAATGGTGAAAAGATGGGGAAAAATTGAAAAGATCGGAAAAAGGTGAAAGGATCAGGAACCTACCGGAGAATGAGTCAACACGATTCAAGTACGTAGTTGTACTGACTGTACTTTCATATTCTAGAGTACAGCCTAGTAGATATCGTGTTGGACTACCGTGCGAGAGAACGCGAGTTCGAATCCCAGTAATATAAGAGTTTTTATAAAATTAATTGCATTGAATTTCATACTTTCATAATAACGAATTGGGTTTTTAATAATTATAAGGGTTTGAAATTAATAAAAGTAAATATTATTATGACATGTAAAAACAAAAAGAAAATAATAACAAAATGTTTTATTTTTCAACTTTGAGTAAGCTTGCTAATATTTTCGGAAAGACTTTGCGAAGCCTATAATTTGCTTCTATAAAGCCTTTTACAACAAACAAAGTTTTTTGATGTAAGGCTTTTTTGAAGTGTTTAAAGTAGTCTTTTATAAGTAAATAGATAGTTTAGAAATATTATTACCATAGATTAATATTTACAGTAATGGCGTTATACACAGCTTGCACAGAGATATGATAAATTATCTTACTACTGAAAAATACAATTTTTGGACTTTGAATTACTTAATTGTCAATCCAGCTTAATGAAGGAGAACTGTGTTAAAAAAGCATTCAAATAAATCGAAGTAAATAGCTTCCTAAAAGTGCGCCAAATGTTTTCCATAAGACTTTATACAGGTAATATTGCTGGGAGGGAAATAGAATAGCGCTTTGTCGAGTGAAATTGTTAGTTGGGACCTCAAAAAAGGAAATTTCCTCAACACCTTATTTTTTGTTTGTTTGGTTATATAACTGATTTGACAAATATAATTGATTTGACAAATGTAACTGATTTGACAAACACCGCGAAAAGAACATGGCCGCCAAAGACTGTCAACATTGACATTCTTGACTTATTGGACAGCCTTTTATTTACAGTCGTGATATGAATGTAAATATTTGAGCGGTTTTTACCCAAAATTTTGCGGAACCGAAACCGAAACATGTGAAATCCGTAGCAGAGGTAAAACATTTTGAGACATATTCGACTCTAAGCGTTAATGAGCTTATATCAGTTCAAGAGGTTCTTCCCAAACAAATAAATAAATAAAACCCCGTCCCTGTCCCCTAGAAAAGTAAAAGTGCATCTCACTTTAGTTCATTGTTATTAACTTCAGCTGCGCTTGATCTTAGTTCATGGTCACTTCAAACTGCATTATGCTATGACATGCATATTCTGCCCACGTACACACATCCCAACTCGCTATACCAGACGCATCAAGGTTATAAACTATTTTAGTTCGTTCACCGCGATTGAGAACTTACAATTTGCTGGCTTGGTCGGTTTACTTAGCGTTTACTTAGTGTAAATCACTCAAAGGCGCACGCATGTGGACTATCAATTAGCACTGTTGCTAATAACCGAGACCAGAAATAGACTTTCTCGTAAATCACAATAAAGGAGCGCACAGCACAACGTGCGTTATTAATGTTCTCTTTATACATATTTACGTGTGTTGTAATCCCTTCAGTGTCACACACATATGCGAATTCCAAAACCTCAAACTTCATTTGCCAATCAATGTAGCAGAAGTATCTGCTCTACAGAGCACCACTTTCCTTAGCGTATTTAATTTTAATTAAAATGATTGTCGGTCCGGAATAGTAATTAATGTTTCACCGGAATGTATGTATTTCCGGCGAAAATAATCAGACAGATCCCAAGAACATAATAGACGGTCGACTTTTGCCATAATTGCAAGCAATGTCAGTGTCATTGAGTTGAGTCATAGTTTTATTTTCGTATGTCGCATATGAGTGCATAGTTGTGGAGCTGCAGCAGTAGCAGTGCTGAGGCCTGTCGCATTACAATGAATACCTTTCTTTCATCCTTTGTATTGTGTTTTGAAATGTTTTGGCAAAACAATACCATAATGAGCTGTGTTGGCACAAAATTATCTTTTTTTTTTGTTAATTACACTCGGCTCACTTGAGGCAATCGGACACGAAAAATGTGTGTCTTTGAAATGTACAAACGAAAACACATCAATCTGGTCTGGCAAGCTAACCTTGAACTACCAAGCGACGCCTGCATGCTGTTTGGAACTATTTCCAAAATAGGAACGGCAATGTTGTGTTTGAGCGGTTTTTGTTGTCATACTTGTGAGTGATGGTACTCTAGTGAGTCTTAAATGCCCACACAACGTTTTTTTTTCTTTGTTCAACTATCTTTGGTTGGTTTAAAATAAGCCTTTAGATACAAGAAACGATATAATGGCTGAAAATAGAATTAGCTAAAGTATCGATTTTCAAGAAGGACGCAATTGATTTAATTTGTTCATGCTAAGCGGAAATTTGCGAATTAATCGAAAAACCGGAATTTAAATTGATAATGGTGTGGGCAGGTAATCCGATCGGATTTTTCTTTTGCGTTAAACCGACATGCTCACATAACATTCATTCCGAGTATTTGACATGATGGTGTTATGTGAGCCAGTCTGAATTGCGAAACAAAGTATAGCAAGATTCGCCATACATTTTTGTTTATAAAGGGTGGTTAAATTTTAAAGGCCGATGTTGATTTTGAGTAAAACAAATTGTTTAGGAAATTATTGTCATTTCCTTTTATTATGATATTATTGGTGTGGTTCGATTGGGTATGGAACAAAATATTGGCCAAATGGCCGCCGCGACCTCGACATCTCCATCCGATGGTCCGAGTTTTCGATGACTTTTACTTTACTTTTTAATTCATTTTTTTATTTACTTAAAATATTAACTTAATACTAGACAAAAATGCTTAAATCTAACTTATCAATAACACATCTACTTAATCTAACTTATCGGCCCATAGCGAGCGCTGTAAGCTTATAACTAACATTTTTCTTTTGCTTTTCAGCTTAAATTTGTCATTTGTTTTTTATTATTAATATTAAGACATTTAATTGATTTTTCAAAGAAAAAATTAAAACTTTAAACAGTAACAATTTTTTTTTGTTTTATATTAAAACTTAATCTGGACTAAAACTAACTTAAACTACTTAAGACTAGTTAAACCTAACTAACACTACTTAAGACTACTTAACTACTTAAACCTAACTGAGGTTCTATTCCGTTAATGTGCCGAATTATATCATCCCGGAACTCTTACAGGAAAGTTATTTGCCAAACATTCATTACTCGTAATAAAAAAATTGCTAAATAAGTCGCATACTTACTTGCAATACAAATACAAAAAGGGTGGTGGTTTAGTCCCACACTACTTTGCGCACATGCTCATCGTGTCTTTTGAGATTTCCACCAGCCCACGAAAAAAAAATCACATCCTTTAGCTCTTGAATTGTAGCTGGCTTATAGACGAACACCTTAGACCCCAAAGAAAGAAGTCCAACGGTGTCAAATCACATGATCTTGACTGCCAACTGACATAACGTGAGATAACACGGCCATTGAATTTGTCGCGCAAAAGAGCCATTGTTTCGTTAGCTGTGTGGCAAGTGGCACCGTCCTGTTGAAACCACATATCGTCCACATCCATATCTACCAATTCGGGCCATAAAAAGTTCGTTATCATCTCACGATAGCGAACACCTTTCACAGTAACTGCCTGACCGGTTTCATTTTTTGAAAAATATACGGCCCGATGATGCCGCCAGCCCATAAGCCGCACCAAACAGTAACTCTTTGTGGGTGCATTGGTTTTACGACAATCACTCTAAGATTATCATTCGCCCAAATGCGGAAATTCTGCTTATTGACGAATCCATTGAGGTCAAAGTGTGCCTCATCACTGAAGATGATTTTCTTCGAAAATTTATCATCCACTGTAGCCAAATTTCTTGTCACCATTTTGACCATTGGCGACGCTTGAAATGGTCAAGAGGCTTTAGTTCTTGAGGCAATTGCAGCTTGTAAGCGTGTAAATGCAAGTCTTGATGCATAATGTACATCTACGACGAGCGTGAGAGGTGCAATTCTTGGACACGACGACGAGTTGAGGTGGACGGCTCTTCAGCCACACTATCGCGAACAGCAGCAATATTTTCACATCTCCTACAGACCAGTTTTGCTAAAATTTTTCCGATTGTACGCACATTTGGACGATTAAATTGACCGAAAAAATCACGAAGGGCACGATATGCATTTTGATTTGAACGCCCATTTTCATAATAAGCCTGAATAACATAAATGCGTTCCTCGATTGTGTATCTCTCAGTGGTTTAAATTAATTTTGTATGAAGTTGAGAAATGTCAAATGAAATTAAGAAAGAATCACAAGAAAAACAGTCACTCTCTCAAAACTTAGTTCAGGCATGGGGCAAGTCTCCACTATACCGGATATATTCCTTCTTTTTATCTTCTCTCAAGTATATAATTTCTAAAAAATGTTCATCGAGTAAATGTCTTTTGAGACAGTTTTCCATGACCAATTTTCATAAATTTGGCTGAATTTCATTGATGCATCGTTCAATCACTGGTGGTTGTGGGCTTGTTCGCATACATCTTCATCTTTAAATAACCAGTTGTGTTAAATCACATGATTTAGAGGCCAATTCTGATTACTGAAACGAGTAAGTACGCGACCAGAAAATGTCTCACGCAGTTCTTGTTTCAGACTTTGAACCTCAAATGTGTCAGTTTTGGTGATTATCGAAGCCACTCTAAGGTCCGCATTTCTTTCACCTTACCCATCCGTAATAAACACTTAACTGGTGTTGTCTCTAGAATTCGTAAAAATGAGCTCAAAAATAATTGCACACAGTTTAGCATTACAGCGACTAAAGCCGATTGAGTTCCCAAAAAAAAGAAAAAAAAAAACAACAATTCACGATAACCAAACTTTATTCATCACTCTAGCAGTGGATACAGCTCCCAGCTTAGTAAATAACACACTTATCGGCCGGATTCATGTCACTGCCCGGCGGACAATTGAACTCCCTCGCAAACTCCTTCATATTCATCAGCGGGCCATTGACATCAAATTTCTCCACCCGATTGGGCACATCCCATGGAAACAAGCCAACCGGTGAATTATTCTCATCGTACGTGGCAGTGCAAAAGTTTTGCGCAAAAGCTAAAAAGAACAACTGTGTGTTGGTATAGTCCACGTCGGACAAAGTTTCATCGTACCAAATGTGCGGATCTCGAGAGTCTTCCAACCACGAAAGATACGCATGAAATGAAATGTTAAGCCCCCCGTTATCGGCGATAATCTCTCGAAGTTGTTCATTCAACTCGGCCTCGGGAATGTTATCCCCCTCGCCAACATTACTCTTGTACTGTTCCTTAAAGCACTTCACCTGTTCCTTGTACAATATGGTGGAGTTGGCATCCCACCAGAAGCGAATAGTCGGCTTCTCATCATAGTTCCAGCCGATCTCGTCGAATCCATGCACAAGTTCGTGGGCAATTAAAAAGCCCAGCACTCCATATTTGTAGGCAACAGGAGCCGTCCGATGATATACTGGCGGCTGTAGCAGACCCCAGGACATTTGAATGACATTCTGCAGCGGACTGTACACCACATTGATGTCGGCTGCATCGATGTCCGTGTCCCATTTTCGACCGCCACCATCATAGTAGAGTTTTGCCACCTCTCTTTTCTGTTCCAGTTCTAGCAAGTTCTGGATGTTTTTCCAAAAGAGGGCTTTGTCGATCTTAATTAGATCGTATTCCCTTTGCAGCACATCCTTTGGGTACCTGGGAAACTTGATTTGAATGCGATCTAGCTTGTAGATTGCTTGTCGGCGGGTGGTCTCATCAATCCACTGTTGAGAGTCAATGTTCATCTTGAAGGTATTTTTCAATTCTTGCCACATGAAGCCCACGTCGTCGACAGTTTCGGTGCGGATGTTCTTGCGGCTGTACATGTCTCCAATGATCTTGGGGAAGTACATCATAGACTGCTCAATGCATGGTCGAGCACGCTTGCTTAAGTCATCCTCCTCAGGAAAGGACATTTTTGCCAATGCACGGTACATAATATAGTTGGCGAGCACACTCCTCGATGTGTTCCGAATCACATTCGGCAAATGGGTATAGTAGTCTTCACTAGTCATGTAAACAGTTTGTGGGACCGGCTGTCGTAAGCTAGTCGTGACATAGGTTTGAAAATCGATGTTACCAAATTGCCTGTTCAGTTCGCCTAGAGATTTTCTCGGATAACTTGTCCCCACTTCCGGCTCATCCTCAGCCAACATTCCACGGCACAGATTAGTCTCAAAGTCAAAGATTTCGGTTGCCAGCTTTTTCGCCCAGATTTCGCCAACGTCAAACCAATAGGCCATGTTGTCAATCACTTCTTTCTGCAGGTCCTGATACTGACTGTTGTGAATGTCGTTCTCCTTGCACAGAGACTTTGGCGTCAGAGTTGAAGGCTCGCCAATGTAAATTCGATTATCTCGCTGCACTTGAATGTCGGGTTTTATCTGCATGCCAATTAGGATGTCCATGCCGAATTTCATTCTTAAAGTGCTGATCTGCTCCATCCAACTGTAGTTGCGCTCATTCCAGTTTCTGTCTATGGCAGGCATACCACCGTGCTGTTTAACGAATTCCATAAATACCTGCCTTATTGATGCGTCTGCCTTTTCGACGTCCATGCACGATGCGTAAAAATCCTTGACTCTTCGTCCGACAGTTCCATCATCTCGAGTGACTGACTCCTCCAGCAGAAGCTGCACTTCCTTGTGCACTTTTTCCTGTAGGTTTTCGAATGGTGATCTAATCGGTTGGTCCTCACTTGGCTGATGAGCTTCTTGCCAATTTCCACAAGCGAATTCGTAAAAGTCGACGCAAGGATCTATCGTGTTGTTCATATACCTGACAAACTGTCGAGCGCGGGGAATGCGAAATTCATTCAAGTCGCGGTTATGATGGAATCGACGAGTTGGCACCTGAAAGGCGAGCACCTGAAGCAGGCACACTAGTAGAACGAGGACAACTGCTTGCGTTGTCATTGCGCGGTTTGGTAACTAATGTGAAACGTTTTTTTTGTTTACGAAGTGAAAAGCTCTAGAAGTTCGATTTTCTTATCGCAAGCTGGGGGACAACATTGAATGGGAGATATGAAGCCTCAGGGTTATCAATGGGGGCAAACTATGAAGCATGGTCGTGGTGAATAAAGATGTCACAACTGATGATGATTTTGTATCGGCGAACGGGCGAACGGGCGACGATCGTTGTTTTGTTTGTTTACTTGTGTTTGGGTTTGGGTGTCGATTTTCTAAATTTAATCGTATAAAGGTGTCCTGAGACAAGGGTTCTAAATTAATGAAAACAATTTCTACTTGTATTATATTTTTAGTCAAATAATTTTTAACAACATTCTGGGGACATTATGACGCCACTGATGGCATGATTTCATCATTAAGCGGCAGTTTATGTTCTTGTTGTACAAGACCAACCCAACAGAGGAAAACCGAGCAAAATTCAAACAAGCCAGAAATGACTGTAATGCCCATTTAAAGCGTGTCAAATTCCTCTATGACCGAACGTTGAGGCAAAAAATTCTACAATGTCCCAGAGGTAGTAAAAACTTTTGGTCATTTGTTAAAAACATAAAAAATTCGGCATCAACATCAATTCCGACGCTCATTCACAATGACATTCCAGCTGTCAGCTCTTTAGACAAAGCCAATCTGCTTGCTGCCCATTTCGCAGCCAACTCTACATTGCCAGATTGTGTTCAGTCTCCTCCTGTACTTGAGAACGTAGATCATTCTATGGGACAAATTCACTTTCGTACTCGTACAGTTGCAAGAGTTTTATCTGATCTTGACATACATAAATCCGCTGGTCCAGATGGTATATCCCCCATCATTATGAAGAGGTGTTCTTCTACGCTAGCAAAACCACTGCGTAAGCTTTTCTATCTATCCTACTCATCAGGACTCTTTCCGAGTAGATGGAAAACAGCATTTGTCCAGCCTGTACCAAAAAAAGGCGAATCTTCTTCTCTCTCCAACTACCGTCCAATTGCACTTACGTCCCTTCTTTCCAAGGTCATGGAAACGCTGATAAATCGTCAGCTTATGAAATATCTCGAAACACGAAAACTTCTCAATGACCGGCAGTATGGTTTTCGCAGCAACAGGTCTACTGGTGATTTGATGACATATCTCACCGAAAAGTGGAACCAATCAATTCACCATGGTGGCGAAAGCAAGATTGTTGCGCTTGATATTTCAAAGGCATTTGACAGGGTTTGGCATCAAGCCCTTTTGTCGAAAATGCGTGCATTTGGAATCGACAAAAAACTTCTTCTATGGATTAGACATTATCTTTCGAAACGTTCAATTCAAGTTGTTTTGGATGGTTTCAAGTCTGTAACTCACCAAATAAATGCTGGTGTCCCTCAAGGCTCAGTTTTGTCTCCGACTCTCTTTCTCATTTTTATAAATGATCTCCTGTCTGTAACTTCTAATCCAATTCATTCCTTCGCTGATGACAACACCCTCAGCTTCTCATATTCGTTTACAGGTCCTCGTCCCTCACCTTCGAACGTGGACTCTAAACGTCAAAATATGTTAAGCTCATTGAATTCCGACCTTGACAGCATTATCAAATGGGGTAAATCTAATAGAGTGGAATTCAATGCTTCCAAAACACAATGCTGTCTTCTGTCATTAAAGCGTAACCAAAATCTAGAGCCATTATCCATGAATGGCACTTACGTCGAAGAAACCGAAAAGCTTTCCATGCTAGGTATGTGTGTTAGTAACGACTTACGTTGGAACGATCACATATTCGAAGTCGCTAAAAACGCAGCGAAATGTCTAGGTTTCCTAAATCGACGTAAGAAATATTTCACCCCCTCTGATCTGGCCACAATATATAAAGCGTTTATACGCCCAAAACTTGAATTCAACGCCCATGTCTGTCAGGTCAGGTGCACCAAAATCAACATTGCACCTACTAGATAGGATTCAAACACGTGCGAAAAAACTTATAGGAGACATAAGAATAGCGAACTCCTTAGTTTCGCTTGAACACCGTCGAAACATCTCCTGCCTTACCTTGTTTTATCGCTATTTTAACAACCAATGTTCAAATGAAATAGCCAGCTGCATTCCTCCCATTCAACAATTCAGCCGCAATACTCGTTACGCAATGAATGCAAATCAGTTTACCCTCAAGCCTATCTTCGGACGTACGCTGAAATATAGAGATTCATACATAAACCGAACAACACGAATGTGGAATGCTCTACCAAACTCTGTTTTTCCTCTCCATTATAACTTACAGACATTTAAAACCAATGTGCATCGGTATCTCCTTTCTTCTTATCCCTAATTTCCTTAACGCCCGCACTGTGCTAAAACATATAAAGGGTATTCATAACCCCTTGAGTGCGCGCAAATTATAAAAAAAAAAAAAAAAAAACTAAAGCAAATCTTAAATGCATTCTTGCAACTGTTTCTGAGATTCCAAAAACATCGACATCGTGATACTTTTTGGTGGAGTTTTTTTTCACGTTTTTCGTTCTTCCCCTATGGATGATTCAATTATATTCAGACAACCCTATGTCCTCAGAAAGCTGTGAAGAGAAGATAACTTGACTTTGAAAAGATATTATAAATCTTTGAACTAGTTGCACATGTATGTGTTTAGTTCCTAAACTGCTAAAGTGTTCTCGTATTTCTCTTGTCATTGCCTCTTAACCAATTGCCGTCATTTTAAAATTTCGTTTCATTGTGGTATTGTGATAATTGGCACCACACAGGCAGCTTCCGCTATTGCCCGCCACTGAGCTTGTTCAATGCTCCGAAGATTGGCCTAAGTTATCTTCTCCAATTGAATTATTGGAACAAATAGAGTGCATTTATCAGGACATCTAGAAGCCAGCATTGCTCCTATTTGTCAACATTTATTTCTTCTTTAAAAACAACAAATTTTTGGAGCCTTTACAAGATTTTCAGTGACATTAATCTATTGAGAACTAGTTATTAAAAAGTAATGCAAGTGATTTTATCCTGGTGAGTCATATTCGATCAAATTTTCACATTTCGGCAGATCCTGGAAAAAAACGCCAGAAATCCAAATCGATGCCCACCACCTATTCATTGATTTCAATGTCGCATACGACAGCATTTCTAGAGACGAACTATACAGCGCCATGTCTAGTTTTGGTATACCGCCCAAACTAGTCCTGCTCCATCAGGGTCGGAAACGACCTGACCGACACATTCGATTCCAAAAAAGGATGCAGACAAGGCGATGCGCCTTGATTCCTGAGAGGATTGTGCAAAACTCCCGAGCCACCACCAGAGGCATACTTTTCCAAAAATCGGTAAAACTACCAGCCAACTTGATGTCATAGCCACGTTTGCCAGTATAGAGAAGGAAGCGGTAAAAGCGGTGTTTAGCAGTAAATGACGGCAAGACGAAGCATATGCTGTCAACACGAAAAGACACACAACATCGACAAATTGGACAGAATGTCACCATTGACAGGTATAACTTTAAGGTAGTACGTGACTTTGTCTATCTCGGCTCCGCTATTAACTCTGACAACAACATCTCGTCAGAAATTAAACGAAGAACAGCCAACCGCTGTTTCTTCGGGCAAAGAAGGCAATTCAGTAGTAAAGCCTTCACTCGAACTACTAAGGAGATCCTATATAAGACCCTGATCATTCCAGTCCTGCTCTACGGCGCTGAAGCTGGACAGTCTAAAAAGCGGATGAAGAAATCCTTGGTCGATTTGAGAGGAAAATTCTTCGAAAAATCTTCGGTCCCGTATGCGTTGACGGGCTATGGGGACAAAGATTCAACCAAGAACTATAAGAGCTGCACAGCGACATGCCCCTGGTCAAAAAACTCCGGATTGGACGTTAAAGATGGAAAAGACATGTAGAACGAATGGACACCAACACTCCGGATCGCAGAGTCTTCGATTCCCAGCCAGACATCGGACGCAGTAGAGGAAGACCTCACCTCAAGTGAGGCGCACAAGTAGAAACCGACCTCAACCAACTTGGAGTGCACAACTGGAGGCAGTTTGCTAAGGAGAGGCATGCTGGTTGAGGCCTAGGTTCATTCCGGACTGGAAGTAAGTAAGTAAGAGTCATATTCGATGGCGGTGAAGCATGACCATAGTCGACGCCACGATTTCTTGAAAAACCCTTGGTCTATTTGCGTCGATGGGCTATGTAGCCTTTATGAGATTTACGACTCAAAACAATGGGATCGGTGTTTAAAAGGGCTTACTAGCCAGCCCAAAATAAACAGATATACTGCGTCAAGCTTAGTATTCGATCCGAAGTCAGATTTCGCTAGAGCCAGAGATAAACCGTGCTTGAAGGAAACCGACATAGACAGGCTATCTAAATCAGATTTGAAATCTTTGATGAATAGGTGATGTGTATCAGTATTGACATCTTAGGTTTTTTCCAGGATCTCCTTAAGTTTGCATATTACGACAAATTTAATCTTGAAAGTGTTGAGGAGACTTATGCCTATATAGTTGGTGGTTCCATTCTTCAAGCATATCTTGATCCAACCAAATTTACCAAATGAGTTCCTTAACAAATCATTTCTCACTGCTTATCCAAGCTAAGCAGTAAGGCCGTAATTTCCCGGAACCTTGTTGAACGCAATCATAGAAATGGCTATCCATACTTCATTTAGATCATTATAGGCAGTTTTCTCTTTGGGTGCGACTTGTTCTGACTATCGGAGGGTTAGTCGTCATTGGCTTTTAACAGTCCATAGAAGCGGCTCTCAAATATTCTCAGGATCGACTGTGATCCAACTACCATATTTCCTTCTTCATCCCGACAGGATTGTGATCAGGTCTTGTACACCTTGCCTTTAAGTTTAACATTTTCGAAAAACCGCTAACGCTTTATAGCGATCTCCCGTTTTTGTTGTTCTGTTCGAAGAGACATGGGTAGGTAACATTTTTATTCTCTTCATTTGCAGCGTTGCTTTTCAAATAGAAAATTAATTCGTAAATATCATACACAGCTCTTTCTGTTCCATTTCAACATCGAGTTGGTCTGTTCTTATTGAAAAAAAAAACAGTTGCTTCATTTCCCAAACAAAATTAGCGGATATTACAGTTAATGTTAAGTTAATGTCAAGTTTTTATTAATTTTCATTTGTTGATGCTCAACTGTCATTTCCGTGTATCTTAACTTACATTTTCGAATGGCTGCCATCGTCACGAAGTTGTTCCCTGTTGAGTTTTGTTTTCTACGCCCCTGAATTCGGTAGTAGTTTTCAATTTAAGGTACAGTTTCGCCAAATATTTACAGAATTTATTTTAATTTACTACATTTCAACAAAAACAAATTATTCTAACAAATTTCTTTTTTTTTTCTTTTCAGGCAAAGCTTCAAACTAAATTTCTATGTACAACTAAATAGTGCTCTCAAAAAAAATATTAAGCTTTTTTTGTAGATGTTAATTAGTAGAAATTGTTAGTGCTGGATGCTTGCATTAAAATTGATGATAAACGATATATTTACACGGTATGCATAATCATTTTATGTTATTTTAATTTTATTTCCCTTTTACCATAAATGTATATATATATTACTCCTTTCAGTAGTTTGTAAGTTTTATAATAGCTCATTGAAATTTCTTTTAAAAAAATAGTCCCTCAATCGTTTTGTTGGACAATTTCCAACTTGTTAATGCGTTTCCAACGACATGGAACGTAAATATGATAATTGTTGTTTGCAAAGAAAGAAACTCCACCCAAATGCCACAGTAAAAGTCCCATTAAGAGAAATTTATAGCACGGCATTTTTGTATCCTCTTCTTATCGAAATGGTTAAGTGTCCTTGGTCTGTTCTCTGCCATAGGTCCTTTTTTTTACTTCTTCGTGTTCCAACATTAGAAGGAATATATAGTTTGGCTAAAGTATTGAAAAAGGATTCTTGTAATTTATTGTTATTTTATGCAATATCAATTTTTTATTTGTAGTTTAGTGTAGTAGGAGTGTCCTTAATTTACTATAAAACTTTTGCGAACAATGTGTAATGTATGAGCATGATTATTTAATATAGTAATACAATTCATAAATAAGATTTAGTTTATTGATGTTCTGTAGATAAAATCATTGCTATTTGAACAAGGATATTTGTATGTGATTAATAGTGGGTTATCCTTAAATACCCACTATTAATCTTTCTTTAAGTTTGAATAACACAATCTCTTAATAATAAAAAAATTATACCAAGAAGCTCGCACTGGCCCTTTTTATTTTATTCTTCGATATATTTTTGAGTGCATAACTAACGCCATCTGTTTTTTGTGTGGCAAATGGTTTTGTCAGTAAAAACATTTCTATTTTCATTTGTGCTTTCAATTGAAGAATGTTAAATTTCTTATGTGCAGTTTGGTGAAAAATGTTTTACTGTACCACGTATGTAAATGGTCGTTCGTCTTAAGAGCAGAGCATGTCAAGTTTTTGCCTTAAAACCGATGCCATACAGGTAGACGGAGAGACAGAAAGAAAGACAGACAAACAGATGTCTTTTTTTATATATTTATGGGATGGTATCTAAGATGGTTTTCAAATTTGAATAGAGTCGGCTTAGATTACCTGAGTAAATAAATTATCTTATGCTTCTCTTAACTAAGTATCGTTTTCATTGCAGCGGATAACGTTTGCACAATGCTGCAAAGAGTTTAATTGGAATTGGTTTCCATATATCAGGTTTTCGGACTGGGTATAAATTAACTTCAAATTAGATGAAAGACACAAACTATTAAAAAAGAATTGGTATAAGGACAATTCAATATCCTTGGAGTTGTACGTTTAACTATAGCAGCGTCATGTACGTTGCCTAGTTCCAAATATAATTTTTGGAAAGTGTACGAATGGTAGACAAAAAAATGCCGATTGGGCAAATATAAATTTCATCTACTGTTAAAATGCCGACTGAAGATTGATCGACAGTAGAAAAATCACACGATCTTGGTGGCCAATTGGCAAGTCCATTCCGCGAAATTATGCGCTCATCGAATGTTTCCTTCAATAAATCGATTGTGACGTGCGCCGTGTTTCATCCACATTCATGCCATCCAATTCGGTAACAAAATAGTCGGTTATAATGGCTCGCCAGCATCATTTCTGAAGAACTATGGCCCAATTACTCCACCAGCATCATTTCTGAAGAACTATGGCCCAATTACTCCACCAGCCCATAGAGCACACCAAACAGTCAGTTTTCGTGGATGTTATGGCGTCTCAAGGGTCTCATGTGGATTCTCTTCACTCCAAATGTGTCGATTTTGCTTGTTGACGTAGCAATTCAACCAAAAATAAGCCTCATCCCTTAACAAAATTTTACGATGAAAATCAGCATCGCGATCAATCTCTTTTTTGGCCCATACACCAAAATCACGACGCATTGCATGGTCTTGCGGCTTTAATTCTTGCACAAGCTAGATCTTGTAAGGTCGTAGGCCAAGATCTTTGCGCGAAATTTTCCATAAAGTTGATGGCCAAAGCTCCAATTGTTTTGCACGGTGGCGAAACGATTCATTCGGGTCCTCTTCAACACTTTGCTCTACAGCGGCAATTGATTATTCGGTGCGCACTGCTCGATGTCTCTGCGGATGCGTATTATCACATAGAGTTAACGTAGTGCGAAAACGATCCATGGTTAACCGAATTAATTTCTCAAATGGACGATTATGTCGACCATAAAATGGACGGAGCTTGCGGTACACTTCGCGAACTGAACCATTATTTTTGAAATAAATTTGCACGATTTGCAAGCGTTGTTCATTTGTCAACCTGTTCATGATGAAATGGCAAAACAAATTGATCATAAATGACATTAGAGTTGCCCGATTTGACTACAAAATGTCAGTTTTATCTCTATCGAAAAACCAACCTCTAAAAAGACACCCGTTAGTAAGTAATGTAAATATTAAAAACAATCCAGAGTGGCTTGTCGATCGACAGCGGCAAACTTTGCCACGGTTGATTTTTTTGGAATCGCCATAATAAAAAATCGTACCAAACCCTAATTTTTGAGCTGCTCTCCTGCAAGTATATCTCTTATCGCACTTATGTTTTTTGAACTCTTTAAAAATCTGGAATACATTAACCACAAGTAGCGCAAGTAGCTGGCCATATCTATTCATGCCTAATCTGACTTGACTGTCCCCACAAGACCTCACTTCAATTTCATTCCTAATGATCCTTTCTCATCGCAAAACTTTCTTTCTAACCGCCTCCCGTACATAGTCGACTTTTCTTTTAAGCCTATGTATACAACATCTTTTTGGGAAATGTCCACGTCACCGACTCTTCTCCATACCTACCCAACATTTGTAGACCCCCTATCATCCATCTTACCCGACTACATTCAAGCTTAAATCTTATTAAATAGAGAATCCATCAACATGTTTTCCGACGCTTTGACTGAAAATTTGTTATAAAACCAGGAGATATATCTCGAGACCGTAGATATATCTCGAGATTGTGATATGACTGATGATATTTAACCGAAAAATCAAAATTATATGGTTCGGTAGTATTTTGTGATAACGATTTATTTCGTAAAAAAATGGTGGTCATTTGAATTAATTTATGCACAAGATCAAATGGAAAGAGCCACACACATTCTATGTCAATATTCCTCGATGACCTGAGTTCCACTCCAACGAAATTTGCCCGTGTAGCGTTTAACATCAAATAAATTTAAGGAATCCGATCGAACGAAACGTGACTTCGTGAATAAAACCCTCATTGAGGTCAAATGCTAGTAACACATGTCTCGTCGCTAGTAGTTGATTCAGATTTTATCTGGTCATGATCAAATGGTTTTTTATTCCTTTGGACTTGAATCGGGAAGAATGTTACTGATTTGTGACGTAAAGATCTAGCAATTTCTTAAAAAGCAATGACTACAAGCTTTTAGCACTTGTTTTTATAGCCTTATACGTTATTTATGTTCTGTTATAACAACGCCAGTAACCTATCTAAAAATCATTACAAGTAGAAAAATAAAAATATTTGGCGTATGACAAATCCAAACATCAATGTTAAAATACAAGCCTCTCCAATTAGCCCGGTCCTTAGCTAACTGTCTCCAGTTAAGCACTCCAAGTTGGTTGGGGTCGGTTTCTACTCGTGCGCGCCACTTAAGGCGAGGCCTTCCTCTACTGCGTCCGACGTCCGGCTGGGAATCGAAGACTCTGCGACCGGATTATTCGTTCTACATGTCCTTGCCATCTTAGACGTACAATCCGGAAGTTTTTTGACCAGTGGCATATCGCTGTACAGCTCGTATAGTTCTTGGCTGAATCTTCGTCTCCATAGCCCTTTAATGCATACGGGACCGAAGATTTTTCGAAGAATTTTCCTCTCAAATCGACCAAGAATTTCTTCATCCGCTTTTGAGGCGGTCCATGCTTCAGCGGCGTAGACCAAGACTTGGATGATCAGGGTCTTGTATAGGATCTCCATAGAAGTTCGGGTGATGGATTTACTACTAAATTGCCTTCTTCGCCCGAAGAAACAGCGGTTGGCAAGTGTAATTCTTCGTTTAATTTCCGACGAGATGTTGTTGTCAGAGTTAATAGCGGAGCCGAGATAGACAAAGTCCCGTACTACCTCAAAGTAATATCTGTCAATGGTGACGTTCTGTCCACTTCTTCGATGTTGTTTGCCCTTCGTGTTGACAGCATAAACTTCGTCTTGTCCTCATTTACTGCTAAACCCATATTTGCCGCTTCCTTCTCTTTACTAGCAAACGTGGCTATGACTTCCCGTTGGGTCCTACAAATGATGTCAATATCTCCGGCGTATGCTAGTAGTTGTGCCGATTTTTGAAAAAGCGTGCCCCTGCTGTTGGCTCGTGAGTTTTGTACAATGCTATCAAGAATCAAATTGAAGAAGTCACATGACAGCGCATCGCCTTAAATCCTTTTTTGGTATCGAATTTGTCAGTGAGGTCGTTTCCGACCCTCATGGAGCAGCGAGAATCCTCCATCGTCATCCTATACAAACTGACGAGTTTTGGCGGTATACCAAAACTAGACATGACTCTGCATAGTTCGTCTCAATAAATGCTGTCGTATGCGGCTTTGAAATCGATGAATAGGTGGTGGGTATCGATTTGGACTTCTTGTGTTTTTTTTTCCAGTATCAGCCGAAATGAGAAAATTTATTCGGTTGTGGACTTTTCTGGCGTAAAACCACACTGATAAGGGCCGATCGGGTTGTTGGTAAACGGATCTAAAGGATCTTTAAGGCGATGTTGAGGAGACTTATGCCTCTGTAGTTGGGTCTGCTTTTTTGTGGTTTAGAGGGTCTCCTATTTTGTGGGTCGGTCAAACGATGCTTAGGTTCCATTCTTCAAGCATACTTTCTTCCGACCAGTTTTGGCTTATGAGTTGGTGACTGTTACTTATCAAGTCATCTCCGCCGCCTTTCTAGAGCTCGGCGTGAAGGCCTTCATTTCCGGCAGCTTTATTAAGTTTGAGTTTAGATATTGCTATCCTCACTTCACTCAGGTCGGGTGGTTGGCAGTTTTCGTTGTCGTTGCCAATACTGAATGGTTCGTTCTACCTGACAGCGGAATGTTGTTCATCATCGCCGTTTAACAGTCTGCAGACGTGGTTCTGTCATCGTCAGCATCGACTGTGTCTCAACTACGATATTTCCTTGTTCATGTTTACAGGATTCTGTTGGACCCTTGTATCCTTGGCCTTAACGTTTTACACTTTGGTAAAACTTGCGAACATCGTTCCTGCAGTGGCACCTCTCTATATCCTCGATCGCGCGGTTTTATTGCTCTTTTTTTTCTTCCTGAAAAGTCGGTGTTCTTCCCTTCTTCTCTGCCTATAGCTCTCGTCTTCACCTGCAGCTTAGCCTTGTATACCTCGTTAACTAAGTATAAAAACGTAATAGCTATCACAAAAAACGCGTCAATTCGTCAATTGTAGTATGAGTTTGAACGAGCTGCACAGTCTCATTTGGCAACTTCTGAATGTGAATCACTCTATATTTTGTGCCAAATGCTTCATGATATCCAACGACATGCCAAAAAGAACCCCAACGCCATAGTCAGTAACTTATGTTGTAGATGAATCACTCATTATTTTGATTCTCAAAGTCTACTTGCTTACAAACAACATGCAATGTCCCGCGACAATACTTCCTCAACAAGTATAAAAATCTCCCCCACTGCTAACACGTCTCTTCTGTTTAAGGACCTGTAACTTCCTCATGAGTCACCAGCTTACACACACCAAACAAACTGCCTTCATTTGGTATTCTCCCCTATTCGGTGTCCCTTTACTGAAACATCCCCTCCACTGAAAGCGTGATTACTCATGTCTTTTTTCCTATACAGATGGGCAAATACACTCTCCTTGCATGCAGGATACCAGTGAATAGCACATTCCATTTACTATCCGGAATTTAATTATTAAACCCCTGTCTGTCTCTTGCAACCCTCATACTATTATACCACTTTTCAACCCTTGACCGACGACCCCCTCATCAAGTGCTTTTCCCTAATCGAATGGCTTATTTCTCCGGCTATAAGTCATCATTCTTTGCAAATAAATCCTAGCAGGATCGTGAAAAATTCATACCATTACAGATTAACAGATGGAGACCTGAACAGAAGCTACTGGGGTGTTAGTTTCCCTAATGATTATGTCTCATAGCTTACTCGTGTGTATGTGAGGCCAGACAAATATCCTTTGAAACACCTTTTAGAAGAAAAAGCTCAGCAAAGCATTTCCCATTGTATTTGCGACGCTTGGTGGCAAAACATCGCACATATTCGATTCGCGATTCGCGTTTCGGTTTCGCGGTGAAAAATGGCGTTTATTAAAAAAAAATATTTTTCCTACGTGGGTGGTCCTTGAAAGTAATTCTCCTTCAATTACCATTGATTTACATGCATTTTCACCGACAGACTGGCACAAGACACTAACGGTCTACATTCCATTTAAAAAAAAATATTTATGGCATGTTTTTGTAATCATGATTGTCATTGTGTGATAAGAGTGGAACTGTCTTTAAAGAAAATGAACAGCAACGATGGAATAGAGAGCATTTTTATAAAAAGATTAATGAACCTGTCTTCGGTTGTGGCTAATATTAGAAAATATAAGGAATTGTGTGTGTACAGTGCTCCCTGGGCCCCCTCTGGTATTTACAATGATTTTTGTGTGCGTTTTCGAGAGGGAGTTTTCCAAAATCGAAAATTTCAAAAGAGCATGAGACGATTTTTTTAACAAAACGAACAACATGTGTTTAATATTAGTTTAATGTGCAATATGTTGGGATTCCAATACTAAAACAAGGCAGTGTGTTTTTTGTTCAAGTATTAGGCGGAACGGAACTATTTGGTGGCTTTTGATGTGATGACTTATGGGTGCTTGGGTTTGAAAGCTTTTTTTTTTTTAGAAAAACAAATACGTTGTATTTATTCTATAGATATGTTGGTTGAACTTTGATGGACATTAAAAAAAAAGGGTTTTTTAATTATACTTTGGAGTTTTTTGTACATTCAGGAATTGTTGTAGATTTCTTACCGACGAGCTTAAAAAATGCTGCGAATTATTGCTTGCGGGTCTATTCTTTTTTGTGTCTTAGTTTTTTTTAAATCATCTTAGAAATGGATGTGATTATAATAGTATGGTTACTCCTGTTCCACGTCACGTTATGACATTTCTTCTTTGTCACTTCTTTTTTGACAAAATCACTCGGCTTTTTGGGCCTTTCGCAGTCAGTATCAGATATTGCTAAATATCATATCAGTATTACACTCAGCCTCCCTCTGTGATTTAAACTGTAAAATATTCCATGTAAAATGTTCGTATTCGTACAGTTCCTAGATTTTTTTCGAAGTTGATATACACAAATCCTGAATAGAGGTTCTTCCTCGCTAGCAAACCCACTGAGAAGTTTATAAAGCCCAAAAATAAGTGCCAAAAATATAAGCTGTGTTTGATTCCCTGTATGAGCCAGATATTTCATATTTCCATTTCAAGTTGTCTAATTCTAATATTTGCCGGACCAATAAAGAAGCATGTTGGTCTACCTCCAGGTACAGACCACTTAATAAATGTTGATGAAAGCAAGATAATTGCGCTTTATACAGGGTGTCCGCCGGGAAGATATACTACCTTGTTTGTGATTTTTGATCAAATGAAAGAGAATGAATCTTATATTGATAAATATTTTATTTAATGTCGGCAATTATGTATGGAATACAATATCAGGTAAATGTCCGCCTCTGTTAGTCTCACAAATGCGAGTCCTTTTGAGCACATTAACATTCTCAAACATTTCATGTGGTATTGCATTAATTTCACCACGAATATTTAGTTTGAGTTGCTCAAGCGTTTCTGGTTTGTTTGCATAAACCTTGCTTTTCAGATATTCCCACAAAAAGAAGTCCGGAGCAGTCAAATCGGGCGACCGTGGAGGCCAATCAACATCACCATTTCTTGAAAAAACTTGTTGTGGAAAGAGGCCTCGCAGTAATTCAATTGTAATCCTGACTGTATGCGATGTGTTACAGTCTTGTTGATACCCCATGTTAATCAAGCCCAAAGCATACAGTTGTGGCGTTTAAAAAGTTTTCAATCATATCACGATATCGCTCCCCAATCACAGTTACCGTTACGCCATTTTAATTTTCAAAGAAGTAAGGTCCAATGATTCCTCCTGACAAAATTGCATACCAGACTGTAACTTTTAATAGATGCAAATGTGACTGATGAATGATTTGAGGGTTTTCCATTGCCCAGAACCGACTATTCTGTTTTTTCACATATCCATTTAAATGAAAGTCACTCATTATGATTTTGATAAAATGTTTAAACGATTAAAACACGTTGGTTTATCGAATATTTTTTCATAATAAATTTGCCACGTGTCTACTTCACGACTGCCAAATATCAACTGTCAAGACTAATGTTTACCGAAATGGCGGCAAAACAAAGTACTATACCTTCCCGGCGGACACCCATTTCAAAGGATTTTCAGAGTGTTTGACACCAAAAACTTTTGTCGAAAATGCCTGCATTTAAAATCAATGAAAAACCTTTGTGGATTGGAATTTATGTCTCGAAATGCTCAATTCAAATTGTTTTCGAAACCACAATTACGCAACTTAACAAATAAACGCTGATATACCCCCAAGACTCTGTTTGGTCTCCGAGGTATCCACTACCAAATATTATAAAGGCATTCAGATGACACACTGAATACAAGAAAAATTGTTCTATGGCGGGTCGTACTGGCACAGCCCGCCATTTATTTTGATCTCATTTCTCATGTGTGCACGTGCACACCGTCCGCCCATACCATGAAGCTGGTGACCAAAATGTTTTGCTTTTTGTTCTCAATGCGTCATCTGTATGGGCCTTATAATCTTTGCCACTACAAAGAATTTCCGAAACGAAACTAAGCTCCAATCGGAACTCAGTTTGCTTTCGTGTTATCCGTTGCAGAACAAAATAAAATTAAAATAAAAATACTTGCGTTCGATGTATTCCGATTTCTTTTTCGGACAACTTTGGAAGAAATTCAACGTTTAGCTGTCAAAAATTGTTGACTTAAGTTATTATGCCGCTGATGTGTTCGAACTGATAATCGGAACGGAAACTTTGGTACATAATTGTTTGTTCCACATCTGAAAATCTACTTTTACTAAAACTGGACAAAGTTCTTTGAATTTCGTCTGGCAAAATGTTATTATATACAAATACAATGTTTTTACGCAACTCGTTCGTACACGTTGTACGTTGGCAGGTGCTTGATCTCCTATTTATGCCGAACCCAAACGTCTGTGAAAGGTTTCTAGATTTTTGTTTAAGGATCTGCCGAAGTGTAAAGATTTAAACAGTTCAGGGCCAAAAACAACCGATATATTTATCCCATAGGGGTATATTCTATTTAGCATTATTTTTGTAACATTGTGAAATCACTTCGATAGATACACCTCAATGTATATGGATCCACTCAGAGTCGCTAGCTGAGTCGATCTAGCCATGTTTCTCTGTCCGTCCGTCAGTCCGTCCGTCTGGGTGTCACACAATTTGGCGCCTTAAATTTTGAGCTAGAATTTGGTATATAGACTCTCTACCCGACGAAGGAGTACAAGTGTAAACATTTTTTGAAATCCACCAAATTTTAAGAAAAACTTTCTTTTTGGCAAAATGGTCAGGAATTTTGAAAAAGTTTGTGAACAAGATATTCAGACAATTCTTATATCTACATTTTTTTTCAATACACAGTTTTTTGCTAACCCCACTTTTTGGGGGTTTCAGTAAAAAACGCTTTTCGGTCAAACTGTAAAATATTCGAAAAAAAACGTTTGATGAAAAATCCTTCATCATTTTAACCCACGCCTATTTTTTGAGGCGTTTTCATACAAAAACCATTTGCATACCCTACCTTATAGCATAACCAAGCGAAGAATGTTGTTTTTTGTCGAACCATAAGAGGTTTTGATAAACTGTTCGAACAATATGTTGTGTCAATCACATTTTCTATATTTTATCGACATAAATCTCACATTTTGAGGATATCAATTTTAAGGATGGGATGAGATAGGGTATTAATCGATCCGCACAGCGGATTGTAGCCTTCTCATATGTTTTTTATTCTTTGTTTTCAGAATTCGCAGCAATATTCGAAGGGGTGAATTCCTTCCACACTCTTAACGAACTTGACACGCGGCTTAAGATGTTTGTCAGAACCTCGCAAAATATCGAAAAGTTAAGCGTTACTTGGTCTATTTGAAACATGGACTCCACCGCGCTATAACGCATCCTTGTTTTTGCCTACTTCCATGAATCTAGATAAAAGATTTAACATAACCCGTTTTGATATTAAAATTAAACTTATCAACCTTCTCAAAGAGAGCCTTCATTTTCTACACTTAAAATGAAAACACGCTAACGACATTGCAGCAAATCCCTGTACTCATTAATATAAAATAATGTTTATGTCTTCATGCTTCCTTTCATAATTCACTTAGACAGAGACAGTTCCAAATAGTTGTTCTTATAAAATTTGCGTGTTCCTTGGCTAACCTTGGAATACATTAAAATGCCTTTCGTCCTCCACAAGGAATAACTTTGAGTGCCCCCCTATGCACCGGGTATATGTATATCCAAAGTGCCCCCGATGCAGTGGCAGTACATACATGAAAACGTCAAAGTTCAACTTGTTCCATTTTTAGCACATGTAAGGGCTTATTTCCAAGCACTGTATCTAAACTGAAGTATGACACTTTTAGTAGTTAAGACATTAACTTGTTAAACATTGTATAAACAAGGACTGTACGGAATAAGTTTTGAAGTGATAGAATTTTAAGTTGTTTATGCCATGGAATAAGAAGGACTCTAGATCTCAGTTGAATTTTGCATTCGCCTTGTGATGTTTTTCATTTTCTTTAACGGCTTGGAAATGGATAAGGGATTACATAAGTTTGTTTCGGCAGAGTTGATTGGATTGGTGTTGTTAATTCTGATTGAAATGGGACTAGTAGGTTGTGCTTGAGAAAGCTTTTATACGAATTATGTGGAGTACAGGACATGTAAAGGTTACTCTGTTGTGTGGCACGTGATGAGTAAATCGTTTCATGGATTATAGGACCTGGACTGGCACATAAAGTAAACAAAGGTTATTGCACACGATAACGAAAATGTTAAGGGTATTATAGCGATTGTATGATATTGACTAATGAGCATTTTTGAATAAATACGGGCTGATGATTACAACAGTCAATAAGCCACAACTAACCGTGCTTCTGTCTGCATGTAATGTCACTTCTTAAACCTCTGCAAATCAAATACGGCAAAACAAAATGGCAAAACGTGTCAATTAGGCAATACTGGCCAAATGTTAAGCAGAACCTCTCCCTCAGTTTAATCAAGCTATCATATATCATTACCATGATCGTTGTTCTTAAAGGACTCTGCTTAATAGGCCAGAAGCTATTGAGTGTGAGCACTTCAATCTAATCCAACCTAACCTATAGTGAATTTCAGGAAGGGAGTTTACCCATTTGCCTATCAAACAAAAAGAAATGGCATTTGAAAAAAAAAAATCTGCCCTAACGAGGTATGCGTCGGAGCGGACAATTTTCCGCAACGCATACTTCGTCGGAGGCTTAAATTCTATTCGAGGTATGAGTCATCGGAGAAAAATCACTTCACTACAATTCGTAAATAAATTCCGCGAAGAATTTGTGTCGGAGGAAAGTGGAAAAAGAACTGCACTTAGCTGTCAAAAATTGCACGAAAAATGCATCTGAACGCACTTCAACGCAATTCGCCGGTGGCAGTTACAAAATGTCGGTGAAATATTCTGAACAGCTTTTCGGAAGAATACCTAGAAGCTAAAATTCTCCGAATCGTACAAAATAGGAGATTTTTCCGCTCCGACGGATACCTCGCTAGGGCCGAATAATTGACAAAGTGGTGCTCGATTTTTGAGTGTTGAGGAAATCTCAAAGAAACCCAAGTTTTAAGGATCATTGAGTATGATAATAAAGGGCATGCCTCACAAATAGGGCTTATCCCTTATTGTTGCAGTAAAAATTATTGTTTTGGAGCTTAGGAATTCCATTAAGTAAAAAACAGTAAAATTATTCGTTTGGTTTGCTTTTAAGGAACAAACAAACCACTTGGCAAAACAAATTACATATTTGTCAAATTAGTTCCTGAAAAGCCTTGCATTAGAGCCTATATCGGCTGTGCTACTGGTAGAATGTACCGGGTGTTTTATTTTTACAGGTATAGAACTTCGAATTGAAATAAAACAAAAGAAAATCGTTTTGTTTTCCATCAATTTGGCTTTATTGGAATTATAATTTTATGCCATTAATGTTTAAATATGATTTCGGGGCATGTGGCCGAATAAAGCCAAGTCTAGAGGTCCAATTTCAACCAGTTTTTCAAGCATTTGGGGACGTATGTCGGCAATAACGCCACGAATGTTGGCATCCAAGTCCCCTAACGTTTCTGGTTTGTTGGAGTAGACGACCGACTTCACAAATCCCCAAAGAAAATAATCCAATGGTGTCAAATCATACGATCCTGGTGACCAATTGACAGGTCCATTCCGCGAAATTATGCGCTATACGATGGCGACGTGCGCTGTGTTGCATGCAGCGCCGTCTTGTTGAAACCACATTCATCCACATTTATGCCATACAATTCGGGAACAAAATAGTCAGTTATCATGGCTCAATACCGGTCTCCATTAACGGTAACTGACTCTCCAGCATCATTTCGGAAGAAGTATGGCCCATTGACTCCACCAGCCCATAGAGCACACCAAACAGTCAGTTTTTGTGGATGAATTGGCGTCTCAAGGGTCTCATGCGGATTCTCTGCACTCCAAATTTTGCAATGTTGACGTAGCCATTCAACCAAAAATGAGCCTCATTACTGAACAAAATTTTGCGATGAAAATCAGCATCGAGATCAATCTCATTTTCGGCCCATACACCAAAAAACCGACGCATTGCATGGTCTCGCGGCTTCAATTTTGGCACAAGCTGCATCTTGTAAGGTCGTCAGCCAAGATCTCTGCGCAAAATCTTCCATAAAGTTGATGGACAAAGCACCAATAATTGCTGTGCACGGTGGCAAATTGATTCATTCGGGTCCTCTTCAACTCTTTGCTCTACAGCGGCAATTGTTTTTTCGGTGCGCACTGTTCGAGTAAACGTAGTACGAAAACTATCCATGGTTAACCAAATTAATTGCTCTGATGGACGATTATGTCGACCATAGAATGGACGGAGCTTGCGGTAAACTTCGCGAACTGAACCATTATTTTCGAAATAAATTTGCAAGATTTGCTAGCGTTGTTCAATTGTTAACCTGTTCATGATAAAATGGCGAACATAAATGACATAAAAGTTTCCCGACTTGACCACAAAATGTCAGTTATATCTCTATACGAAAAACCAACCTCTAAAAAAACACCCGTTAACTCAATTTAAATTTCCAGTAATCAAATATTTTTTAAGTAACCAACAAACTTATTTTCTGGATTGCAAATACTATTGAATTTGCTAGTTTAGCGATATAACGCCACATATGAAAGTTCTTTTAGGCTCAATACCCATATTTAATCACCCAATTTCAATTTTTGATTTATTTTTATAATTTCTCTTAGTTTGCATTAAACATTAAAAAGTGTGCCAAATTTGACAAATCTTCGTCTCTCCAGCAATTCTGTTCTTTTAATGTTCCAACGAACATTTCTTTTTTCGGATTTCTACCCTATATTTAATCTACTTGTTAACAAAATTCTAAAACAAATTTTAATTTTATAACATAACTATAACAACTAAAACAATAAAACTCACCAACTAATAGGTATGCTCTTGTAAACCCTCTTATAAACATAACAACAAATTAAAATGGTTGTGGAACACAAAAAATTTAAATGTAACATTACTTAAATTAAATTTTAATTGTTCATTAAACAGAACTATATCACAATGTTTATGCAGAGATGTTTTCTTAAATCGAAATTGAAATAAAATCAAAATTAAGTTGCGTACATTCTTGGTTGACATTTATTTTGTTTTCTGTGTATTTCTTTATGGAGAGGGGATACAAGTGCAATTTAGTTATAAAAATAAATATTTTCATTTCTTTTTTTTTTTACTTAAAATAGAAAATTTAACTTTGAACTAAAGTTAACTTGCTTACTCACGTATCCCCTCTTCACAATTTATTTTCAGGCTTGATTTTGTATTTCAAATCCGTAAAAAAAAATTAAATAAAACATATATGAGCACTTTTGTAAAATAAAAAAAAAATCTAAACACCCCCAACATTGGGTGTGGGAAGTTTCAAAAAACCAAAGAATCAATGCAACTTAGAAATCTCTTAAATAAAGTCTCAAACTGCTTCTGAATATTGAGAAAAAATATAATCGTTGAGGAACAAAATGGGCGCAAATGTCTCACAATTGGAACGAGAAATTGGGAGCGAGTTATTCCCTCCTAACGAACACTACTTTGGCCTGGTGAATTTTGGCAACACATGCTACAGCAACTCAGTGTTGCAGGCGTTATACTTCTGTAAACCGTTTCGAGAAAAGGTCCTCGAGTATAAAGCAAAGAATAAACGATCAAAGGAAACGCTGCTCTCATGTCTGGCTGACTTATTTTATAATATTGCTACGCAAAAGAAGAAAGTCGGTTCAATTGCGCCGAAAAAGTTCATAGCCCGCCTGAGAAAAGAGAAGGAAGAGTTTGACAACTATATGCAACAGGATGCTCATGAGTTTCTGAATTTCCTCATCAACCACATCAACGAAATCATTTTAGCCGAGCGAAATACCAACAAAACAAAGAATGGCAATGGTAATGGTAATGGAAATGGCGGGACAAATGAAGGTCCTACGGAACCCACATGGGTACATGAGATTTTCCAAGGCATTCTAACCAGTGAGACACGCTGCCTCAACTGCGAGACTGTAAGCAGCAAAGATGAGAACTTTTTCGATCTACAAGTGGACGTTGATCAGAACACCAGCATCACTCACTGTTTGCGTTGTTTTAGCAACACCGAGACCCTGTGCAGTGACAATAAATTCAAATGCGATAACTGCTGTAGCTACCAGGAGGCACAGAAACGTATGCGTGTCAAGAAGTTGCCAATGATTCTAGCTCTCCATTTGAAACGGTTCAAGTACATGGAACAATTCAATCGACATATCAAAGTTTCGCATCGAGTGGTCTTCCCCCTGGAACTGCGGCTCTTCAACACCTCCGATGATGCCGTCAATCCCGACCGATTGTACAATCTAATGGCGGTGGTAATACACTGTGGGTCTGGACCAAATCGAGGACACTACATCAGTATAGTAAAGAGTCATGGACTGTGGTTGCTTTTTGACGACGACATGGTCGATAAAATCGAAGCATCAACTATCGAAGATTTCTACGGACTAACATCAGACATACAGAAGTCATCAGAGACCGGCTACATATTGTTTTATCAGTCAAGAGATTGTGCTTCATAGAAGGGTCAAGAAAAATATTTAATTTTCATGTTTTTTTTTTTTGTTGTTTTCAGTTTTTTTTTCTTATTTTTTCTTTTGTTTAAATATAAAGCTTAAATATTTATCGAATAAAAATATTCTACTTAGTCAACACAATTATGTTAGTAATATTAAAAAAAATTTATATATCTCAACCTTATTTAGTAAAACTAAATAATTTAAAAAAAAATTACAAATTTAATGTTTTTTGTTTAAAGAAAAATATGTTGTATGATATAGTTATTGTTACACAAGGACAAGTTCATTGTTTGTTGTTTACTCATTGGAAGAAGAAAATTATTAAATATTTTGTTTCTTAAAAATAAAAATTTTAAATTTAATAAATTAAAATTATATTATTAGGTGTGTGAAAATAAAGAGGCGAACAATTCTATAGCTAAATTTTGATTTTTTTTTACATATTGTTATAACATATTTAGGAGTCCATTTGGTAGATTTCTTTTGAAAGAAAATGTTTTAGATTTGGTTTCGGAAAGATGGTTTTAACTTTTGTTTCTACTAACCTGGGATATCTTACATGTCTGTATTAAAGGAAATTGTATTGGCTTATAGTTGTATTACAGTTCCTTTCTTAACAGTTGTATCATAACTTTATGTATTTATGTATAAGCTGGCTAACTTTTTCTATTTTTTTTGCCTCTCATCACTAACCAGGTGGACATTCTTTTTTTTTTGTAAGATTGCATTCTGTGACAAACACTATTTTAGTGAATATTCGTCGGGAACAATGCTACTCATAATGAAGGAAATTCGAAATTCACGAGCTTTAGTGCAAGTATCTGTTTTATCAATGAAGAACATAAATACTTTCATCGTCTTTACGTTCCTTGTAAAGCCTGACCTTCTCTCAGCAGAAGGTCAGGCTTCAACCTTTGCAAGCTTTTAATTTTTATTTTGTTTCTCGAGTTCTTTTAAAAACTCTTTGGTGCATTAAAAATATTCAAAGAACATGGCCTAGCTCAACTGTCCAACCCCAATGTGTAGTTAATATCTACATTTCCCACGCAATAGTACTGCCTTAATGTTAAAAGAGTCGCTGCTTGGTCATAGACTGTTACTTCGGAAAACAATAATTTCCACACTCTGTTTATGTATGTAATAGAAGGAATGTTGCACACCGGTTGCCATTTTTGGCGTTTTCGATGGCTAAAGCAATAAATTGGTTTTGTAGCACAGTATTTATCCAAAGCTAATGAAAACTTAAAACCTAAAAAAATTGATTTTCTGTAATAAAATCTTTGTAGACTAAGTTGTTGTTATTTTTTAGTTTTGATAAATAGTTTGTAACGTGGAACATAATTTCGATAGATATACCTTAAAGTATATGGATCGACTTAGAACCGCTAGCTGACTAAATTTAGTCATGTGTTTCAATACCAATTTCATAATCCGCCCACTCCCAATTTACAAATTGTTAAGAAATTTGAAAAAGTGTCTGAAAGATATTTAGACAATCGTAATATCTATAATTTGTCTACGAAAAGTTTTTTGCCACACCCAGTTTTTAGGACGTTTTCATTAAAAGGTTAAAGAATTTTCCATGCAAAAACATTGGTAACATTGATATAAACATTTTCCGAGCTCACATTTTGGGGGCGTGTTTCTAAAAAAAAACTATTTGTTATAGCCATCTCTTACTTAAGTGGTGCTACAGTCCAGAATGAACCTGGGCCTCAACCAACATGCCTCTCCAATTAGCCCGGTCCTTAGCTAACTGCCTCCAGTTGCGCACTCCAAGTTGGTTGAGGTCGGTTTCTACTTGTGCGTGCCACTTAAGGCGAGGTCTTCCTCTATTGCGTCCGACGGGCGACGTCTGTCTGGAAATCGAAGATTCTGCGAGCCGGGGTATTGGTGTCCGGAGTTTTTTTTTACCAGTGGCATGTCGATGTACAGCTCGTATAATTCTTGGTTGAATCTTCGTCTCCATAGCCCGTCAACGCAAACGGGACCGAAGATTTTTCGAAGAATTATCCTCTCGAATCGACCAAGGGTTTCCTAATCCGCTTTTGTGACGGTCCATGCTTCATCGCCGTAGAGCAGGACTGGGATGATCAGGGTCTTATATAGGATCTCCTTATTAGTTCGAGTGAGGGCTTTACTACTGAATTGCCTTCTTAGCCCGAAGAAAAAGCGATTGGCAAGAGTAATTCTTCGTTTAATTTCTGACGAGATGTTGTTGTCAGAGTTAATAGCGGAGCCGAGATAGACAGTCACTGACTACCTCAATTATATATTTGTCAATGGTGACGTTCTGTTCGATTCGTCAATGTTGTCTGTTCTTTCGTGTTGACAGCATATACTTTGTCTTGCCCTCATTTACTGTTAAACAAACTTTTGTCGCTTCCTGCTCTACGTGCAAACGTGGCTAAGACATCACGTAGAATCCTACCATTGATGTCAATATCGTCGGCGTATGATAGTAGTTGTACCGATTTTTGGAAATTTGTGGCTCTGGTGTTGGCTCGTGAGGTTTGCACAATCCTCTCAAGAATCAAATTGAAGAAGTCACATGACAGCGCATCGCCTTGCCTAAATCCTTTTTTGGAATCGAATGTGTTGGTTAGGTCGTTTCCAACCCTAATGGAGCAGCGAGAATTTTCCATTGTCACGTCATTCTACACAAACGGACGAGTTTGGGCGGTATACCAAAACTAGTCATGGCTCTGTATAGTTCGTCTCTATAAATGCTGTCGTATGCGGCTTTGAAATCGATGAATGAGTGAGTACCGATTTGGGCGTCATTAGCTTTTTCCAGGATCTGCTGGAGTGTGAACATTTGATCTGTTGTGGACTTTCCTAGCCTAAAACCACACTGATAAGGGTCGACCAGGTTGTTGGTAAACGGTTTTAGGTTTTCACAATATTACGGCAGATACGATCTTGTAGGCGATGTTGAGGATACATGTGCCTCTGTAGTTGGCGGAGTTGAGAGGGTCTTTTTTGTGGATCGGTCAAACGGTGCCGAGGTTTCATTTTTAAGGGATACTTTCTTCCGACTAGATTTGGCTAACGCGTTGGTGGAAGTTACTTACCAAGTCATCTCCGCCGGCTTTATAAAGCTCAGCGGGAAGGCCTTCATTTTCAGCAGCCTTGTTAAGCTTGAGTTTAGATATTGCTATCCTCACTTCATTCATGTCGGGTGGTTGGCAGTTTTCGCTGTCGTTGCAAATATAGAATGGTTCGTTCTGCCTGACAGCGGAATGCTGTTCGTCATCGCCGTTTAACAGTCTGCAGAAGTGGTTCTTCCATATTCTCAGCATCGACTGTGTCTCAACTACGATATTTCCATGTTCATCTCGGCAGGATTCTGTTCGAGCCTTGTATCCTTGGCTTTGAGAATTTTATAGGCTTTCAAACCCAAATCGACAAGTAAAAGTTTCCATGTGGTGGAGTATCACATGCAAATATCATTTCATGATCTTCATTAACGATCATATTCTCTTCGGTACGCACTGTACGCATGCGAGGCGATGGTTTAATGCCCAACAAAGTAAATTTGGTGCGAAATTCTGTGATAACAGCAGGAATTGCTGATTCACCCTGTCAATTATGATGACAATAGAGCACGAATTTTGATGATGGGTTTCTTATTTGCAATAGTTGCTCTTTTGTAAGTCTTTCCATGATTAAATGGCGGAGTATACTGAAAACTTTTCACTCTGACAGATGACGTTTAGACGCCATTTCTAACCAGTGCTGCCAACCTTAAAAACGTAACTCTTAAAAAACCACCCGTTATAAGAAAAGAAGAAAAGTCCACAGCATTATATTGATTTTAAAACAGATGAGACAACACGTTTACCATATGGTTATCGACTTACAAACTTACTGGATTAAGAAATTATTACTGGATAAGTCGCAAGAATATGGACTTACCGGCCATGGAGGGTATGGTGGCAAATACGTTCATCAATTTAGTCACGACATCCAGAATGAATATAGATAGTCACGTTTAGCCAATACCTTTAGTTAAATTAGTATTGGAAAACAATTTAATGTTGTTTATCATTTTTGGTTATCAGTGAAGCTATTAATGTTTGTCAAGACGCCCCCTTTATGGCTACCAATTTCTATTTATAAAGCTACATGTTTTTTGTATTAATTCGATGTTCATTGAAAGTGACCCACAACCTATTCCCTGTTTCTGTCAAATAACAAAAGCTTGACCCTTATCAGTCTTTAGATAAGATCATTACTAAATCAGAATTCTGTGCAGACATGCTTCCAAAAGTCACATAAATAATGTGTAAGTCAATTGTTATTTATGTATTTTTTGTAAATCGTTTTGATAACCTAAATTGTTTATCACCCTGTAAAACATTTTTTCCATTTGGTCACATTCATTGAACTCGCCGCGACAATGTTGACAAAATGACAGAGACGATGCAGACAATGACATAACCCTAATGTATATGATTTACGATTATACCGACCTCCCTCTCTCCTTTCGGCGGATTATTTCATCCGTCTCTGTCTTTAGTGTGTTTGCCATGTTTTGTAAAAAGTCATCGGCACTAGTCGAATCGCGAGTGCAAATATTAGTTTAATGTTTTAAAAAAATAAGTTTATTCGTCGCCTAAATCTCTCTTGTGTTTTATTTGTGCCAAGTGTGCTATTGTATTTAATATTAAAAGAAAAAAAAAACAACAACACCGGTGCCAACCTATAAAATAAAAAAAATCCAAAACATCACTTAATTCGAGAAAAGTCAACGTGCACCCAACTTAGCTGTCATCGGATATTTTGTTACATGAACTGTTGATGCGAAGCAATGGTGCACACACAGTGCATAGCAATTACTACTTCTTGTTGGCACGTGAATAAAAAAATTTTTTTTCCTCTTTTTGCCTCTTCATTGTTTGGTAATGTGTGTCATTGCACGGATTGTCACCTGGGCAATCAATTCAGAATTAAGATTGCAGAGAGTGGTTCGTTGGTTTTAGCTCGTCGCCAACCTTGCAGTTGGTGTTTCGTTAATTTGCGGTCGCTGAAGTAATCAATTGATCGCGAGCGTCGACGTTAATTTTTTTCGATTAATCACGGTAATTAAATCGTAAGAGATATTCGATACTAATCGTAATTGACTAGGGGTGTACAGAGTACACACCTGACTGTACGGTCTGTACATGGGAGAGAGTTTAATGATTTTGTGCGTTTCAAATGTCAGATGTGTTTAATTTCCCAGCTAGCAAGTGACATTTTAAAATCCTGAATATGATTCCACCCCGTGACATTTGTGACTTTAAATTTGGATTAATTATGGGACGTAAATAATAGCTCGTTGTCGTTAAACCGAAATGATTTTCCCAGTTATCCACATGGATATCCTCACGTACGTTTTCCCATTTAATTACGATGCGACTTCTTGTTCGGCTGTCATTCATACTTAGCGCCTAGGGTTAATTTTGAAAGTACTTAACATACTATGATCTGGAGAAAATGTACACACAACCCTTTTGACTTTCCCAGGCTTGCCATAATATCGGATCGTGGGAGGTAAACATTACCACAGTGACGACACTCATTTTCTCCCTTTTCAATCGTAAATCCTTTGTTTCGAGTAGTGTAGAGCAATAAACATCTCGGGAAACAACTTTTATTGAGGTCCTTAAACAACACAATACCATCCATCACACAGATGCAGGCAGCTGAGAATTCACCCAGATGTGGGTTTCCAAGGATTGTTAAAGACTTTTGTTTATTGTTCACGATCTCGTGGTATGATGATGCTCCGGCGTTGACGGTATTTACGATATTTATTTTTCAATGAATTCTTTAATTCCGATCGTCAGGTTTCATTGATGTCTGAAAATAAATTGAACACAGACACAGAGGGAGAGAGATTAGATAATTTTTGTTAAAGAAAAGATACAGTCCACTGAGCTGCACACAATCACTGATGCATTTTGTATTAGCATGCAATTCAATTACGAGATTACCGATCATGTAAGCTTTTCAAGGGCACCCTCGCAGTCGGTTGATAAGATTGTGAAGTGAACTGCAGCGATTTCACGGTTTTTGGTTTTCCTACTCGTAAGTTTGCATGAAGTTTTGAAAAACATTTCTCCATTTTTATTGACGATATGGATTGTAAAAATACGATAACAGAATATCGTCTTAATTACGGCGATAAGAGTGTTATGGCAAATGCGAATTCACCAGCGATAAGGTTTTCTAAGTGTTGATTGTACTTGATGAAAGGAATTTCAAAAATCATGTTTTTAAGTGTGTGCGAAGAGTGGAAATGGGAATAGTCTTCTGGGCATGACCTTGCCTTTGTGATATCAGCTGTTTGAGTTCTCAAGAGTTACAACACGATTTTAATTGAAAATTATCACGTATACCGCTTGCTTATCAGTCTTTGGGATGTAGGCTTTTGTTTACATAACTTAAATTATGAGACTACAATTTTTCAAAGTCCCAGAGTTGTTATCGAAATCGAAATATATTTAGATGTATTCCCTTTTTTCTTTGTGTGCAAGATTATATGTTTTTCAATGAAATTTACATAGAAACTTCGTTGATAGTTGTGGGGCATCAAAGGCTTATCATTGATTGACTTAATGAGGGGTTCAATATTATTCTTACATTTTTAAGTGGCGTGATGAAATTTCATCATTAATTCCAGCACCATTTGTCAACATTTCAAAATTAAACTTCCACTTCAAGGAATCCCAAAAAGCTCAACTTTTGAATGAAAAATTAAAATGAATCCTTTTCTACAAACCCATTCCAAATGATACCCGCTGCCATGACGTGGTGCTTAGATAATATTTTACCACAAAGACAGAGGCTCATTAAAAACCAAATTTTTTTGCTTTCGACAAGTCGTCGTCAACAATAATCCATTATCCCGTCTCTGACACCAATGCTAAACTAATTAAATCAACAGATTGCAAACACTGCAAGCGCCTCCGGCGCACCCTCCTAATCGAATACAAATATTTATCCAATCACCGTACCCTCCTGCTTCGCACCAAATAATGCGATTTTAATGATCACGGGAAAAAATGTCTGCGCCTCTGCAAACAGACTCCATTATGTAGTTGGAATTTATGAAACAACCCACAAAAGACGTGCGCTCAACTCCGTCAACATTACAAATTCCATCAACAAGTCTTGTGCGGTTTTGGTCATTGGCTCCTAATCTGTACTTGTTTCTCCGATGTAGACACGTCTATTAGACAATTTATTGCCACACTCTTGCAGAACCAGAATTAGTTTCGATGTGTGTGTGTTTATTTATGTGCGATTTGAAGGAACCAATTTGCAGCAACACCTCTGTGCGAGGGGCTGTCGGATGGGATATCTCACTCGACAAGTCTCAGTGAAAGTTGATATTGGGAAGAATTTTAATAGCTGCAAGCTTCGCTGGACATTGCCTGCAACTTAATACGCGAGCACTTATTGAATGCTGGCAGCGGATTTCGCAAGTATGTACACAGAAAGATAGGGTGCTTGAGAAAAGATATTCGCATTTGTAATCGATGCAATGATAACTGATATCTCTGGTGATGAATGACATTTGTAAATCGAACACACAAATAGAAAGTAGTCTGTTATACAATTAGCTTTTGTTGGACAGTAAGCGTTTGCATTCCTTCCACCTCACAAACATATTAATTAAGTGGATTTTGTTGTCTAGATGTCTGTACCTGAACAAGACTCTGGTAACAGTTTTGACAGATACATATTGCTCTTCCTTCACGATCCACTTGAAAAAATCTTGGTTAACACATGTCTGCATCTTGTTAACCTCCATATGTCAACGACGCTTAGGAATTTTCAAAGAGTTCAATCGAACAAAAAAAAAAAACCAGGTTATGCCACATGGGTTCAATGCCAGGCGACTCTCATGTTTCTTGAACGTGTTTTATGGTGGGATATACTGCTCGAACGAAATGTAAACACTAAGCCGGGATTAAAATGGCGAGACATTCCTTAACACGAGATTAGGCGATGGGTTTCTTGCGCTTGAGAGATTTTCCTAATGAAGATAAAACCTCAGATGTGCGCTGCGGGACTAATAGTCGTCAGTTGAATTACATACTTGTAAAGGTATTGAAGGGTGAAGAAATATTTTCGTCACAACGAAATCTAGGGTGCGGGTTTTTCTTACAACCATGTGTTTATGTGAAAAACCCTAAAATTTGATTCCGAATTAGAATTAATTAGTTGACGAAGCTTAACGAGGTAAATGATACTTGCACGATTTGTTAGGTCAAGTCGAGATGAGAGTCAATTAAAAACAAATTGTTGGCACAACAACCATTATTCATCTTGCACTCTGGTGAGGCCTATTATTTTTATGTCGAATCCGAAAGGCTAAGCTTTTCCTGACAATTGCAGCGATTATTTGTCAGATCATAGCGAGAGACGGAAAAAGGCAGCGGAAACAAACATTGATGCTGCTGTGGTTGCAAATTGTACCCAAAGCTTCAGGGGCTAACCATCCTGAGGTTAAAATTATTAATTATGGTTGGGAGGTCTTGAAATGGCCGTGAGCTTTATTTGACGAAATTCGGTGATATTGAGTTACGTTGTAGATTTTAAGGGGTTATCAACTCATTAAAAATAATGCTGAGCCTTTTAAAAATCGAAGAGTCCTTTGACTTAAATGTCCGAATAATGGAAGACAGTTTTAAAAAGCAGTAGAGCTCTCCAACTTATTTGATTTAAGAGGCCCGGAAAGGTAGGTAGGTAGGTAGAAGTGGCGGTTCGGCACGAACCCAAGTAGCACTTATGTGCCTGTGACCTATATAATGATTGTTATTGTGGATGTGTTTCAGGCGGTCTCTAGATCCAGCCTGTGAGGCTTAGAAAGCGGATAAGATCCTGTATTCTTTTACCTAAGATGTCGCTAAGGTTGTCGAAAAAAGGTTTTTCTACGCACGCAATCTGGCTCTTGCTATTGCCGGACATTTGCAGATGAAATGGGAGAGGGTTTCTCTCTTATTTGTGTTCCCGCAACTGCGTCATTGAGGGTTGTATGGGATCCCTAGTTTGGCCGCATGCCCTCCAACTGGCCAGTGCCCCGTGACTATCGCCGTAATGCTTGCCATATCTGGGCGGATTCTATTTAGTAGATCGTTTGTTCCGTTTTTGTCGTAGGAGGGCCATATCGTCCTCGATATGACTCAATTTGTTAAGCTTCTCCATTTGGAGTCGGACTTTTTCAGGAAGTATGAGCGTATTTGCCCTTGTCGCAAGTGAGCCGTAAAGAGCTCAGCCTTGCCTGGCTAGCTCGTCTGCACGCTCTCTTCCTTCAATCTCACTGTTCTGCCATGGAACCCAGAGAAGTGTGACCCTGAAGCGTTCGCCAAGGTGAGCAAGTCCGTTCTGGCATTCCTGTACCAGTTTGGAGGATAAAGTAGCCAAGCTGATGGCCTTTATGGCCGCTTGTCGTACAGACATCCCCGGGACGGTAATGAATTGTCTCATTTTCCTCTTCTTCTATGCAACTGCTGCGATGGCGGATCTGGAAAAAATGCAGGTATTTATCACCTCGGCCCGCCAAGAAACCAAAGGGGTTTCAATGAATGATCTCTGAGGCTTGGATTTTGTCTCTTGCCAACATAATTCGTTCATATGTGTCGAATTTGGTCGATCAGAAATTTCACGGGAGTTTGGTTATCTTCTACAGGCGCATTGCCACGTTTTAGCGCTATCTGTAAAGTTCCTTGTTGGGGGAATGCTGGAATTTTAAAACTTTAGACCTCATCGGTTGATGGTTGGTAGGTTGATCAGAAATTCGATAAGATTTTGGTTATCTTCTCTTGGCGTCTGGCTAGGCTACAAAATTGTCTGTAAAGTACGTTGGTGGGAGAAGTTGTGATCTATAAACGTCCATGCTCTCCGTTTTAGAGTCAATATTTGGATTTACTTTAAGAGTGAGAAATTGCGAGGTTAAAACATTACGGCTCTCCTCCGATTGTTAGGTTTGAACCTCCAAATAGCTCCACATGGCTATTGATTGTGTCGGGTAACTTCGAATTTGAAGCTTTCTAACTTACGCACTTTGCAACGGCTGGATTAACAGAAAATCCGGTCTCTGTAGTTTTTGTTAACCTTAGCTTTCTTGCGTCATACGAAGAAAGCGGGTCCTTCGGTACAGAGATCGGCAATGCACAGGTAGATCATTAGCCAGGCTTATTTCCTTCACGGTTCGTATAACATCGTAATTCGAAAATACAAGTTGTAGGGGAAGAAGACAGTAGCCGTATGACAGTAGCTCGCTAGACTTTGGAGCTTGCGGTAGGTCTTTTCCTGTTCTTGTTTCAGGTCTTCAGTCGAATGATTTCAAAACTATCGTCAATGCATAAAATGAGACTTCAGTCACACGTTTTAAAAACGATTAAGTCAATAATTGTATTAAACAAGGTCGACTGGACTTTTCTGGTATTTTTCCTTCACAAATCAATGTGAACTAAATTTCTAACTAAAGCCAGGTCATGTTAGGGTGTGAAAAACAATCTCCTTAGTAGGTCGAGAGGGGGCTTAATTAATGAATTCATAGCCCGAGGATACAGCGGTTTGCAAGAGTAGTTCTTCGTTTGATTTCTAACCAAATTTTTTTTTTCTGAGTTAAAAGCGAAATCGGGTTGACAAAATCCCTTACTACCTCAATGTATTAGTGGTATTCAACATATTTTTTCATTCCAGAAACCGATGGGGTTACCTTCAACGATCTCTGAAACTTTGCCCGATCGCTTCAGTGTTAATTTCCGTTGGAATTTAGAATAGCACTACCTTCTCCTTTCATTTCTTTGTGTGAAGCTTAATTTTTTCCACTAAGAATAGGTCCTCCTGTTTAACTCCGATTGTTGTTGTCATTGTCGACTGTCCAGGTTTTCGGTTTTTTATTTGAATGCACCTTCCTGAATTTTTAAATACAAACCTGTCGCAACATACCGCTGTCATATAGTAATCAAAGTCACAGCCATGTACGCCTTGGTGTTGGTTCATGTAATCCCAGTGATTGATTAGCAAAGCTGATTTTTTTTTTTAAATATTAGCCACAGCTTTCAATCTAACAAATAGCTTAAATCGTCCAACATTAATCATATGAAAAGCTCTATCCTAGCCAAATACGTCTCAGATCTGCAACCATACCAGTCAGTCCAATTAATCAATCAAACTTGCACCGGGCGTCTTAAAGCGCTCCGCAGCATGTCTTGCATGCTATTCACCTTTAATAAATTTTCCTCTCGTAACCTACCCAAGTTGGATCTACATACACATGTGCACTTGACACTCGCAAACAGATCAAAAGGAAATACCACTTCTAACTAACAGCAGCGGTGGCATTCAGTAAGATAAACCCCAACCTAACACATATTGAATGTCAATCAATAAATTGATTGGTCTGTAATTCGAGATCTGGACTTCCCGGTAGAATTCCGCATGGAGATGAATTATCGCACGGTACGCGGTAATAAGCCTTGAAACGCTGCTGTGGTCTGTGGTAATTCCAAAACCATAACTCAACCCATGCAAACTCGGTGTGTGACGTTTCTCTCTTCACGTATCACTCAATTTGATGATATAAATGTTTGTTTCCAGTTCGAGGATGCCTTTTGCAGAGGCTGCTATTTTTGTTTGACGTTAGCCAGAAGTGTGGGGCTAATTTGAGTCCCACACACGGTGATGCCGCTGCTGCGTCGATGGCAATTTTCTGCACTCTACTGGCGAATTTCAAAGCACAACTTCTTGGTCACGAATAAAAGAGACGACACCCACCCCTGCGGTACTCCGGCTCTTTTATGAGGATACACGAAACAAATTGTCTTGTCTGTCTGTCCGCCGGGTGAGTGGAGCGTTTTGTGTCGTTTAGCATTCGTCGTGTGTGCCTCAACTGTCATTTCGTTCAGCTGAATACGAGGTTCGTTTTATACTATTTGCCACGAAGGGGGTGATGCTGACATGACAGCACCCGCTTTGATGTGGCCCCCGCCGTTTTCGCAGATTGTGGGAGTCTACTTTTGTTTCCCTTTGACTGACAGTGTTCCTCTCTCACACAGCGCAGCGGTTCTACAGCGTTACGGCTACATAATAATTGGCAATAATTCAAAATTTGCTTTATACGCATTCCACCGCTGTGGGGTGAGATGATTTTCGGTGAGTGTATGTGTGTGGGTTGGAGGCTGTATGCGGTTTTAAACTGATTTGATAACTTGGGGCTTTTGCTATGAATTATGTACCTCCGGTGGGGTAACGCTGTCGAAAAGCGACTTCCAACACTCAAAGAGATTAAATTCTTAAATAATTTATCAGCAAAAGAGTTCATGAGAATGTGGTCTGGGGGATTTTTTGTTTGTCGGGGATTCAACTGCAGTTGTTGCGGGTGTGTCGCTGTGAGATATAGGGTGATATGTGCTATGGTTTTTAATGCAAAAAGAATCTTTAAAGGCACTTGGTGTGTGGGAATGGTGTATGTTTGTGAATCTGAGTCGTGTGAAATATTCTGCTTAACGGACCCGGTTGTTTGAATGCTCACAGAATATTATAACGACGGAGGAATCGCAAAATCTGTATATACTTGGGTCGCGAAATAACTCTCTTTAAATTTCCGCTTCAACGATTACATTTTTTCCGTTCGATGTGTGAATGGTCATGTGTAAACCGCATGTCTTATAGATCACATTGCGGAGGTAGACGGTGACCGCATTTTCGTAAACTCACGGTACAATCGCTCACCAATCACTGGACCTGCCCACAGTAACAGAACCATAAATGTGTTGGTCAACAACCATTGGTAGGGTTCAGCTGAATAGAATTGATAGTTTACTTACTAAGGTAATTCGAAGGCACGTCACAAGAGCAACGGTTGGAGACAACAGCCTGATCTTCGTGGCTTACTACCCCAATGATATGGAGAGCACGCTTCTGTCGGACTTTATTTCACCAGAGTCATTCGTTTATATCGACTCGCTCGGGTAAATTCAAGAGTTAAGCGGTATCCCGGTATTATAACACATCCCCTCAGTGATCGAAAAAAGCGTTACCACCATTCTCGCTAAGAACCGATGTCCACCTTACACCACCTTAGAGTACCATATGTGCTTGGAAATCGACATTAGGATTTTTTTTATTCCTTTTGAAAGTGTTACAAGCATCCAAAAAGGTATAAAACTGTCATAAAAAGCTTCTCAAAATCGCTGGCGTTAAAAAAGGGGTCCCTTTCTTTCTGCCAAAAATAAAACATCGCACACACAAATTAATGGAGTAGGTAGGTTTAACCCTTGTAAGGACTGCTAATGTCAGATATTCCATTTGTACCAGCAGCAAACAGGCTGAATTAAGCAGCCTGCTGAATCAGGTACTAAGTGAAAATTACCCGAGATCGGCACCTCTAAGTTTAACATTTTAACTGTCAAACGAGTTAATTAACCGACCATGGCAAACTTAGTACATTTTCATTAAAATCCATACCTATCACTAAGAGAAGATCTTCGTTTTATGAAAATTGGCTTCGATTCGACCCACACAAAAAATACAATTTTTGTTGGAAGCTCGTTTCTCAAAACCATTCATGTGTGTGGGTATACTTCTTGCAAGACCACGAACCCTTCTGTTTTTGGCTGAGTTGAGACAAGCTTTTCTCAGACTTTCCGTGTTGTAGTTCATCGCACTTACCATCCCGCTTTTGAGCCATGCCAACTCTCATTTCAAAAATGCACAACACACAGTAGCTCGTGATGGAATGAAGGTACGTTGACGGGTCACTCTTGGAATCTCGACAATTCTGTTTGTTCAAATAACTTATTACCTCTAAAGCAAATCCTTAGTCAAAATTAGCGAGGTGGAATTATGCTAATCAATATCCTCACTAACTTGCGCAGATATTTCATCAGATTGAGCTGGACGGTCACGGATAGCTCATTTCAGAGATTGAACTGACCCTTCCTCATAAAATTTCTTATTCAATCGGATCATTCTTCGGCTAGAAGGTACTAGAAATCTCAAAGAGATTTTCCTCAGCGGCGTGTGCATTTAAGTACTAAGTGCGGGGTCACTGGTTCAAAGCCCGAAACTTATATCCATTACATAAGTTTTTTTTCGCTGGCCCATTTCTAGTAAAAGTTTGACTAAAACATTCAAGAGAAGCGTCTTAAATTTGCCGTTTCAAATTGTCGTTAAACAGGATCTCCCATTCTTCATTGCAAAAATTTAGCTTTGCACGCATAAATGAACGAAGAGGTTAATTTTGAGGACGGCTTTGGATGACCAGTGGCAGATATTTAACTTAGCAAAACGAAAAATAAATCCCATATCCAATAAAACAGGCATTGGTTGACAACATATTCGTTAACCAAGTTATTCTCACAGGATGAAATAAAAAGTTCAAACTGTTGTGAATCTATAACTTCTCGTTGCTAAAATTTCCAATTTCATATCTATAAATTTTAAGGAACATATATACGTCTGTATTAATTTGTCATTCTCTTTTAAAGTGTTCATGTAGTATGAGTCAGTTCTCTATTTCCACTTGTGAATCAGTGTAATGTGAACCTCCAGACACGTTGAAATCAATTTAGGGACTTTGTTGGACGAGTCGACGAATTATAAATTTCGCTTTTGTCAATATAAGCGAAAAAACAAAAGGACAAAGAAAATATACCTGCTACCAATAATAATAAATACTTCAGGTACACGTCATAAATTATTAGCGAAAGTGTCAATAACAATATCGTATGGCCATATGGCACTCATCAAATTTTATGACGAATTATGTAATTAAATAGTTTAAACAGTCAACATATTTATGTTAGGGTTTCTGTAACAATATATTTGTTTCAAATATGTTCAAAGGTCATAAAAGCCCCGGAACAACTCGTTCAAACTTGCCTAGATATTTTGAAAAATGTGAAGTTCTAGTTGAAACTGCGAGAAATTATTGCAGTTTATTATTTATTCGAAGGTATTTCCAACCCAAAAATACTCTCTCTCATCGTATCGTTATCGTTTACGATTATCATTTTTAAGGCCACGGAATGAGTACCTCTTTTTTTTAATGGGTAACTAGAGTAGGAACGGTAGACGCTGTTTTAATTTCTGATAACCGCAATACTTGTAATTTATCGAAAACCATAATTATCGAGCTACTTAATAAAAAATTGAACGTTAGTCGAAATTTGTTAACACGGTCACTTTCTTGTACCGTTTTCACTTTCACTTTATGTCCGCGGAACGTTCCCCAGCAAGCTTTTTTTTTTGGTTCTATTCAATTTATTGAGCTTCCAACTGAGCTTACCATTTGGCGAGTCATCAAGAAATTGCGGAAGGCGTTTCAGTGGCTGATCGAACAGTCCCACAACAGTAACGACATTTTGTTTATTATGGGCCATCCACATCATCGGATTTTATTTGTTCAATGACTGTTGCTGAGAGCGGGACCTGCACCTGATCATAAAAATTACTTTTTTTTTTTGACGGAAATTGGTCTTCCTACGTGCACGAATGAAACACGAGATAAATGGAAAATGAAGTTTCCGGGTCGCTAAATCCCACGAATAGCCGGTATCATATGGCTGCCTAAATCAAGAGATATTATACCTTTAGGCTCGGTTTTCTGGTCTTGAAATAATTCTGCACTACACAAACTAATGATGGGTGGTTAGTGTGATGAACTGCCGCGCAGAAGGTCTGAGTTCCTGAGATGATCTAAAATCATCCGAGTAATATCAATTTTCAAGAAAAGCTTATCTCGAATTCGTCGTTCGCAGTCGACATAAAACAGGAGGTCCATCATCGTGCAGGAAGTACACACGCACACATGAATGGTTGTCGGCGCTGGGTACTAACAAGCCTGTTGCCCTAAAAAATTTTATTTGTTTTAAACCAGCTAATTCTATCTACAGAATACTCACTGAAGTTGATGGATTAACTCTGAGTCTATTCGTGTTTCTCGAGTTAACCTAAGGTTAATTCTGAAACTTGTAGGACCCCGCGCTAGCGAACTGGAGCTTAGGCTATATTATTCTGGATTTCGGTAAATCTCTGTTCTATGCCAATAAGCAACCACCAATTGCCGAACTTGAAGACAACGTTCTTCTTGTCATTGGCGAGATTGAAGTTAACTTATGTGCTGGTTTCATTCAAAATTAAACCGCACTCACGTGTATGATTGCAGGCTTTGGGACTGATTGGTACTACAACTCTAGAAATAAGGCCCCTATTGGTTGGTGTACTGCGAGATATCTTGTAGTCTCTGGATATTTTGCATGCATCTGATGTTCTACTAGAGTAAATCAACTGATCCCATGTCTTGGACTTACGATGGACAACTTGAGATAACTAAGGTATTTAACGAGTGATCGTAACCGGATCATTTCGGTTTGTTGAGATATACGTATCTCAGTGATTAATACGGCTTTCCAGTCCTTTCAAATACTGAAAGTAACAAAATCAAGGTTCCAATCGCTTAATCCTAAAAACGATCGTAACTTTCAATTTTTAACATTGGATCGCGATTTCTCAAAAAAGGGTCTCTAATCTACGAATGTGCTGGGCAGTTCTATATAACTTTGGTAGGTTCGGTGATAGGGACTGCACGTGTAGCCCGCAAACACTTGGATCAGGTAGGTCCGTTCTGATACAACATAGATCAATATTCTTCAAATGTGAAGCATCCAGAGCTTCCAACAAGGCGGAGTAATTCACCCTTGTTTATATTTACTAGGTCACCAAGGTTATCAAAAAATAAGCCATCGAGGTTAAGTTCCCTTTTATTGTAGAGCGCTGGACGTGGAAAGAGAAAGTGGATGATGTACTCTTTTCCTTCTCATCTAGGCAGCTTCTATAAAAATCATTGTTGACATGACTCTGTCCTTTCGCGTGTAAGAATGCCCTGTGCTGTTGGTTTACTGATAGCTGAAGCTGAAGCTTAATCAAACTGAAAGAGCCTTTCTCATTAAAATTAGGCGAGCATTGCCTGGATAATTAACATTTATCCATCTTCAGTTTGCTTTCTTGGTCTTACAGTAGAAACATTTTCACCCGTAGTAGAATGCAAAGGATGGTGCCCTTTTTAACAAGCTTATCAGCTTAACAGTTCCCTTGAAAGGAGAATTTTAAGGTCTTTGTAGGCAGTCGGGACCATTTGCTGTATTCAGAACAAAGTTTTTTTTAGTTGTCATGATTTCTGCCTGAAAACGTTACGATGTTTAGGAAGGCGAAATGATATGCTTTCGGAGAAGACGCTTCCACCCACCCCAGTTTCGGAATCATTCGTGTAGATTTTAATTGATTTTCTCTTAATCAACTATTTCTTTTGCTATATGAAGCTAAAGTTGGATCATCAAAATTATTCCGACTAGTATAAAGAATAAAAAATTGTCAAAAGGTCGTCATCCGACCGTTTTTTTTATTTCAAGCTGATTTGAAGATTTTTATAGCTATGACCCTGTGGTTCGTGTCTTTGGCTTCTAAGCGCTCGGTCTCTGGTTCAAAAGTAGTATTCGAAAGTCCTAACTAAGCATATATCTTGCAAGGGTCTTACCAACATCCTGGAGTATTAAACTATCATGAGAAGCTTCTGAACTTTGCCGTTCGGAATTGACTGTACCTTCCGTTGTATGAAAGGAGTATGAATTTCGAGAATCCAAGAAGCCCTTCTTTATTGACATTGACATTGACATCAGAGTACTTCGCACATGAATGCAACGAACTACAGACACATAACAGCACTGGCGACTGAGGCCACCGGCTGGGACAGATCAAGACATTTATACAACAGAAAGAGACGGATAGATACATAAAAGGAAAGACATATAACATAAACCTACGTGGCACAGAGGAGGAAACATCGATTTATATTGTCTCATGTTATCGCACAGGTGGCCTCAGATAAACTGGCAATTTTCGTATAAAACAAATGCTGCCGAAGCTGGGGCTTGAACCCGCAGCGCTTGGCTTAGCAGTCAACTACGCATTCCTCTGAGCCTTGGCCACCCTGCCCTTCTTCAAGAACTGATGTTTGTACTAATAAAAAAAATGCCATCGCGTGATGCTACAATGTTGGATAGACATAAATGCATTGTTTTCCTGAGAGAACAAAAATGCGGGGTGCTACCAGGTTTAATCAGACAAACTAGCGTGAACTCTTAAGAGAACCCTCTAAAGTTGATCATTAGAAATCGGCGGTCCATTGTAGGTTTGTCACCAGATGAATAAAAACCGATGTGTAATGCTGTTAAAATATAACTAGACGCTTAACATCCGGTTCATACTGGCGTCTTAAACCTGAATATAAAAACTTTTAAACCTCAAGATAGGTATCTTATGATGTTCCTATAAATAAGCCACTTTGTCAAGTTTTTTTTCATATAACCGCGCATGAATCAATCCTTCAACCGCATACACTAATTCCACCATACCGAATACAGATTAATGAGCTTGACTTTCTAAATTTGAAAAACCAAGCGACTTCCATAAATCCTTTGAGTACCAAACTCCATTAATTCCTTCGCACATAACTCAATTGCCCATAAAAACCATAATCCACTTCAATAAATTAACCGACACCCTTTTTCCGATTCCTTTTGAATCGCCCACTACAAAAGTGCCAATAACTCTAATGGACCAAAGTGGTTTAATTCATTCCTCGGAGAGTAGTAAGTCCACAATTTTGGGAACCTCACTTTTGAGACTATCCAAAATATCCTAAAAATCGACGGCACTTTTGAATGATAAATATCTTCTGCACATGCGCCACTGTTTATATCCGCGCAAACGCAGGACGCAACCCTCCACAAACGAATATCTTTTATGGTCTATTATGTAATTTCATATCCAAATTGAATATTTCAAGTGTTTTCAATTCAAGTGGATATAGACATCGAGATTCCGTTCTTCCTTCCGTCTTGTCTCACCCCCCCCCTATTGACATCTGCATCGCATATAGGAACCATACATCTGGGGAAAAGACCTCCACAACCGACATCAATCAATTTCGAGGACCTTTATCTAACATACATCAATCCATGCCATCCCTATCAAATTCCACAGATACCCACCATGGAACAACCATCCCCCATCTGTGCACTTACTCTAAAGAGCGCTTCTTCGTCTAATAATATGGAAACAGTTTTTATTTGTCTGCGATAAATGAATCACCCTATAATATTGACGATTATATCCAAAAGTACTTAGTACGTTGGTTGGTTCGGTTTGTCGGCAGCCAGATACAAGTAGGTACGAGTACGACCCTCATTCAGTGTAATTTTGTCGCGGCTACTACCCGAACGTATCACCACAATATAAGTCGCGCTCTCCCTTATAAAATAAAACACACACACATGCATATATACGTATAAAATCGAGAGTAGATTTTTTGCTTTTGTATGGTGTATCTATGAATGTGTTTATATTTGTTGTTGTTTTTAAGAATGAAACACCCGCGCGGTGGCGGTGGAGGTTTTTTTTTTGAATCTACACACTTACATTCGGCGATATATCCGCAGTGCATAGTGCGCGCATGGTACTGCTCATACTAAAGAGAGCACAATAACAGCATCCCGCGGCGTGAGATACTAATTCTTCTCGACCAGAGATACAAAATTACAAACAGAGAGCAAGCGTCTCATAGAACATCACAGTCTACTTCTAGATCGCTTTGACGAGAGTAACATTTTCCATTGACTCTAAGATGTAGTATCGCGATACGTGAAACTGTTTAAAATCTATTTCTCAAAATACATCTATTCATCCACAAATAAAATATAAAGATTTTGTTTAAAACAAGTGACAGCGAAGTTGTGATTTAATTTTATCAAAAAATAGAAAAGATAACAAAACAAAAAGTATCTACGACACAATTTTGTCATTGTATTCGGGTGCAGTTAGATTATTTGTTCGTTATCAATCGTCTTTTTATACAGAAAAATACAAACAAGTGCCTTATCATAAGGTTTTGTAACGGGTTATTATTAGTAATCGTCATGAGTGCAAAAATTTCCAAAAATTACTCACCACACATACAGTGCAGCGCAATTCAAATGAATTAATAAAAAAAAAAATACTCACATCCACCGCAGCACCAATAAAACAGAACATATGCAAAAACAAGGATAAACAAATTAAAATTGGTAAATTGGTAACAGCTTCTCTTCACATCCATTCGAGGATAGTGTTTATGAGTTTTTTTTTTTGTGGTATTGGTTTCCAGAAGCCCGATCCGCGCATCTCAATTGTATCCCCATCAATTAGAATTCCATTCTAAATTGAATGGAATTTTGAATTTTCTTAACCAAACACACACAGTTCGACATCGGTACACGCTATTGGACAAAATGAGTTCTATTCCAGTTTTAGTTCAATGGACCAAAATGGACCGACAGAGGAGAGACGACTCTGGTGCGTTTCGCATCTAGTGTATATCCAGTAATTGGCAGCCCAGAATCTAGAACGGAATAAATAAATATTTATTCAAATTGTCGATGGGGAAATGGCTCTTTCGTAAAACTGAAGGCAAACTGAGTAAAAAAGAAAAACAACAGTAGGGAGAAGAAGAAAAATCGCACCGTGAGGAGATCTCTCTTAAAGGTTTCAGGTTTTTCTACAAGTCTTGCTATTTAACTGGTTCGAAAGAGAACATGTTTTTGGGTTATTTTAGCCCCCATATGAGTTTACTCACGTTCGTCAAGAGTACAATAATTGAAATTTTCTCGTTTACAAAGTGTTTAGATGCAATTAGCACCCTAGGCATAGATGGGCTTGTCTCATGTCGAGAATCCATTGAAGGCTCTTGTTTAAGGAGCAGTATTTGTACTAATTCAGGAAATGCCATCACGCGATTCTACATTGTTGGATAGAAATAAATGCATTGTGGGGTGTTACCATATTAGTGTGTTGAGAAATGCCACAGTAGTTTAGTAATTAAATTGGTGCAACTAGCCCAGAGACAAATTCACTAAAGCTGACTTAATCTGTGACAGAAAGTCTGCACGATCATTTGAGATTTATACATTGTGAACGATTCTGGTCGGAATCAAGTCTTAATGCACCACAAGTCGAGTTTTATGGGAAAATATTTGACATAACCAAATTGATCGAATCAGAAATGAAAACTGAGTCGATCCAGCCAAATGTGCCCGCCTGTCACCAATTTTTGTTGCCTTAAATTTTCTGATAGACCGATAAAATTTTGTAAACGATCTCTTTGCTCCCTGCAGAACATGACTATAGCCAGAAACACATTGAATACAGCAACTACAATATTAGGAATTGTTCTAAATTTGCTGTTACATCCTACGTTAGTAATGTGGGTTGTACCGTGCAAAATACACCGGCTACAACAATTGAGCTTCGATATTTCTCTGTCTTTTCTGCTTCTATCACTAGCATACACATTTTGAAAATCCACCTGCTTCATTTTTGGTCAAACCATTAGGAATTTCGAAAACAGCGATCGGTCCATTGACGTATTATATATGGACTGCCAGTAGGCAAATTCAAATATGTTCCGAAATTACATACACGCCACAGTTTTACTGCGGAAAACTAAGTAAGCAAAACAAAGTCGTTTGCTTCATCACATTGCAAAAAATTTGATGTAAATGATCATAAATCATTAGTAGGAAATAAATTTACAAAACTTGTTCAGTTTATGTGTCAATAAGTACATCCCTCTTTGTAATTTTCCATCTTTTGAATAGATGACTCTACATGTCGCTGTGGAGATGAATCTCTTGGCACAAGATGTCGCTCTTTTGTTATCATGGCACTATGGAAATTTAAGCTTGACGACGGCATGTGTTTCTTTACTAATCCGCAGTGAAACAACGACGCCTTTGTTGTTTTGAACATATTTTCTCGCAGAAGCGTATGAAAATGATATTTAAATAGCAGTCCATATTATATAATAAGTCAATGGATCGGTTAATTTAATTTCACAATATTTCATTTGTATGATGTTTAACCCATTTCCACTTTTTCAATTCGTTTTCCTACGTTAAGTCAAAGATTATTAAGTCATACAGATGACGCACTGCAGACAAGAAAAACTGTGGCACAGCCCGCCATATATTTTTACCTCATTTCTGATGTGTGCACGTGCACCCCGCCCGAAGCATGAAGCTGGTGAGCAAAAGTTTCTGTTTTTTGTTCTCAATGCGTCATCGGTATGATTTTATAATCTTTGGTTGAATCTATAGATCATTTTAACAAAAGATCACTATTTGGTCGTTTAATCCAAAGAGCTGGGATCGGAAAGTTTGGTGTTTTAAAACTACTGATACACTGGCGAAATCAGTCAGCCAAATCGCCATTAGTTCAGCGCAAATCACGTGACAAACATTGACATACTGGTTAGTGCATTGGAATATTAACTCAGGGTCCCTTGTTCAAATCCCGAAAATAACAACATCTGTGTTTTTTTTCACCGACTAAAATTTACCAATCTCCTTGGAGATGACTCTTTTATTCCGAGTTCCTGCACATGAAGTATACACACACATAAGAAGGGTTGTGACAAAGCTAGGCCATCAGTCTTTCATTATCTATTTGAGCTCAAACATCTTTTGAACCTTGGAAGCATGTAAACAGAATGTTCAGTTCTGAGAGAACAATCCCTGTCCCTGTGTAGCCCCATGAAACAATTGGTAATAAATTCCAGCTACGATTTCCTGTCAATATCGTCGTATTTTACCTGAAATTTGTACTTCTTCTTAGTTGACTACGGTATACGGTGAGCCAAAGCCTGATCAAATATACCTACCAGTCCTTTTCGTTTAACGTGGGAGCATGCTTCGATTTTCTAAAGTATCGGCAGCTTTTCAGAGCAACTATCAGTGTCTGCTTGGTCGGAGAAATCACATTATCTTCAGCATGGGAAAATGTCGACAAGGGTCTTTGACATTTGATTTGGTCGGTATTTGTCTGGTATAGATACACGAATAATAGTGGACACACTCTTGGAATTGTAGTCTGTCAACAAAAAACTTTCTCTCGCTATTTAGAGTCTAGGATTTTTAAACAGTACAGCTTAAGAGTTTACACATTCTTTTCGTACTTCGGTTTTGGACTAACCAGCAAGATTTTAACGTCGTGTTTCGGCAGCCTTTCAAAGGCTTTGAAGGAGCGTACTATTTCTATATAAAAGCTCAACTGCTTTTTGGTAACGATTCCGAGAGTTTGAAGCATCAAAAATCCATCATTCCTAGCAGAAGTTGCATTGACGATGGGTGTAGTTGTTTTCTCTGTACTTTAAGATGGTTCTTCTAAACTTCCTTAACCGTAGCCTGTGCCCTGATTAATTCTTCACCCGACATTTTTTTTTCGCTTAAAAATAAATAAATCTCTGCAATAACATGGCAACATATTACCAGAGGTAAGCTGATACAAAAAAGTATGACTTCGCCAGTTCTTTGTAGGTAGCTAACTCTGTGCCTATATTAAACATAAAGCGTCAAATCATTTCGAAAATTCCGAGCTAGAAATCATCTCATCCTCAAATAGGTGACATTTAATTTGACTGCTCAAATGCGCAAGTCAAGTTCAAACACCACCTTCTTTGATATTGAAAAAGGGACTCCCAAACTTTTCCCAGACAAAAAGGAAACACGTGTTGGCTAGTTGAGTAATTCGCATTTCAAACCAAGGAACTGTAACAAAAATTGTAAACATTTTCGATCACAATAATCATCATGCGAATCGAATCAATGATATGGCCGGGGCGCCAATCTTATTTATTTATTTTTTTGAACTAAATAAGAAGTGTCTGAAGGTCACTAGGCTGGCCTTCTTTCGACCCCCCACCTACGCAAGCAAAAATAATTTCTATACTAAGACAATTGCCAATGATATGACGGAAACGAAGTCTGTTTTTGTTGTTTAAACTTTTGTTGATTTGTTTTCATTAAGAAATAACAAAAGTTCACGTTTCCTTTCTACTTGTTCTTGTGTTGAAAAAGCCATTACGAGGCTACCAAAGGTATAAATTCTGACACTGGCAACTCTCCCTGCAGACACTATACAGTCGGATATACACGGTTTCATTTGTGATTCAAAAATAAATTCTGATTTCATTTAATCGAAAATGGCAACCCGTTCAAATAAAATTCCCCGACTTGTTAGACATGAATATGTTTGCAGCACACCCTGCCACCATTGCATTCTACAACGACGACGATGATGATGATGATGATGGTGTTTGTACGACGGCGGATTGCTGGCAAAAAAAAGAACCATCTCACCACACCCCACGTTATGTACTTTGTGTGTGATGTGTACTTGAAAGTATGCAGAGGATATTTTTTCAGCCCTCAAACCCCTCGAGATACGTTTCTCCTGAAAAAGTACTCTCCGAGTGCCATGGGTAAAAAATTAAATAGACCCTGTACTCTGTTCAACATGACATTTAAAAGGGCGCGAGAAATGTTCACAAAAAAAAAAAAATATAGAACCGCCATAAGACAACAAGGATGCCAGTGAAATGCTTCATAGAGCGCATCCGTCAGTAGAGACGTGCGATTCCTTTCCTTTCTTCATTTTGTGCTTGTGTTGTGTTTTTGCATTTGTATTCGCCAAGGACAATGGGCCATGAATGCAACAAAAAATGTCGGAATTTCACCTCAAGTCGTTTGGTGAGGAGGGATTTATCTTCTTAAGTGGGAGCGGAAACTCGAAAAACAAAGTACCTACCTACACCGACTGGTAATTACATTTTGAACTCCTGACCGATTTTTGTCTATATAAATATTTATGCAAGTGATGACAAATAGTTTATACTTCCTTCGGTGCATAAAATTGTTCCATCTGTATTGGTATTTGAATTTTTCGTTTATTTTTATCAAAATTCTTAGGAAATGCAAATTGACGGCAAATACGTGAAACGAAGAACCCTCGTTATCTGTATTTGTTCGCTTATTCATGCCAAGTGTCACCTTTCCTTGTTATGCATACCAAGGTAACAAAAGCGAGTGGAAATGGGCACGTAGTTACATACCGGTCTTTTTTCCGGTCGGAAATAGGGGGATCTGATGAACAAAGGGAGCTTAATCAGCTTACTATAGGGGCAGGGGCTCATAGTTATTTTTCATCGAGTAAATATTATGAAATGGAGGTATAAATAGAGGTCTCTAGGCTATTAATGTTGCTTTTTAAAACCTAAGTCGATATTTTTGTCAAAATTGAATATGTATGCTCACCAGTTTTTGATTCAAGACGTGAGTTCCACCTTCGGTTCTTCAAAGATTTGACTCTGCTGAGATTTTTTTATGAGCTGAAACAACATTCTCTGAATGGGGACTTTATCTGCCAAGGCACAGTTTGCTTACACCACAGCTTATGATGATGATGAATTCTTTCACGAAATTTTTGAAATATCCTCTTAGAAAAAAAAAAAGAAAAGGAGAAAAGATGAGGAAATGCATCCAACCAATATACTAACGACTGCCAAAAGGACGCGTGACTCCTCAGGTCGTTTACTGATGGATTTTGTGCGATCTTTAACGGTTCTCTGGGTAAAAGGAAAATAAAAACGCACCTATTCAGAGCGAAGTTTCTTTTTATATTGCGTTTGAATTTTTATTTTTATTTATGGAATCCTAACATTTGGCAGTTTGAAACACGCTGCTAAATATTTGCCGTCAAAATTCAAATGTCGAACGTATAGTAACTAATTTGTTCCAAAACTCATTCGCGAAATGAAGTTAACAGAGTTTATATGCAGAGAACAATGAAATTTTTAGCCTCAACGAATCTTCCATGTTCTAATTATTTTACTTTTGATATTAAGTTTACGGGTCAGTGAGATAGAGCCTCCAAGTCCTTGTGGGCCCATTATGATACCCTTCAGTGGGGGCTAGTCGTGTTTATGAGTAAATGTCGTTCTTTCTTTCCCTTCGAGTGACTCAATATTATCCAGTCTTGGTGTTGGTGTTTTTAGAAACATGTACACGTATTGCTTGCAAGTGTTTGACAGAGACTTGGACATGGACAAAATGAGGTGTATCATCCGGCTCTTCATCATTACAGCCCGTACAGAAGTCTTCAGTTCATAATTAAATTTTATTTGCATTGCGTTGGTTCTTTCAAAGTATTGACCATTTAAAGGGCCTTTCCAACGTGGGCATCGATCTTCTGTCATATTGTCAGTGTTTGTTGTTCCGGCAGCGAATTTCTCAAAGTTATTTAATCCATTTCTTGTGGTATTCTGGCCTCTGGAAGATGTCACGCCAGAATACCACAAGAACTGGTTCAAATAACTTTGAGAATTTCGCTGCCGGAATAACAAACACTGGCTTTCTATCACCAATGGGAGCTTCTACGTGTTTCCGTCATGTTGTTCTAATTTGTTGGTCCAGTTCTTCAATTGTTGTGAGAAAAATATAGGCCGTGGGTACTAACGATTGAGTTGCGGCAATTTGTAAATTTTGTAGTTCTTGTGGTATTTTGGCCATACTCTCAACGGTTGCCTTTACTTTAATTGTTCTCTGAAAATATTCAGTGGTGGTTCGATCATTTAAAATACTCGATTGTGATCATGATCTATAGCAGATCTACTTCATTAGAGGTACACATGTATATTCTCTATGTGTGAAAAATATTTCCATCAGTTTCAGATCAAATGATCTTGGAGGACAAGCTACAGATCAATATGTGTAATTTTTGCACGAAATAACTTTTTCAATTAATTGATGGTTTCCACTGAAATATGGCACCACCCTGTTGAAAACAATTTTTTTGGCAAACCATATATTTACACACTTGGAAATAAATGATCACTAATTCTTCTCATTGGTCGGGCGACATTGATAGCAATATTTTCACTTTATTATTTTTTAATACGTACAGCTCATTGACTGTGAATTTTTCGAAACATTATTAGTTGTTTGATTACCTGAGGATAATACTTGCTACATTTGCTACAAATGTTTAAGGCAGTATAGGCTGAACTATAATAGAAGATGGTTGCGGACGACCACAAAACGTCAAATCGACTTCCACTCTGACAATCGCTTCCATTCACAAAAGTCTTTTATGGGCAACTTAAGTAATTTTTTGTACTGAAGAAAACTTAACGTAGAATTTTGACATTAGCTTCCGACTATTATAGTTCAGCCTTAAGACAGAAGGGACAGCGAACTCATGATATATGCAATGATTGCCTGGCCTTAATCATTGCAGCAAATGAAGCTTGTTGAAGTTCGTTGCGCAAACTCATCTGCAATGTCAATAATGAATCATTCACAAGAATGCCCTCAGCGGCGTTGCACGTATATTTTTATTTTTTAATAAACGAATATACGCCTATCCCAAAGGGATATATTAGTTTTGATATATAGCTTGTTACATAGTAAAATAATTTAGCTAGGTATAACTCAAAGTATATGGTTCGATTCAGAATCGCCAGCTGAGTCGATTAAGCCATGTCTGTCTGTCTATCCGTCCGTCCGTCTGTAGGTTACCGGGTTTTGGGCATAACATTTTGAGCTAGGATAATGAAATTTGATATATGTGATCGAACAAGTGTAAACATTTTTGAAATCCGCTTCTGCGACGCGCCCTTTTTAGAAAAACATCACTTTAGGCCAAATTGTCAACGTTTTTGAAAAAGTTTCGTCTATACAATTTTTTTCCACGCCAACTTTTTGGGGGTGTTTTGAGTAAAAAACGTTTTTCTGTAAAATTTTAAACATTTAAAAAAAAAATTATGCAAAATAATTGGTTTTAGGTAATATAAACATTTCTTCCATATATCAGTTTTACCCACGCCCACTTTTTGGAGGCGTTTTCATACAAAAACCATTTGTATACCCTACTACACCATACCATATGCAGAGAAAATCCTTGTTTTTGGTCGAACCATACAAGTTTTTAAACTGTCTAAACAAAATGTTGCGACAATTTTAATTTTAATATTTCTTTGCCATAAAACTCACATTTAGAGGATATTAATTTTTAGGATGGGATGGGATAGGGTATTAAACGATCCACACAGTGGATTTTAGCCTTCTCATATGTTTTTTTAGTGGTTTTAAAGTCAAAAAACTTTGTTCGATTTACGGATTCGTAAGAGATTTTCCTTCTCTGCCTCAGCTTAGATTTTTGACTGAGCGGTACTCTATTCTTCACAAAGCGAGACTTTCTGTCAACACTTTTCTTGTCCCTTACATAAAATTGCACGCTGTACTATTTTTGCAGGAAGTGTACGAATAAATCAAACATGTTTTAGTCTCAGCTAAGGTATTGTAGAAAATCGTTGCTTTTTCAAGTTGGGAATCATGTTTCACTTACGAAATTTTCGGTGATATCGGATAACAAATTTCGATGTAGTTAAAAATATTTCACCAACATATCAAAAATATTTAAGAACTATGTTTACGACATGTTAACTTTATCAGAATCAATTAAAAATGAATTAAAAAACATTCACCTATAATAATCCGACCCGTTATCCCAATTGAATCTAAAAAAATGAATACCGCTACAATTACGAACATTTTCGTGTAACAATTCATTCATGTCTCGTCATGACATATTTTTAATAGTCTTCCAAAAACTATGTGAATTGAACGATCTTAGCTTTAAAAATTTAATACTTTCACCAAAATATTTTTAACGTGTTTCCTATAAAATACAAAAACATATCCCCTTGAGTTTGCAGAATATCATAACCAACAATGACACTTTTTTGGCTCCCAATGCTGCTTAAATTAAATTTATTATCAAACAACAATAAGGCGATCAACTGGTAATAAACACATATTAGCCTCTACTCGTGTATATGTGCAGCAATATTATTACTCACATGATATTCCCTAAGTTCTCTTATTTTCAAAACATGCAAAAGTTTATTTTTATTTACAGTGAATAAGCTCGTTTAAAACAAATGTATATCACCCCAGCCAGACGAACTGAAAAACAATTTTTAATTTATTGTCGAAAATGAAAATATTTCTCATCAGAATCATAAACTTAGTGCTGCCATTTTGTAGAATACGAATTAGTGTTAAAACAGTAGAATCTAATTTAAACTGTTTATTCTTTGACACATATACAAACGAATTGCGCAAACAATTTTAATGTCGCCATTTTTTTATTTTGGATTTTTTGTTTTTCTGGTCTTTCGTTTGCCGGTATAAAAGTTTTTTCCTTACTAAGTCTATTTACACAACACTTTCATGTCAAAATTTGTCATAAAACACTGTTGACATTTGAATTATGGTCGTAAATGTTTCATTTAATTTTCAATGTTTAAAACGATTTGCCGATGTAACATGAATATCTTCTTAAACTATAAAATATCTTCCTTATCTAAGCATGCTTACGATTATGGCAAAGCGAAGATTTTCTGCAGGAAGCTGAGTTTATATTTTTTTTTGACTTGACTGCATGAATGTACCCGTGGTGTACCCTATTAATATATTTTTGTCGATAAAGTATAAAAATTTGGAGTCTGCTGCTTGTTGTTATAGACCCGCGACTTCTAAAAAAACCCACATACACAAGTCTTGGGCGATCTTGCTGGACAATCGCCATAAACGACGCAAACAAATTGTCCAAAAGTCCATTGTTGAGCGTGCTGTGTGACTGAGTCTTATTGGAAGAACATTTCCTCTAGAGCCAATTTATCGATTTGTAAAAGTGAAAACTTTTTCTTCGTGGTTCTGTATTGCACACCATTCAGAGTTACTGCTTCATCCACGGCCTCACCGAAAAACAATTGTACCGATGACACTTTTGGAGTTAGTTGCCACCATGCAATGACTTAAAGTATAGATGATGAGCTAATCCGTAGGTAAACAGTCACAAGAACTCCACGAGGCGTACAACTGTCCTTGGTTTTCAATATCAATGCATTGTAGGTATACTTTTAATTTTTTTAATTGACATGTTTTTAATTTTGGAAATCGATTTCTCATTGAAGAGATCCTACAAAGTCCAATCTTTTCAATACGAAACGCTCTCCAGCCATGTCAACCCAGGGTTTCAGATGCACACATGTGGAAAGTCTTAAGACTAAAAAAAATCACTAGTAGCATAATACAAGGTTTGCCAAAAGAAGTCATCCGATGTTGTTTGGCCTTCAGAATATCGGTTGTGGCTCGCTCTGCGTGCCGTTGCTCCGTCCTGTTGGAACCACATGTCCTCCAGACCTAATTCGTCCGATTGCGGGGGAAAAAAAACTCGGTTAACATGGCGCTATAGCGCGCACCGTCCAATGTTGTCGTTTGACCACCGGGGTTCTCGAAAAAAAATGGCCCGATGAATCCTCCAGCGTGAACAGCGCACCATGCAGTAACTTTGAGCGGGTGTAATGGCTCCTCGTGCATTACTCGTGGATTTCCGGTGCCCCAGAAGCGATTATTTTGCTTGTTCCACGTACCCGCTGAGGTGGAAATGAGCCTCATCGCTCATTATGATTTTGGTCGAAAAACCGTCCACTTCGATTATACCGCGTTCTTTGGAAATGACTTGTTCACTTGTATTCTACATGTGTCTAATCCACAAATGTCAAAACAGATTTGACATTGGCGGCCATTCGCACAAATAAGAGCATCTTCCAATAGGATGATGTCTTTAGGCCCACCTTGTGTTAACACTGGCTGGATGTAATACCTCACCCTTATGACAAGCGTTAGGCCACCCTAACGTTATATTAGCCCGAGGAGTCAATCGACCGACTTCATAAGGCATCAATCCTCACAACTAACCATTGAACCTCATCATCATTGATTTTGTTTTGATTCAGATCACTTCTGATGCTAATGGTATATCGACGGGGTTCTGATCTGAATTGGGGCGACTATAAACCTTCTACTTGATAGTCTACTGGTCCGCATTTGAGGTTTGGCGAAGAAAGAACATGATTTGACTTGATTTTATGGGAGAAGTGTTGTAGCCATGGTTTGATTTATTTTTGTTTCTCTATATTGTAGCTATCATTCCATGGAAACCAGCCTTTTAGTAAGAAACCCAAAAAAAACTTTTTAAGCTAAGTGGTTGCTCAAACCCTTAAGTGATGAAGCTTGTTTCATTCTAGAATTGACATTCCTTGCTAAAAATATATCTTGACTTTGTTTGTGGTCGCATGACTGTAGGTATTGGGGCTCACTGACACACTGACGAGTTTTTCTAAACAACAAATTATTTTAACATCACAAATTGATTTAAGGATTTAATGTTTGCTCATGATCAAATCTTCGTATCATTGATCAGAACAAACAATCAGTCGAATTTCGACAGTTTGATTTTTTCTTTATTCTTTCATTGACCAAAATAATTGAACACTTTATGACTTAAATGTATAAACGGCAAGGGTTTCTACAGCTCTGCTCCTACTTAAATACCAAATTGCAAAATGTTGTCAAATTGTCAAGCTATTCATTTTATTCAGAAATCGTTACCAAGAGTTAAATCTTAAGACCTCGAAAGCTGGGCAATCACAATTGCTGACATGAAATATTCAATTGTTAACGAATGTTACCACTTCATAAAAGTTCGTCCCCTCTTTTGTGATCTAAAATGATTGTATGAGCTGGTGGCTTAGCTTATGGCTTGGTGGCGCGATAGTTAGTGCGATGAACTGCCGCGCAGGGGATCTGGGTTCGATTACCAGCCGGAACAACACCTGTATGATTTTTCACTGGTCCACCTCTCCTGATGATCTGACAAATCATTCGAGTAGTATCAATTGTGAAGATAAGCTTATCTCAACTTAGCCGTTCGGTGTCAACTTGCAAAAATTACACCTGCACACATGAATGTTTGTGAGCAAGCTCGGTCTGGGTACTAACGAGTCTGTTGCACCAACAATTTTTATTTTGTATGGTTCCAAAATGGTAGTTAATTATGCCTCGAGTTTTTCCTAATGATTATGATTTTCATATTCAGAATCACACTTTCCAAACCATTTTGCTCATCAATTACAAAAATTGTTTACAAATTTCGTGTCGAAATGTATCCTTCCAAGAACGCCCACAATCGACTACATTCTCCAATGCAAATATCCAGATACCTACCTCCACATATAGTTACGTATAGAAATGAAAACAGAAAATGTATCTTCTCGGATAAATTTTCGCCAGTGACACTGCCATCAAAATGGCATGATTTGACAACACACCTCTAGCTGTATACCCAAATTGAATTCTATTTTCGGCTTAAGTGTATTTCATTTCTGTCCAATGGTAATGAAACATATATCTCCTGTTTTGTTTTTGGTAAAATGTTTTACTAACGGTATTATTTGTGGGCGTTTAAATTAAGATTAGCATGACATTTAGCTACCAATTACTCATATGTACATTTGACAGGAATTATTCACTTTGACACTAAACAAAAAAAAAATAATCTAGCTTTCGTAATAAATTACCAACCTTTTAGGACATAAATCGCTGCAACATTTTAATGTCACATAAATCCTTCCGACCTTCCTACCCTCTCTCTACTAGAGCGGGCCTCACAGAATGCCGGTATAATGAGTATTTCTGTTAGCTCCTCTCTTATAATGCAAAAAAAACCTCTGTTCCTCTCTCTGCACTTCACTGATAGATGACGCTGCCATCTTTTTGCTCTAAATTTAGACCAAAATCAGAACGGATCGGATGAAAAGACCAAATTTTCACAAAAAAAAAACTCATAAGCACTCTCGCTTTCGAAAAAGAATTTTTTTTTCGTTTAACTAACTAGTGTATCTTTATTTTTCGTGTAGCGTTCTAGAATGAATAAATTATCCTAAAAATACATACATTGCACGCCGAACACAGAATATATGCAACATATTCATGTGAAGCACAGTTACAACCGACGGACTAAAAAAGTGAAATAAAAATACACATTCAGTGAGGCAGCATCCCATATCTACAAAAGAGTGAACATCGAGTCCAAACCATCAACATCGGCCCCAAAAAGCCAACGGACGGATGCCAATAGATTCTCTGATCGGATAGAGAGAGCGAAATTGTTGCGTCGCCGCACCCAAAACTTGCCTCGTCCGACAATTTCGAGTGCGTGCACACAGAGTGCATGGTTATCAAATCGATCTTTGATCAGTCGGTCTCTTCCTGGATACAAAAATACACATAAACCAAAAAGAAGAGATACGACTCTTCGGAACAGATACAAATTGGGTTTAAAAAAAAGCGCGCATCGCATTGCGTTGGTCGTTTAGATGAAATCTCATAGTGCAACCGATCGGTGTTTTTTTTTTTTAACTACTACTTCGACAAGAGAGAGTGTGTTTTTATGAACAGCAAGTGCGCTAAATTTGTGAAATTAGTAAAATAAATCATCGGTAAAAAAAAAACGATTTTTTTTTTGTAAAGTATCTTTGTGCTTAAGAGTGTTTCAACCCGTGGTAGATACACGAAAAAGATAAACTTATGTTTCTATTTATAATCTAATGTTGTTGATATTACTCGTCTTCCTAATGAAATTCGTGGACATTTCAATATTAAATCGGGCCCGTTCTGTTAGAGGCCCGAATGTTGCTGCAACAAACAGCACGGATAGCAGCAGCGGCAACAGTAGCGCAAGCAGTAGCAGCAACTCATCATCGAAGGAAAATTGCTTCGGATCCGTTGACGCGAATTCAAATCTAAACCAGCAGAGATTGCGTTCGTTGACACCGCAACAAGTTCAGCGATTACGTCACTATCAACATTTGCAACAGCAACAATTGTTTCTGTTGCAACGAGAATTGTTGCGGAGGCAGAAGTTGCGCCAACAAAATGGCGGCGTTCTTAAAGCGAATCAGTGTAATAACTTGCAACAAAATTCTGCGACAGCAGCAGCGGCGAGAAGTAATTGTGATGTGGGAATTACTAAAGGTATTGTGTTTTTTTTTGTAAATTTTGTTTTCTATTTTTCGATATACATTTGACCTGGCTAAGGGCCAAGAAGTTTTTGCCACCGGCCGCGGCCGTTGAGGAGGAAATTGAAAATGTCAATTCCACCGGTGGCAGAGAGATATTTGGAATGTTTGGCCTGATTTAAGTTGACCGAAAGGCACTTTTAGTTATTTTTTGTGTTTTTTTTTTAAATAGAATTTTTTTTTTTTGTTCTTGGGTAAGAAATTTATGCAGTTTTTCTATTATGTGTGAATCATCGAGTTGACATTAAGTATGATTTGTATTTTTTTGCTTTTACATAACACAGCATATATAGAAAAAGCATTTTGAGTACGTCTGCCAAAAATTATAAAATGAGAAGAGATTTTGTCTTTTCGAATCGACAAGCCCCACCAAGTTTTGGGAGAGAAATTGAATAAGTTATGGCATAAGGGACAAGGTGTGCTCGATTTATGTAAGAAAACTCATTTTGGGAATGTGTACTTTGGTCATTTGGGTGAGTAACCTTTCATTATGGCATCTAAAATAAGTTCATGGAGTATGACCTAAATAAAGATCGTGCTTAAAAGAAAACTAAGTCTTCTAAAATTTTGATCGATTCGACTAGAAATAATACACTATGAGTTGAAGATCGCATCCTACTAAAGTCAGTTGATCACAGATCATTCCATTAAGTAACCACTTATTATGTGACCCAGAAGAACTATTGAAGATACTTGGATATGACATGCCAATTACGAAGACTAAGATATTTCATCGAAACTTTTGATCGAGTCGAATGAAAATATTGTACTGTCACTTGATTGCGTTGAAGATCACATGTCTCTGACGATTAGTTGATCACCGATCATGTCCATTGAGAAACCATTTATTATATCGTCTGGAAGAATTATTGGAGATCAATGTTTATGACGATTGATGATATATCGTAGACAGTACAAATACTATGTTTTTTGAACTTTTGATCGAAATGACTATATTATACACTGATTACGTTAACGATAAATGACCATACGCCATCTAGAAGACTGAAGATCGTGGAAATTACAAAGAATTTTTCTTGTTGACAGGATCACTTATTATGCGCTAATTATTTATCGATTCTGTGTACCTATGCACTTTCAGTTAAAGATCTCATCCTTCTGATGATTAGTTGATGCCCCATACTGAGAAAATAATCTTTATGACATCTGAAAATATGATGAGGATCATAAGGCATGACATTCAATTAAATATCGTTATACGAAGGGTTTGTCCCTTAAACAGGAACAATTATTTTTGCCAGTATCAACTGTCAGTTGAACGCTTATGAGATCACCGATCATGTCTATTAAACATTTGTTGCATGATCACTTATGAAATACTATCAATCACTTATTTGTTCTTAAAACACCCTCAGGTTATTATTTGACGTATATAAAGTGTAAATATTCAATGAGAAGATTCTATCGAATCGGAATCGAATAAATTTGTTTTTGCATTTGAAAGTCTCTTAGATTTTTTAAAATGTTCATCACAATGAGTAATTTCACATGCAAATTGCTCGTTGTTGTTCCATCGAAGGGATAATTATCGTTGGTTAAGTTTTATTTCTTCTAGAGATCGAAATTTCACGATCGGTCGGTAATTATGCTGATGACGATTTAAGATTTGACAGATGGTATTTGGATATAAGACTGATCGCTTAATAAAGGTTTTTTTTTGAGATATAGAACTTTGAATTGAAATAAAACACAAGAAAGTCGTTTATGGATTTATGTTTAAATATGATTTGGGGCATGTGGCCGCTGCGGCTGGTTCTAATAAAGCCAAGTCTATAGGTCCAATTTTCAACCTTTTTCGAGCATTTGGGGCCGTATGTCGGTAATAACACCACGAATGTTGGCTTCCAAGTCCCATATTCCCAAAGAAAATAATCCAATGGTGTCAAATCATACGATCTTGGTGACCAATTGACAGGTCCATTCCGCTATATTATGCGCTCATTGTTTCCTTCATTAAATCGTAGGGCCGTATTGTTGGAACCACATCTCATCCACATTAGGTTATCATGGCTCTATACCGGTCTGCATTAACGGTAACTGACTCTCGAGCATCATTTCGGAAGAAGTTTGGCCCAATGACTCCACCAGCCCATAGAGCACACCAAACAGTCAGTTTTTGCGGATGTAAAGGCGTCTCAAGGGTCTCATGTGGATTCTCTTCACTCCAAATGCGACAAGTTTGCTTGTTGACGTAGCCATTCAACCAAAAATGAGCCTCATCACTGAACAACATTTTTCAATCTCATTTTCGGCCCATACACCAAAATCACAACGCATTGTATGGTCTCGCGGCTTTAACTCTTGCACAAGCCAAGATCTTTGCGCAAATTCTTCCATAAAGTTGATGGACAAAGCTCCAATTGCTGTGCATGGTGGCGAATCGATTTATTCGGTCATCATCAACACTTTGCTTTACAGCGGCAATTATTTCTTCGGTGCATTGTTCGACGTCTCTGCGGATGCGTATTATCATATAGAGTAAACGTAGTGCGAAAACGATCCATGGTTCACCGAATTAATTGCTCTGATGGACGATTATATCGACCATAAAATGGACGGAGCTTGCGGTAAACTTCGCGAACTGAACCATTATTTTCGAAATAAATTTGCACGATTTGCAAGCGTTGTTAATTCGTCAACCTGTTCATGATGAAATGCCAAACCAAAGTGAACATAAATGACATTAGAGTTGCCAGATTTGACCACAAAATGTCAGTGTTAACTCTATTAGAAAAACCCACTTCTAAAAAAAATATCTTACATACGTATTCTCTGTATACGAACGCCATTTTTATTAATTTGTTTTATAATTTTAATCTTTGCATCTATTTGCGGTCGATGATATTGATTTGCAAATGCGATCGATTCGATCATCGTTCATTGTCAGTAAATCATGCCGATCGTACAACAAACATCGCGATGCTCCATGAACATTGGTGAACAGTGCGAAGTACCACGCCCATAGTTGATCAAATTAACTATAAAACGAAATTATTTAAAAATAATGTCGTAAAGAGAACTATCATCTGATATCAGTGTTATTGTTCATACGCAGTTGTCATATTAAATTACGGATTGCCGATGCCTTCCAGATGTGCAACTCTTCAAATATACCATGTCTATAATTTCTTTCGACTTTTCTCTGAATCGACTTCATCTGATTCGACAACATCTTCTTCTAATTACTTTTTCTCACTGATACTAATTTTTTTAGAGCCCCCTGTGATTTGAAAGGCAATTAAAGTTATAGCCTTTAACTGACACCTTCTTATAGAATTAAACGTCCCTACTACAACCAATTGTTGTAAATTTCTTCCAATCACCCAGCTCCACATGGAACTAATTTAAACTCCGTTCTGACCCCCGAACCCGTACCTCAATTTTTATTCTTAAATCTATTACCACCATCGAGACAGAAAAAAACGTCATCATCTGTGTTCCTCCAAGTGCATCGAAAAATATATTTCTATGGTAGACAAAAAGGCATAAAACAAATTCTTCTCGTTCTGCTCTCTCATGAAAATGATTACTTCCCATTGCGCTTTTATAGTGTTCATCAATTTTATGTGCACTCCATTCACCTCACCCTAGATACACTCTATCTGTGTAGAAACAGCTTGCATATCTATTTCCCTTGGAATATGCTTTTTGGTGTACTAAAAAAAATTAATTTCGATTCCTGTCTTCAGTTTTCGAACTTACCCAATGAAGCATAGTACGCAGTGCGAGAGGCAATATCCATTCAAAGAGTTCGTGTGTAGTTCTACAAGATGCAATAAAACTGATTCTCAGTTCTCAGTTTTTGGTTATAAACAATTAGGGTCTAGAGGAAGGCAAAAAAATAAATCTTCAAAGGGAACATCAAGTTGATCTTATTCCATAATTCCGTCATGCATTATTGCATGACAGCAGACCATTATTACTGAAAGTCAAAAGTCATATCAATAAAGCTACAGGCTTGGAATTTTAAATTGTATTCAGCTTCATAGCAACAACAAGGAACAGAATGCTAAACCTATAAAAACCGCATTGCTTAACTGGCCGAAACTGGTCTAAACATCGGTAATCCGCAGTCTTATATCCATATGAGAACTTATTACTATAGGTTCACATACAAAATGCACGGCAGTTAACGTGTACTTGTTTTTTTTTTTGTTTGATTAGAACAAACCCTCCCTATTTACATTATCCCACTTCGGAGACCTTCAAAAGGTCATTCAAAGAGACGATGGAATATACTACGGTCGTATACCTCGTAATCCTCTAAGTAATCCATTGTTACGGCTAATTAAGTTTATTACGTCCTTTTGTTTGCCAGTCTTGCAGTATTCTTTTGTTCATCGATTTTCCTGCATCAACTCAGTGTCGAGGTGGATATAGTTATTGCCAATTGCATTGTTCATCGTTATAGGATTCGATAGCCAGATGGAAGGCTATGGGGGAGGTAGGATGTTTTTGCTTGGACAATAAGGATGTGCTTCTTCAGTAGTGGTCATATTGATTTTTAGTCCTTTAAAAGGAAGAAAGCACATGAATTGGTTGTAATTGTTCATAAGTGTGAATATGTGATTAACATTAGTTAAGACTGTCCGTTGAGTGATCTTTAGTAATCTGCTGAGGTGATATTATAAATCGAAAATAAGGCCACTTGCACAAACAATGTCAACTTGCATCAACTAACCAGTGGTTAGATGCCTGGAATCCACAAAAAAAAAAAAACTTGGATAATTAGCTAAGCACTGAATATATAAACCCAGGCCTGGGCCTCAATGTATACTGAGGTGCTTTTAACATTCGCTCATGTTTGGTATCATATGCTGAACAAAGTTCAATGATATTAGTTACTTAAGTGGCGCTACAGTCCGAAATGAACCTGGGCCTCAATCAAAATGCCTCTTCAATTAGCCTGGTCCTTACCTAGCTCCCTCCAGTTACGCACTCCAGTTGATTTAGGTCGGCTTCTACTTGTGCGCACCACGAAAGGCGAGGTCTTCCTCTACTGCGTCCGACGTCTGGCTGGGAATCGAAGACTCTGCGAGCCGGGGTTTTGTGTCCATTCGTTCTACATGTCCTAGCCAACTTAAACGGCCAATACGCAGTTTTTGTCCAGGGTCATGTCGCTGTACAGCTCGTATAGTTCTTGGTTGAAACTTCTTCTCCATAGGCCGTCAACGCAAACGGGACCGAAGATTTTCCGAACAATTTTTATCTCAAAACGACCAAGGATTTCTTCATCCGCTTTTGATACGGCCCATGCTTCAGAACAGGACTGAAATGATCATAGGATCTCGTTCGAGTGAGGGCTTTACTACTAAATTCCCTTTTTAACCCGAAGAAACAGCGGTTGGCAAAGGCTATTCTTCGATTGATTTCTGACGAGAAGTTGTTGTCAGAGTTAATAGCGGAGCCGAGGAAGACAAAGTCTCTTACTACCTCAATCTTTATTCCATCGGCTAACTAGTAGAGAGTAAGCACAACGCTTATATCTCTCAGTTATCGTTGAATCAGTTTTACTTAACCCTATGTTTCGGTTTCAGCCCAGTCTAGCCACCAGTATTTGTTTCTATTCAACCTGTTAGTGTTACTCTTATCGAATTCAGATATAATAATGCAGGATCAATATTCCCACCTCGACTCAAAAGGCTAGTAAAGGATCTTTTTATCTGTTACTCTCCTTGCAGCATGGTATATGGTTGGGACATTTGTTGAGTTTAGGTGTAGGTAGCCATATGCATCCAGAAACAAGAATGTTTCAGGCGGAATGTATGTACTTTCTAAGGCATTTCTGAAGTAACCGGGATTCGGATAACTAATCCAGAGGTCAATTAATAACGAGCAAAGTGATTCCTTATAAGGTTTAGTATGACATTATCCATTCTAGACACACCAGAAGCATTCCGTAGGCATTTATTTGAAATGTAATGCCTAAAGTCGGAAAGTGCAATCCTATAAATCTGCATGCAGGCTCTGAGACATTTGCGCTCGAAAAATCGGAGCTTTTCCATACATGATAGTTTAATTTTCCACTACACTGGGATAGAATAAACCAACTTTGGACGAACGTATGCTTGGTAACAAATGATCCTCACATCCGATCGCAGCTTTTTGAAGGCCGATCTTGCCTTGTCTTATTGAATATTTAGGGGCTAATTAAAATATAAAAACTTGTCCAAATGAACACTTATATATTTTACAACGGTCTTCGACTCGATCCAAAGACCATTTGAACTCTTTATTATAAGGTTTCTCCAGTTGCGTCTTAAATCTGAATTACCCCTCTTATTGGGGTGCGGAACAGTATGCTTCAAATTTCGTTTAATTTATTTTAAGTTTCCATTCGGAGCAGAAATCTTTAAACCTATTAAACCGGCTTTGAATTTGAGTTTGGATGTCTTCAATTGTCGAGCCGCTTCCATTGAGTGTAGAATCGTCGGCAAATTTTAGCGAATCATCGAGTACCCTAAGTATATCAGAAATGTAGATATTGGAAAGATGTGGGGCAGTTACTGATCCCTGCGGAAGACCATTTGGGACTTTAAAAATTTCAGCTGTCGAGTATTCTCTATCTGTTACGACAAATATCTTTCCGTGTATAATGGTTGCTATCATATTTGTAAGATGAGGAAGACATTCTTATCGAATAAGTTTATAAATTGATCCGTTGATCCAAATTGTGTCAAAGGCTTTTTCGATATCTACCAGAGAAGATTCCTTGTATTTTGAAGTAAAGGCGTGCAAGTGAATCTGTACAGCTTCTTCCCAAGCATTAGCAATTTAGTTCCCTCCCTCCTTATCCGTCCTTCTTAATCACAAAATGATCCCTCGTGTATTAGAGTAAAGTTGTCCTAGTTAACAGTAAATGTTCAATTGCTCTCTAACTGTCAATTCTCCAATTGCCATCTGACTGCTTATAACTTTTAAAGCGCAATTACATATCTCATTTTTGATAAGAGTCGTTGGCGTAATAGATTTTCTTATTTTCCACTGTGCTTACATAAAAAAAATGGAAAAGATTTTCTAGATCACTGTACGTATAATATTTCGCTAGCATTTTTGAGTAAAACTGTACAAGTGATTGCCAAATTGTCCAATTTCTTTCCAACTGCTTATAACTTTAAATGTGCAATTATAACTTCAAGCTAATGTCAATTGGCCAACTGCCTGACAATCGCTTACAACTTTTAAATTCCGTTTACAGCTCCAATTTAATGTCAATTTTCTACTTTTTTTTAATAAAAATCGTTGGCGCACTTATTTATCTTCTTCCTCAATGTGCTTATCTACACTAGAAAATAAAAAATAGATTTTCCAATGCATTTACAATAATTTCCTCAATTTTTTTTTTGATTAAAGCTTTGCAAGAAAGTGTCAATTTTCCAATTCCTTACCAATTGCTTACAACTTTAAAAGTTCAATTATATATCTCCATACTTGACCAAAATATGATGCCATCGAGTAATTTAGAAAACTTGTCCTAGTAAATGTAATTATCCATTTGGCCTCTAAGTGCTTACAACTTTAAAAGTTCAATTACGTGTCTTCCTTTTAATGTGAATCGTCGGCGCACTAATTTGTCTTGTTTACCAATGTGCTTACATAAGAAAAAACTAAAATAAATTTTACTGTATGCACAGTATTTCCATCAAGCTTTTACGAATAGTTGCAAGAGTAACTGTCGTTTGCTTGGTTGCGTCCCTTATAACTTTTATAGTAAAATTATTGAATTGTTGACTTACTATTTTTTTTTTTTTAAATATTTGCTAACATAATTATTTTTAAACATCGATCCTCTTGATTTACTTTAAACTATACAAGGTGGATATTTGTTTGACGGCTGGTAAAAATTTGAATTATAAACCTGCCTCAAAATACATTTTGTAAAATAAACACTTGTCTTGTCCGATTTGTTTATTTTTTATACGTTTTGCTTTATACGGACTATTTTATGACACTCAAGTATCTCAGTGCACCTTATAATCTCTTAGGCTGCCTCCTAATTCACCTAAAAAAATTAAACCGATAAAAATACTTCTTCGGCTTCCCTTCACAAAAATGTCCGTCACGGCACTGAGAAATTGTCAAATTGCATCAGAATTGTTAAGTGCTTACAATTTTCTGTATTATTTTGACAAATGTGGCCCACCCTGACTTTCTTTTGCAATAATTTGTCTAATTCAGCATGGTGCTTACATGGAATCATCTTGACCACGATGCGTGCGGTTTTTAAAGGATAGCGAGAGTAGCATATGACAAGCTGCACAAATTGTTTATTTTTCTTAATGCTTAAATCTTCTTAGTAAAAATTATTCAAATACATCGACGGTTTCAAATGCTGCAAACTTTTTATTATCAGTTCCATAATCTTAGATCACTTTTACATGATAAGACTCAATTGATAGGTTTTACTGCAAATTTGAAAAAAAATCAGGGCTATAGCGAATAAATTCTCCCGTGAAACTGTTTCCATTCAGCAATCTGATTTACATAGCTGACAAGAGAAAAATTCCCGGGAAAATATATTTGTGATAGGCCTGAATATCTGACAGTAAATGCCCATGCAGGACCGTCAGTGAAAAGAAAATCGTAAGTGCGGATTCACATCCGAAATTAAGTTTACCCCTATCGAGGTATCCGTTCGGAAGAAATTTTTTTCCGGAATTATGCGAAATCAGAGAATTTTCTACCGAGGTATCCGATCCGATAAGCGTTTCGGATATATTTTTCGACAAAATGTAACGCACATCGGCGATATGCGTTAAGTCGACCATTTGTGACAGCTATGCGTTGAATTTCCTTCGAAATTTTTCGACGAAGAATTGCTGCGGAATCAAACGAAAGCGGTTGTATGCATTTTTATTTTGTTCCGCAACGGATACCTCGAAAGGAAATTGAGTTCCGATTTGATCTGGCTTTAGTTTCGGAGATTGTTCCGAACGGATACCTCGATAGGGGTGAATACATATTTTTTGCTTACCATGCTTAGTACTCAATATAGAAATTTTACTTATATTGTACCAGTGCTTGTAACTTTTTTAAATTACTTGCACAGTTTTCAACAAGCTGGAATGTTTTTGAAATAAAATCTCATATTACTCAGTGTGCTTACATGAAAAACTTTAAAAACCGATTTTTTTATGTAGAGATGTGCAAATAAAGAAAAATTGTCAATTGATTGATTTTTAAAATTTTTCTTTTACGCTAATAACTTCAAATGCTCAGTTCAACAATTTCCATTCATTTCGAAATATCTGTGCAATAATTGATCTTATTCCCCACCGCTTACATTATTCTCAGCAAGCAAAATTTATTCTTAGAGATTTTTGTTGGTTTAAAATCAATTATAAAAATCCAGGGCAGGGCCACAACCATATGTTTCGTATCATTAAACATGTTCCACATAAAAACAACTCGCAAGTTTAAAATCTCAAAAAGGGAGAGAAGACGAACTGCGTTATAAAAATAAATAAAAAACGCAAACTCAAAGCCCAAGACGATTTATGTACAAAACTCAATCAAGAAGCAAATTTTTGAAATTGGGTATGAGTGCGCGCCAGCTTACTTGAGTCCGAGATGCATTGGCCTGCTGCATATCAGACGTACCACAGAGCTCTTCACTCTCAAGTGCATTCAGCCTTTTTGAAATCGAACTTTTGATTAAGTGCCCATATAACATGGCATTGGTCATGTGATTAAGTAGAAAAATGATTCTCAGACATGCAAACGAATCCACACCCTAAATTGTGTGTGTGCGCACCATACCAGATAACACCATACCGAATTCAATGAGGGATCGATCGATGGGATTACAAAAATCTCCCACCGAATTTTGGTATATTCCCGCGGGAAAAAAGGGGAACAACTTGAGAGAATTTACTTCAGAAATTGAGTTATTCGGAATTCGAATATTTTGATTAGCTTTCCTGGAACACAAATCCCACATATTTGTGTAGCCACCCTCGAGTATGATCGTCTGATCGGATTCGAACAAGTGAACCAAAAAGAAGATCCCTTTGAAGTGTTGTTATTATAGAACGTTTAGGAATGATCCTCCCGCCTTCATATGCACACATCACTTATGGATAGTTTGTTGTGCTCTCCAGGGAGCAAACAGTTTTTGGGTTGTGAAGGGTGTGGGGATCTCCCCCTCTCGTTGTACGCGACAAGATACTTGTCACCGAATAATATCATTTGTTAAAAAACCCCTCGACAACTCAGCCTCTATAACAGATATTTGTTTCGGTTTTTTAATTGCTCGAGAGGGCGCGATAATTTGTGTGTCTCCTTGTCTTACAATTGAAATGGGCAAACGCTTTGAGTGTTGTGGCACTTCAAAGTCGAGGAGATGTCTTCAGGTTGGATTTGAATTTGCGACAATGGACTTTCTATTTGCAGGCTAAATACGCAAAGATGAAAGTCATTACTTAATTGTGGATACCTGAAAGGCAGCTGTCAACATTCGTTCGTGAAGTCTTGCATGAAGTTTGATTGTGGATCGCAAAGTCCATTGACATTGTTATTGGCAAATAAAAAAAATGTTTTCTAAGATTTGACCCGTATATTAATGTTGTTGTTATTTGTGTGATCGTTATTTTTATTTGCTTTGGAAACAAATGTGTCTTAATCCGTTTAAAAATAGTGAATCCTTGTATAAAGCTGGATCTAGTTGGTTTATTTTTAAAAGTCATTTCATTTGACTGAATTTCTTTGAAGTAGAGAGTTCTTTTCCTGTCCCTAATGGCCTCTCTGTAAACTCAAAATTTCCTATGTACTCAATTCTTTGTTGAGATACCAACCTGCGGCTTATTCTCAGCTGCTGCTATAGGAGAATACTTGAGTAATACTGTTTTCATAGCAACATGACAACTGAGTTTTAAAATATCTGACATTTAAAGCCCATACATGGTCTTATACCCTGCTTTTTCATTCATTTGAAAAGCAGGGTATAGCAAGAGAAAAGCAGGGTGAAGTTATATTTTTGCCACAAAGAATGGAACCTTCTCTTAACACTCCTATTGGTTTTGTCACAAAAGTGAAAAAAAGCAGTAACATCAGGTAAAAAGTGAAGTAAACAATTTTTCAAATGAAGAGCGATCTTCTCTTTGACCCTTTTCCTTAAAGTGTCAGGGCAAAGAGCTTCTTTATAACAGTTGTTAACTTATTGAAAATGCCAATGTCTGCTTGAAATTGTCCACAATGTTTTGCGTAGGCCGTTTGGCCGATATGACAAGGAGCTCTTGCCTGGATTAAATCTGTTATCATGTCTGGGAATAGCTCTAAATGTTTTTGAATCGATTGCAGATCGAAATCCATGGATGATCCAAATGAGCGCCTCATCCGCGACTGGTTAAAAAGATGTTTGGAAGTTAAAATGCATGATAAATCTATGCCATTGTAGTAAGTGCTACACACGTCTCATTATTTGGCATTCAGGCTGACGAAACCCGTTGTATTTTGAAAGAGATATGGTTATAAAGACTTGATTGTTATTTTATTTTATATTTTTATTTCCCAGCTCTTCATTACTGTACGCGATTAAAAGTGTTTTCCAAAAAAGTCCTATTAGAGATTTTTTTCCGGAGCTAACTTCCAACCATGCGAAGATAGCTCTTCTAGTTCTCTTCTTCTGAATGAATAGTGCTGATTCACTGAAAAGGTCATTGAATGGGAATACCATTGATATACCTCCACTGCCTTATGTAACCGCTCTACCTTATTCATCCCTCAAAAACATAATACACCCACGAACCCAAATAATTTTGAATGTCATCTTTCTTCGCTCCAATGACTTGCTACTCACAGCAGGGGTCAATGGGTGTGCTATTCCTTTCCGTCATTCGTCGATATCTTCCCCGATGTGGGTAATTTTCTTTTATATAAAAATCCATTGAGGCGGAAATATACTACCTTACCATTGATGATATCCTTGAGCATTCGTTAAAAGTCGCTCAATCGTTCAAGAGCACTCTACTGATAACCACCATTTCCTCTTGCTGGAAAATCCCATTCAAAGTCGGACTAGCCTGATTTGTGAACGCATTTTGAATCTCTTCTCGTGCAAATAACTGATAAACAAAAGTAATCCCAAGTAGGTGAACATTCGCTCGATTGGTTGTAAACAGATGTATCTAATTAGCAAATAATCTTTATTGTGATAACAAGCAGCGATAAGCTGCAATGTATGTCACTTGTGTAAAGTCGATGGGACTGAACATTTCAATGAGCTATTCTCTTCCTATCTGCATGTTTATTGCTTATGGTACTCCATAAAACTAGCTAACTCTACAAAGTGTCTTTTCATCTAACTAACTCTGTCTCTTTCTTCTTTTTTTTCTTATTTTAGGACCGAAATCCCGACGTGGCATGACAGAATTCTCAACAGCAAACGAAAACCAAAAATCACATTTGCCTCAGCTTAATCATAACTCATCCCATCATCATAATCATCATCTCCACCATAATCATCATCAAACGAAACCGCCATTAACCCTTCCAACAACACCACATTCCCCAAATCAACATCAACAACATCAGCAACAGCAACACCAACAACAACATACTCATTACAAACGCCCACTAACAAGTCCTAACAATTCGCCATTTAATCATTACTACGGTCATGGCTTTCCGCTGCATCATCCAAACAGTCCGCTGCAACAACACCCACTACAACAACATCATCATCCCTTTGGTCTGTCATCAGCAAATCCCTACCTCAATGATTTGCTCCTCAGCGACGATGAACTAACCGACGAATGCCTAAAGAAAAACGTCCAAATCGTCCTGAACAATTTGGACCGCTACAACAACGCACTGCGTAGCATCATATTGAATGAACAAGGCATTAGCAATCACAGTAGCAGTAGCTATAGCAGCTTTAATAATAATTTGAGCAACATCAGCAGCAACATTATGGCTGGCAACATGGTTACCACCCCGGAATCCGACTACAATAGCAATGCGACAACTCCGCATCATCACTTCAACCATTTGGTAGGTTTGACTGGTATCATCGGGGGTAATGGTGGTGGTGGTGGTAATGTTGCTCATGGTGGTGGTCCCTTAAATTGCTCCATAGCTTCTTCGCACGATTTTACTCATGACAATTCCGATTACCAGTGGTTCCTCGATTACGGCTATCGAGATGGGGTAACGCATCAAAGTGTCCTCTCGTCGCTGTCTGCCTCCTACCATGGTATCGGTGAGCTATCATACTATGAGGATTTGGCGAAGAACATTGACGCTAATCTGGCCGAGGTTGATATGGAGAGTTTCCGGGCGGAAGATATACACTCGCTGCTGTCGCACATTCCGTCGTATCAGCATCATAACAAGGACGACGACAAGATTGAGAATTCTATCTGCAAGTCAGAGCTGTTGTTCTCGCCGGTGAAGGAGTCACACATCAGTATAGATTCGCTCGATTTGGATGCGTATCCGGATGACGGTGATATTATACTGACATGCAAGGCGAACAAGGACAACTATACCATTGCCTTCGAGGGCAGTGTCCTTTATTCGGATGAAAGTTTCTATGGTAAGTGTTCTTTGTCCGTCGTCTCTTTGTGTTGAAAAAAGTGTGCTTTCACTTTCACTCAAGTTTTATTAATCCATGTTCACAACTCCTTTCTCTTTGTCCTTTGTGTGTACAGCGGAACCAAACGAAATAACGATGAAGAACAAACAGAACTTCATCAATCTGCATAGTAACTTGGACGACATCGTTAAGAGGAAATCATTAGAAGTCTCCATGTCTCGGTCGGATCATGCATTCACCACATGGAGCAAACTGAAGAAGAGCAGCACATCTCAACTGCAGAGGTAAGTGTTGTCGTCTTTTCGTTTTCCTATACAATACACCATGCTCTCTGACCAATTGAGTGCATCTGTGGGGATAGTAATTATATTCCACAATGGACGTGGCTTTAGTGTTGTGGTTCGCCTTCAATTGGTCGTAGAGCAGCGAGAGTGCAGTCGTCAATGAATAAATTGGACAAAGTTTCCGTTCCGTGTGGAATGGCGTAGAATACGGTTTTGCCAGTTATTACTCTTTGGGGTCATTTCAATTGATTTCAATTTGCTGGAGGAATTATGAAATGAGGACGATGTCGGGCCCGCTGAATGAGTGTTATCATATGAAAGGCAGCCCAAAGCCAGTCCCATGACTATATAGTGCAGCAACTTTATGGTGTGTAATATGTTTGGTCATTGTTTTTGATTTGAGGGCTAATTTTGGATTCGATGATGTAATTCCGTTGGAATTGGAATTGGAAAAGGATTTTTCGAATGGTCTATCCATTCGACGGGGAGTGCACCTCGAGGGAGTGGTGTCGATGGAAATGATATTTGTTCGGTGATTGATGCGTTGAACTTTGGTGTTTTTATGCACTGATGTTGAAGTATGTCAAACAAATCTATTGTGAGTTGGGAATTGTTGCTCATCTACGTCATCGACGCTCATGGCACGCGAAAAGCCATTTCCGATCACTATATAAAGCGTTCGTGTTGAATGGAACATTTAATTTAATCATGTTATCGAACGTTTTCTCTTTACTACAAAACTATTAATGGGAAGCATGTAAGACCTGCCAACATGCAGATTCTAATTACATTCAATACACTTGAAATTTAATTTGAAAACAGGCAAAACGCTTCCGATATCTTTTAAAACGTACACCATATGAGATCCTTTGATGCATGTTTACTGCTCATCGTATGTTTGCATTTGATCAAGTTATCGAATCGTTGACATAAATCCACACAACTGTTGTAGTCCTCTCGATACAATCTTTTCATGTACTCTTCTCGTCTCCGTGATAAAATGAGTAGTTATGTAGAAAAGGTGGCACGAAGAACTAATATTTACCAAAAATGTTAACCGCATACAAGTACAAACCGCCCAATCGCAGAAATTCGCTAAAGACAAGCCACCAAATAAGTTGAATGCAAATACCAAGTGTCGGTATTCTTATTAGGGAAAGAAGATCTGATATAGGTCTGAGTTTTAAAATGATAATCCCTTAACAATGATCGCAGCCTTGACTAACTTACTTCTTTACTTACTTGATAGGCGCTTCAGTCCAATATGAACACGGGCCTCAACCAACATGCCTCTCCTTATTCCTTTAACACAAACGGGACTAAAGGTATTTCGAAGAATGTTTCTCTCAAAATGGGGACCAAGGATTTCTTTATCCGCTTTGATAAAGTCAAATATTAACGCAGTGGATCAAGACTGGGTGATCACCGTCCGAAGGGTATTGCATTAAGGGTATTGCATTAAGCGCTCCCTATCTCAAAATTTAAACAAAACAAAGTATGTGTGGGTTATCATCGAATTTTGTTATTCGTTTGAAAGACCTATCAATGCCATTAGGCATGGAATATAAGATCGGTCAATGTGGCTTGTCTGCGTGGCGCGCATCCAAAATGCCAAATTTTTCACGACTCTGGCGCATTAATCAGGCTGAATTTGACCGATACAATGGGTTTTGAAGGCCGCTGTGGTTCGTTGCTTATTTGCAAAGACTTGCGACTACAGAAAACCCCACTGAAAAAATTATAACGGGGTCTAATCGCACCATGCCATGACCATTACCTTGAATCGCTCGTGCAGGATTTTCAATTTGGCGTGAGATTTAAAGTACGTAGCGCTGTCCTGTTGAAACTATAATGTCATTAGCAAGTTGTGGTCTGCGAATTCTTGCGAGCGACGCGAAATCGACTGCCGGATTCTCTTACACACTCTCAGTGACAGTGGCACTATTTTCGTCAGATCTTTCGTTTCGTCGAAGTACGGATGGTTAATCGTTTACTGAACAAGTGGACTCAAATTTGTCCACCACACTGAGATTATGGCGACCGTCAAATGGGCATAGCGCACGGAACGTCGCCCGAATAGAACAACCATTTTGATAAAACAGTCTTAACATTTGCACGCGTTGTGGAAAAGTCCATCCATGGTGATTTGGCAAAACAGGCTGAATAAATTACAACCAATTTAACAGATCTAACTTCCACAGTATGCCCAACGGCTCAACGATCAAAGTTCCGAAAATCAGTTTCATTCGAAATTTATTTTCGTTTCGTAGTTTAATTGCCACGCCGACGTAGCTATTACTACGTGATGGCAAGCATTGCATCTTCGAAGCCAAATTTCCTTGGACCTTTCAAAAGTGGGGAGCCAATTTTATCGGTTTTTGACTGTCTGCTTTGAATATATCGGGTCCAAATTCGAAACGGGTGTTCTTAAAGCTGGCAAATGATTTTCAGTCCTATCGCGGATTAATGTTCCCGGAGTTTTTTTCTTGTCAGCAAGGTAAATCAGATTGCTGAATGGGAACAGTTTCCCGGGAAAATGTATTCGCGAGAGGCCTGTGTATGTTTGCAATTCTTTTTGGGAGAAATAAATATGCTGCCCTAATGGTCATGTTTTACATTATGGACGAAGTTTATTGTGTTTCTGCAGTGTCAGTCAAGCCGCTGTTAAGACATGTATCGGTTTTTTTTGGGGTATAGAAATTCGAAATGAAATAAAATACAAGAAAATCGTTTTAATGTCCATCAATTTGGCTTTATTGGAAGGATACTTTTATGACATTAATGTTCAATTATGATTTCGGGCATGTGGCCGCCGGCTGGTTCGAGTAAAGCCAAGGTAGAGGTCCAATTTGTAACCACTTTTTCGACCACTTAGGGCCATATCGGCAATAACGCCAGGAATGTTGGCTCCCAAGTCCCCTAACGTTTCTGGTTTGTTGGCGTAGACGAACGACTTCACATATCCCCAAAGAAATTAATCCAATGGTGTCAAATCAGGTGGAAAATTGAAAGATCCATTCCGCAAAATTATGCACTCATTGAATGTTTCCTTCAATAAATCGATTGTGACGTGCGCTGTGTGGCATGTAGCGCCATCTTGTTGGAGCCACATGTCATCCACATTCATGCAACAAAATAGTCGGTTATCATGGCTCTATACCGGTCTCCATTAACTGACTCTCGAGCATCATTTCGGAAGATGTATGGCCCAGTGACTCCACCAGCCCACCAAACAGTCAGTTTTTGTGGATGAATTGGCATCTCAAGGGTCTCATGTGGATTCTCTTCACTCCAAATGCGGCAATTTTGCTTTTCAACCAAAAATGAGCCTCATCACAAAATTTTGCGATGAAAATCAGCATCGAGATCAACATCATTTTCAGCAAATACACCAAAATCGCGACGCATAGACCATTATTATGCATGTGGTCTGGAATCACTCTTCTCTCACAGATCTAGCTTGCACCATTTTGCCATTGTTCTGCTTATGAATGAAATCGTTTCTTAAATAGCCTTACCTGTGGCGTTTGTGAACTAGAGTCGCGTTGGTTTATTTCCATATGCATAAGCAATTTTCGTACCTCTCTGCTATTTTCGCCAGATAAAACTGTAACTCTTAAAGCATTGTAATCCATTCTTGAAATTGGTTCACCTACCATCTCTGTTATCCATTCTTGACATATTTACAAAGCATTTACTTCGTGTAAGGTGATGCAACTCAAATGTCATTGCTATTCAAAAACAAGCATTGCTGGAACTATTCAATCATCGTTACAGTGATTTTAGTGGTCTGTCTTTCAGGTCTTTGAACTTCGATTTCCAGTTGCGTTCATGAAATCCGACATCTTACTATGACTCTGCCTGATTGCATGTGGGGGAGGAGTCATCACCTCACACTTCGATTATTCATTTAAGTTCGCAGATTAATAAACGCGGACAAAACCAGATGACATTGAAATTCTTTACATGGTTATGCATATGCATATGTAAAATCGAGTGGTTTCTCGAGCAGTGCGCTGTACTTGAGAGTGTCAACTGAAATTGAAACTGAGGCTGATTGCATCTGCTTTCCTCGTTACCGGTGATAATTGCATTTTAATGGTTCAATTGAATCGATAACATTCGACAACTTGTATAATATAATCTTTCTATCGACTTGATGATGATGTTTCATGAAGGTCTTCGAATGTTATCTGAGAACTAAGACTTTCTTTGGCCGATACAGCTATGAATCACATTGAAGAAGATGTGCCCTGTAAATAGTCATTGTTCTTCATAATATTCTCTGTTAAAAAAGCTGACTTTCCCTGTCTTCTGCAATCTACGCGGTAAATCTCATCCATTTTCCTTGCACCCACAGCCGTGTACCATAACATCATAATTCATTCGTTCCCTATTTTCAGGTATCCATCCGGCAATAACAACACATCTGTAAATATTGTAATGCGCCACGCACCACACTGCAACGTGCGAAAAAGTTCGAGCTTGCCTAATCTGCGACTGAAAAAGGATACCAGCCAACAGCAGTTGAATGTGTCGCAAGCACTCAGCACTTCCACCGTATGTCAACAAATACACACCAACCATCCATCACTTTACTAATCTCTTCTCACTCCTTCCAGATTGAATCGTGTAAATCAAGAAATCTTCTTCCAATGTGCCAGATGCCAATTTCCACAACATCAGCCGGCAGTCCTATCCACTTTTCGCCCAGCAATAGTCATCATGCCTCGTCGCACATCGACTTAACCGGTACGAACTCCGGTTCGGCCACATCGGCGACAAACAACACACAAACCCTCAAGCAAGCGAATGCCAATCAGCCGGCCTTCAATCTAGTCAAACTGTTTATCAAGCAGAAGAGCAGCTGCTCCAGCGATACCACATGCATGGACGTATCCTCGGGATGTTGGCCATCCAGCGAGGGTAGCTCTTCGTTGGAGCAACGCATACGCAAGAAGAGCATGAACGACTCGGGCAAGGGATCGGCACTGAGCCGTCACGACGAGGAAGAGGACCCAGCCGATTCCAGCTACCAGCTAGACAGCCTGGACATTTGTGATAAAGAGAGAAATGAGACCGGAACAACAGCAACAACAACACCTGTGAGAAGGGTTAAAAACGATTTGTACAGGGAGGTGTTTGATACGTCGGCCGCATCGCCACCGACATCGCCGGCACATAGAAAAATCCAACCGCTCAAAAATCCCCAAGTCATCAATCTGACCAGCAACCAGCAACAACAACAGCAGCACAACAATCAACTGAATAATAATAACAATTCCTCATCGGAAGCTAGTCGCACGTCGGAGAACCTCACACAGGTGTACAATGATAGGCGAAGTCAGCGCATGAAGATCTCCGCCGAGATGATCACCCGATCGATGCAGACATCGGCGCGTGATCGACTCAAGTTTGTGCCGCCATCGTTTCTAGCAAAGCTGAACAATTTGGGCGAAGAGAACCAGGCACCGATCTATGTGATTTACCCGAACTATGCTCTGCCGGATCTGGGCTTTGTGAAGACGAACACAGCCGAGGTAATATTTACACCGTTCAACTACAAGAACGCCGGCGGAGTGAAGAAGCGACCCAACTCGAACTCGATTAGTGAGGATGAGATTCTGAAAAATGTCGACTACAAGCATGTGGTCGATTGGAAATCACTGGCAACTCTGCTGCCCGCTGAGTATCGCAGACGATTGAAACACATTCCAGAGGTCGACGTAGTGGATCTCGAGGCGGAGTGCTCGATGAAGCCGCTATTTTGTATGACGCCGCCGATCAGGCGGACTAACAATCGGGCGAATGTCTGTGATTGTGCTCAGTATTTCCAAATGACAGAACCTGGATCAGGGGTCACCGGAGCTGCGGCCTGTACGTCCAGCTCTGGATCTAGTCAGCCTCCAAGCTCGGGCTATCGTGGCTCGTCCACTCTACTAACCGATTCTGAGTTTGATAACCCCCGGAAAGCTGAGGATTCCGATCCGTTAAAGAACATGTACGTGTATCAGTACGATAACAATCGCATGGATGGTGGCGGACTTGAAGAGCGGTCTTCCGCTCGAACACCTCGTGGTATTCTTCGAAAGAATCCCAGCCGACTGACCTCTGGCGTGCGCACCAAGCGATCGAGTTTGATCGAAGATCAGAATAACTCAAACATGCGGAATTTGGAGAAGCGCCGCAGTCTACAGGAGCCTGGTACGTATTTCTCGTCAAACGATGATCTACAGAACCCTCTCACCGAGGACTATCTCGCCGAAATGGAGGAGTACTACGATGAGCTCCATTCAAACCTGAAATTGACCCAAGGCAGCCACCGTTTGTCGCGCAAGGATATGGATGCGCGTGCACGTGCCGAAAACTTCCTCGCCAACGTGCCAAAATCCGAACTCAAGTATTACGCAGAGATCGCCAATATTTTGGAATCCGTCGAGGAGAACCACAATCCGGCGGAGCTCTATAACGCGGCCGAACTGAAAAAGGAAGTCAGTCGAGCTCTGAGTCAGAAGAAGGTCTCCTTCAACCAAAAGCACGAGGGCAACAATTTACTCGGACTGACGGGTCAGAATGCGCAGCGATTTACAACACCACCCAATTCGCCTAACATTTCGATGGCTGGTTTGCGCTTGAATAGCGGTGGTGTAGTCGGCTCAGCACATCGCAGCAGCAGTAACAACAGCAAAAGTAGTGAACAAGAACTGAACAAGATCTCCAGCCATCGCTTCAAGCGTTTGCAGATTCAATGGGAGCTGCTGAGCAAGGATTCAAGTATGATGCTTAAAGACTTGGCGTGTGAGCAAGAAACTAAAAGTGGCGGATCCACCCCAACATCGGCGAATGCAGCCCACAAATCAAGGATACCGCGACCAGTCAGCTACCCGGCGGGAAAGTAAGTTTGTTTTTGAATTGGAATTTCGTTTAATTGCGTTCATGCACTTGCACATTCTTTGAATGATTTATTTTGCCCCCGTTATGTACTTTTTTTCTCATTTCAACATTTTTTTCTCTTCTCCTTCTTATTTTTCTTTTTATGTTATGTTCTCTCGTCTGTTTTTCGGTTGGATTTTGTTTGTCCGAACACTTTTGAAAAACTTCACCAAAATTTGAAATAAAATAGGAAACTCAATATTGCTAGTCCTAAATCTCCTTCTTCTCACCTCAGAGTGATACAGGATCCAAAGAGTTTACGATCACCAAGTCGTATTGTACCGCCGAAGAGGTATAGCATACCAATGACATCGCCAGCGGTATCCACAGCGCATCATCAACAGGCACCGGGTCCAACAACACCAATACCAGCACCACGAGCACGCACTCCAAGCAGTCGAACAGTACCAACAACACCGGGCTACGCCCATAGTGGAAGCAATACCACACCAAACACGCCCAAACGGAGAGTACAGTCACCTAGGTAAGTTTGGAGTTTTTTTTTTATTATTATGTGTGGACAAAGCTTTTGATTAGACCTGAGGACGAAGTAAGTAGTATGCTAGGTTAAATTGGTTGGTGGATAGTATCCTCGGTTGTTTTGTATTCACTGCAACCTCTGCAAAGTTTTGATGACAAAGATTGTCATGCAGACGATGCATTTTCAATTTACGATTTCCGGAGTATGTTGTGTACAGGAAGTGTCCACAAGCTTCAAAACAGATCTCCTGTTGATTGATTATGAAGTTATGAAGTGGTGGGTATCACTCTGGATGTTGCACAGGTGGGGAGGAAATTCTAGCCTTGGGGTCACACAGTAGTTGGGTGAACTGTTCTTTGTTTCTTGCTGTAGAGATTCTTTATTCTCAATAAATCAACAAATTCGATGGGTTTGCTTATAACTATCATCTTGTAGTATTGTCAACATGTAAAACCTTGCCATCTCTGAAAAGTCTAAAATATCGTGTTTGTGCATCTTGTACAACTAAAAGTAGCTGAGGGATAGTTTTAAAGACCAGCGTAGTGGACTGTCCCAGTGAGTTGGTTCGACAACACCGATGAATTCTTTCTGAAAAGGAAGAGGGGCATTAGCAAGAACATCACACAAGTGAGCGCACAATATTTGCATGTGTAACACATAATTGTAAGCAAACACAGTCTTATGGAACATTGGAACATTTACCAACGTTTGAAAAATTATTTACTAGCATGTCAATTTGCTTTGCCGTAACTGACCTATTCTGCTCTAGCGAGGTATCCGTAATCCGTCGGAACGGGCAATTTTCCGTAACGCATACTTCGTCGGAGGTTCAAATTTAATTCGAGGTATGTGTCATCGGAAAAAAAACACTTGACTACAATTCGTAATTCGTATTGGAAAAATTGCACTTGGCTGTCAAAAATTGCACAAAAAATGCACTTGAACGCACTTTAACGCAAAATGTCGAAGAAATATTCCGAACAGCTTTTTGGAAGAATACATCGAAGCTAAAATCCTCCGAATCGTTCAAAATCGGAGAATATTCCGCTCCGATGGATACCTCACTAGGGCAGATTAACAAAAAAGTATCTGTACGAGGTTGTAATCATGCCTCAACCGATTGAACCTCATGTTTGTTGGTGGGACGGGTGAGGAGGGTGCATAGTTTGAGAACCATAGGAGAGCAATTTTTCATCCAAAATTAAGTGGATGAAGAGGTGTACTCTACCACGCCTGCATGTGTTGCTGACAGTTGTGACATTAAAAAAAGACGGCGGCTAATTCTGTGTCGATCGAATAAAATAAACAAAAACCAAGAATTTAAAAAAAAAACAAACTATTCACCACTGCCTCCAGTTGCGCACTCCAAGTTGGTTGAGGTCGGTTTTTACTTGTGCGCGCCACTTAAGGCGAGGTCTTACTCTACTGCGTCCGACATCTGGCTGGGAATCGAAGACTCTGCGAGCCGGAGTATTGGTGTACATTTCCTAGCCATCTTTTACTTACAATGCGGAGTTTTTTTTTGACAAGGGGCATGTCGCTAAGTCAACTATCTTTAATACTCATTCAACCACCACACGAGGTTCTCCTGTTGTGACCTACTCCGACCGTCCCAATCGGACACACTCCTGCTGAACCGCAGGCGCTCTCCTCCGCCCTGAGCGGCGACGTCTCGGTCGTATAGGAGCCGCCTATCCACAGTTCGTCGGAAGACGTGGTAGATTAGCGGAACCGCCGATCTATCATGTATCAGCCCTCGACTATCCAAATATAGGAAAGCTTCGGGCGGAATAAAGCCGCTTAAACGCGCGCTCTCAAAATATTAATCGTTGGGATAGAAGGCCCCAAAGATGAGGCTATTGTTCGAAGCCATCGCTCTTGCAGCGTGAAACCGAATGAGTTTCACCAGAAAATTGTCTATTCTGTTTATGTTGGACCCGTTCTATAGGACCTGGTTGGAATAGTATTTTGTGTAGTCAGATACTGGTGTTCTGTGAATTCCAAGGCAGCTCCTCAGACACTGCCTCTCAAACACCCGTATCTTTTCCATTTGAGATGGGGCAACGTTGAACTACACCGGGCACCCATAGGCAGTCATCGGCCTAATGAGGGCCATGTAGCAAATCGCTTTCACCCTGCTGTCAAGACGACTCCTATAAAACAATCGTCTTGTCAGGACAAATGCTCCCATAGCTCTCGCCAGAGCAGCATCTACATGTCTTCTGAAATATGGATACTGATCTAACCAGATGCCAAGGTACTTTACTACACTTTTACTCGTCAGAGGCTGTCCGTTTGGTCCAACGATCACCAGCTTTCGCCAGTTCTTTCTCGTATCCCTAGAGGCCCTAGACAACGTTGTCCTAAACAGGATAGTTTCTGATTTCTGAAAGTTGATTTTCAACTTCCAGTCATCACAATATCTCTGGATCTTGTCGAAGTCCCGCTGCAAAAGAGTTCGAATGACTTCGACAGTAGAGGATGTTCTGTACGCGATAAGATCGTCCTCATACGCAATTGCCTGAGTAAGACTACCTATCATATCACTGGTGTAAATGCTGAAGAGAATCGGCGAGTTTACCGCTCTCTGTTGCAGACCATTCTTAATGAAAAATTCTGTGATAGAAGTTACATTGTCACTTTTGACAACAAACGTTCTACCAGTCAGCATGTCATGAAGCATATATAGCAGTGGTTTACTTATGCCAAGTCTGGTCAGCTTTAGATAGAGGCCCTCTAACCATACGGTGTCAAAAGCCTTCTCTAAATCAACCAGACATGCACCCGTGCACGTGTTTTTTGGCCATTGTATATCAGAGACGAGTTTGGAGGCGGCATGTATACAGTCATGTCCAGCCTTGAAACCAAACTGGTTCTCTGGTATAATATTATTGCCCTCAGACCACTTGAACAGTGCTCGATTGAGAATCTTTTCGAAAACCCATTGTATATCAGAGACGAGTTTGGAGGCGGCATGTATACAGTCATGTCCAGCCTTGAAACCAAACTGGTTCTCTGGTATAATATTATTGCCCTCAGACCACTTGAACAGTGCTCGATTGAGAATCTTTTCGAAAACCCTGCTGATACTCGGAAGGAGACTTATCGACCGGAAAATCGCCGGATTGGAGTTGTCCTTTCCCTTTTTCGGGAGAGGATGAACCACCGCCGTCTTCCAACGTACTGGATAATATGCATTATTCAGCGCGTTGTTGAACAGCGTGGCGTAAATGTCCACAGCTTCAGGTGGTAAGTGTCGCAGTACAATGTTGGATATACCATCGACTCCCGCTTTTTTCTTTTTCTTAATGGAATCGAAGATGATCTGGAGTTCCACCTTCGAAATTAACAGGGGACTAGACCCACTTCGCTCGGCGACTATGGCGTTTGCCAAGTTTTCGTCATCAAACCTGGTGAAACCACGGTTCTCAGATCGCCATTGCTTTATGTCATTTTATTTTATCTACCCCAGCCGATGGCCTCAGTCGCCAGTGCTGTTACGTGTCTGTAGTTGTGATGTCCAATGTCCTATTTTATCTACATATAATGGGTGATCCATTTCGAGGTTCCCTACTTTTTTAAAGAAAAAAAAAACACAGAAAATTCAAATTTAATGGAGAATGTTTATTATCATTTGAAAGAACATTCTTTGGCATTTATTTTTTGAAGATTATGTTTATCAAATGTTGGACGTTGCTACGTCGCAGATGGTCCATCCGTTGAGTCCAATTTTCGATCACTCGTTCGAGCATTTCGACTGGTAACTGACGAATGACACGCGTGTTGCTTTCCTCCAAGGCCTGAATCGAAGCGGCTTTGTCGGCATAAGCTTTTGACTTTACTTATCTCCACAGGAAAAAGTCTAACGGTGTGATATCACACGATCTTGGTGGCCAATCGACCGGCCCAAAACGTGAAATTATGTGCTCACCGAAATGTTCTCTCAATAAGTCCATTGATTGATGCGATGTGTGGGAAGTGGCGCCGTCTTGCTGAAACCAAATGTCGCCGAGATCACGAGCTTCAATTTCAGGCATCAAATAGTCGGTTATCATGGCACGATAACGGTCGCCATTGACGGTTACGTTCGCACCGGCATAATTTTTAAAGAAATATGGACCGATGATTCCACCGGCCCACAAACCACACCAAACCGTTGTTTTTTCTGGATGAAGTGGCAGTTCTTCAATCTCTTCAGGTTGCTCTTCGTCCCAAATGGGGCAATTTTGTTTGTTTACATACCCATTGAGCCAGAAATGGGCCTCATCGCTAAACAAAATTTGCCTCGAAAACGTCGGATCTTCTTGGAACTTTTCAAGAGCCCATAGAGCGAAGCGATGTCGCTTGGGAAGGTCGAGCGGCTTCAGTTGTTGCACAAGCTGTATTTTGTACGCTTTCAATTTAAGATCTTGACGTAAAATGCGCCAAGTCGTTCCATACGTCAGCCCTAATTGCTGCGAACGGCGCCGAATCGACTCTCTACGGTCTTCGTGTACACTCTCAGCTACGGCCGCTATATTTTCCAATAATGAATGCTGGGTCTCAAAAAGGGTGATGGTGTTGCGAATAGTACGCTCAGTAGGCCGATTATGTTGACCATAAGTTGAGCGAAGTGCACGAAACACATTCCTCACAGAACGTGAATTTTCATAATAAAGTTGAACAATTTGTAAACGTTGTTCACGCGTAAGTCTTTCCATTATGAAATGTCAAACAATACTAAACAAAAATAACATGACAGCATGACACGACTCACACGTGATCTGTCAAAAAAGGCTATTGAAAAAAGTATCTCTACTTGGATCACCCGTTATATATGTATATATAGAAGTTACCTTTTAAACAAAATTAAAATTTATGCTGTTACCTTACTTTATTTTTTCTAATTTATATTTATCTCCATTTTCAGAACAATACCACGGGTTCGATAAAGTTCTCCTCCCAAATACCGATTAAAACAGATCAAAGCAACAACAAAAATGTCAGGTGACAGACATAGAAAGAAAATGAAAAACTCAAGAATTTCATGGAAAAAAAGAAAAAATTATGAACAACAATTTAAATTTACTATACAAAGTGAATGAAGTAATTTACAACAAAAGCTAAACAAATATTTTATATAATTTAAATGAGCAGTTGTCATGTGTTAGGATAGAAACAAAGTTTATTTTGCTACACAAATGATTTCCTTTTTGTTTTCGCTTTTTATATCTTATTTCCTTTTTGTTGTCTTTCCTTAATTTTCAGTGTTAAATAATAATAATAATAAAATTAGAAAAGGAACACAAAAATCATTAATAGTCATTTTGATTTGATACAGTATATATATATATAAAAAATAAAATATTAAACAAAGCGCATGAAGATATTATATTCAAGAAAACAAAATTAAACGTCAAATAAAAACATGATTATTATTTAAAAATAGACGAGAGAGAACTCACAAAGTAATTGTATTTTTTTATTACTATTCTTATTATAATTAAATTAAATAAAAAAGATAAACTATTCTAGTGTGTAAAAGAAAAATATAAATAAAACAAAAAATGTATTTAAATGTAACAAAGAAAACAAAAAAAAAATAACACGGATTTTCTTTTGTTTAATTCATTTATTTCAATGACAACTATGTGCATACACATTTTAAAATACGGATGGATTTTATTTAATTTTTATTAATGCCAATTTATATATATTTTTTAAAAAGTACCCCTTAACTGAAAGAAGATAACGAGATAAAAACAATCAAATTATATAATTAGAAAAAAAAAACATAAGAAGTTTAAAACTATAATATTGGAAATTTGTATTGATAACGTGGATTGGGTCAAAATATTGAATTTAAAAAAAAAAACAAAAACTAAAAAAAAACGATTATTCAAGTTCAGTCTTATAAATACTTTTAAATGAATTAATGAAAGTGATGGTGGATTTAATTTGATTATAATTTATATTTTACTCGAAGACAAACGTAATGAGAATTGCAGAAGATAGATATAAACAAAAAAAAATAATTAAAAAAAAAACGCAAAACAATAAACATTTTTTTGAAATATAATTTCATGATTTTTTTTTATTTTTTTTTATTCTTTTCTCCTTATTCAGTTTTGTGATGCCCTTTGGTTATATTATGGTGTTGAAGATATTTGATAAAATGGAGCGTAGCAGATGATTGCATTGAAATCGGCTACCATCAGCAATACAATTTGTTATCAAAGATGTTACACATTGCAAAGCTGTGAATTTTTACAATATGGTGAGACTAACATTTGTTAGATTCGTCTTCTCAGCCTCTCTGCTAGAAGCGAGCTACAGATTTGTTTGTATGTATCGTGAAGGGAATTCACTATTATTATAAGCTCCGATGTAAGAAAACTGTTGTTTGATAGAAACGGTATCCCACTTGCGAATGGTGATTTCCATTGAATCAAATCTCAGCTCAGGCACAAAATCTCTGAGGCATCTGTAAATGGAACACACATATTCTATTCTTTAGCGATCCACTACCGAAAGTACAAGGTGGGCCAAAAGAAGTCATCCGATGTTGTTTGGCATTCAGAATATCGGTTGTGGCTCGCGCAGTGTGTAACGTTGCTCCGTCCTGTTGGAACCACATGTCCTCCGGTCCTAATTCGTCTAATCGCGGCAAAAAAAATTCGATTAACATGGCACTATAGCACGCACCGTCCACTGTTGTTGTTTGACCAGCGGCGTTCTAGAAAAAAAAGGCCCGACGACTCCTACTGCGTGAACAGCGCACGATGAAGTAACTTTGAGCGGGTATAATGGCTCCTCCTGCATTATTCGTTGATTTTTGGTGCCCCAGAAGCGATAGTTTTGCTTGTTCACGTTCTCGCTGAGGTGGAAATGAGCCTCATCGCTCATTATGATTTTGATAGAAAAATCGTCCACTTCGATTATTCCGCATTCTTGGGGAGTGTATTGCTCCATGGCTTGTTCATTTCTATTCTTCACCTGTCCAGTCCAAATGTCAAAATAGATTTGACATTGGCGGCAATTTGCCAAAATAAGAGCACCTTCCAATAGGGTGATCTCATATCGCCCAACTTGAAGTTTGTTTCTTAAATTTTCTCAGGTCTGCGCTACACTCATTCTGTAGAACGGGTGCAGGCCCTCTTAAATACAATTTTAAGTAGTCACCGAATGTTCATAAACGTCAGACAAAAATTAGAAATGACCGCGAAAGAAGTTGTGCTCAATCTTAATTGTGCATTAATAACAAAGGAGAAGAATGGATCAACCTTTTTAATGTCCTCTACAATGACTTTTTTTCTTTTTCCCAGAAACTATCAGAATTCTTTTATGAATTATTAGCTTAGTTTTCGTCACATTCCACAGTGCAGCTTCTTCTTCACTTAAAAAAAGATAAATGTTATTTGAAAATACATTTTATTGAGAAATTTCCAATCAAACTTTTATTTTCGCACTTAAAGTTTGTTTTCTTTATATCCTGCGCTTTCTGCAGTCAAAAAAAATTTGGATGCACAACAGCACAATATGCCAGATGCTGATGAGACTTATGGCGTTTATGAACATATCTGACGTTTATGAACCCGTATTACAAAGATCTTAGTTAGGCAGACGTTTATGAAAACACCCAATGCTTGCAAATGCTTATTGACTGTGATTTTCTAGACATTGATGGAAATGCGTCTTCTGTTAGTTTGTTCCATTATTTGCTTATTCTGTAAGAAACATTATTTTGGTATTGCGTTGTTCGTGTCGTTGTTAGATGAATAGAATAGTATATCTGTGCCTGTTGTTAAAATACAACTAGTCTAGGGATGATTTCTCTAAGCTCTTCTGAACATCTGCCGTTTTAATTAGTGTTATCGGGAATTATTTTCCCCAGGAAAATTTTCGCCTTCAGCAATCAATTTACATTGCTGAATGGGAAAAATTTCTGATAACCATAATTATCTACAACAAGATAGAGCTTCTTTCTTCGCTGTACCAAACGTTGCAGCTTCGAAGTTAGAGATGAATTTTGTATCAAGCCGATTGCACGTCTTTAGATAGAATTAAATTAATTCAGTCAATGTTTGGAGGACGAACTCCAAACATGAGAAGAGTTTTCTAGACTGGTGGTACTTGGGCTCTGTAAAGAAGAATTAGCTGGGTTGATGTAAAATACCCCTTATCTCTGAAAATGTAACTTATTTTGGACTCTACTCATTTCGAAATAGAGGTAGGTGTTCATGCCATGGCATTCGGATGTCTAGCAGATGTTTAATGATTATTATGATCTGACGACTGAATTCCAAGACGCAATACTTCTGCATTACTGCTGAAGCATGTGTCCTACTCATTTCGAAATAGAGGTAGGTGTTCATGCCATGGCATTCGGATGTCTAGCAGATGTTTAATGATTATTATGATCTGACGACTGAATTCCAAGACGCAATACTTCTGCATTACTGCTGAAGCATGTGTCCTAAAACGTGAACGAATTACTATGAAACAATTCTAAAACGTATTTTGAACGCATCAAGTAAGTTCACTTGAAAAAAAAAAAAACAGAGCATCGTGAATGATTATGATGCTAACGATATTTTGACATTTCTGTTTGAACCGAAAGAATATGCTTGAACGTGTTTGCATTGTACGAAGCAACATTGTTTATTAGGCTGTTCAAAAGTATGGTTGTAACTAATTCTTTGGTGTCTAAAACATTTTACGATAGTTCGCATCAAAGTCGTTGCAAAAAGCAGTGTACATTCACAAAGCACCTATTTTTAAATGTTTTACTTCAGCCTTTTTCACATTTCGATTTGAGTTATTCTGGACTTGTTCTCATATGTAAATGTTGTATACTGCCAAAAATTATATAGCTATACAGAGGACGCACTAGTTCTATGGCGGGTTGTACTGGCAGAGCCCACCATATTATTTGAATCTCGTTTCTCATGTGTGCACGTGCACACTGCCGCCCCGTCATATGAAGCTGGCAAGCAATAGTTTCTGTTTTTTGATCTCAATGCGTCATCTATATGGCTTTAAAGCTTTGATACTGCCTTTTCTTTAAGTAGAATTGAACTAGGTTTACCTCTCCCCTTTGTATAATCTTTTGCATCTCTGGTGTGCAGGCAACAGGGGCAATAAGCATGTCGTTTGAGTTAGCCACTGATTAAGTACAGGGGCCATATATTATAAAACGAATATCGTTTAAATCAATTCGTTCTCGTTGAAATTCAATTATATAAAACAAGTATCGTTCTAGGTTTTACGATACTGGTGGTTTCTTACGACTGGCGTTTGGCTGTGTTTAAAAAAAAAGTGGGTTAAAAAACCCATTTGATCGTTATTTTCGAGACCCATAGTGCCGATCGCTTATTAAACTTTTATTTTCTAAATAATCGACAATCCCGGCATTAACTGTTATTGTCAATTATTTTTGAAAGTATAGATAGAAAAGCAATGAGCCTAAAGTTTCCAGGCATGCATTTTCATCCTTTTTGTGATTCAAACGGATTCGATAAATTTTCCATCATTTTATGATCTGAAATATAAAAAATCCCACCAAGTTCGGGTGCGCATTTTAGATGTAAAATGGTGGAATTCCTTCAGGTCCAGTTCCTTTTTGCAGTAAAACCTGTTCAGGATCCGTCTTATTTTCGAAGTCGAAATTTCACTTCAGCCATCCTTGAGGATCTATTGTTATTGGCACCAGCATGTTCCGACATTCTAGTAAATCGGTCGGTCTTTAATGTTTGTTTTGTAACTAGCGAATCATCAGATCTGATTAAGGGTGGGAATGAAGAGCGACTAAAATTATTTCGGGTTATCGGGAATGGACATTATGGGCAATTCCAAAAGTAGTCAATAATTAGGGTTATCGGGAATTCTTTTTCCCACGAAATTTTTCCTATTCAGCAATCAATTAACAGCGCTGAATGGGAAAAATTCCGTGGGAAAAAGAATTCCCGATAACCCCTATTGATTACTTTTGGAATCGCCCAAAATGTCCATGAGCCTCCAGGACTTGTCAGAAGTTTGTAAGTTACTCTTTCGTTGTAACCATTATTTGTGTCATCTACTGTTTGGTTGGCTATGATTTGCTGGGTAATGGAAACTAACTTCTTTCCAGTTGGATCTGCCCGCCAATGTTTAAATTGCCTATTTTTTGCCTTTACAACTTGATCGCATCGCTTATTGCACTGAACCACAGTTTGTTAGATCCTGTATTTATTTTTAAAGTGATGAACGAATAGTTCCATACCAAGAAGATGTAATGTATGGTGATCAATATGAGTGTGTTCACGTCTTATTACAGAACCCATTTCAAAAATCATTGTTTTCGAATTCTGACTTTCGTAATTTGCTAATTATTGAAGTTTGGTATTGTGTATACTTTACAGCAGTGGTCGATAATCAGAGGGCCTAAAATTGTTATTCGTCATTCATGTTTTTTTGGTTGCTAAGGTATTTTCTTTAATTTTTTTTTAATTGAAGAGTATATGAGGAAGTCCAAAGCATTACCCAAGTCTCATAAAAAAGTTGATAAAATGCTGAAGGACATAATTTTAACGTTATTGATCCGTATGACAATTTTGGGATACATGTCCTTTAGAAATAAAATCAATCTTCACTATCGACAAACACCGACATAATCGATCGACACTCACAAGGGCAATGTCTCCTTTTTTTGGTGTCGATCATTATTCGCCTCTATACATGTCTATTGATTTTGGTTTTGTGAAAGCCAATTGAGGGACTCAGCGGAGGGATGGTTAGTGCTACCTAAGTGATTTTTCTCTGGCCCTCCTCTCGTGATGATCTGACAAGTCATCCGACTAGTATCAACTGTCCAGAAAAGCTTATATTAAACTTGCCGTTCGAGTCGGCATAAAACAAGAGGTCCCGCATCGTGCAAAAAGTACACGCGCACACATGAATTGTTGAGAGAAAGCTCGGCCTTGGGTACGTCTGGGTGAGTCTGAGAAAACGCTACAACAAGTAAGTGAGATAATTTTAGGTGCTTTCACGTATATTTAACAGATTCTAACTGATTTTTACTTATTGTCATTCCTCCGTGAGCAAAAATTAATAAAAAATAGAGCTTATGAGAAAGTTCAGTAAATCAGTAAAATTATTTCGAAAATTCTGTAAACTGTAAGTTGGTATCAGAAAGTAACAGATCGCTTGTTTTATCTTTATGTGTTTTATGTTATTTGTCCTTTAGAAGGCAAATTTACCTAATCGCGTCCCGTACTATTTGTAATATTTCTGCAAAATACGGGAATGTACCTTTTATTGTGTAGAAATTCCTGAAATTCCCGATAGAGTTGTGTGTGAATTGACCTTTTTTCGATGTTTAGCTTCAATCCGGGTCCCTGTCGGTCAATTACCATGAATTCCAGACGTTCTTTTAGCATCTAACAAAACGTTCTGTCAAGGGTTCTGAATAGGGAGGAATTGGCTGTTTTTTTTCTTTTTGGCGCTCCTCGTGATGTCTTTTGGACGCGGTATTTTCGGAGGAATATTGTTTTTTATCCCAATCTGTGGTCGGGATACGTTGGATACGGGCAGTTATTTTGGTAAGATAGTTCAGAGTAAAGTAGATGGTATACCCCTCGCTTTTGCCCGTTTCCAAAACCAATGTCTTTTCCAATGGCACGGATGCGCATTAAGCCATAAAGGCATAACCTATTTGGGCCCATTCATCCACTATGTTTGGACCAGGTTTACATAAAGTCCTTACGTTCGCGGCGGTGATAGTGCCAGGAGAGGATAACAATATGCTGGACCAGGTTCCTACCTTACCACAGGTCCCTACTTAGGCCAGAACAAGTTTTCCCAAAATTATTTTTTCTTTAACTTGGTAGTTCTTCCTGGGGTCGAATTACCACATCATCTAACGAGTGAGTGAAATGCACACGTTATCGAATGATCGAGTAACTAAATTGGGATTTTAAATTGTACGTATTGTACAAGCACAATTCTGCTACATTGAGGTTTGATGGCTGGCAAATATATTGCTTTTTTGTAAGTGTTATGAAAATAAATTCGCGCATATGAAAATCATCTTCCTATTCAGAAGATGGACATTGTAAGTTCATTTACCGAAAACGTTTGGTAATTATTTCTTTTTACAAATTAAATTTAAATTTTACTGAAACATATTTCTTAACTTAAACTTATTACAATTTTGTTAAAAGGTTCAGAGTGGATAAGAGTGCATTCTTGTTCATAAGGGAGCAACTTAATATAACAAAATTAAAATATCTTACAGTTTTTCTCACAAAAATGCATCACTCGACACAACAAACCCTTACGTATGAAAATATGCTCGATCACTGATGACAGAATACTAAAATTCGATATTCGATACTTGAATCTCGTGTGCGATCATACCAAATCAACATTTCTCAGCCACTTATGACTCGATAATTTATGTGGTAATTCGACCCCTGAGGTGCTAGAATGTTTTTTTTCAGGATTGTAATCGATTTTTTGGTTTTGTATTTTTATATTATTTTAGATCATTTGTCCTTTTTGTCTTTTTACACATAAAAGTAGAGAAGTTTAAAGTCGGTACACCTACACAGAAATCCGCATTGTGCAGGGTAGGCGGGGCAATCCGGAGGTTGACTGGTGTCCGGATACTCCGTTAGCGACTGAGCATTTATTAGGGCCCTCATCCTGGACAATTATCGGTACGGGTCGTTTAACAATTCAACACAGCCCTTTTGTTATTTTTGGTCCGCTGCTTATATTGTATATTTCTACCAGCTTAGAAACACACAGGGGCCTCTATCCGCTGCCTGAGGATGCGCCCGATGGGGGAATAACAAAACCCAACATTTCATTGGATACGTTATCTATAGACCAATTAATTTAACAGCTTCGTTAAGTCATCGGACACAACAGCCTACGTAAGGCATAATTTTAAATTATTAGTAGCATATATTATCTTCCTTAAACTATGGATGAAAACACAACTTTCAAAAGTTGCGTACAAGTTGAGCTTGGCACCAATTGATCTGCTTTTAAATTCAAAACCAATAAATAGCCTATGATTGTATATCAATGTCATACTGACCACATGATTCTATCCAATGATTGCTTAGATATGTTGCTCTACGCACATTTGAAGATGTACGATGATGAACGATACGCAGTTATTCTAAATGTGTCATTATCATCATTCAATCCAATTAAGAACAATCATCCATATTTTTCGCAAGCTTTCTTGTGTTGTCGCAAAACCTTCAAAGTTAATATTGAAAAGTGAGCTCCTCTTATTTTTAAGCATTTAGACACAGAAATATCTTAATTGTATAGCTTTATTTAACCCACCACGAGATAGACTTACTTAATCAAAACGTCAGGACCAACAGCATACAATACATGATTTAAGAAACAAAACAGTTTTGTCTTCACCCAATTAAATTACCTGATCTTTCAAGCAAAATGAGAAAAAAAATTGCTTTTTAAAAAAAATCTATAATAATAAAAAAAAAACAATTTAACACAACAAAACGCTTTATACTAAAAAAATAATTTGCCTTCAAATAACAATCCACTTTGAGCAACCCGAAAATGACGTTTTCATTGCAAAGTGCGATAGCTTTCTAAAAAAAAATAAAACAAATTATAGGTATATACAATATTTAAATTTATTTATTGGTTAACATTTAATTACCTAATATATAAAATTTTCTTGTTTTTTATTATGTATTTTATATACTCGGAATGCATATGGAAGAATGGACTATACAAACAAAAAAATAACAAAAAAGTAAATTAAAGTAATTGGAATTTATATAAGAGTTATACTGGTAATTATTTAAATGTCATATATTATAAACATTAAAAAGAATAAATTATATAAAATTATACATATATTATATTGGAACAGAAACACACAAAAAAGAAAAATTATTCAATATATGTATACGAATAAAAATCTTCAATTGTTATTCACCCATACGCTCTCCATATCATATTTATGAAGTTTTATGTTTTTTTCTTCAAATTTAATTTTAATAAACACAAAAAAATGTAATGCTCTATAACAAGAAAAAAAAAAAATACTAATTTGATAGAAAGACAATTTACGTAACAATATTTATATAAATGAATATCATTTAAGAGACTGTATATAGGTATGCTGAATAACATTTTTTAAGTTTTATCTAACATGAGAGAAATAAAGAAACTTTACTAAATAAAAATAAAACTAAGTAAATAAAAAACACAACAAAAAATAAAAACAAAATATGATTTGTTGCTTTTTATTAAATCAAATCGATTATAATAAGAATATGAGAATATAATATTATTTATCATATTATTATGGAATACAAAAATCTAATATAATAACGATTATATTAAAATAAAAACTTATAAAAATATATTATAGTGTAATTTATTTAAGAGATTTGACTGATTTATATAATGTTGGTTGTGCCTTTTTAAACTACTGATTCTTAGGAATAGATAGGTATGATACGATGAAGACTTGCTTAATTCGAAATGGCAACTGGAGGCATAACTTATTTAAAATATATATCGTCACCTGAATGCAATAAATATGTACCTTCACTTTCTACACTTTTGAGAAATCTGAAAAAAAGTTTTGGTTCTTTCTAAACGACTTTTTGAAAACATATTTCCGACCTATTTTTATTTATATCCGACGAAATATTCTTATAACAATCCAGAAATACTGTGAAAAAACTTAAAGTCGAAAGACAGCAATCACAAGAGACTGTCAAGACCTTCGCGCAATTCGTTTCCCTTAACCTCTCGATTAACACCATACCACCAGCACCGAATGTCGAAGAACAGCGGCAACGATGCCAACAAGTTATTAGATCAGCCGCAACTGACGTGCTAGGTTTCTCGCGTCCACCAGCAAGAAACCACTGGTTTGATGTGGAATACCGACAGATGCTCGCAGCCAAGAACGAGGAGTACAATGCTATGCTGCAGGTCTAGACGAGAGCTGCCGTTGAGCTATATAGGCAGTGAAGAACACATGCTTTTCAGAAAGAAGAAAAAAGAGCAAGAAAAAAGCGCGATCGAGGATATAGAGAGGTGCCACTCCAGGAACGATGTTCGCAAGTTTTACCAAAGTGTAAAACTTCGAAGTCAAGGATACAAGGTTAGAACAGAATACTTTCGAACATGAACAAGGAAATATCGTAGTTGAGACACAGTCGATGCTGAGGATATGGATGAACCACTTCTGCAGATGTTCGGCGATGACGAACAACATTCCGCTGTCAGGCAGAACGGACCATTCAATATTGCTAACAACAGCGAAAACTGCCAACCACCCGACCTGAGTGAAGTGAGGATAGCAATATCTAAACACAAGCTTAATAAGGCTGCCGGAAATGACGGGCGTCCCGCTGAGCTTTATAAAGCCGGTGAGATGCCTTGGTAAGTAACATCCACAAAACTCATAAGCCAAATCTGGTCGGAAGAAAGTTTGCCTGAAGAATGGAACTTCAGCATCGTTTGCCCGATCCACAAAAAAAGGAGACCCTCTAAACTGCGCCAACTACAGAGGCATAATTCTCCTCAACATCGCCTTCAAGATCCTATCTGCTGTAATATGTCACACCTCAAACCATTTACCAAAAACCTGATCGGCCCTTATCAGTGTGGTCTTAGGCCAGAAAAGTCCACAACCGATCAAATTTTCACACTTCGGCAGATCCTGTAAAAAACCCAAGAAGTCCAAATAGATACCCACCACCTATTCATCGATTTCAAAGCCGCATACGACAGCATTCATAGAGACGAGCTATACAGAGCCATGTCTAGTTTTGGTATACCGCCCAAACTCGTCCGTTTGTGTAGGATGACGATGGAGAATTCTCGCTGCTCCATCAGGGTCAGAAACGACCTCACTGACACATTCGATACCAAAAAAAGGATTTAGGCAAGGTGATGCGCTGGCATGTGACTTCTTCAATCTGATTCTTGAGAGGCACAATTTTCCAAAAATCTGTACAACTAAATGCATACGCCGACGATATTGACATCATTGGAAGGACTCAACGTGATGTCATAGCCACGTTTGCTAGTATAGAGAAGGAAGCGGAAAAAATGGGTTTAGCAGTAAATGAGGGCAAGACGAAGTATATGCTGTCAACACGGATGGACACACAACATCGACGTATTGGACAGAACGTCACCATTGACAGATATAACTTTGAGGAAGTACGGATCTATCTCGGCTCCGCTATGAACTCTGACAATAACATCTCGCCAGAAATTAAACGAAGAATTACTCTTACCAACCGCTGTTTCTTCGGGCTAAGAAGGCAATTTAGTAGTAAAGCCCCCACTCAAACAACTAAGGATATCCTATTAAGACCCTGATCAGCCCAGTCAGCTACGAAGCTGAAGCATGGCCAATATCAAAACCGGATGAAGAAATCCTTGGTCGATTTGAGAGGAAAATTCTTCGAAAAATCTTCGGTCCCGTTTGCGTTGACGGGCTATGGAGACGAAGATTCAACCAAGAACTATACGAGCTGTACAGTGACATGCCCCTGGTCAAAAAACTCCGCATTGGAAGTTTAAGATGGCTAGGACATGTAGAACGAATGGACACCAATACTACGGATCGCAGAGTCTTCGATTCCCAGCCAGACTTCGGACGCAGTAGAGGAAGACCTCGCTTTAAGTGGCGCGCGCACATGTAGAAACCGACCTCAACCAACTTGGAGTGCGCAACTGGAGGCAGTAAGCTAAGGATCGGGCTAATTGGAGAGGCATGTTGGTTCATGTCCAGATTAATTCCGGACTGTGGCGCCACTTAAGTAAGTAAGTATATCCGACAAAGCTACAAGTTATCTTTCTTACCTTAAGCTGAAGGAGACTCGAAGAAATGATGACATTCCTCATGTGCTAGAAAAGGCCTCAAGAGATCACTTCGTAAGGAGCATTCACCAAGAAATTAACCAAATATGGTCGAAGGAAATTATGGGAGAAAGGAACCTCAACATCGTTTGTTCGATCCACAAAAAAAGAGACTCTCTGAACTACGCATACAATACTTACAAGATCCTGTCGACAGTAATTTGTAAACGCCTGAAATCCTCGAAAAACTAAACGTTTCTCTTTCAGTGCATGTTTAGGACAGGAATTCCAAATCAATACCAAAATTTATTATAGAGACGAAATTTGCAGAGCTAAATATGTTCAATTCACACTCTAGGGCGGTTACGATACTTAAATATGATGAAGATAAGTTGATAAATTGTTATGTGATTCCTTTAGAATTGTTACTTTAGATGATCGTCCGAAAATCCCCACATATTACAAGAGTTCAATCTTCCCTTAATCTGGGAACCTATAAGAATACGTCAAAGGTCAAAGACACTGAGACATTTTTGCGCAGACTTAATCATGCTTGTGGGTACAGAGAAGGAATCGGTAAAATCAGGTTCAGCAGTCAATGAGGGCAAGAACAAGTATGCTGCCAACAAAATTGAAGCGAATGTCACAATTTCAACTTGGAGTTAGTAAATGAGTTCGTCTTTCTCGGCTCCGCTTTTTAGTTGACAACTACAGCTCTCCATAAAACAAACAGAAGAATATTATTGCGCGCTACCGTTTCTTCGGGCTGATTTACGCCACTGAAAAATTAAGTGCATAAAAAGTCCCTTTGGTGGACTGTAAAGACGTCTTTCATAGTGTATGAAAGACGATTTTTTATTTTTTTATCGATCTTAAAAGTCTTCATTTTCAAATGTCAAAGTGACATCAGCTTTTATTTGGTTTATATAAAAGTTAATCCAAGCTAAAAACTAACATAAACTGCTTAAACCAAACTTAAATACAGGGCGTCCGCCGGGAAGGTATACTTCTTTGTCTTGCCGCCATTTTGGTAAACATTAGTCTTGGCAGTTCATATTTGGCAGTCGTGAAGTAGACACGTGGCAAATTTATTATGGAAAAATATTCGATAAACCAACATGTTTTAATCGTTAAAACATTGCATCAGAATCAACCACCGATAATTGTGACGTTGAGAAAGTCACGTGAAATTTCTGGGCGAAACAACGTGCAAACAAAACGCACTATTTATCGTGTAGTGAATGATTTCGAAGAAAGAGGGTCTGTAGCTGATAGGCCCAAACATGGACCACAACGTACTGCGAAATCGGCTGAAAACATTACTGCTGCTCAAGGAGAACAATCCATCAACCTCAATTCGACGCCGTGCTCAGGAACTAGGTCTTCAAAAAACAACTTTGGCCACAATTTTGCACAAGGATTTGCATTTGTTTCCATTTAAGATTCAGTTGATACAAGTGCTTTTTTCACAAGACCATTCACGCCGCCGTACATATGCCAAGGGGTGTAACAGCTAGCCCATGACAACCCCGATTTTCATGAAAAAAAAAAATAAGAATGAGTGACGGGACACATTTTCATTTGAATGGATATGTGAACAAACAGAATAGTAGGTTCTGGGCAATGGAAAACTCCCAAATTATTCATCAGTCACCTTTGCATCTATTAAAAGTTACAGTCTGGTGTGCAATTTGGTCAGGAGGAATCATTGGACCTTACTTCTTTGAAAATGAAAACGGGGTAACGGTAACTGTGAACGGGGAACGATGTCGTGATATGATTGAAAACTTTTAAACGCCACAACTGCATGCATTGGGCTTGATTAACATGTGGTATGAACAAAACGATGCCACATCGCATAGAGCCAGAATTACAATGGAATTACTGCGAGACCTCTTTCCACAACAAGTCATTTCAAGAAATGCTGATATTGATTGACCTCCACGTTCGGCTGTTTTGACTGCTCCGGACTTCCGGAAAAGCAAGGCTTATGCGAACAAACCAGAAACTCCTGAGCAATTCAAACAAAATATGAAATACCTCGTGATATGTGTGAGAATGTGTTCAAAACACCTCGCATTTGTGAGACTAACAGAGGCGGACATTTACCTGATATTGTATTCCATACATAATTGCCGACATTAAATAAAACATTTATCAATATAAGATCCATTCTCTTTCCTTTAATCAAAAATTATAAACAAACAAAGTAGTATACCTTCCCGGCGGACACCCTGTATAAACAGAGTGGCAAACACTCGATGCCAAATGCCCGGATTGGTCAACAAACTAATAAATTGCGTCGTTGAGATCTTCGACATTGAAGCCATTTAAGCTGCCTAAAAGCAACCGATCGGGAGCCTGTCAGCGGTTTTACGTGATGGCTGGGCAAGCCTTTAAAGACCCCCTTATACAGAATTAAAAAAAAGGAGTGGACTGCAAGTCCGCAAAGTCCTGAGGGAGTGCAGAAATATTTTCATTATTAACATTCAGCCGCCAAAATTCCGTTTGCTGTCTTTTCGTATCAATTTTATCGTGATGTTAAATCGCAGTGCTAAAGCGTAATAGCTCTGGAGCATTGCCGACGTATCCGTCGCGGATCAGCCTATTGTCCCTCAATCTACCTGAACAGAGCTCTATGGACTAAATTTTCGAATTCTTTTTTATATTCTGCAGAAAACTTATTCACCGAAGATTAGCAGGTTTTGTTGTGTCCTTGTCCTTTTTGGAGATAGGATATACCACCGACGGTATCCAATGCACCGGATAGTGTGAAATATTCAGTGCATTGTTAAACAGGGTGGTGAAAATATCGACCGCTTCTATTTGCGTCTCAATGTAACGTTTCTGATACCAGTCTCCTCCGAAGACTTTTTATTTTTCAGTGATCCGAAGATGTCCGGGATTTCACTTTTTATACAAACAGCATCAACGTGTTGACGACTATGCGTAATTTGAGTGAATTTCATAATTGAATAGGCGTTTTTAACATCCTGTAGCTTATGACGGTCAGCAAGAGAAATAACGGGTGATCCAAGTAGAGATACTTTTTTCAATAGCCTTTTTTGACAGATCACGTGTGAGTCGTGTCATGCTGTCTTGTTATTTTTGTTTAGTACTGTTTGGCATTTCATAATGGAAAGACTTACGCGTGAACAACATTTACAAATTGTTCAACTTTATTATGAAAATTCACGTTCTGTGAGGAATGTGTTTCGTGCACTTCGCTCAACTTATGGTCAACATAATCGACCTACTGAGCGTACTATTCGCAACACCATCACCCATTTTGAGACCCAGCACTCATTATTGGATAATATTCGACCGAATAGACCACGTCCAGCACGCTGTGAAGAAAATATAGCGGCCCTAGCTGAGAGTGTACACGAAGACCGTAAAGAGTCGATTCGACGCCGTTCGCAGAAACTCGGACTGACGTATGGAACGACTTGGCGCATTTTACGTCAAGATCTTAAATTGAAAGCGTACAAAATACAGCTTGTGCAACAACTGAAGCCGCTCGACCTTCCCAAGCGACATCGCTTCGCTCTATGGGCTCTTGAAAAGTTCCAAGAAGATCCGACGTTTTCGAGGCAAATTTTGTTTAGGGATGAGGCCCATTTCTGGCTCAATGGGTATGTAAACAAACAAAATTGCCGCATTTGGGACGAAGAGCAACCTGAAGAGATTGAAGAACTGCCACTTCATCCAGAAAAAACAACGGTTTGGTGTGGTTTGTGGGCCGGTGGAATCATCGGTCCATATTTCTTTAAAAATTATGCCGGTGCGAACGTAACCGTCAATGGCGACCGTTATCGTGCCATGATAACCGACTATTTGATGCCTGAAATTGAAGCTCGTGATCTCGGCGACATTTGGTTTCAGCAAGACGGCGCCACTTCCCACACATCGCATCAATCAATGGACTTATTGAGAGAACATTTCGGTGAGCACATAATTTCACGTTTTCGGCCGGTCGATTGGCCACCAAGATCGTGTGATATCACACCGTTAGAATTTTTTCTGTGGGGATATTTAAAGTCAAAAACTTATGCCGACAACCCGCTTCGATTCAGGCCTTGGAGGAAAACATCACGCGTGTCATTCGCCAGTTACCAGTCGAAATGCTCGAACGAGTGATCGAAAATTGGACTCAACGGATGGACCATCTGCGACGTAGCAATGGCCAACATTTGATAGAGATAATCTTCAAAAAATAAATGCCAAAGAATGTTCTTTCAAATGATAATAAACATTCTCCATTAAATTTGAATTTTCTGTGTTTTTTTCTTTAAAAAAGTAGGGAACCTCGAAATGGATCACCCTTTAGCTCAAACGCAGCCACTTACAGAAAGACTTAAAGAAAGACACTCATTAGTTATGGCTCTGCAGCGGTCACCAAAAAAGCAAACAACAAAAAACCGCTTAATGGATCAAATTTTAGCATAGCCATAGCTGTCATTACTAGACACGGTTTAATAGGCATTCAGATAAAAATACTTGGGCTTCATTTGCATAGCTTCTGCAGAATCTGCATGAACGAAAAAGGTAGACAACTCTTCAACTCTTTTGTACAAGATCGCTTAACATTGTAGTCTACTGCCATCAAACCTTATTCGAATGTGGAAGACTTAAGGCTCCTGCTCCAATTTAAACAGATGCACCGGAGGTTTTTGAATTATTAAAGTGGAACAATTCTATTCTAAGTACTCTGGTAAACTGTTAAAAGTCAACCAAATTTAATCAGACAAGTACAATGGCGGAGAATTCTTTGCAGTTCATAACCCCGTTGATAAGGCAAGAAGATCATTTGATGGCTTGTATTCAATGTAAATATCGAATTGATTGCGTATTCAAGCAAGTCGATCGCCAAAGCAAAATTGGTATAGCAAAAATATTTCAAAAAATTTCACATGACGAACGGTTTTTTTATGAATCGGATGGCCGCACTTAATCGGCTCCTATTAATTAATACATCTTCATACTCTCTAATGAGTATTTCAATTTAATTCATTGTAAACACAGTACATTGCTTTCAAGTATTTACCTACTCATAAACTGCCACTGTCCAGAATTCCAATAAATATGTTTTCGAATATTTGCTTAAAGTCTCTAATCTCTTATTGACAGTTTTGTAGTATCGATTAAATACTATTTAGACGAATTCAAGTTAAAGGCTCTCAAAACAAAATCACTCACAAATACCTGCAAATTAAACGATAACCGTAAAGACCGTATAATTACCATTGTGACAGTTTTAATTATTGGTTTGTTGATAAATCAAATGATGTTTTTATTTTTATAAAAAAAAAAAAAAAACACAAAAAAACAAAAAAAAAAAACTCAGACCAACTGAAATTGAATGAGCACTTGTCACTTATCTGATAACAACATGAAAGGCAATCATCTGTGACATCATCCTATATAACTCGATATTCGTACCTTTAGGTTTAGTTCTCAAAAAGTATAACACAATGCATTTGGATCTGTCACAAAAAAGTCCATTTAGATACTCTCCCACAATTAATAGATACAAGTATCGCACTAACACGTCATACTCTCTTCAACTCATATCACCGGTAATAGTCATTACCGTTTTATAACTTTTATCAGTTCGCTCAGTTTGCCTGATTCGCGGTCATATTTACACGCACAGATACTCGACGTCAGTTGCTTTTACACCGCGATCGTGATCGGAGTCAGTTCTGAGATAGTTTTGTCAATAAATTCGTTTAGCAGATTAAATGCAATTACATCGAAATGAGTTTGAGATACTGGCTGATCTCTGTGATTGTTGTCGTTGTATGTGATCGAAGTGTGGGTGAAAGTGTTCGCGAAACCGAATTAGTATCGTCTTGGACATTAAACAATCAAAATGGCTGTGAGTAGTAGATTCCATTCAATATGGATTTTTTTTCAAATATGTTGTATTGTATTGCATTTATCGATATCACAACAGTACTGTTTATGTGAGATAATCATATCGCATTGGAGGTACACAATCAAAAGTGATACGGTTGTGACGTTTTGTGAGTAGGAGTTGAGCTGGTAGCAATAAACCACTGTTGACGGTTGGCGAGAGAAAGATATTCAAATTTAGTTTCCACCATTGACAAACAGTTTGAAGTCCTTCAACCGAAAAGTAGGTTAAAGTGCCGTTAATAAAAACAATTTCAGTAAAATATTAGGCTTGAAGTATGAATGTGGATAACCACCGCAATTACAGCCTCGGTTGGCTTCAAATGTTCAGTGGGATTCCGATGCAACTGAGTGCCTGTTTGAGAAAGACTACTTGATGAGCAAGAATAATGTTGCTGGGCTGGGGCTTTGTATCATTACCGTAGGTAATGGATTGCCCACATGAGGTGAACGACTTTATGAGGCAAAAGAGAAATGCAATATCGTTTACTTGGTTGGTTCGTTGAAGTTCAACATCCTCGTAAGTATGTTATTGTCTAACCCCGTTTCGGAAGAGATAATAGTTTTCATGTTGGGTGATCGCTATTCACTGATGCCAATGACGTCCTAGGTACGGTTGAAGATTTGGCACTTTAAAAATGTGTACACTTGTTCTTTTCAGCCTTTTCAAAAGGCTCGTAAAGGATCCTTTTAGTTGTTGCTCTCGTTGCAGGACCGTAAGTGATTGCGACGTTCGTTGAATCTGATAGTTAGTTAGCCATATGCATCCAGAAACAGGAATGTATTCACTTTCTAAAGCCTTTCTGAAGTACCAAGGATTCAGATAGAATAGTCCAGAGATAAGTTCGTTTTCGCTTAAACTTGCCGAACGAGAAAAGTGAGTCCTTATAAGGTCCAGTATGACATTATCAATTCTAGACACTCCACAAGAATCCAACAGTCTTTTGTTTGAGATGCAGTATCTAAAATCGGAATGTGAACTCCTACACATCTGCATGCAGGTTCTGAGACATTTGCGCTCGAACGCTCGCTGCTTTTCCATATACGATGGGTTAATGTTCCACCACACAGGACTCGCATAAGTCAGAATTGGATGAATGAATGCTTGGTAGCAAATCATCTTTACATCGGATCGGACAGGAATGCCGTTCTTGCCTTCTCTAGTATAATATTTAGAGGTGCACATTATAATACAAAAATTTGTCCAAATGAACAACTAAATATTTCACAACGGTCTTTGACTCGAACTGAAGACCATTTGAATTCTCCAGTTGCGTCTCAAATCTGAATTACCACGTCTTATTGTGATGCGAAACAGTATATGGTTTCACATTTCGTATAGTTGATTTAAAGTTTCCATTCGGAGCAGAAACCTATCAAACTTGCTTTGAAGTTGAGTTTAGATGTTTTCAATTGTTGAGCTGCTTGCATACAGTGTAGCATCGTCGGCAGGCATTTGACGACGATGCTGTCAGTGAATTATCGAGTTCCCTAAGTATATCAGAAACATATTTATTTAAAAATGTGGAGCAGTTACTGTTAATTGCAGAAGAACATTAGTGACCCTTAAAACTTCAGCTGTTTAGCATTCTCTATCTGTTAGATGAGAAAAAAATTCATATCGAATAAGTTTAAAAATTAATCCGTCGATCCAAACATTGTCAAAGGCAGGCAGCTGTATAAATTTTGGCGTAACGATTCCAGTGATTCCAGTTTCCGAGACTGACAAAATAGATTTACTAATACCTTAAAGATCTTCCCGATATTAGACAGGAGAATTATTGGCCTATAGTGAGAAGGATCAGAAGGATCCTTTTTCTTTTTAATTATTGGAAACACCTTTGATATTTCCCAGCAACTTGGGAAGTAGTAGTTATTAAGAAGATTGTTAAAGATTCGACCGATTTGAATCTGGGAAGTTCCTTGGAATGAATAGCTTCAAAATGAGAGCCAATAATTTTGAGTTTGTCTGCTCTAACATCTATAATGTAATGTGTTTATTCATGATTGGATAACCTGAGATATTTAGTCCTATCTGTGAAAGAAGCATCTGAGAAGACAGTGGTATCTACAGTTATGGAATTTTGACGAAGAGAAAGTATTATCTATTCAATATACCAAAACCTTCACACCCACAAATAAACGAAGAGCTATCACCATTACTAGCTTGTACGGAGCAGTCAAACCAGGCGACCGTCAACATCACCATTTCATGAAATAACTTGTTGTGGAAAGAGGTCTCGCAGTATTTCCATTGTAATTCTTTCTGTATGCGATGTGCCACCGTCTGGTTGATACCACATGTTAATCAAGCCGAAAGCATGCAGTTCTGGCGTTTACAAAATTGCAATCATATTACGATGTCGCTCCCATTCACAGTTACCGTTACGTCGTTTTCCTTTTCAAACAAGTAAGGTCCAATGATTCCTTCCGACCAAATTGTGCACCAGACTGTAACTTTAATGTATGCAAAGGTGACTGATGAATAATTTGGGGGTTTTCCATTGCCAGAACCTATTATTCTGTTTGTTCACATATCCATTCAAATGAAAATGTGTCCCGTCACTCATTCTTATTTTTTTTCATGAAAATCGGGGTTGTCATGGGCTAGCTGTTACACCCCTTGGCATATGTACGGCGGCGTGAATGGTCTTGTGAAAGAAGCACTTGTATCGACTGAATCTTAAATGGAAACAAATGCAAATCCTTGTGCAAAAATGTGGTCAAAGTTGTTCTTTGAAGACCACTTTAAACACTTCCATGAGCAGCAGTAATGTTTTCAACCGATCTTGCAGTACGTTGTGGTCCATGTTTGGGCCTATCACCTATAGGCCCTCTTTCTTCTAAATCATTCACTACACGATAATCAGTGCGTTTTGTTGGCACGATTGATTTCAATAAAATGTTTTAACAATTAAAACACGTTGGGTTATCAAATATTTTGCCATAATAAATTCGCAACGTATCTACTTCGCTACTGCCAAATATGAACTGTTAAGAGCGCAAGACTAATGTTTACCAAAATGGCAGCAAAACAAAGTAACGGGTGATCCAAGTAGAGATACTTTTTTCAATAGCCTTTTTTGAGAGATCACGTGTGAGTCGTGTCATGCTGTCATGTTATTTTTGTTTAGTATTGTTTGGCATTTCATAATGGAAAGACTTACGCGTGAACAACGTTTACAAATTGTTCAACTTTATTATGAAAATTCACGTTCTGTGAGGAATGTGTTTCGTGCACTTCGCTCAACTTATGGTCAACATAATCGGCCTACTGAGCGTACTATTCGCAACACCATCACCCATTTTGAGACCCAGCATTCATTATTGGATAATATTCGACCGAATAGACCACGTCCAGCACGCTGTGAAGAAAATATAGCGGCCGTAGCTCGGAATGTACACGAAGACCGTAGAGAGTCGATTCGGCGCCGTTCGCAGCAACTCGGACTGACGTATGGAACGACTTGGCGCATTTTACGTCAAGATCTTAAATTGAAAGCGTACAAAATACAGCTTGTGCAACAACTGAAGCCGCTCGACCTTCCCAAGCGACATCACTTCGCTCTATAGGCTCTTGAAAAGTTCCAAATAGATCCGACGTTTTCGAGGCAAATTTTGTTTAGCGATGAGGCCCATTTCTGGTCCAATGGGTATGTATACAAACAAAATTGCCCCATTTGGGACGAAGAGCAACCTGAAGAGATTGAAGAACTGCCACTTAATCCAGAAAAAACAACGGTTTGGTGTGGTTTGTGGGCCGGTGGAATCATCGGTCCATATTTCTTTAAAAATTATGCCGGTGCAAACGTAACCGTCAATGGTAACCGTTATCGTGCCATGTAAACCGACTATTTGATGCCTGAAATTGAAGCTCGTGATCTCGGCGACATTTGGTTTCAGCAAGACGGCGCCACTTCCCACACATCGCATCAATCAATGGACTTATTGAGAGAACATTTCGGTGAGCACATAATTTCACGTTTTCGGCCGGTCGATTGGCCACCAAGATCGTGTGATATCACACCGTTAGACTTTTTTGAGTGGGGATATGTAAAGTCAAAAGCTTATGCCGACAAACCCGCTTCGATTCAGGCCTTGGAGGAAAACATCACGCGTGCCATTCGCCAGTTACCAGTCGAAATGCTCGAACGAGTGATCGAAAATTGGACTCAACGGATGGACCATCTGCGACGTAGCAACGGCCAACATTTGATAGACATAATCTTCAAAAAATAAATGTCCAAAGAATGTTCTTTCAAATGATAATAAACATTCTCCATTAAATTTGAATTTTCTGTGTTTTTTTCTTTAAAAAGTAGGGAACCCCGAAATTGATCACCCTATAGTTTATCTTCCCGGCGGACATCCTGTATAGTTTTTATTGCTGTAGTTTATCAGACAAACTAACAAGGTCCTACAACAGGTCCAAGTCGCTATAATAGCATAATATAATTGTTATAATTATATCAACTCAAGTCCATGTATGGAAGTTGTAAATTATTCAATAAATCTCCTGTCTAATGATGCCATCAGAAATAAAATCAAATAAATAACAACTTACAGCTGCAATTTACTAATGTACCTACGTATTATTCGACCAGTTGACACTAATCAATTTTCAAAAATGATTGACAGTTCTATAAAAAAATAAATATAAAGCAGAATACTTCAAAAATTTAATTTTTAATCATCAGGATCTTATTCTAAGATTAGACATTCTATCGTTTATCGTAGTTCTAATTTCGGAATAGCGTGTTACAAAACTAAAAATAGAAGACAAGGATTTACAAATAACATTATCAGTTCTTTAGGTTAGTTTAACTCATTCGACTTTACCATTTATAAAAAGTTTTTATCATGCCCCATTGGGCTATGTAGCACCGCATTATCGCGGCCGATTGTTTTCTCTGGAATGAAATATCTAATGATGAGAGATCAGGGTATCCTGTACCTAGATTTTTCTCACATGTGCGCGTGAACATCTTGCGCGATGGCGGGCCCGCTGTTTTATGCCGAATCCAAATTGCTTATTTCAGACAAGCTTTTCCAGACAATTGATACTACTCGGATGATTTGTCAGATCATCACTAGAGAAGGGGCCAGTGAAAAACATTTAAGTGTTGCTACGGATGGGAATGGAACCCAGAACGTCTGTGCGACATTTCATCGCACTAACGATCGCGCCAATGAGCCCGTCTATATATTGTTCCGATTAAAAGGACGATGAAAAACTGTGACATTTCCTATACCACTGGTTTGATGAAGAATAATCAATACAAATCGCAGGTGAAAACGATAGCCACGTTTGGTCGGATGAAAGTATGTATGAACAAATGAACAACAGGATCATTTTACCCCCCGCCCCCTCCATACCCACTCGCGTAGCGATATATGCAAGTTAGGAACCGCCCTGCTTGAGCAAACTATTGGATTTCGGATAGGTGCAAAATTTAATGTATACAAAGTTTGAACATAAAGTGCTGCCCCAGGGTACTAACGAGTACGGGCCGATGTAAACATGTGAATGTGAACCACACCTAAACGTCAAGTTTTTTTCTGCATTTCATTTGACTTTTCTCAATTTCAGACTAAATCAATTTGAACCATGAAAAGATACACAATCGAGCAAAGCGTTACAGTTATTCCGGCTTATTATGAAAATGGGCGTTCAAATCAAAGCGCATATCGTTCACTTCGTGATTTTTTCGGTCAATTTAATCGTCCAAATGTGCGTACAATCGAAAAAATGGTGCAAAAATTTGAGCAAACCGGGTCTGTAGGAGATGTGAAAATACCAGTGCATGGTCGTACAGCTCGTACGCAGAAAATATTACTGCTGTTCGCGATAGTGTGGCTGAAGAGCCGTCCACCTTAACTCGTCATAGTGCCCAACAATTGCACCTCTCACGCTCATCGTTGGTGAACATTATGCAAAAAGACTTGCATTTGTACAAGTGCCATTGACTCAAGAACTAAAATCTCTTGACAATTTCAAACGTCGTCAATGGTTAGAACGGCGGCATGAAATGGCAACAGTGGATGATCAATTTCCAAAGAAAATCATCTTCAGTGATGAGGCACATTTTCACCTCAGTGGATTCATCAATAAGCAGAATTGCCGCATTTGGGCGAATGATAATCCAAGAGTGATTGTCAAAAAACCAATGCACCCACAAAGAGTGACTGTTTGCTGCGGCTTATGGGCAGGCGCCATAATTTTTTCCGTATTTTTTTTCCAAAATCAGGCCGGCCAGGCAGTTACTGTGAATGGTGTTCGCTATCGTGAGAAGATAACGAATTTTTTATAGCCCGAATTGGAAGATATGGATGTGGACGATATGTGGTTTCAACAGGATGGTGCCACTTGCCACACAGCTAACGAAACAGTGGCTCTTTGCGCGACAAATTCAATGGCCGTATTATCTCACGTGGTGGCGATGCCAATTGGCCACTAAGTTCATGTGATTTGACGGCGTTGGACTTCTTTCTTTGGTGTTATTTGAAAGAAAAGGTGTACGTCGATAAGCCAGCAGTAATTCAAGAGCTAAAGGATGAGATGATTCGACACATTAACGGCATAGAACCTCAATTATGCCTCAGCTCCATCGAAAATTTGAACCATCGGATGGAGGTGTGCCGCCGAAATCGTGGCCGCCATTTGGTCGATATTTTGTTCCAAACATAATTGAATCATACCAGTATTATCATAATAAAAAGAAATGACAATAGTTTCCTTAATAATTTGTGTTTTATTCAAAATCAAAATTGGCCCTTAAAATTTAACCACCATTTATTTCCTTTTTTTTCGAGAATTTCGCCATGCGGGCTTAAATGCACTGCACCCATATTAATGTCAAGGATGCAAACAACACTAGTTTAGATATCAATTCGATTTTCAAAAATAGTTATGTTATATACCTTTAATTTACAGCTATCCTCATAAAAGGACTAAAGGTTCCAACTGGTGTGTACAGTGCCATTTCCAACGAAGACGTTTTGTTGTCCTACAACGATGTCGAAATGCGATGGATCGCTAAGGATAATTGGACATATTCAAGGACATTTTTGGGTAACTATGTCTACCTTATACCCCGTTAGACCAAACTAACTAATTCTTTTCTCATTACAGTTAACCAAGCCGATTTTGAAAATGTAAAATTTGTAAATCTCACCTTTCACGGCATCGACACGGTAGCTACGATCTATCTCAATGGCTACGAGATAGGAGCAACTGACAATATGTTTGTGAGATACTCATTCAATGTGCGTTCATATTTGAAGGACTCAAATCTATTAGAGATTTCAATTCAATCGCCTATTACAGCTGCTAAAGCCTTAGCAGACTCCTTGCAAGAAAAAGGCAGCACTATACCGCCAGAGTGCCCGCACTTTAGGTATCATGGTGAGTGTCATATGAATATGCTGCGAAAGATGCAGGCTAGTTTTGCATGGGATTGGGGGCTGGCAGCGCCATCTATGGGGATTTGGTAAGAAATACAATCAAAACGCCGATCAGACTTAATGGAATATCCTGTTTTGTAGGAAAACAGTTGCCTTGGAGTACTATGAAGTAGCACTCATACGAGATATCGATGTAACGGTGTCAACAAACGTTAGCCATTGGTTGATGGACATTCGAGTTTTCCTAGAGACCGGGATTAAGCAGAATTTTTATGGCGAACTTACATTTTATGCTGTGTAGGTTGTTGGAGTTTGAAGTTACTATTTTTTTGTTTGTCAGCTTAATGGGAACTTAATTTTGATTATGCAGAGAATTGCTGGCGAATCCTGTCACTGTGAACTTTAAAAAGAAGCCAATTGACTACAGCTATCCTATTATTGAGTTTACTCAGGCTATTCCAGCGGTAAAACTTCGATTTTTCAAACTAAGGTAATACGTAATAAAAGAGTTTTTTTTTTGATTCTAGGAAGAAGTTACTTTGTGGTGGCCAAACGGATATGGACAGCAAAAGATGTATCCGCTTCATTTTACTATGAATGCGTGGTTGGACTTGGAGGGACCGAGACCAAGAGATCGGACGGTATCACAGAAATCGATTCGAATTGGATTCAGAACTATCGAACTTGTACAAGAAGACCTTGGTTAGTTTTATTAAATGAGCACATGATGGAAGGACATGATGTGTAATACACTTTTATTTTTGTTCTAGATGATGGCAACAACTTCTATTTTAAGGTTAATGGAGTTCCAATGTTCATGAAGGGAAGCAACTATATTCCATCGCATATTTTGCCAGAACTTAGTGCGGATCAAGATAGGAGTGAGTAGATAATATTTAATTGCTATATGACCTAGTTAGTCAGTTTTCAAATAGATAGCTGTGATTATTAATTTTTTAACCATTCGCTACATTGGTTAGAGATCAACATGTTTATACATCGTTATAGAGGAGGTTATAAATAATGTCGATAAGGGGGATCACAACCCTCATAGCTACATTTTTCATTCATAATTTTGGTATATTGTCCAACATTGTGAGTGCCATGAAGACTTCGTGTAAAAACCTATTGCAGTTGCTTAAACCGTTTCCATACAATCGCTGAACATAGTTAGATCATTTTTGAAAGTTCAACTGGACTCACGTTCTTAGATTGCCTCATAACAATGGCATATTCGGTGATCTTGTTGCTGCAAGAGTTGCTAGACCTATCTTCCATGGCGCTCAAAATTTTATAGAATGTTCAAAACTGATGAGTGCATAGTTTACCCGGGGCTTAGATTTGCCTTGTGCCGAGAATATCAACGCTGTTGCCGAGGATGTCGAGCTGTCGCCGGAAACATCAACCAGACGCCGTGCCTCGAAATTAGCCGTCAGCCGTTCGTCCCTAAAGCGAACTTTGGCCAAAGACTTGCGCATGTTCTCGTAAATTCCAGTCCGTGCATCAGCTGCTGCCTGTCGACCGCCAAACGCGTGTAACCTACGCCCAAGCCATCCTCAATCTCGAGGACTAAGTGGATGATTTTTTGACTAAAATCATAATGAGCGATGAGGTTCATTTCCACCTCAGCGGATACGTGAACAAGCAAAACTATCGCTTCTGGCGAATCGAAAATCCACGAGAAATGCACGAGGAGCCATTATACCCGCTTAAAGTTACTGAATGGTGCTCTGCTCACGTTGGATGAGTCATTGGGCCATTTTTTTTTTCGTTAACCAACAGTACGGAGCAACGGCACACACTGCGCGAGCCACAACCGATATTCTGAAGGCGGCTCTCCCAGGTTGCCTCATCTATCGTTTTGCCGATTTGCACTGGCCCGCATTAAACCGTTCCTGAATATTTTGTGAGTTTTTTTGCAGTCCCGTGTTTACGTGAACAGGCCAGAGACCCTAGAAGCCCTCAATAACAACATGCGATCACGAGCGGTGGGCCCTAAAGAAGCATTTGGGTGTTGCTACGGCTGAGTATCGAACCCAAAACTTCAGTGCGACAGTTCATCGCACTAACCATCGCGCAACTGAGCCGTCAGAGGTATACAGTTATTTCGCAATATTTACTATTTTAATTTATTCATTAAAGCTGTTGTGGGTATAGTGACTCAGTGGTTAGTGCGCTGGACTACTTAACAAGGATTCCCAGGTATAAAGTCAGAAAGTACTAGTTCCTTAATTTGCGTTTCATTGCTCTACCTCCTGCAGAAGTGTTACATACATTTAAGAGTGAAAAACTGTCACGTTACGCTTTTAAAATTTGTGTTCGTAATCGACGCTAAGTTGAAGATTCAAATAGTAGAAGTTAGACCTACCCCATGCCTTATATATATCTGATTTATATAAAAAAAAACTATCCAATCCAATTTCATTATCTTTCCTTTCAGTTAAAAGCTTATTCATCTCAGCCCAACAAGCCCACATGAATATGATCCGAGTTTGGGGTGGTGGCATCTACGAATCAGACTACTTCTACGACATGGCCGACTATTACGGAATACTAATCTGGCAGGATATGATGTTTGCCTGTGCAATGTATCCAACACATACAAAATTCTTAGAGTAAACTTCTTCAATTTTCAATTCAAATACGGTATTCATCCCCCACCCTCGTCTTTAGATCAGTACGGACAGAAGTTATACAAAACGCAAAACGTCTTGCGCGGCATCCTAGCGTTGCTATATTCGCAACCAACAACGAAAACGAAGTGGCTCTCGCACAAAACTGGTATGGAACTGACTTACAGAAGAGCCAGTTCGAGGAGGACTATCGAAAGCTCTATGTCGGTACTATTAACCATGAGCTGCGAATAATTGCGGACAGTTCGCGGCCAGATCCATTGATTTCATCGCCTTCGAACGGAGTCAAGAGTAGTGAGGATAAATTTATTTCCACCAATCCGCAGGATCCAAATTATGGCGATGGTAAGTTGAAATACATTTGGATATTCTTTAAATAATGGGTTCCCTATTTGCAGTGCACTTTTATGACATCTTTAAGGACGCTTGGGATCCCGACGTCTATCCAAGACCAAGATTCGCCTCAGAGTATGGCTTTCAGAGTTTGCCAGCTATGGGATCATGGAAACGTGTCTTGGGAGAGAATGATACAATTTACGAATTGGTTGACCATCGCCAACATCATCCATTCGGAATGCTGCCAATCAACAATATGGTAATGAGACATCTCCCTACGCCATATACCGATCCGAGTATGGAGGCAGGAATATATCTTAGTCAAGTGGCACAGGCGATGTCGTTGAAGGTAGAAACGGAATTATATCGCAGCCTACGCTGTACAGATCATCAAACAATGGGTGCATTGTATTGGCAGTTGAATGATGTTTGGGTGGCACCGTCCTGGTCGAGTATTGACTTTTATGGAAATTGGAAGGTATGCGTTATTCACACATGTAAATTGAATCAGTTGGTATTTTTTTCATCCTTGCAGATTGCTCACTATTGGGCTCGTGAGTTTTTAGCTCCAGTGAGTATCACAGCGCTCTACGATTGGACCAAAAAGACAATCAACCTGACACTACTGAGGGACGAAATAGATGAGAAAATCCTTGAGGCTGATGTCGCCATGAATGTGTATCTGTGGTCGGAATTGTATCCCAAAAAGTCGGTAACATGGCAAGCGGAATTGGTAGGCGTTCGAATTTTTTTTTTATGTTTCAACATTAACTCTTAGCCTTTCCCCTTAGAAACCGAACTCATGCCATTTGAATAAGGTAATTCCCGTTGAGGAAATCTTTGAAGATCCTTACACTTTCACCAATAGCTTCGTTCAATTCGTCCTTAGCAATGGCGCCAATGTGTTTTCGCGTGTTAACTATTTCCCAAGTGTGCTCAAATTGGCAACTGGGTTATCTGATCCAGATATGATTGTGAGTCTTCGAAATATAATTGTTGTTTCAATTGACAAAGGTTTACCATTTCAGATTGAGATATCTTCAAAGTACTGCTCTGCGCTGAAGAACAGCTACAGCATAACGATGAAGATACAACGGCCGGCAGTCTTCGTTTATATAGAGGTTGACCACCCCGAAGTGGTGGAATACAGGCTATCGAATAATGGTTTCATACAACTGGTGCCGATTCAAATGATTCATTTGGAGTTTAACTCCAAAAAGTGCGTGGACCTAACGTTGGACGATATTAAAATTACGACTTTGAATCAGTATATGACCTAAGAAAAGAATAAAGGAATTATAAGGACTATTTGTAGTTTGAATGCAATGACGAAGATACTTAATCTCTTTAGTATATAGACTACTGCCTTGTCTCTAGAGCACAGGTTTTGGTATCTGATATGCCTTGAAACCGGCAGTTATGTCTACCTGAGGACTGATTGGAGTTTTCCTTAATTGGAACATTGTTGTGCAGTTGCTTCATCCGGAAGTTTCAATGCGATTGTTATGTTTAAACGCTTAGCCATCTAGGATAGGTTGTTGTTATACATTCCCTTTCATTCTTCCTTTTCAAATAAGGAACCAACATTTACTGTTTCCATTTTCAGTGAGCTTATGATGTGAATATAGCCGGATTAAAATGTTTGGTTTACAAATTTAAAGTACCGCCAATTCTGAGATCCGGGATTCTTTTACCTACTTTCATTCCGGAACAAAAAGGTTATTTCGGCGTGAAAATGAGGACAGAATAGGATGCACTCGATCGACGTGAAACCTCTTTTTTTATTGGGAACCCATGAACAGCACAATCTTCAATAGTAAACTATTTGTGAACTCCGAATTTAGCTTTCCATTTTTCAAAGCCACTTTTTAGGTTAAGGGGAATTTTTAAGTTACAAAAGATATTACGATTTATCCGCAGCTTTGTCACACAACACCAAGGAATATCCGGCTGGACCTTAGGTCAGTGCATGGGTCTGGCGTTTCAGATTGCAGGTAGAGTTTTGAGTTAATCACTTGCTCACAAAAAAGAAACAACCAAGAGCATAGGAATAGACGGACAACCATGCTAAGCGAAGATGAAGAACGTTTGTGGAAGATTAACAGAAAAGTTTAGGCAAACAATTAGTGTATACATTACCGCCATCCAGAAAATACGAATACGAAATCATTGACGTCTTCTACTGTCCATTAATACTATGCTAGTAGGCGTAAACAACGATAACAAAAAATGCTTGGAAAACAATGTTGTCCTCTTTATGTAGACGGTATGCGCTGAAGAAGATTCTACCAAGAACTTTACTTAGCTGTACTGGGTAAAAAAAAACTTTGCATTGGACGTTTACGATGGATGCCTGGAATGAATGATGGATGAATGGAAAAAATCATCCGGATCGCATAGTTTTCGATCCCCAGCCATACACTTGACACAGAAGAGGAGGACCTCACCAACTTGTAGGTTTTTACCTTAACACGGTGTTAATGGATAATGGTTGGGATCGATATTTGCTGAAACGAAGGTTTACTCCACCTCCTAGAGGATCTTAGCTAAAACACAACTAGAAAAACTTATGTTATGCTTAGAATACTTTCAAATGCTTTTTCGGATGACAAAAGCATAATGTCAACATAAGATTTAGCCTGAACAATTTGGTATGTATGAAGGTCACTCAAACTGAATAGCTTGAACCCAACTGATTTTCAATAAAGACGAAAATTCCTGCCTTTAAACATTGACTGTCCTTGTCCTTACTTTAAAGGTAATGGAAAATGCAATTAGCATCCTAATATCTTCTTACCTAGAAGGGAATGGCTTGATAAACGGTCGGATTCCAAAACAAAGCTAAACTGGGGACCTTCTTAGCTAGTTAAACCTTTTTAGTTGACCAGCAAGTCTTAAGTCTTTTTATCGAATATGACCAGAGCTTTGTCTGGCAAATACTTCACGCCTGTATGGAATGGAATGTGCCCCAAGAGTCTGCTATTTTACCCACTCTTTTAATGATCTTTAGTAACATGCAACCCAACCTTTTATTATTACAACCCAGCTTACAAAATTGATCGATTGACGAAGAACTACATACTATTTTCCTTTCAGGGTGTGGCAATATACATTTACCTCTTTCAAAGTTTATTAAAACCAATTTTATGAATTAGAATTGTTTAACTCTCCTATAAAGTAGGTACATATCTAGAGATTTGTTTGATTGCACGGTTGAACCAATCACTGTTTCAATGTTCCAAGGTGATCTGTTGGGCCAAGGGTGTACAATTCTGTTGTCTTTACATAGTGATCCATGTAATAGTTAATTTTGCTTTGGCACAGATCCGACCGGGCATATATTGAAAAGATTTCAGAATTCCCATTGAATTGCGATCCCAGCACTTCATTTCGAAAAGTAGACCGCGACGGAAAACGCATGCAATAACAATATTAGTAAAGGGTGGTTAAATTTTAAAGGCCGATGTTGGTTTTAAATAAAACACAAGTTATTTAGGAAATTTTTATCATTTCTTTCTATTATAATAATATTGGTATGGTTCAATTATGTATGGAACAAAATATCGGCCAAATGGCGGCCGCGACCTCGGCGACACACCTCCATCCGATGGTCCAAATTTTCGATGACTCTGAGGCATAATTGAGGTTCTATGCCGTTAATGTGCCGAATTATCTCATCCTTTAGCTCTTGAATTGTTGCTGGCTTATTGACGTACACTTTTTCTTTCAAATAACACCAAAGAAAGAAGTCCAACGCCGTCAAATTACATGAACTTAGTGGTCAATTGGCATCGATACCACGTGAGATAACACGGCCATTGAATTTTTCGCGCAAAGAGCCATTGTTTCGTTAGTGGCAAGTGGCACCGTCCTGTTGAAACCACATATCGTCCACATCCATATCTGCCAATTCGGGTCATAAAAAGTTCGTTATCTTCTCACGATAGCGAACACCATTCACAGTAACTGCCTGACCGGCCCCATTTTGGAAAAAAATACGGAAAAAAATATGTCGCCAGTCCATAAACCGCAACAAACAGTCACTCTTTGTGGGTGCATTGGTTTTTCAACAATCACTCTTTGGTTATCATTCGCTCAAATGCGGCAATTCTGCTTATTGACAAATCCAATGAGGTGAAAATCCGCCTCATCACTGAAGATGATTTTTTTCGAAAATTGATCATCCACTGTTGCTATTTTTTGCCACCATTCTGACCATTGACGACGTTTGAAATGGTCAAGAGGCTTTAGTTCTTTAGTCAATCGCACCTTGTATGCGTGCAAATGCAAGTCTTTCTGCATAATGTTCACCAACGATGGGCATGATTACGAGTTAAGGTGGACGGCTCTTCAGCCACACTATCGCGCACAGCAACAATATTTTCTGCAGTACGAGCTGTACGAGCATGCACTGTGTATTTTCAAATCTCCTATACACCCGATTTGCTCAATCGTGCAAAACCTATGATTTGGACGATTAAATTGACCGAAAAATCACGAAGTGCCAGAATAACTTTAACGCATTGCTCGATTTTGCATCTTTCCCTGGTTCCAATTGAATTAGTCTAGAATTAAGAAATGTCAAATGAAATTCAGAAAAAAACTTAATGGTTAGGTGTGGTTAAGATTCAATATCGGCCCTTAAAATTTAACTACCCTTTGCAACTACGTTGTTGGTCCTTACCCGCTCGACTCATAATTTATGATTATGATTGCGAAACGTACAAATGATCGACAAAAAAATGGTGACTGGACAGAATCGACAGAAGATTGATCGACAAAAAAAAAGTTGACAGTTTAAATGTCGACAGAAAAGATGTCGGTAAAGATGTCGGTAAAAATGTCGATTTTTATCTAAAATAAAACAGGAATTGCAGGTTGATATAAATAAAATAATAATGTAAATGTAAACATTAACAGTTATTCAAAAGTGGCTTGTTGATCGAAAGTGGCAAAGTGAATGATGTTCACATGAATGCGGCGCCGCGTCATTCACTTTCGCACTGTCGACCTCTTACAGGTCGATATTTTCAAAATCGACTTTATAAGAGTCGACATTTTGATCAGTTGGTATTTTTACCAATCGACTTTTCGAAAGTCGACATTATGACGGTTGATTTTTTTAAGTCGACATCGACATCGGCATATCGTACCCAACCCTCACGATAAGAACTCTTAATAGTGAATTTGAAACAAATCAGTAAAAGCGTACATGTGGCAGCAAATTGTGATGGCGCAACAGGCTCGGTAGTTCCCAGGGCTGAGCTTTCACACAACCATTCATGTGTGCGTGTTTACTCCTTGCACGATGGCGGGACCTCCTGTTTTGTGCCAACTCCGAACGGCGAACTCAAAATAAGCTTTTCTCGATAATTAGTACAACTAGAATGATTTGTCTGATCATCACGAGAGGAGGGCCAGTGAAAAATCCTTTTTGTGTTGCTATGACTGGAAATATAACCCAAACCTTCTGCGCGGCAGTTAATCGCACTAACCATCGCACCACTCTTGCCCCATAATGCCAATTCTAAAACCCTTTTGGGTATTGACATGAGAAGTAAATCCGTCCAACTGCGATCACCGACTGACACACTGACGTAGTACTTACGTAAGGATTTTCTAATAGAGGTTTACAGCTGCTCAGCCCATTCTTCTCTATAAAGAAGAGTAAGAGTTAGACCACAAATCATACTCTGAACTAACTGGCCTCTATTTAGTGAGTAGCAATCTGCCGTATTGAAAATTCTTTGCTTTTCTTAAATCTCCAACCTTTAGCTGAAGGCTTTTGCACCGTCTTGAATTTCTTCAAATTTAACGAACACAAGAAAAAGTGACTCCCCGACGTAAGTTCGGACACCACCCATGGAATAAGTCTCCACTACATCCAAAATCTTTCCTATCACTCTCTTTCTTCCCTTCTCTATCGCTGGTACTGTGGTTACATACAAAGGGTATTCATAACCCCTTTAGTGAGTGTAAATTATAAAAAAAAAGGTATTTCTCTTTATTGAGACGCAGATGTTTAGAAGATCTTGGATTGTAACTTTTGAACCACCCACACAGCTTAAGCTCACACACAGTGCAACTTACAACGACACAAACAATATCAAAACATTTTTTGTTTCAAAACAAGCAAATAATGGAATGTGCTGACATTCAAGATCTGAATCAATAAACATCCACAATAGATTTATCATTAAGAGAAAGTCGGTTAATTTCCTAAACACTTTATTTCAACTAATACCCTCAATAGAAATTCCATCACTTTCACCGAGTACTATATTCAGTCGTTCATCTTCCGTCGATACAATTTCATCAAGGGCCCATGGTTTAAAGAAAGTAAAGCTGTTCTTGCCCAAACGAACACACCCAAGTTTCAGCTCGACAATATTCATCGACATAAATTTCAAATATAACATCAAACATCCTTCGAAATCCCTTCCCACTGGTAGGACGATATCGGACAGCTTTACACATATAAACAGTGGCACGGGCAGAAATGTTGGTATGCAAATTGTTGGTGGTTCCACCAATGGTACGGACATGCCCAAAAGCAATCGCTTCCTAATTCGAATTGATATTTCCAGCCTCATCGAAGGCCATAGCAAAGCGGCTTGAACGCAAACTGGAAAAAAAATGGATTTGTTAATAAAATTGGTAAACTATTCGGTTTAATGCGGATATTTACGTTTTTCGTCCATTTTCCATTCTCGCACACGGATCCCAATACAGCACATACATTGTATTTGCTGACAGATGCATGGCACCCAATAGATTGGCAATTCGATTGTTTTCTCATTGTCAGTTCCATTTACGAGTGCGGTTTCGAAGTCAACTAATTCCGTTTGCTTTGCTGGCTTTGGATCATAAACGACTAATAAAATACCTTTGGATTTACCATTGACGGAGGTCACAGAGCAGATTAAAAGTGCTGTCAAAAATGGTAGTATACTCATTTTTAGCTAATAGTTGGAGAGGTTATGAGCTATTTTCCTCATGACATACACTGCGGTTCAGTCCAATTCCCCATATTTAGAATGGCAGCTGACGCAAACTTCATTGAAACAGGTCTGGTGAGCGCCATTTCACATGTTCGACTAATATTCACTATCGGAAGTCATAACATTTTAATGCTATAACTAATAGGATTTTTAACGCTTCGTTCGGATGAGTTCCATTAGTTCCACTCCCGGAAGTATTATCCATGGGCTAAGCACACCTGAGGGGTTAAGTAGAGGTACTATAATTTTGTTTTCGAAGGCATGTAGGTTCAGCAGGTTCGCCTTTTATCAGATTTTTTATATCACTTTGTTAAGACTAATTATTATTATTTCATTATTCCAATACCTCGGTGGCATAATATCTCTCTCATGTGTCCACTGAAGAACGTGACAACAAGATTTCAAGTGGCACTATACGAAAATCTCTCTAATTAGCCCAGTCCTTAGGTAGCCTTCTACATGAGAGCATTTCAAGTTGGATGATTTCAGCTTATATTTATGCGTTTTATTTCTTAACTGCATCCGAAGTCTGGATTGTACTCTGCGAGCGGGAGTCCTCTACATGTCCTAGCTATATTTAACATCTAATCTGGAGTTTTGTTTACTAGGCTATGTCGAAGTACAGCTCGCAAAGCTCAGGATTTCTTCCTTCGCTTTTAATACGATCCAGAGATGAACTAGTTCATCTGACGAGATGTTGTTGTCGAAGCTAATAGCGAATCCGAGGTAGACAAAGTCTCTTACTCAAAGTTGCACCTGTCAATGGTGACGTACCGTCCAATTCGTCGATGTATACGAATTGGACGGTACGTCCAATACTTATTTACCACTAAACCAATGTTTTCATCTTCCTTCTTTATTCTAGCAAACGTGGCTATATGACATCACGTAGGACTCAACGTAGGACCAATGATGTCAATATCGTCGGCGTATGCTAGTAATTGGTTGTACCGATTTTTGGAAAATCCTGCCTCTGGTGTTGGCTCGGGATTTTTGAACAATCCTCTCAAGAATCAAATTGAAGAAGTCGCAGGACAGCGCATCAGCTTGCTTAAATCTAGCTTGCTTTGAAATCGATGAATAGGTGGTGGATATCGATTTGGACTTCTTTGTTTTTTTTTTCAGTCTCTGTCGAAGTGTTAAGATCTGATTAGTTGTGTACTTTACCGGCCTCAAGCCACAATGATCAGGTTGTTGGTAAACGGTGCTGTTTCATGCGACTTTGAAATATGGACTCCTAGGGTTTTTTAAAGATCTGCCGCACTGGCACGTTCCGGTCAAGTTGTTGGTGAGCGGTTTAAGTTGTTCACACATGAAGTGATGTTGGAAGGATTTTACCTTTATAGCTGTGTCAAATCATCTAAACCGGCCTTATAATGCTCGGCAGGAAGTCCGTGATGTCCGGGAGCCCTGTTTAGTTTAATTTTAGATATTGCGGGGGGTTAGATTTTCGTCATCTCCGTTTTACAGTCTGCAAAAGTGGTTCTTCCATATACTCCTTGTTTATATTGACAGAATTCATGTCGCGCCTTGATCCCTAGCTTTGAGGTTTATACTTTCGCAAAACTTACGAACATCTTTTCCGCATTGGCACCTCTCTTTTTCTTCTTAATGAAAAAAGGCGCTCTTCTCTTCTTTTTTGCCTCAATGGCGTGTCTCATGTCTATCGCAATGTGCTTTTTGATTGATCGTTCGCTGATCTGGAAATCGCCATGATATCGAGAGGAGAAAACCGTACGCTGGCAATAGTGGCCAGGAATGAGATCGGAAAAATATTGATTGCCAGGACATTGGAACGCGAATAACACTCAGACATAAATATCAGCTTATTTCTAAATAAAAAAAAATCATTTTCAACATCTCCCTGTTTCCGTTCCGGTTGTATAAATTGAGGTCGAATTATTTGGACTCATAACTTTTGGAGTTCATTGGCGATCATAAAACCTCAATCAACCATTATCAAATCTTATGGTTTTAAAGATAATGCTGGGACTGTAAGGTTAAACTATTATTTATCAGATGTTTTTCGAGATGAAGCTATACTAGCAAAGTTTGTTTCTTTGCAGTTAGAATAAGTGATCATGACCTGCAGGTCATATACTTCCAAACTTGAACAAATGTTTTCAATAGTGTGATGGTAGCAATTTCAGTTGCATCTTTTACCCTGCTGAAAGGCAATTTCATTCAATACTTTCATTTCTCTGGTTTATCCCGACTCAAACACCGATTGAGACAAATGATTTTCCATTTCCGAGTTTTTAATCAACCTGTCATCATGTCATGTTCTGATTTTGTGAACATAATGCTTTGTTAGCAATGGATGACATTAGTAGATTTTATGTGGGAAAGGTTGATTCACTCTTTTAGAAATTCGCTGAACTGAAGTATCAACTCTTCTGTACAAATTACATTGTGGAATCCCGCAATCTGTCCATAATTTGGTATTTAAAGACTGTTTTTGTTGCAGCTGCAGTTCGTCAAACACTTGATCAAGGTATAATACAGCGTTTAAAGATTGATTATAGAAGCTCGATATTAAATAAAGTTGACACAGTGAATCAGAATCGATTAATATTCTTGAATCCTTGCGCTTAATCAAAGCATTTTGGCATAAAGTTGAAGCACAAAGCACTGGGTGCCCAGTTATTGGAAATTTCACTGTATAACTAATCACTATACGGTGGTTATTAATGCGATTTACTAGAAAAGAACTCGACTATAACAAATCAATCAAAGCTTGTAAATCTGTATAATCCGTTGTTCATTTATTAAGCTTAAATTTCCAAGTACTTTTAATCATCCATCCTTTTAAAAGTGTCGCTGATGTGAAATTGAAAATTCTATTCTAGTACAAGTTTTATTATTGTCATTACTAACATGACTGACAAAATTCAAGCATCACCAACCTAGCTGATCACTATCAATACCATTATCTCACGGATCATTACATCTCCATATTAATAAATCTAATAGCCAAAGCCTCCCAACGCTTGCCCAAAGACAAACAAAATGTCAGCAGTTTTTGGAAACAATTTCACTTAATTCGCAAACAACATCGGTAAAGGTCAAATCACTGTCCGTTTCTACAAGGATGTCAAAAACACTTATTTTCATGTGCCTTTTGGTTGGCACCATATCTTCAACATTTGCAGATAACTTTGTAACATTTCCCTACCAGGACAATCCGTGTACATGTATTTTACTAAAATGTACATGCTGCACAGGGGTACAAGTGTCAAGTGTAGGATTCCGCAAAAATGGTAACAATGATTCGAAATTCCATTACAATAAAAAACAATTTTTTATGTGCGTATTTTTAACAGTTTGCGCGGTATTGAACGTGAAAATAATTCCAATATCAGTGGGCGTGACCATCACATTGGACGGCAATGAGCTGGCAGCTTTTACATTTTCCGACAAGAATCCTCCAAGTTATTGCATCCCAATTGCCCTGCCAGTTGACGTTAGCATGTGTATGAAGATCCATGACATTAAACTATCTGGCCTTACGAAATTGCAAATGTGTATGACAATATACGCTGCCTACGATGGTAGCGACATCTTTGTACTGCCTATGAACTGTGTTAAGATTGGAGCTGGAAATTTGGAATACTTTACAACGACTGTAAAGTCCACTTAATTTGGACGTGTGGGGTTGGTTTTTTATTCTGAAATTGTTTTAGTCAAAAGTGGTAAAAGTTTGGTTAAATTTGATTCACTGGATAACTTTTGACGTTTCATAAGTGTACATAATAAGTATGATTTTGAATATATATAACGATAATGACAGTAACTTTCTATTTAAATCTGAGGTAAGGGTATGTGCCATATGCCATGTTAGGTGAGAATTTGACGAATTTAAGATGTTAGCAGGAAACCCATTACATTCATTTTAGCTATTGAGGTTAAATCTAGAATTGTAATAAATCATGTAGAATAAGAATAATCACAGAATTCATAATATTTTTGTAATCTACCCAAGTCTATGATGGTTTCATATAGTACAAGGTGTTGTTACAAACAGTAATAGTAATATCGATATTGCATTTCATTCAACTTGACCCAATGTGTATATACAACCAAAAAAAAATTGTTTAAAAAAAACAATCACAATTACAAAATTGATGCGTTCAGAACTTGATTTGTACAATTCTGAGCATTAATCTACTACACAAATTTGCTCTCTTTTTCTACAGATAACGTACATAGGTATATAGCTCTAGACCCCAGTACGATAAAAAAAGTGTCCGGTAGAAAAACTGCAACACTATAAACCGCCATGTCAGAATGGCCTGGCCTCCTGTCCCAGGTGAACCTAGACAAGCTGCTTCGACATATTCGGACAACGGGTTGTCTACGAATTTCAAGGGTTAGTCAGGGCCCTTGAACAGAGATGGTGGTAGGTGAACCGAAAGGCCAACGGCAGCGCTCAATCCCGTAGTGGATACTGATGGCCCAGTGTCCTAGGGGTATCTAATAAATTGGAACTAGCCCTCGAGGTTGGGGGTTGTTCTTTGGGTCAACTACCCAACCATGGAAAAGACTAACGGATATGAAGCAACAGCAACCAACAACCTCGGAAAGGACTGATTTTTTTGTTGACGACCCTGCTTAACGAAAAAAGGACAACGACGTTCATAGCTGCACCTGGAATGTGAGAACATTCTAACGGAAGCCCTAAACTGCTACAAAGCAGACATTATTGCCACCCAGGAAATACGATGGGATGGGCCGGCCAAAAAAAGGATGAGAAACTGCGACAAAAAGTCTTATGTTTCCAAGACATTTGCGAACGCATCAAGGCCAAATTCGCCAACTTAAGCCTTATTTGCGCTCACGCCCTTACGGAGGTAAAAGATAATAAAGCTAAGGATAGCTTCTATGAGCTCCTTGACAAAACCAATGAGATACTACCGAAGTACGATGTTAAAATCGTGCGGGATGATTTTAACGCAAAAGTAGGAAGAGAAGACATCTTTAGAAGTAATGTCGGAAAACATAGCCTACGCGACAACACGTCTGGTAACGGACTTATGCTAATTGACTTCGCTACGGAACGGAATGCCACTATAGCCAGCACATGGTTTCCTCGCCTCGATATCCATAAGGGGACATGGCGATATCCAGACCAACGAACTGTCAACCAAATTGATCATATTGCGATAGACAAGATGCACGCATCCAGTATTTTGGATGTCCGAACATTCCGAGGAGCTAACATGGATTCGGACCACTACCTCGTTGCAGCCAAGGTAAGAATGCGGATATCCAACACGCCACAACAATTCACAAACACTGAATGTCGAAAGACTGCAATCGCAAGAGACCGCCAAGACTTTCGAGCAACGCGTATCCCTTAACCTCTCGATCAACACCATACCACCAGCATCGAATGTCGAAGAACAATGACAACGATGCCAACAAGCCATTAGAACAGCCGCAACTGAAACCCCTGGTTTGATGAGGAATGCCGACAGATGCAGCCAAGAACGAGGCCTACAATGCTAAACTGCAGGTGTAGACACTATTGGCAGAGAAAAAGGGAAGAACAACGGCTTTTCAGAAAGAAGGAAAAAGTGCAAGAAAATAGCGCGATCGAGGATATAGAGAGTTGCCACTCCAGGAACGATTCTCGCAAGTTTTATCAAAGTGTTAAACGTCAAAGCCAAGGATACAAGGCCCGAACAGGATTCTGTCGAGATGAACAAGGAAATATCGCAGTTGAGGCACAGTCGATGCTGAGGATATGGAAGAACCACTTCTGCAGACTGCTAAACGGCGATGACGAACAGCGTTCCGCAGTCAGACAGAACGAACCATTCAATATTGGCAACGACAACGAAAACTGCCAACCACCCGACCTGAGTGATGTGAGTATAGCAATATCCAAACTGAAGCTTAATAAGGCTTCCATAAATGACGGCCTTCCCGCCGAGCGTTATAAAGCCGGCGGATGTGACTTGGATAGAAACATCCACCAACTCATAAGCCAAATCTGGTCCGAAGAAAGTATGCCTGAAGAATGGAACCTCAGCATCGTTTTTCTGATCCGAGACCCTCTAAACTGTGCCAACTAAAGAGGCATAAATCTCCTCAACAACGCCTACAAAATCCTATCTGCCGTAATATGTGAACACCTGAAACCTTTTAACAACAACCTGATTGGCCCTTATCAGTGTGGTTTTAGGCCAGGAAAGTCCACAACAAACAACACTTCGGCAGATCCTGGAAAAAAGTCGAAATCGTAACACACCACCTATTCATCGATTTCAAAGCCGCATACAACAGCATTTATTGAGACGAACTATACAGAGTCATGTCTAGTTTTGGTATACCGCCCGAACTCGTCCGTTTGTGTTGGATGACCATGGAGAATTCTCGCGGATGGATTTTTTAATTCTTGAGAGGATTGTGTTAAACTCACGAGCCAACACAGGAGGAAAAATTTTCCAAAAATCGGTACAACTACTAGCACGCGACGACGATATTGACATCATTGGTCGGACCCATCGTGATATCATAGCCATCAGTTTAGCAGTAAATGAGGGTAAGACGAAGTTTATGCTGTTAACACGAACGGTCATACAAAATCGACGAAGTGGACAGAGCATCACCATTGAAAGTTATAACTTTGAGGTTGTACGGGACTTTGTCTATCTCGGCTATCGCTATTAGCTCTGAAAACAACATCTCGTCAGAAATTAAATGAAGAATTACTCTTGCCAACTGCTGTATCATTGGGCTAAGAACGCAATTAAATAATAAAGCCCTCACTCGAACGACTAAGAAGATCCTATATAAGACCCTGAACATCCCAATACTGCTCTACGGCGCTGAAGCATGTACCGTCTCAAAGGCGGATAAAGAAATCCTTGGTCGATTTGAGAGGAAAATTATTCGAAAAATCTTCGGTCCCGTTTGCGTTGACGGGCTATGGAGACGAAGATTCAACCAAGAACTATACGAGATGTACAGCGACATGCCCCTGGTCAAAAAACTCCGCATTGGACGTTTAAGATGGCTAGGAAATGTAGAACGAATAAAACCAATACTCCGGCTCGCAGAGTCTTCGATTCGCAGCCAGACGTCGGACGCAGTAGATGAAGACCTCGTCTTAAGTGGCGCGCACAAATAAAAACTGACCTCAACCAACTTGGAGTGCGCAACTGGAGGCAGTTAGCTAAGGACCGGGCTAACTGGAGAGGCATGTTGGTTGAGGCCCAGGTTTATTCACGACTGTAGCGTCACTTAAGTAAGTAAGCAAGGAAGACCTAAAATGTCAAATTGGAATTCATATGACAAAAAAAGGAGGAGCTATTGGAAAAAACATTGGATAGTTTTTGCCAACAAATGTTCTGTTATTTATATAACAATTTATGGTACATTTATTGCTCTGTATTTGCAGTTATTATTTCGTTCAGAACCTTCTCGGAGTATTCCATTATAATGTTATCAGACATCATCTGAATCCGGAACAGAAGTCTTGCATATTCCGATTCTTCAGTTCTTCCTGACGAATCTTTCAGTTGATATGATCTGCTATGATATGATTAGCGCTTTTTAGCAAACGAGAATCACTGTTTTAACATAATTTATCCTATTGAGTTGACCACAAATTGAGTAATTTAAATTCATTTCAAAGGATTTGGAATTATTGTATTTTACCTAGGACTTTTTTTGTTTGCTTACAATATAAATGTCAACTATAAACTGTCGCTGGAAATTCGGAAATATAGCAAGTTGTCAAACGAAATTCAAAAACCATTTTGGTGAATTTGGAAATGTGCTCATTTCAGCTCCGGTAAGAACGTAGTTTTAGTCTGAACGTTTTTTAGTGCGAACGTCTGGCAGTGTATAGTGGAGGAATTTTTATGTTTAATGGTTTTTATGTCAAGATATTCACCTTATTTTGTTTACTTTGGAAAATTCTCTATGACGTGTCAAGGTGCTAATGTAATCCGCTAGACGAAACATGATCTTTTGAAGCTACGTGGATCAAATTATGAAAAGATTTAGAATATCTGATGTCAATTATTGCCTCTAGGACCACTATATGGTATCAGCTAATTTCTCCGACTTCTAACACGTAGTATAACTCTCACGCATGTTCAGATGCACCAAAACCAATATTAACCAACTAATTATGATTCAAACGCTTGCAAAGCAAAACATTAAAATAACGAAATCCTTAGTTACCTTTCGCTCAAATAAAGTCGAAATATTCCCTGGCTTGCTTGGTTTTATCGCTACTTCAACAACTGTTAAGAAAGGTAATGGGCGTTCACTACTTCTCTAGCTTTCTAAAGAAACAAGGTGTCGAAAATAAAATTAATTTTTTTCGAGGTTGAAGCAAATCCGATTTGCCAAGTTATATCCTTATGTTCTAAATCACTCGTCGAACATAGGTTGGTTGGGTAGTGAAACCTCTTACTTTCTCTTTAAGTGGTTTAAGCTACCAAATAAGATTTTTTTCGTCCACAAACCCGCATAGATTCTATACTCCTGTTGAAAGACACAATTATGAATGTCTGAAGGGTTTGTTATCAAAAGTCGCCATATTACTGCTGCATGAAAATCTGGTAGATCGCAGTGATATGCTATAGATAAGTATGGGTACTTTGGATCGGTAGCTTAAAACTCTCTTGAGGCGGAGTTACCTACCTCACAAGCATATTAGACTGGTCTCGTAGGTCATTTTGTTGTTTAACATCACCGTCTACTGCGGAGTGCAAGTGGAAAGAATATGTAAAAAAAGGCTGGTAAGTAAGAGGCTGCTCGACGTATCTCATTTGTTGTCATCGAGAGCTAAGTTTTTCCTCTATCCCACCGTTTTATAATTCATGTCGCTATGTTGCACAGCCAAAATCAGATGAATATTGTGGTTTCCCCTAAGATCCAGCGGTTTCCACTTGCTCTCCAAGAGGCATGTAATTGAAGGTCGATGTTGTGAAGGCTCTTCACAGTTGCCAACCCGGGATCGGATAGTTAGATCAGAGCATCAGAAGCCCACCTTAACCTTACCTATTAGTTGACATCTTGTATCTTCTTTTCATTTCTATTTTGTCGACAGTGTATCATCCATCATTCGCCAAAATATCTTCAACCAGTTTTAAGTTATTTACGCATGTTTCTCATTTAACAGGCCTGTTATATCTATAAATGACAATAATATTACCAAAGATGTTTATAATCATTTTCCCACTGAATTATTCCAACACACACATTTGTAGTAAGTTGAATCAGATAAATATCCAGTATTTGCCGCAAATATCTACATAATCTGGAATTTCCTAGAATTTCATGTGATACCCGAGGCAATGCCAAAAAAGACCGCTGACCTTCACAACAAAGCTTTAAAAAGATAAAACAATTCACTTCCGAATATATTTCCCAACCAAATGATTATTTATCATCACTACAAAACATGTTTGGCTCCGTCATCATCTCCAGCATACCAGTTTCCATGGAACTTATGGCCATAGCTTAATCGATTCCACTTCCATTGATCATCTGTTAAACTGTCAATCGTGAGGTCATGTAAGATATTTGTTAAAAAAAAAAATAAATAAAAAATATTTCACGTCTCTTAATTAACACTACGATTTTATTAACATCTATCCGGAGAGTGATCCCAACAGCTTTGGTGATACTCCACGGTTCTTAATTGACACTCTTGGCCTGTAACCATTCTTGTCGGCGGTGTACATCGTGACAGTCTCAATATCTCCTTCAGTATAGCTGTATGATCCCATAACAACGAGTTCCTCCTTGTCGGTTCCAGGATTCATGAGCATACCGACTTCTTCACGGTATGATCCATCAGATGTTTTATAGCTGTAAAGAAGAATGGGGTAAACGGGTTTTCGTTTAGTTTTTATTTTTCGTCCATGAATATGAAAATCGGTTAAAGATTATTGGACTTATAAAACCAACGGGTTTAGATAAATTAAGTTATTAACGAGACATTTTGGCAAGCTGTGTTATAAGTTTCTTCGGAAATAGTTTCTTAATTTGGACTTGACTTTTGACTGGAAAACGTAAGCCCTTGTCAGAACGCACAGGCGGCTATTTGTGGTGGGAAGCGAAGTAAGGTTAGTTGCTATCTGGCACGACCAGTTTCTACGCTATAAGGTTGGCTAGAGTTGGTGACTGCATTTGAGCTCTAAATGGCTTGTTTATATCTGTATTATGACTCTTCTGTGATCAACAACACAAGGTTTCAACATGACTTCGAATTCATGAAGTCTTTGAATTCTGATAGATCTGGACATAATCAAACCGCTAATCAAATCGGCCATGTATTTAAATATATGAAGCACGCATATTACATGTCGAGAGAATGAGTCATCATCATAACGTTTGGTTTAGCGGAAAAAGTGTGATCCAAATTCTTGACCAGAAATTCCAAAAATGTTTTCTCTACGGAGCCATAGTCCTAGAAGCGCACCGAGTGCTGGGCTACTACGATATTTTGGTACAACTGTATGGTCAGGAAAAGTCAAAGGAAACTATTCGGCGGCCTTCTCGGGTCTGACGAATGGTCCTTTAATCAGATCATGCGCTTCCGAAAACAAAGCTATGGGGGGACTACCTCTTTCATACAGGGGAAACAGCGCAAACTGACCCCATAAAAGTTCAGCTTATAGCTATTTTATTGGGTCAATGTAACAATAGTAACATTTCCACGTTTGACGATTCAATCACGACACATCAAACCTGACATTTTATTGACTAACCTATAGTGTACAGATCATGAAGGCCAAGAATTGTTGCGTCCTCGGCTACTAGCTAATGGCCGGGTCATATAGTAGAGCTGATTTTGGTCCCTTCGAGCGAGATAAATTTGTTGGACATGTTTAAATCCAGATTTGGCCACATTTAAGTTGAGATCTGTAAGTACAGCAACAGATAGTACAGAGTGTCCTCCGGGAAGGTATACTACTTTGTTTTGCCACCGTTTTGGTAAACATTAGTCTTGACAGTTCATATTTGGCAGTCGTGAAATAGACACGTGGTAAATTTATTATGGAAAAATATTCGATCAACCAACGTGTTTTAATCGATAAAACATTTTATCAAAGTCAATCATCGATTACTGGGACGATAAGAAAGTTACGTGAAATTTTTGGGAGAAACAATGTGCTACACAATCCTTCGTGTAGTGAAGGATTTCGAAGAAAGAGGGTCTGTATGTGACATGTCCAATCATGGACCACAACGTACTGCAAGAGCGGCTTAAAACATTACTGCTGCTCAAGGAAGTGTTCAAAACAATCTATCAACCTCAATTCGACGGCGTGCTAAGGAGTTTGGTCTTCAAAGAACAACTTTGGCAAAAATTTTGCACAATGATTTGCATTTGTTTCCATTTAAGATTCAGTTGGCACAAGAGCTTCTTCCACAAGACCATTTACACCGCCGTACATATGCCAAAAGGATGTTACAGCTAGCCCATGACACCCCAATGAGTGACGAGGCACATTTTCATTTGAATGGATATGTGAATAAATAGAAAAGTCGGTTCTGGCAAATGGAAAACCCCTTAAATTGTTTATCAGTCACCTTTGCATCCATTAAAAATTACAGTCTGGGGTGCAATTCGGTCAGAAGGAATCATTGGACCTTACTTCTTTGAAAACGGCGTAACGGTAACTGTGTTTGGGGAGCGTTATCGTAATATGATTGAAAACATATTAACGCCACAACTGCATGCCTTGGGCTTTATTAACATGTGGTATCAACAAGACGCTAACAGCCAGGATTACAATGGAAATACTGCGAGACCTCTTTCCACAACAAGTCATTTTAAGAAACGTTGATGTTGATTGGCATCCACGGTCTCCTGATTTGACTTCTCCGGACTTCTTTTTGTGGGGATATCTGAAGAGCAAGGTGTATGCAAACAAGCCAGAAACGCTTGAGCAACGCAAACAGGATATTGTAATACATACATAATTGCCGACATTATATAAAAATTTGTCAATATAAGATCCATTCCCTTTCATTTAATCAAAAATTATAAACAAACAAAGTAGTATACCTTCCCGGCGGAAACCCTATACTTGTGCATGTTGTACTTGGATATGTTCAAATGTAGCGATAGGAATGCTAAGTGCACCTTTTTCGCAAATATCTCTCAATTGTATTAGCCTCACAAATCTTTGGATTGTTCCTTATAAACACAAGGAACTCAGCTCAGCTATCTCTTGAATAAGCTTCTTTTGAGTTTGATGGGACAGGCATAGGCTCTTTGTTATCATAACGAAATCCATATACTTTGGGTGTCAGTAGAGAGTGACATTATAAGAAACGAAATCAAGCTCTCAAAAAACAACACACAACAAAGTAAATCCAAAACGAAGTATTGGTCATATGGCACAAACAATTCATGTACATCAAACCTCTTTGCCCCAATCTATATGACACCGCTAAAAGTCATTAAAGCGTGCACGAGATTGAAGACTCATCTCAGCGTTAACAACCCGTAAAACCTAAGTTAAAATCAATTGAATAAAACCAGAAGCTTATATCAAAACATAAGCTCCTGGTTTGCGTTTCTCATATACCCTAGACAAGAGATAACATATTTTTTAATTGTGACCTTAAACCGCTTTTAACTTGATAAAATCCTGGACCTACGATTTAAAAAAAGCTTATTCGATATGGTTTTCGAAAATTAATTTTATTTTGGTCCAACTGGGTTGGGCCAAAGGTTGAAAATACCAAAACCTCAAAATATACACGCCTAGTTTTTTTTTACTACCCTACTTCTTCAAAAATCTGTCGAACCGTTCAAAAATGAGAGAACTACAGTGTTATGAAGATTCCGAATGACATATGCTTGGGTTGACAATTATTGCTACTGGAACTCTTTGAGAGAACGTTATAAGAGTAGTGCCATTAAAAAAAACGGTGCTATAGTTGGAAATCGAAAGTTGACTTCTGGGCCACTAGACCGTTAATATATTGACAACTATCGAAAAAGTCGAATCCTTTTAAAGTCGAAATCCTTAGTCCAAGAAATCTTTACTTACACATTATTTTATCCACAAAACCACATCCAATGTAACCGGTGTTTTCTTTAGAGGTTGGTTTTTTGAATATCGATAAAACTGACATTTTGTGGTCAAATCGGGCAACTCTAATGTCATTTATGTTCAGTTTGGTTCGACATCTCATCATGAACAAGTTGACAAATGAAAAACGCTAGCAAATCGTGCGAAATATTTCGAAATATTACGAAAATAATGGTTCAGTTCGCGAAGTTTACCGCAAGCTCCGTCAATTTTATGGTCGACATAATCGTTCATCAGGGCAGTTAATTCAGTTAACCATGTGTCGTTTTCGCACTACGTTAACTCTATGTGATAATACGCATCCGCAGAGACGTCGGACAGTGCGCACCGAAGAAACAATTGCCGCTGTAGAGCAAAGTGTTGAAGAAGACCGGAATGCATCGAATCGCCACCGTGCACAGCAATTGAAGCTTTGTCCATCGACTTTATGAAAGATTTTGCGCAAAGATCTTGGCTTAGACCTTACTAGATCCAGCTCGTGCAAAAATTAAAGCCGCGAGACCAAGCAATGCGTCGTGATTTTGGTGTATGGGCCGAAAATGAGATTGATCTCGTTGCTGATTTTCATCACAAAATTTTGTTCAGTGATGAGGCTCACTTTTGGTTAAATGGCTACGAAAACAAGCAAAATTGCCGCATTTGGAGTGAAGAGAATCCACATGAGATCCTTGACACGCCATTTAATCCACAAAATCTGACTGTTTGGTGTGCTCTATGGGCTGGTGGAGTTATTGGGCCATACTTCTTCCGAAATGATGATGGAGAGTCAGTTATAGACCGGTATAGAGCCATGATAACCGACTGTTCCCGAATTGGATGGCATGAATGTGGATGAGATGTGGTCCCAACAAGAATGCGCTACATGGCACACAGCGCACGACACAATCAATTTATTGAAGGAAACATTCGATGAGCGCATAATTTCGCGGAATGGACCTGTCAATTGGCCACCAAGATCGTGTGATTTGACACCATTGGATAATTTTCCTTGGGGATATGTGAAGTCGCTCGTCTACGCCAACAAACCAACAGTATTGCCGACATACGGCCCCAAATGCTCGAAAAAGTGGTTTAAAATTTGACCTCTAGACTTGGCATTATTCAAACCCGCCACGGTGGCCTCAGGCACGAAATCATATTTAAACGTTAATGGCAACAAAGCGAAATTGACGGACATTAAAACGATTTTCTTCTGCTTTATTTCAATTCGAAGTTATATTCCTCTAAAATACACCCGATATAAATATTTAAAGTTATTCGTTCCTTCAGTAACCTGTTTCACTTTCGATCATAGATCATAAAATTATGACGTTGAACTTAATACAACAGGTTTTCATGGTTGCCATACTAACGCAAAGTTGCTTAGTAATCATTTGATATATGCAATTACAACGATGGTAATGGTTATGACTTCTACAACTATCAATGGAATTTTAATTAAATTCTACATATGACAATTGATGGTTGTGAAGACAGTATCATTACTGTCCCGACAACTTTACAAATTAGTACTCTTCGACTATAAAATCTTGAGACGACGACGATCGACATTTGTATAACTCACTCGTTGGTTTTGGAAAACCAGGACTTTTGGCAATTGTTAGATGATCTATTATTTCAGCAGTAATGCGCCGTCATTGTCAACGACAAGAGTGTGTAACACGCTACTTGCTGTACAGTAAGTAGTATTATGACATAAAATAACTGCAATATGAATGCATGTTTGGTATCACTGAAGGTAAAATTACCGCCACCATACCTACTGTCAATGTTGCGCAAACCGGCATATGGGTTGGGTTTGTTGCTGAAGTTGGAGGCGGAGTATGTAATTAATAATTTTTTTTAATTAGTTTTGTTATAGAGAGCAAAAGGAAAACAAAGATGAAAACTTTTCTACTGATGTTTGTTTTGATTTCTTGATGTCTTTTTTGTTATGAGTAACTACTGACACGTAAATGTTGTTTTGCGTTCTAATTCCACAATACAAATTATAATTTTTTTTTTATAATTTTAGTCGGTAGTAGTTTTTCTATTTGTATTTTTATGAATTCATAATTTGCAATTTTTTTTTTAAACAGCATCGTACGAGCGAATTTGTATTCATGGGCTCAATTTTCAATGCAATATTTTTGTATAGGTATCTCACTTGGAATTATTGTGAAATGCAACTCATTTTTCATCAATTATATCATCAAAAAATTTCGTTTTCCATTGGTCAAAAATTATCTTATCTTAAGCAATTGAGAACTTTCAAAACTTACATTCTGGCAGTTCTAGGAGGGAATTTTGCTTCTGAATTTCGTAAAAGAAGAAATCCACTTCTGATTATATATTTTTTAATCATTCTAAACCGCCATGAGATATAGATGGATTTCGATAGCTTTTTGACAGCTTAAATAATATTTTACGGGAACAAACCTAATATTTTTGTATTTTTAACTTTTTTTTGGTGAAATAGCTAAAAACAATCCTAACTAACTAAGTAGATGATCCAAACAATTTTAGGCAAAAAAAAAACATTTTGGCTTGGAAATGCTGTCTAACAAATCGAAATCATTTAAACAATTAAAATGAATTATGAGTTAGATGAATGCATCTGCATGGACTAGTTGAACAGGTATTTCTGCAAATCTAACTTAGTATTAGTATATCACCATAAATCATCACAAAGTAGATATGTGTTCTAAAAATATTTTTAAAACCAGTTTTGTGTTTGAGGTCTTTATATCTATAGCTTCACACCATGTTGTAATAATTTCCATTATCATCTAAGATTTTGCACAATTTTGTAAAAAAAAAAATTTTTATTTAACTTACTCAAAACGATATCCTTCCTTGGTTGGCACGTTATTGTATTCCAAGAGTAAAATTTTCGGCACCATAACATCGAGCACTTGCCTAGCAAATGGCACTGCAGACTGCAATACCCCCAATCCTAGTTGTGCCGTGGCAAATCCCGCCAAAGAGACAACAAGGACGAACTACATTTAGTTTAAAAAAAAAATGCACACATTAAATCACAAATTCACAAAACAACACAACGGATTTGATATTACCCACCAATTTTAGTGATGCCATTTTTTTTTTTAGGTTTACAAAGTTAACACCAAGCGCGCACAGAAGACGTCGATTGATTCAGAAGCTAAAACTGACTGAAGTTGCTCTTGGTCAATGGTGGCTAGATATAAAAAAGCGCTGTGAAGATACTAGCATCTTACCCCTCCTCGATCTCAGGTTAATTCGCCATTATTTTGGATTCATCTTTTGGGGGTTTTCAGTTTACGATTACGGCACGCGAATCAAAAAGATGTTAGGAATTATGTAGACTTTTGAGGTGTTTAATAGGAATTCGACTTCGGCTGGGTTAGCATGAAATGCCATTGAGAGATGATTAGATCATGAGTGTAGGTACCATTTGCAAGGTTGTTTGATTCTTGAAATTATATCACTGCCCTTAGAGCTGACGTGTTTGTGTATTTGTTAGTATTACTCGAGTCGTATGGGAGATCTTTTGACATTCAGCACTCTTGCAGCATCTGTTTCACAAAGTCATCAAAGCTGCGAGACTCACATTGAAGTCTAATGGTGGCGTGCTGTCAGTCTTGATAGCATCGGTGATGTGACGATGCAAAGTGAATGGAATCCATATTCATTGTGATTGACGGGGCAACACGTTTGCACAGATGTATATGTAGATTATATTTGTAGCATCTGGGGTTCCTCTATACTTCTTCAAACAGCGAAGTTACATAATTGCCTCTGAGGTTAGTCCGTCGTAGTCGTGCGCAAATCATTATCTTAGCGACCGCTATTATAATTTTAGTCAAATATCACCACGTGTGGGAGGTATTGGTTTAGCTTTTGTTAAGGAAGTTGTAATACTGGATATCATATAGCAAGCTTCCTCGAAGCCCGACTATTTTGAAAATGTGATCAGCAATCTTTGCTTGACCATCTGACTTTTACAATCATTTTCTGTTTAGATCTTCCTTTTGAATTGGTTGCGGATTTACTCACAGGGACGGGATAGACATTTTTTTCCGTGGGCTGGTGGAAATCTCAAAAGACACGATGAGCACGTGCATAAAGTATTGTGAGACTTAAAACCACCACCCTTGTTATATTTCTATTGCAACTAATTATGCGATTTATATAACAATTTTTTTTATCACGAGAAATGAATGTTTGGCGGGTAGCATTCCTTTGAGAGTTCCTGCTTTTCCGCAATTTGTAGCGCGGTGTTTTATTATTGGGTCAAATCTAAGGGCTTAGTTCTTTGAAAACGCCGCAATAAATTTGTTTCGTTAAGAATTTGAAGGAGCGTCGCGTAAACGTGTCCCAATAAATGTTTTTCATGTTTGTGTGCTAAATTTTTCGTTTCAGCCTTAATCGCGGGAATACCCAGATCTCTGCGTAGATCTTCATTCCTTATTACCACGGCACATTGTACTGGTTACTCGATTTTCCGAGTAACCAGTACAGTTATCTGTATTTATTTTTAAGTTCTTCGCATTTCTTTTTTACATACGACTTCTATTTAAATTTTGTATCGAGTGTCATTCCGAGATATTTCGCTTCATTTGCACAAGAGACTCGAACCGTATTGAAAAATACTGGCAAATTGTTTGCCCGCTTATACGAAAAATCTACATGAAACGATTTGCTCTCGTTAAGTGCGATCCGCCAGTATTTTGTCCATTCATTAACCTCGTTAAAAACGTTTTGTAATTTTATATTTGTTTCCTCTTTTGTTGTGCCAACTACTAGTATAGCTGTATCGTCAGCAAACGTGGCAACTATTGTTTCATTTGTTTGTGGGATATCACGTGTAAATAGGAGGCGCAAGAGTGGTCCAAGGACGCTTCCTTGGGGTACTCCTGCCAATATTTCTTTGAACTCCGAATATTCCAAGTCTCACACGGAAGAGTCTTTGCTCAATATACGACACGAGGACTTACATATATAATTTTTTAAGGCAAAAATTGTCTTAGTTTGTATTGAAGGCCTCTATGTCAAACCTTATCAAAGCTAGCGACACGTCAAGATATACGGCTGAGCAAATTGTATTTCCTTCTAAAGCTTTCTCAATTACATCAGCAATTCGATGAACTTGGTCCACAGTAGAATGTTTACTTCTAAAGCCAAATTGATGGTCAGGTAAAAGGCATTTTTGATCAATAATGTGGTGTAAGCGACCGAGTAATATCCTTTCAAAAACTTCTTAAATTTTTGGAAGAAGTCTAATAGGTCTGTAAGATTTTATTTAACTCGGTGATTTTCCTGGTTTGAGAGCCATAATCACTTCCGCGACTTTCCACTGTCTTGGTATGTATTCTAATCTAATTGCTGCATTTACAATGCAGAGGAGTTTAGGCTATGATTTCCGAGGCAAAGTTTTAAGAAGTTCTTCTTTAATCAGGTCATAAACCGGAGCCTTTTTAGGCTTTAGTTCCTGTATTTTCCGTTTAAGCTCGGCAATACTTGCGTATTTAACTATATTACTATCGGGTGTAGTCTCGAATAAATTAATGTTTCTAGACCATCAAATGGCTTAAATGTTTCCTTAAGATGTGCAGCGAAAACGTCTGCTTTTTTGTCCCAAAGCCTTGAGTTACTCTAATTGGTGGCACAGCGGTTTTTGGCAGTTTTATGACTTTAATTGCTTTCCAAAGTGAATAATACGATTCTTCGATGTAAAGATTCAAATCGAGAAAATGATAACGTTGGCCAAACCGATTGCCGGCGAAATGGCAGACAATGTAATTCTTTGAAACCACTTACGTTTTTGTCCAGCTGATGCCTAACAGCTCTGAATCCTAGCCTACCAGTGGCGTTCACTGAATTTCTAGTATCTAGACCGCAAAAAGGCTTGAGACCCTGTATATGAGAGTGGGAAGCAATTCCAATTCTATGACAGCAGCGGAGGAATTCCTAAGATTGAGTCAACGTTGGCGTCATCGACATTCGCAGTTAGGATGGATAAAGACAGAGGAAACCATTTGAATCTCTAGCGTTAGTCAGACCTTTCGAACAGATTAGATTGCGAATTAGCCGAAATGCCAAAGGCAGCGCTCAATCCTACCTATTGATGGACCCGTGTCATAGTGGTATCTAATAAATTGGTATTGGAAGCTTCAATGAATAATCCAATTGTTTCCATAAGGCTGATTATGATTTTGATGACTACGAAAAACAACGTTGTTTGCATCCGGAATACTAGAGCAGTAAAGCTGCAGACCAACAGTATGCGGAAGCCCTGGCATTTCATAATGGAAAGACTTACGCGTGAACAACGTTTACAAATTGTTCAACTTTATTATGAAAATTCACGTTCTGTGAGGAATGTGTTTCGTGCACTTCGCTCAACTTATGGTCAACATAATCGGCCTACTGAGCGTACTATTCGCAACACCATCACTCATTTTGGGACCCAGCATTCATTATTGGATAATATTCGACCGAATAGACCACGTCCAGCTCGCTGTGAAGAAAATATAGCGGCCGTAGCTGAGAGTGTACACGAAGACCGTAGAGAGTCGATTCGGCGCCGTTCGCAGCAACTCGGAACGACGTATGAAACGACTTGGCGCATTTTACGTCAAGATCTTAAATTGAAAGCGTACAAAATACAGCTTGTGCAACAACTGAAGCCGCTCGACCTTTCCAAGCGACATCGCTTCGCTCTATGGGCTCTTTAAAAGTACCAAGAAGATCCGACGTTTTCGAGGCAAATTTTGTTTAGCAGTGAGGCCCATTTCTGGCTCAATGGGTATGTAAACAAACAAAATTGCCGCATTTGCGACGAAGAGCAACGTGAAGAGATTGAAGAACTGCCACTTCATCCAGAAAAAACAACGGTTTGATGTGGTTTGTGGGCCGGTGGAATCATCGGTCCATGTTTCTTTAAAAATTATGCCGGTGCGAACGTAACCGTCAATGGCGACCGTTATCGTGCCATGATAACCGACTATTTGATGCCTGAAATTGAAGCTCGTGATTTCGGCGACATTTGGTTTCAGCAAGACGGCGCGGCGCCACTTCCCACACATCGCATCAACCAATCGACTCATTGAGAGAACATTTCGGTGAGCACATAATTTCTCGTTTTGGGCCGGTCGATTGGCCACCAAGATCGTGTGATATCACACCGTTAGACTTTTTCCTGTGGGGATATGTAAAGTCAAAAGCCTTTGCCGACAAACCCGCTTCGATTCAGGCCTTGGAGGAAAACATCACGCGTGTCATTCGCCAGTTACCAGTCGAAATGCTCGAACGAGTGATCGAAAATTGGACTCAACGGATGGACCATCTGCGACGTAGCAACGGCCAACATTTGATAGACATAATCTTCAAAAAATAAATGCCAAAGAATGTTCTTTCAAATGATAATAAACACTCTCCATTAAATTTGAATTTTCTGTGTTTTTTTCTTTAAAAAAGTAGGGAACCTCGAAATGAATCACCCTTTATTACTGCCATCCAGGAAATACGATTGAATGAGCATAAGAGGATGAAAAACTATGATTTATACAAAGGCCCATTTTATGGTGAGCAAAAGCAGCGAAGTGTGGTTGTGGATTTTGTTATAAGCGAAAGACATTGGCCAGAAGTATGCTTCGATGAAATTACCGAACGCATTGTAATAATCCACACCAAGGAAAAAATAGCAACCAAGGCTAAACCAAGGCATGTACAGCGACATGCCCATGGTCAAACAAATACGCATTGGACGTTTAAGATGGCTACGACATATAGAAAGTATGCATAACAATACTCCGGCTCGCAGAGTCATTGATTCCCAGCTAGACGTCGGACGCAGTAGAGGAAGACCTCGCCATAAGTGGCTCGCACAAGTAGAAACCGACTTCAACCAACTTGGAGTTGGAGGCAGTTAGCTTAGGACCAGGCTAAACGGAGAGGCATGTTGGTTGAGGCCCGGGTTCATTCCGGACTGTAGCGCCACTTAAGTAAGTAAGTAACCTTGGAAGGTTCCACATTAAAAATTTCAGCTGGAGCAAAATATCTAGGGATGATATTGTATAGGAAACTGAATTGTTGCCCTAATTTCGAAGACAGAATATGAAGCAAACATTGGTCTGAGGTATGAGGTGTAGTAAGTATATGTTTAGTATGTTGGAATGCAATGAAAAGGGCAGAACAAATAATATCTTGCATAATATTAACTGGTTTCGAAATATATTCCGATTTTCGTGAATCCATAATTTCATATGATGACGTTTTTTTTCTAACCATGCTTTTAAGTTTTATACGGTCTTAATGTTCTGATTGTCATGAACCCACATGGTGGTTAGTGCGATGAACTGCCGCGCAGAAGGGCTGGGTTCGATTCCTAGCCGTAGCAACACCTAAATGATTTTTCACTGGCACTCCTCTCGTGATGATCTGAAAAATCATCCGAGTAGTATCAATTGTCATGAAAAGCTTATCTCAACTTAGCCCTTCGGATTCGGATAAAACAGGAGGTCCCGCCATCGTGCTAAGAAGTACACACGCACACATAATTGGTTGTGAGAAAAAAGCTAGGCCCTGGGTACTAACGAGCCTGTTTTTTTTTATTTATAAAGTACTAGCAACCAATAACTCATAACATTGAAAACCACATCGAAATCCGTTCAGAAGGTCTCGAAATTAGCCCATTCATACACGTCTTGGAACTTAATTTTATACTTTGTATTATTAGTCTAATCAGAAAAATAGAATCAAAATTCTCTGGAAACGACTTAGTTCAACTTTGGTTTGCATAAATTAGTTTAAGATTTATTTAATTATGTAATAACTCATGCCGTATGAAAAGCGACACCTATTATGCCTTGTATGCTTATTTTATTTCCTCCAAAATACGTCATCTTTAACGTGAATCGTATTACACAAACATGGTTGAAAAAATGTTCGTGAAAAGTGATTTCTACGGAATAAAACCCAAAACAAAAAATCCGTCCGCATTCTCATAAATGAATAATCCACATTCAAATTAACGTCACTTCCAATTACCATAAAAAAAAACTTATGCAAAAAGCTTAAACAGGAATTCGCCTGAGATGTCAATGAAATGACGTGTTTTCGTTATTTAATTTATATGTCTATTAAAAAATGTTGGACTTCTGCTTATACCCTTGAATTGATTGCTGAATCGTCTAGCCATCTCTGTTTGTCCATTCGTCACCACTGGACTGGTGAAAATTGGTAAACGTACCGTTCGAAACACCCATAATATATGTTGAAGTATTTTAAAAATCCACAAACTGCCATGCGAAATTTGAACACATATAAAAAAATCGTTTTTGCTCAAATCGTAAAGAATTGTGAAAAGGTGTTAAGACAATAAGTTTTCTCTTCTAAAAAAGTGCATGAACACTTTTTAAAAATTCTTTACAGTTTTTGAATAAAAACGACATTTTCTGACATTTGTTCAAACCCACAACACAACTTCCTAAACCCAATTTGCTCCAAAGTCAAATAACATGCAAAACCTGCCCCATGTTCAAATACCAACTGACAACAACCTGCCGTCAACGATGCAAAACTTCCGCTTTTATAATGTCCGCACCTACTCCTAAATTATGCTATCACAGGTTTAATTAGTGTAAGGACAGCAAATGGGAATTCAGTGCCACTAATGACCCTCGTCGAAACGGCTGAATTTGAAGAAAGTGAAGACATTTAGTAAAATAAGTGGACTAGGCTGGCTTTATAAATACGATCATCGAACTCACTGATCTCCCAGTAATATAATAACTTTCGCAATCCAAATTTAAATTTAACATTTTTGTGCAATCGTAAAATATTAGCATACCTGCTATATTAGCTTATCCTTACCGCTGAGTGAAAGAAACCTAGTCATACATTTTATTTATATATAGACCCCAGTGATCAAGACTTTAGTCGGTTTTGGATTCTTAATTAATTGAGATCTTATGCGCGCTCTTAGTTTTTACGTTCTAAAACGAAAAAAATGACGTCACTAAAATTGGTGGGTGTATTCAAATCCGTTGTGTCTTTTTGTGAATTAGTGACTTGATGTGTTAATAAGTTTTTTTTTTCCTAACTGAATGCAGTTCGTCCTTGTTGTCTGTTTGGTGGGATATGCCACAGCACAATCAGGATCGGGATTGGATTTAGCAGCTGATTCTGTAGTGCCATTTGCTAAGAAAGCGCTCGATGTTATGGTGCTTAAAATTTTACTCTTGGAATACAATAACGTGCCTACCAAGGAGGGATATCGTTTTAAGTAAGTTCAAAAAAATGAGAGTTTTACAAAATTTTTACAAAATCTGCTACGAAAATTCCTGAGAAAGGAAAACCACAGATCACTCACACGAAGACTTGTAACTTCCCGTACTTATTAACACTTTGATAGATTTCCAAGAAGTGGATTTAATTTGTTTTAATGATACCGTTGCGTTGGTGGTTACGCGTGGAGGTTTTGAGGTAAATGAGTTCTATTCGGGTACCATTCTTCAAAATAATTTTTAAGTTAGGCTTTGGTTGGTGCCTCAGATCGCTGTTGGCCGGTTCGACAGCTAGATATATGATAGTTCGACAACTGCCTTTGGCAACATTGATGTTTGATATTGGGCTGTCGTAGTTACGCCAGGTATGTCTTTCATGTTACAGAAATACTTTGGTGATATCACTTTTGTCTGTGTCTGGTGTCAATGTGTGCATTAATGCTGTGGCGAAAGAGATTTTATTTGGCGACCCACCTAAACAACTAGGTTGCTCGTCATACGTTGCTCTATCAATCAGGAGATTTAAAGTTGCGGCTTTGTTGTAGGGGTTTTTCCTCTGTTGCCCCTTGTTACTTTTTTCAAAAGCGTTGTTTTAACATTTATTTTTGTCAACCGGCTTGTTTATATGACTGACGTTTTTGTATAATATAATATGCAAGCGTATAAAATACAGCTAGTTCAAGAATTAAATTCGGTTGACTTTAGTTTACGTTAAAATTTCGGTTTGTGGGCATTGGAATAGTTTCAAAATGGTCCTTTTGTTTTTAATAAACAAAATTGTCATATTTAGCCGATGAACAGCCAGAGGCAATCCAATAACTACCAACGCATGCAAGCCCAAAAATGCACTGTTTGGTGCGGTTTATGCTCAAACGGCGTCAACGGAACGTATTTCTTTAAAAATGCTGAAGCAGAGCGTGTTACTGTCAATGAAGATCGCCAAATGCAATGATTTGTTTCGCCTGAAAATGTAAACCTTGTGGTTTCAGCAGGATGGCGCTATATTCCGTACAACTAACGACGCAATCGCTTTATTGAAAAAACAGTGATCTTGTGGTTTGAGCAGGATGGCGCTATATTCCATACAACTAACGACGCAATCGCTTTATTGAGAAAACCGTGACCTTGTGGTTTGAGCAGGATGGCGCTATATTCCATATAACTAACGACGCAATCGCTTTATTGAGAAAACCGTTCATCTCAAGAAATGTGACTTAACACCATTGAATTACTATCTATTGGGATATGTGAAATCCCTTGCTTACACCATTGACCCCGAAAAGATTGAAGCTTCGGAATCGAATTAATGGAATACCGGCCAATATGCTTGAAATAGTGGTCAAAAATTGGTTCCGCAGAATAGACAATTTCAGAGTTATTCATGGAGAAAATTTGAAGGAAATTATTTTTAATCATTCAATGGCATAAAAGAAACTAGCACTTCAAATGAAGATTTCCTTTAATACATTGATTTGTTTTTGTAGCTCTTTTTGGATCACCCTATAGAAATGAGTCAAATTCTTTCATAAAACTCAACGTCTAGTTATATAAAGACCTGAAATACATACAAATGGATTTTACAAAATGTTCTTAGAACACATATATACTTTGGTCACAAAGAATCTAATCTAGATTCCGGACTGCCTCAAGGTAGCCATCTAGGTCCGTTGATATTTATTTTGTCTATCAATGACGTGGACAGTATCATTGAAAACTCATATTTATCTGTTTATGCCGATGACATGAACATCTTTAGGTACATTTCCTCCTCCACTGACTCTTATCCACTTCAAAGAGATTTAAACAACTTTTCAACCTGGTGCCATAAAAACTTCCTGGAGCTCAATGACATACTCCCGTAAGCGTCTCCCATCAAACGCAAGATCATATTTAATATTTGGTGAGCCTGTACCTAATGTGCTATTCATGCGTGATCTGGGTGCTAGCTGTGACAGAGAACTTAACTTTCACTCTCATACTGATAATATCATCAGCAGAGCCAACTCTTCACTTGGGTTTGTAAAACGCTGGTCTAAGGAATTCTCGAGCTCCTATGTCAAAAAATCTCTCTTTTTCACTTTTGTTAGACCTATCCTTGAATATGCTAGCCGAGTATGGTCGCCTTATCACAAAACCCATTTCTTCAATCACTACAAAAGCGTCGTGAATAGCCGACATTCTTTTTGCACATCAGCTTCTAGCAGGTAATATTAATTGTCCCGATATGCTCGAAACGATTTCCCTCAACGCCAACTCCAGAAATCTAAGATCTATTCCCCTCTTCCGACTTAAATTCCTCCGAACCAACTACGGTAGCAACGAGCCAATGACTAGAAAACTACGCCTGGCTAATGGGCATAGCTCCTTTGATTTTCACTGTAGCAAACTTGCTCTACGAAACTCCCTTATGTCCTCCTCATCTACCACTACTCCTTAACAATTCTTCTAGTAATTTAATTTAGTACAAGTTCAGCTTCAAGATAATCCAATTTGAACAAATACCTGTTGAACTACCCAACTAAGAATTATTCCTCTATAAGGTAATAAAATTTAATTACCGGAAGCAATTATTTCTGTAGGCCTTATTTAGTACTTGTGCAAGGAGGTTGAGCATTTTTGCAGTGTATTATTTGGGTAGAAGCCTTTTTAAGACATTATGCAGGAAAATTCACAAGCGTAATCGAAGTTATGATGGTATAACGTCGATAAGGTTGTTTTTAAGCTTCCGGAGATGTTTCGGTAGAATTTCGCAAGAAGTTATTCCTTGTGGATAGCATGTTGGACTACCAGCTAACGCTAGTTCGAATCCCACTAAGAAAAGAGTTTTTATAATTATTACCATTGAATTTCACACTTTCATAATAACGAATTAGTTTTGAATAATTATAAGGGAATGAAATTGGTACCCAGGACCAATCTTTTTTTTCACAACCATTCATGTGTGCATGTGTACTTCTTTGCACGATATCGGGACCTCCTGTTTTATGCTGAATCCGAACGGCTAAGTTGAGATAAGCTTTTCATGATAAATGAAACTACTCGGATGATTTGTCAGACCATCACGAGAGGAGGGCCAGTGAAAAATCATTTAGGTGTGCTACGGCTGTGATCCCGTAAATAATATAATAACACTTAAAAACAAAAAGAATATAATAAAATATTTTCGGAAAGACTTGTTGCGAAGCCTGTAATTTGCTTCTATAAAGCCTTTTACAGCAAACAAATTTTTTTTCTGTAAGGCTGTTTAGAAGTATTTAAAGAACTCTTATAGAAGTAAATAGCTTCCTAAAAGTGCGCCAAATGTGTTTCCAAAAGACTTCTTACAGGTAATATTGCTGGGAGGGAAACAGCTTCGATAATGCTTCGATAATGTAGAAAAAAACTTGGACCTTTCGTATAGCAATAATATGTACCGAAAAACACAATTTTTTGGCGCAACAGGCTCGTTAGTACCCAGGGCCGAGCTTTCTACTAACAACCATTAATGGGTGTACTTATTGTACGACGGCGGGATATCCTGTTTTATGCCGACTCCGAAAGGTGAATTTGAGATAAAATTGGTACTTCTCGGATGATTTGTCAGAAACTATTTCAGTATACAAGCTTATCCGTATATGAACATCCGTTCGTTGTATGCACCCAATCACCGTATGAAATGAACAAAAATTTAATGATGAACTATGCTCCTCCCTTATTTGTGTGTGCGAAGTTATTATTTTTCTGAAAGAAGAGGACGCCCAGGCTCGAGTGCAAAGTTATATTTTTTGCCACAAAAGAGGACTGGCTGCGAATTAGGACACTGTACTCTTGGATGTTTGTCAACAAGGGTTGTAGCAGTTTAAACCCGTGTTGTCACTATCGGGATTCGGGTCCTGGTCAAAATAACAAGATCACTGCATCCACATCACCATTTGCCGATTAACATATTAATGAAAAAGTGATTTACTTCTTTCTCCTTTACAGTTACAAAACATCTGATGGAACATACTGTCAAGAAGTCGGTATACTTATGAATCCTGGCACCGACAAGGAGGAACTCGTCGTCATGGGCTCATACAGCTATACCAGTGGAAATTTTATGACTACCACGATGTACATCGCCGATAAAAACGGTTACAGGCCAAAAGTTCAAATTAATAACCGTATAGGATCACCAAAGCTGTTATTAAGCCTCTCCGGATAGATTTTAATAAAATCCTAGTGTTATTAAAAAAAAAAACTTTGTGTGTTTTTTTATTTAAGCATAAAAAACTATTTTTCATGACCTCATAATACTTTTGTTAGTGATGGATTGAAGTGGAATCGATGTAGCTACGGCTTTAAGCATCACTTTCCAATAAGCCATTGGGTCAGGAGTTAGGCGTAAGGGTAGGAACTGTGATGAATATCTCAAATTCTCGGCGTTACATTGGAGCTCTCATATTTCGTGCAACAATAATTTGATTTCGCAAAAGCAAATGTTATATGATTCTCTGTTTAAAATCCTGCACTTGCAAAAATTAAAAAAAAATAATAGCAGCCACACTTACAAGGACATTTTAAAGCTTTCTCACTTACTTAAGTGGCATTATAGGACAGAAGTTGCTCCGAACTAAACTAACATAGAAAAAAATATTTTTGGGGCTGGACCAAGCTGTTTACTCACAACCATTTATGTGTGCTTACCTCCGGATGGTATGTTACCTCCGGTTTTGTCCTGAATTCGAACGGCTGAGTGAAAATAAGATTTCATTGACGATTAATATTACTCGGATAATTTATCAAATCATTGAAATATCATTTTGGTGCTACTGCGTTTTTTAAGCATTCTCAAAACTATCAATGAGATAGCGAACTTTACCAAGATATTCCTTAACTTGATGCGATCATCGATATTTTGGTTCCAAGTTCCTTCCTTGGAACATACTAGATCGCAGCAAGAACTTCTTGTGGTTCGTAAAAGGGGCATTTGTAAGTAATTTCGCCGCAAAATAATGCGGGTGCTGTCAATTTTTTTGTGGTTCCTTTAACTTATGCAGTGGATTTTGAAATAAGGACATCTAGCATACTGCAAATCTCGCGAATTTCACATGTATTAACTCTCATTGAATACTTTATGTTAGATCTCTTCTGCATGGATAATTCTGCACGCGTGTTTCAGGCTTAAGGGTGTTAGACTGCATAATTATCCAGGCTTCACGAAGTTGTTGTATTTTGTATCTTACACGTAAATTGTTATCTAAGCCTTTTTTTTTCTCTTTATTCCAGATTTATATTGGCTTAGCAAACATCTTACGTATACAATACAACAACACCTAAGCCTTTATAGATTTCGTTAAGTCTGGATAATTATATAATCTTACAATCTTAGCCTGGATAGAAAATGTGCTACCAAATCAATTTTTTCAATTGTTATCGAAAACGGTTGTCGAAAATGCTAAAATTGCTAAAATGCTAAAAATAGCTGCTGAAACCACGAACGGTAATCATACGCTCTAAAATAGATGGAAACTCAAAACCTTTGACTTGAGAATAAACTCAAACGCAAGACGTCATCACTTGATGCGGTCATCGATATCGATTTTGGATCTAACTTCCTCCCGTAGAACATACTAGATCGCAAAAAGATCTTCCCAACAAGATTCTAAAACTTCTACTTTGAGCCTTAAATCAAGGACTAGGTTGTTTCATAATTTGAAGAGTCCCATAACATACTTTGTTCTGCCTATCCACTTATTTAACTGCGTTCAAATTACCTTTCTAAAAAAAATAAATGTATGTTCATCAATTGAAGATCACCACTCCAAAGGTCGTTGTTCAAATAAACCCACATCTGTTTTCATGCGATGAAGCTCGATCAATGGATTTGACTGTTGCGGTTTATCAAGCTAGTGTACCGCAATTAGCTTGAGATAATATATTCATCAAATCAATACCTAGACCAGGGGTAATTTCTGTTATATTCGTGAATTATTAATGTTGCAGAGGCAAGTATCTTCTTTTACGTTGGCTTGGTTGGAATAGCAAAACCACGCTTTTTTGTGTAGCCTTCCGTGGTAAATTATCTTTTGTCCAGTTTTAGACGTCAGTGGTTTCGTAAATTGACCCGACCTTTACAAGTCATATATGTTTAGGAAAGTTGTTTTGGTGTGAAAGGAACACATGATTTTGTTATGTTCTTAAACTGGTAAGGCGAACCTATAACTGTTATTAAGTGCCTTAAGATACTTGAAGTTAGTCGTTAACTCCAATTATGAATTGATAAATGGACATTCTTGTGAGCCTTTAAATCAGGGTTATAATTAAAACGATTTTTCAATTTACTGCAATCAAGTTTCATAAAATCTTTATGACTTCGATCGTAAAGTTGTTGAATAATCCTAGGTCCCCATTTGAGTTGCGAGTTATGCATAAGGATATTCACAGAAACAAACTTTATGAGACATAAAACTGAAATGGACGGAATATACTCGTTTCACAAGTTCGATGCGCAGCCAGGTTACAAATTACTTGGGCTAAAAAAAAAATAAAATAAAAGAGATTTAATAAGTCATTATGTATCCCCGGTTGAATATAAATAAAACCAAGTGATTTAAATTTTGTTAAAAGATCCATTTTGCAGTCATCCTAGCATGGCGGTAAAGTTTGATACAAATATAGGACCCAACATAATTTCTTTGATGGAAATACGTTTGATGAGAAGAACAAGGACGAAGATGCACCCGAAGACAAAAGCCGCATTTCGGATGTCAAGAAGATTGGCATGTTCAAGGCAGTGGTGGTGTTCGAGGAGAATTTGCGAAAGCTGTAGAAAAACTACAAAATTAAGGAAGTCGATGTAAGTGATGCCATTATGGAGTTCTAGAAGTTAAAAATAATTTTGTTTTGTTATATATTGAAAATTTATTTTTGTATCATGGTGCGTTTTTTTTTATTTGAACGAAAAGTATATTTGTATTGAAATCATGTACAGCTGCCTGATTTAGGAAACATATTTCTGATGCTTTTTAATGATTGGGAACTGAAGTTGACATGTGCTTGGGTTTGCAAACTCAGTGATCCTGCAAATGACACCAAATCGTTGCGAGAAAAACAGAATCATTATTTGCTAATGCTAATGCTCTCTCTGTAAATTATTGAAAAACTTGAAGCACAAATTTAATAAATAACCGCTAGGAGAAATTTTTAAAAAAAGTCACTTCTTTTCCAAATCCAAAGAAAGGTTTTCTTTTTTTTTTTTGTTCGTGGGTGGTGGAAATCTCAAAAGACACGATGATGACGTGCCCAAAGTAGTGTGGAACTTTAACCACCCTTTTTGTATTTTTATTGCAACTAAGTATGTGACTTATCTAGAATTTTTTTTATCACGAGTAATGAATGTTTGGCAGGCAACTTTATTTTTGAGAGTTCCTGCTCTCTCCGCAATTAAAACGCGGTTTGTTATTATCGGGCCAAATCTAAGGGCTTAGTTCTTTGAAGACGCCGCAATAAATTTGTTTCGTCAAGAATTCGGAGGACCGTTGTGTTAACGTGTCCCAATGAACGTTTTTTTATATTTGCGTGCAAAGTTTTACGTTTCATCTTTGACCGCGGGAATACCCCGGTCTCTACGTAGATCTTCATTCCTTATACACCACCGCGCATTGACGAATGATCATAACATTTTGTTTTCATTTTGTATACCATATGTCCAGACCGGCTTTAGCACTTGCTTGTATAATAGCAGCTTGTTATCAAGATTAAGCTTCGAATATTTTCCGAGAACCCAGTATAGTTCTCTGTATTTATATTTAAGTTCTTCGAATTTCTTTTTTACATGCGACTTCCATTTTAATTTTGCATCGAGTGTCATTCCGAGATATTTCGCTTCATTTGCACAAGCGACTCGAACCATATTGAGAAATACTGGCAAATTATTTGTCCGCTTATACGAAAAATCTACATGAAACGATTTGCTTTTGTTAAGTGCAATCCGCCAGGATTTTGTCCATTCACTAATCTCGTTAAAAACGTTTTGTAATTTCATATTTGTTTCCTCTGTTGTTGTGCCAACTGCTAGTGTAGCTGTATCGTCAGCAAACGTGGCAACTATTGTATCGTTTGTTTGCGAAATATCACGTGCAAATAGGAGGTACAAGAGTAGTCCAATGACGCTTCCTTGGGGTAATCCTGCCAATATATCTTTGAACTCCGAATATTCATTTCCAGAATTCACACGAAATAGTCTATGCTCAAGATACGACACGAGGATTTTATATAATTTTTGAGGCAGAACTTGTCTTAGTTTGTATTGAAGGCCTCTATGCCAAAGTTTGTCAAAAGCTAGCGACACGTCAAGAAATACGGCTGAGCAAATTTTCTTTTCTTCGAAAGCTTTCTCAATTACATCAGTAATTCGATGATCTTGGTCCACAGTCGGAAGTTTACTTCTAAACCCAAATTCAGGTAAAAGGCGTTTCTGATCAATAACGGGGTGTAAGCCACCGAGTTAAATCCTTTCAAAAACTTTTTAAATTATTGGAAGAAGTTAAATAGGTTTGAAAGATTTTATTTCATTCGGTGTTTTTCCTGGTTTAAAACCCTAATCACTTCCGCGACCTTCCATTTATAATGTACAGGAGTTTAGTTAATGCTTTTCGAGGCAACATTTTAAGAAGTTCTCCTGTAATTAGGTCATAACCCGGAGCTTTTTATGGCTTTGATTTCTGTATTTTCCGTTTAAGCTCGGCAATACTTGCATATCTAACTAGATTATTATCGGTTCTAGTCTCGAATAAATTAATGTTTTCTGGACCATCAAATCATTAAAATGTTTCCTCAAGATGTGCTGCAAAAACGTCTGCTTTTTCCTTATCGCTTTTTGATTAAACATCTTGAGTTACCCTAATTGGTGGCACAGCGTTTTTTGGCCGTTTAATGACTTTAATTGCTTTCCAAAGTGAATAATTCGATTTTTTTCAAGCGGTTAGGCTTTAGAGGTAAGTTTCTACGGCATAATTTTTAAAGTTTTTAATCGAATTCGATAGCATGTTACTCAACCAATTTTATCTTGCGAGCCACGAGTTTGGTGCCATCTTTTTCGAGCTTTTCTTTTTTTGTCTAACCAAATCTCTTATTTCCCCTGGGTACTTGGTATTACTATAGCTCTCTATTTTGCGTTGTTAAGGAGTATTGTTCCATGCTGATTTTTGAACGGTATCGATAAAGGAGTCAACCGCGACTTTGAGTTCTAATGTGGATCTAAGCGATACACCCAGTCGAATATTATGTTTTAATATCGTTTTTGAAGCCTTCCCAGTTGGTTTTTCCGTTTGTTAGTCTGGGTGGGTTTTCATTTCTAATGATAGACTCTTTCGTTGTTAGAATGACCGGAGAATGATCAGAGCAAAGATCAAAGCATTCCTCAACTTTTATTCGATTGGACGGCATACCTTTAACGATGAAAAAATCGATCAAATCCGGTATTTTTGTAACATCAGTTGGCCAGTAAGTTGGTTTTCCCGTAGAATAAAATTGGGTATTGAACCTTCTACCAACTTCGTAAAGCATCCTTAATTTCTGTAATATGAATCTAGATCCCCAGAATGTTGATATCGAGCCATGATACATGGACACTCCACTTTATTTTGCCCCAATTGTCTGAGTTGAACTTGGTTGACATATGGTTTCATCAAGACGGTGCCAAATGCCACACAGCTCGTGAAACATTGGAAATGTTGAGGGATGAATTTGGTGAGTAGCTTATCTCTCAAAATGGCCCTGTGAGTTGGCCGCCACGATCATGCGATTTAACGCCTCTTGATTATTTCTTGTGGGGTTATGTAAAGTCGTTAGTCTATGTGGACAACCCGAACACGATTGAAGCCTTACAGGATAACATTACACGCGTTATTCGTGGAATGCAGGCGGAAATGCTCGAAAAAGTGACGCAAAATTGGACCTTCCGAATGGAATATTTGAAACGGAGCCGCGGACAACATTTACATGAAGTATTTATCGATTACAATAAAAATTTTGAATTCGATTTTATTCGATTTGTTAAAAAACACTTCGCTTAAAAAATCACCTGTTATTATATTCATTTTGAATATAAACATATGCGCTTTAATAACTTACGACAAAATGCTGAACATGTCACTTTCCTTTGCTGAATTCTTTTAGTCGGGACCGTCAGAACATGTATTCAAAGTTCAAAGTGCTTTGGTGGTCTATTCAGGGGATTCAGGGTGCGAGCGAAAAAAGTTTGCTATCTCTTTAGCTATTTCATTTCTGCCTCACCCTGCACAACTTGGGGCAGTTAGCTATAGTACCGGCCTCAAAAAAAAGCCTGTCCAATTAACCCCGTCCTTAACTAACTGCCTTTAGTTGGGGACTTTGACTGGGTTGACGTCGGTTTCTACTTAAACATACACAAGGCGAGCTATAGATGAAGTATAGCGTCTGGTGTTTGGCTGTGAATCGAATACTGTGAGCCGGACGATTAGTGTCCTTTCGCTTTACATGTCATAGACTTTTAAGAGGTCTAGTTGAAGAGGCATGTTGGTTAACGAGATCAGTAGCGCGATGGTCTCGTACACACATATACCTGAATGGTTTTGATGAAAATGCTAAGCCCTAGGTACTAACTAACTACTAAAAAAATTTCGAAAACATGTATAGTTGTATTTAGGCCCAGGTTTTTTCCGGCCTGTAGTGTCACTTAAGTTGGGAAGTTTTGTCAACTCTAAAATGTGTTTAAGTACGACTGCTATTTATTTACCTATTGCCGATGCAGTACTTTAAATCTGAAATCATCATAAAAAATAAGTTTTTTGTTTAAATAAGACGAAACAGTCATTTTTTATTAACACTACGATGTTATTAACATTTATCCGGAAAGACTTGCTAATAGCTTTGGTGATGCTCCACGGTTCTTCAGTTGCACTCTTGGCCTATAACCATTCTTGTCTGCGGTGTACATAGTGGTTGTCTCAATGTTTCCCTCGGTGTAGCTGTATGAGCCCATGACAACGAGTTCCTCCTTGTCGGTGCCAGGATTCATGAGCATACCGACTTCTTCACGGTATGACCCATCAGATGTTTTGTAACTGTATAGGAGAAAGGAGTAAACGGATTTTGTTTAGTTTTTTTTTTGCCTGAATACATATATTCGTAAAAGGTGATGTGGGTGCAGTGATAATTGCCAAAGGTTTCACTACTCTTTTTCTGGCAAAAGTATGCGAACATCTGCCATGAGAAGCTTCTCAAATTTGCCTGTCGGCTTTAAACAGGACGCATTCTTCTTTGTGGTAAAAATTAGAACTTCGCACACACAAATGAAGGCAGATGCTAGATTTGAGGACCTGTTGAGGACGTAAGTGACAGATGTTTAATATTACTTTCATTTCAAAAGGTGATTGGACCCAAATAACGTATTAAGTCATAACTGGGACCTTAATGCGAAACTCTGATAACGTGTGCTTTTTCGGAAATACTTCCTTACTACGGATTAGCCTAGACTGAAAAAAATAGTGGCATTGTATCTCTTATTTATCAGCGAAAGTAATGTTGTGGGAGTGTCATGATGGTGTAAATACTATATCATATTGGGAAAAAAAATTTCATCATAAGACTACATGTTGGTAAGTGAAGTTATTAAGCTTCTAATTAGGACTGGCAAATACAAAAAAAGGAAAAACGAAACCGGACGCCTAATGTCGCATTTGAACGATAACGAGATAGTTTCAACGGCGATCCTTTTATGAAGTAGGCCCCCGAGACGCAAATTTGTATCGTTTGAAATAGATGCACGATGGCAAACAAAAGGTCACCGGAGACCCTGGACAGAACGTTTAAAGATCTTCGTGAAAGTAAAAAAAATGGCCAAGATACTGTTATCCAGTAATTTTCCAAGTTCATCTGCAGCTGATGTACCAAACACATGCTTCAAATCAAATTTGTGGGCGTATGTATATAACCTCCGTCCCGAACAGCAGATGTGTTTTCGAACTAATTCTTGCACTTTGGCAATGGGAAAAACATATCTGGGCTTAATTCATCATATTGCCCACGGATTTCTTCCAGTTGACCATTCGAAGGAAAGGATTTCTCCGTGCGTCTGGGCTACGCGTAGATCACCAAAAAACCAGAAGCCCAGTCGTTAGATGATTGTGATGTTGGGTTGCAGTTTTCATATCTTGAGCATGCACAATTGTAAACATGGTCGAATGTCAACGCTGATATACAAACAAAGTCATGAGTTTATTTTTTGTAGTTAAATAATTTACAATTTAATTCATTTATTTACATAAACAGGTATTTTTTAGATGTTTATTATCTTGATGGGTATTTTATCTGGATTTTGATTACCAAAATAAATGTCTGTTCAAAAAAACCTTTAAAAAAAAACCCGTTTGCATTTTAGCTCTTAATATAACTTCATGTTAAGTTTAATGAACGATTTTGAATTGTTTCAATTATCACATATAAATTGAAACTGGAAAATTTACCAAAAAAACTCTCACATTACCCGCTTGATTGCTTGCCATTTAGTAATTCAGCTATGATTCCCTCATTTAGTAATCCAACACCTTCAGATCCTGAGAATTCAACCAAAAACAGATACAGCGAGTGATGTTATTCTGTGTGAGGAGCAGTCCCATGGATGGACCAAAGTAAAGTTCGACAGGTGGTCCACGAGAACACACCATCGTCGAAGGCCACGAATAGTGCGAGAACCGTGACGGAAAGCATCTGACAGGGCTGTGTGAATGTATAGATGGGTGAGAGAGAACGATCCTTAGTTGACTCAAACACGATGATGATGGGACACCCATCCGTTAAAGCTGCAACTTAAAAAGATACGAAAGAGAAAAACGGTTTATTTCCCCCAACGATGAACCAACCAAGTTGCTTGTCGGACGGCAAGATAAAAATACTCGAACACGAAGAACAGGACATGGACACCAAACACATGGGACATTACCACAGCATAATCAGTTGTCTAACCGGGCAGTAGCGATTTGAGGCACCAAACCGAGCCTTGCAAAAAAATGTTATGGAGGACGACTTGCGCCCGTTTGAAAGTCTATTACCCCTCTGCACTCGAAAAAAACCAACATATTTCGCGGAAAAATTGTTTTCAGTTTTCCTACTTTCTTAAAGCTCATTGCTTTCGAGAAAGCGCGGTGCCTCTTTCCTCTACAGGTATTTATTCTTCTCATATTTGTGTTTTGGGTTATTCATTTTGGGTAAGGAATTGTCCATTATTGACAGCGCGGTTTTCCTGGAACACTTTACAAGTGGCTATGAGAAACCGTAGTGGTCATGAAGTCCAATTGGTTAACCCAATTGGAATGAATCAATGTTAGGTATTAGGCAGCGATAGCACACTTCGGAAAAATAACCGACATAGATCCGTGAAAATACACATGAAGACCTGCCATGAATTTCCCTGCCATGAGTTTCCCTGCCACGAATTTCCCTGCGGGCGATGGCGTATTTTTCAGCAAAAAGTCAGAACGTAAACGCTGTGCATAGCTAGTTAGGTTTACGAGGGGAGGATTTATTTTTTGTGATTGGAAAAAGGCACCGACTCTGAACAATGGAATCGTTATAACAATTGAAATCCACTTCTTCGATATTTATCGATGGTTTGATCCATGCTTTTGAAACTTCGCTCCCAGGAATTTTTGTAACAGATTTTGCACAAATCTTTTATAATTCTTTTTTTTTTAACTTACTTAAAACGATATCCTTCCTCGGTAGGCACGTTATTGTATTCCAAGAGTAAAATTTTAGGCACCATAACATCGAGCACTTGTTTAGCAAATGGCACTACAGAATCAGCTGCAAAATCCAATCCCAATCCAAATTGTGCTGTGGCATATCCAGCCAAACAGACAACAACCACGAACTGCATTTAGTTAAAAAAATACATAAAATCACTAGTTCACAAAAAGACATAAAGGATTTGAATTCACCCACCAATTTTAGTGATGTCATTTTTTTCGGTTTAGAATTTTAACACTAAGCGCGCACAGAAGATATTAATTGATTGAGAAGCTAAAACTGACTAAAGTCTTGATCAATGGGGGCTAGATATAAATAAAATGTGTGACCAGATTTATTTCATACCGCGTTAAGGATAAGCTCAAAAAGCAAGTATGCTAATGTATTAAGATTTGCATAATAATGCTAAATTTAAATTTGCATCAACATTTTAAATTTTTTGGCAAATGCACATACAAAGTGAGCGCGGTTCGAAATTGTCTGTGAGCGAAATGCAAATAATAATTTTTTATAGTTCATTTTTGTTTCCTTGTAGTTGGAAATCATATGTGAGATACTACAAGGATCCTCGGCGGGTGCTTCAGACATTAAAACTTTGGAGTACGGCATTTTTAAATGGAAGATGTAGTAAGAACGAACGAAAATTTGAACTGCCCAGTTATAATAGCTTTCATTGGAAACATACATTATAATTTTCTTTTACTTTTTCGTCGCTTTTTTTTAAATTGAATCTTATTGTTTCAATTATCAAGATTTATTATACCCTATCCCATAGGGGTATATTAGTTTTGGTACATAGCTTAATAATTTAGCTAGATATACCTCGAAGTATATGGATCGACTCAGAATTGCTAGCTGAGTCGATTAAGCCATGTCTGTCTCTCCGGGCGTCCATACGACACCGATTTTTAGGCCTTAAATTTTGAGCTTGGGTAATCAAATTCGGTATATGGGATCTTTTTTGCCTACAGAACAAGGCGACCACAGCCACGCCTCTTTTTAAGAAAAACATAGTTTTCGGGTAAACCGTCTGAAATTTTGAAAAACATATTTAGACAATCTTAATGTCCTTATTTCGTCAATATAAAGTTTCGCCCTTAAATGGTGAGCACAAATAGAAACCGACCTCAACCAACTTGGAGTGCGAAACTGAAGGCAGTTAGCTAAGGACCAGAAACATGTTGGTTGCGGCCCAGGTTCACTCCGGACTGTAGCGCCACTTAAGTAAGTAACAGCAAAGATTATAAAGTCATACAGATGACGCACTGCATACAAAAACAGTTTTTAAATGGCGGGTCATACTGGCAAAGTCCGCCAAATGTTTGGATCTCGTTTCTCATGTGTGCACGTGCACACCTCCCAATCGTACCATGAAGCCGGTGAGCAAAAGTTTCTGTTTTTTTTTTCTCATTGCGTCATCTGTATGACTTTATAATGATTGGTAGCAGTTTCACTTCTTTCGTGTGTGAACTCACACTCGATTTTTTTTTTATCGAGAGTTTGCCGAATTATAAGATTATAAGAGTTTGCCGAAAATGTCGTTTTTCAAAGGAGTGAGTGTGGCAGTGTTCAGATTTGGAAATGTTTACTCTAGCTCAGGCCCAAAAAGCGGTGCTGTACAGACGGACGGACTGACACTCATGCCTAGGTCGACTTTGCTAACAATTCTCAATCGTTCTATATACTTTACGTACCTTACGACATGCTTATCTAAATAAATTCTCAATGTTACAAACTTTGTGTCAAATCAGACTGTAAGGGCTAAAAGGCGGTGATGTACAGACGGGCGGACAGTTACTCATGCCTAGGTCGACAATGCTAACGATTCTCAATCGCTCTAAACACTTTACGTTCCTTACGACATGCCTATCTAAATTATTACTACAAACCTCGGATCGCCCACTTTTTGGGGGCGTTTTCAGTAAAAAAAAAAACATTTTGATAAAATTTTAAAATAAAGGGTTTTTCAATAAGAGCGCTACAAAAGTTTATTTTAAATAAAACAAAAATAGTTTTGGATATCAATAAAATTCTTTATTACTGTGAAAGTACGTTCGATGCCATTATGTATGAAACTCGATTTCTTTTGCACGGCCACCACGGGCACGCTTGTAGAAGTCCAGACATGGAATCCAATTTTCGGTTTTCAAGCATAAATCGGCCGATACTGCTGCAATTTCGCGTTCGATATTCGTACGAAGTTCATCAATCTTCGCTGGCTTGTTGGCATGGACCATAGACTTGACGTAGCCCCACAGGAAGTAATCTACCGGCGTCAAATCGCACGACCGAGGCGCCCAAGCGACACGTTCTCCAAACTTGGTTTCCAATAAATTCATTGTGGCATTCGCTGTGTGGCTTGTGGCGCCGTCCTGTTGGAACCACATATCCTCCAAGTCCATATCATCCAATTGGGGTCAAAAATATTCGGTAACGTGAAGGTCTTGATCATCTCGGAAGAAGTACGGCCCAATGACACCGCCGGCCCATAAACCACACCAAACCGTAATGTTTTCTGGATGCAATGATGACTCATGGAGTACGTATAGATTGCTGCCTGACCAATACCCCATAATTTGTTTATTGACGAAGCCATTCAGCCAGAAATGAGCCTCATCGCTGAAGAGGATTTTTCGATGAAAATCCGAATCATTTTCAAGTTGTTGCTCAGCCGAATTCACGAACATACGACGCTTCTGGGGGTCATGCGGCTTCAGTTCTTGCGTCAATTTAATCTTATAAGGATGTAGGCCAAGATCTTTTTGCAAAATTCGACACAACGACGTCACAGAGATGCCCAACGCTTGAGAAAGACGTGTGAGAGACACATTTGGGCTTTCTTCAACTGAAGCCTCAGCGGCAGCAATATTCTCGACACTACGGGCACTTCTTTGTCTCACTGGCACGGGAACATTTTGTACTGTGCCTGTGGATTCGATTTTTTCCACTAGACGCTCAATTGTTGATCTGCTAGGACGATTATGACGACCATAAATTTGACGTAGCGCTCTTAACGTTGAGGCCACTGACTCCGAATTTCGGTTGTAAATTTGAATAATTTCGACTAGTTGCTGGATCGTATATCTTTCCACCATGAAATGGCAAACCTTACTGAAGAGAAATGTCAAAAGAGCGGAAAGAAATATGGCGTCGTTTGCTGTCCCTGTTGCTCAACTTTTGTAGCGTCCCTGTTGAAAAACCCTATATAAAAAAATACAAACATCTCGTCTGTATGTTATTTTAGCCCGCGACTATTTTTGAGTCGTTTTCCTACAAAAAACATACCCTACGCCATACCATATGCAGCAGAAAAACGTCGTTTCTTGTCGAACCAGACCAAGATATTGATAAACTGTCTGAACAATATGTTGTATCCATAAAGCTCACATTTTACGGATATTATTTTAAGTATGGGATGGGATAGGGTATTGTCGATTCGCATAGCGGATCGTAGCCTTCTCCTTTGTTTTTTCTTATGTAATGTATCCGATGGTTACCACTGGGAGCTAAAACTTGCACAAACACTCACAGAGAAAGCCACTTGTTTCGAAGCAACCAAGAGCCTCTGAAAGTGGCGCTACATTTCGGAATGAACAAACGATCTTCAACCAACATGCTTCTCTAATTAGCCAAGACCTTAACTAGTTGTTTGCTAACTGCTCTACTTGCACACTTAAGGTTGGTTGAGGTCGGTTTCTACTTGAGCGCGCCACTAGTGGCGAGGTCTTCGTTTACTGTGTCCGATGTCTGCTTGGGAATTGAAAGTTCTGCGTGTTGAAATGCAGATGTCTATTCCCTCTACATGTCCTGGCCATATTAAATGTCCAAACCACAGTCTTTTGACCAGGTCTAAGCTGCTGTACATATCCGTTCTTGTTTGAACCTTCTTCTCCATTGTCCGTCAACACAAATGGGATTAAAGATTATTCGAAGAAATTGTCGCCAATTTTGAAATGGGCCACGCATGTGCCGTAGCTCAAGAATGGGATTATCAGCATATTATAATGGATCTCTGATAAGAAAGGTTGTTGAGTAAAAAGGGAAGGCCCGATATAACGTGCTGATTATCCTATTCTTGATAATCTGTTGCATCAAGGAACTTATTTTTCTATTTTGGTTAAAGCTCAGGTTCACTCCGGGCTGTCGTGCCACTGAAGTAAGAATTGAGTAATAATTTTTGTAATATTACTAGGTTGGTTGAATGGAGCTACATACATTCAAATACTGAAATACCTGTTCCAATTGCCTGCAACTTATCGACAAAGATACATTTTTTTGTTATTGAATGTTTTCATGAGCCGTCTGCCAAGCAGCATCAATGTCCCGCAAACGACTTGGCAGTAATTTGCTATTGCAGTCTTCCCGTTCCAGATCCGTTCGGTGATCTGGAGGCCCCATGTAACCTTAAGGATATCGAGGTAATGGGTGCATTTCGTTCCGCAGCGAAGTCAATTAGCCTAAGTGCGTTGCCAGACCTGTTGTCGTGAAGGCTGTGTTTTTCGACAATACTACTATGAATGTCTTCTCTTCATTCATTTGCATTAATTTAATATTTTACATCGGTAGTTGCTCATACGTTTTGTCTTGAAGCTCGTAGAAACAATCCTTAGCAATGTCATCCTTTTCCTCGTTGTAGCGTAAGCCAATATAAAGGCTTATGTTGGTGAAGCCAGATTGTTAAAATGTCTTCGAAGGATAAAAGTTATTGCCTGGTGCTCTGGTGCTTTCCACATCCGAATAGTCGTTGTTTCTCTTTACTATAACAAGGCTTAGGGTCTGACTAACCCTTGATAATCCAACATGGTCAGTTATGCGAAGATGTCGAAGCAGCTCATGTAGCCAAAGTTGATTCCTTTTCGGATGATCTTAAGTGTTGGAAAAGGACTATGACTAGGAAAAAAATCTTTTATGGTTTTGTTGTAACACCATTTGTACCGGGTGGTTTTCCATTTTGTCTGTATTTTGGGTACAGTAGCAATGTTTCCTGATGTTCGGATATAATTTTGTTTTATGTATCTTTATGGATGACGCCTGTCATAAAACAATACCTCCAAACGCATTAGCAAGTGCTTTCATGTCTGTGTTTACTGAACATTTTGTTCTTATCGTGTCATTCGGTGTGTTTCTTTTTCTCCCTTATACTTCATAGATTAAAACCCACGCTTGGATATTGTCTTGCAAGTTCAAACGTCTTTGAAATATGAACATGGGTGGGGTAGAATCATCAATGGTCTTAACAAATCTCAATGTCACAATGCCTGTCCACCCACTCGTTCATCATTCAAAGCGTTTGCCGCTCATCTTAATCAAATTCATGGCAACAAACAATACCAATGCTGTCAAGTGTGACTGTTTACACCTAGTTCACGGAGCTACCGTTCATTCAACACTCCTACCGCCATCATAAATTAAATCCCCAAACTATTTGCTTTGTTTTCTGTTTCCAAATCAGAGATAAAAAAACCTAAAAAGCCTTCTTGCACCATCAAATCGATGACATGACCACAGACACTTTGAGTTACTTGCGCTGATATAACATGACATTGCAAACAAAATTCTCAGAAAAACCAAAAATTAAATCCACAATCTCATCTGATAATTGAGAAATTCGTGGGTGTTCTCTCAAATGGTTCGGCGCCAGCTTGGCTACACACGGACCAAAGACATGTCTGACTGATGAATGACCATAATGATGCGTACACAACGAAAAACCGAGCAATTCATAATCGACATTTCATAAGTCAGTTCCATTGAAATCTAATAGGGGATTTGTTTTTCCTGGGGTGCTAAGGTGAAGCATGATTTCTTTTCATACAATGTATCTCGTTAATTTATCAGAGTTTCATGGGCCAAAATCATGGTATGATCGAACGATGGGAAACATTTAAACAATGACACATGAAAGATGATATTTTTAAAGTTTATGTTATTTAGAGATGACCATGAACAATTATTTTTCAGTTGTTAGTGCTAGCTACCACTTGCTTTGAAAATTGATTAAACTGGCAAGTAGGGTTACCGCTTGCCGAGGTTTGTCGTTAATTGTTGACTTTTTATTGTTAACAAACCAAGCCAGCCATTTATACATAGTAGAGGCAAGTATTGTGGTGTCACTTCATTTAATTGTTTTTAGTGCAGTTCAAAAGAAAATTCAGTTTTTATTAGTTTATGACATTCACGCTCATTGCAGTATGTGCGGCATCTTATCAAAATGCTGTTCATCACTGACTGAAGAGTAAAACTGGAAAGACATAACGTCTACGTACAGAAACGCGACCATTGACGCACTATACAGACAAAAAAGCGGACTTCTGACAAGACTTAAACTCTTGTACAGACGACTGACAAACCCACGCGACCCAGAGATTAGTACACTGAAGGCGTCGATCAAAAACATCAACCAATTGATCAAGGAGAACTATCGGTTGTCCATTAATTTGTATTGGAATAACAGAATTCGGGCCGTAAATTCCAGCGACCCGAGTATGTTTCCACAAATTAATAAGATCTTTAGGAGGAAAGGTCATAACGACCTTCCGTGTATTAAGCTTCGACGAACAAATGACAATACAAACATACTTTTGACAGCAGGAATTGATCCGGAGGAAACCGTCTTCGACGAAGATTTCTATGTTATTGAAAATCCTCAGGAGAAAGTGGAGGCAGTGGGGGCTGTCTTTCAGGAAGTGTATAAGGTGAATGATAGCATTCGACCGAACCGCGTCCTGGAAAACAATGCCCTGCTCCATCATGTCTATCTCCGAAACGACATAACGCAATGGCGATTTGAGAACCGTGGTTTCACCAGGTTTGATGACGAAAACTTGGCAAACGCCATAGTCGCCGAGCGAAGTGGGTCTAGTCCCCTGTTAATTTCGAAGGTGGAACTCCAGATCATCTTCGATTCCATAAAGAAAAAGAAGTCAGCGGGAGTCGATGGTATATCCAACATTGTACTGCGACACTTACCACCTGAAGCTGTGGATATTTACGCCACGCTGTTCAACAACGCGCTGAATAATGCATATTATCCAGTACGTTGGAAGACGGCGGTGGTTCATCCTCTCCAGAAAAAGGGAAAGGACAACTCCAATCCGGCGATTTTCCGGTCGATAAGTCTCCTTCCGAGTATCAGCAGGGTTTTCGAAAAGATTCTCAATCGAGCACTGTTCAAGTGGTCTGAGGGCAATAATATTATACCAGAGAACCAGTTTGGTTTCAAGGCTGGGCATGACTGTATTCATGCCGCCTCCAAACTCGTCTCTGATATACGATGGAACAAAGCCAAAAAACAGTACACGGGTGCATGTCTGGTTGATTTAGAGAAGGCTTTTGACACCGTATGGTTGGCATAAGTAAACCACTGCTATATATGCTTCATGACATTCTGACTGGTAAAACGTTTGTTGTCAAAAGTGGCAATATAACTTCTACCACAGAATTTTTCCTTAAGAATGGTCTGCAACAGGGAGCGGTAAACTCGCCGATTCTCTTCAGCATTTACACCAGTGATATGATAGGTAGTCTTACTCAGGCAATTGCGTATGCGGACGATCTTATCGCATACAGAACAGCCTCTACTGTCGAAGTCATTCGAACTCTTTTGCAGCGGGACTTCGACAAGATCCAGAGATATTGTGATGACTGGAAGTTGAAAATCAACTTTCAGAAATCAGAAACTATCCTGTTTAGGACAACGTTGTCTAGGGCCTCTAGGGATACGAGAAAGAGCTGGCGAAAGCTGGTGATCGTTGGACCAAACGGACAGCCACTGGCGAGTAAAAGTGTAGTAAAGTACCTTGGCATCTGGTTAGATCAGTATCTATATTTCAGAAGACATGTAGATGCTGCTCCGGCGAGAGCTAGGGGAACATTTGCCCTGACAAGACGATTGTTTTATAGCAGTCGTCTTGACAGCAGGGTGAAGGTGATTTGCTACATGGCCCTCATTAGGCCGATGATTGCCTATGGGTGCCCGGTGTGGTTCAACGTTGCACCATGTCAAATGGAAAAGATACGGGTGTTTGAGAGGCAGTGTCTGAGGAGCTGCCTTGGACTTCACAGAATACCAGTATCTGACAAAATACTATTACAACCAGGTCCTATAGAACGGGTCCAACATAAACAGAATAGACAATTTTCTGGTGAACATCATTCGGTTTCACGCTGCAAGAGCGATGGCTTCGAATAATAGTCTCATCTTTGGGGCCTTCTATCCCAAAGATGAATATTTTGAGAGTGCGCGTTTAAGCGGCTTTATTCCACCCAAAGCTTTCCTATACTTGAATAGTCGAGGGCTGATACAGGATAGATCGGCGGTTCCGCTAATCTATCACGTCTTCCGACGAACTGTGGACAGGCGGCTCCTATACGACCGAGACGTCGTCACTCAGGGCGGACGAGAGCGCCTGCGGTTCAGCAGGAGTGTGTCCGATTGGGACCGGATTAGATCATTTTGCATTAAAAACTTCCTGTTCAAAAAACGTCAAAAGAAAAAAATCTTGTCAGGTCTGGTGAACGGAGGGCCAACGAAATGAAGAGTTTCTGTAAACGATTTTATTTGGAATGTTTTGTTGTTATTCTGCCACAACAGGCTTGGTATTTTGGTAACCTGAGAATTTGCTCTAGAGAGAATGAAAAGAAATTCTCTTCCGGCTGAGTTCTGAAAAAAAAACATTCTCTCAAAATTCTTAAAACAGTGCCTCCGTTTTCTTCAAAAAAGAAAAGAGGAAACTCCACACCATACTGTGACTCGAACTAGATGAAGTTCAGTCTCATGCAGATTTTGTGGGTTCAACTCACTCTTGTTAACATAGTCGGAGTGGGCTTCATGCAACATAAAAATACAGTTCAGTATGAATTCATCCTTACCTACCACTTGAAGCAGCTTCTGGCATAATTCCAAGCGGATCGGAAAGCCTACCACTTGAAGCAGCATCTGGCATTATTCTAAACGGATCGGAAGGTCAGTGGTATTTAATTTGCTGTTAATTGGAAACCCGTAGGGAGACAAATTCAAATCTGTATGAATTATTGTCGGCAATGTCTGTCGGGGATACCCATTTGAACATACAAATACCTTGCGAAAACGCGTGGAGTTTGGAGTATCCTGTATGGGAAAAAAACGGTTTTGGGTAACATTTTTAAAGAAATCGTATCGCCAAAAATTAATTGTAATATTAATTTTAAAATTTAGTCAATCATGACCATTTTTTTAACGTTTTCCTATAAAAACAATTTTTATCAAGTTCCTGATCGCATATGCAATTGTCGAACCATCCAAGTTCATCAATAGCAAAAAACCCCTGGTTTGATTGGGAATGCCGACAGATGCTCGAAGCCAAGAACGATTCCTTAAATACTAAGCTACAGGTGAAGACGAGAGCTACCGTTGAGCTCTATAGGCAGAGAAGAAGGGAAGAACACTGGCTATTCAGAGAGAAGAAAAAAGAGCAAGAAAAGCGTGTGATCGAGGATAAAAAGAGGTGCCACTCCAGGAACGATGTTCGCAAGTTTTACATAAGTGTAAAACGTCAAAGATATTAGGCTCGAACAGGTTCCTCTCTAGATGATCAAGGAAATATCGTAGTTGAGACACAGTCGATGCTGAGAATATGGAAGAACTACTTCTGCAGACTGGTATTCAGCGATGAGGAATGGCATTCTGCTGTCAGGCAGAATGAACCATTCAATATTGGCAACGAAAGCGAAAACTGCCAACCACCCGAATGAAGTGGGGAGACAATATCTAAGCTCAAGCTTAAAAGGGGTTGACGGAAACGACGGCATTCTCGCTGAGTTTTTTAAAGCCGGCGGAGATGACTTGGTAACTAACATCCACCAACTCATAAGCCAAATCTGGTTGGAAGAAATTATGCCTGAGGAATGGAACCTCAGCCGTTTAGCAACAACCTGATCGGCCCTTATAAGTGTGGTTTTAGGCCAGGAAAGTCCACAACCGTTCAAATTTTCGCAATTTGGCAGATCCTTGAAGAGAACCCAGAAGTCCAAATCAATACTCACCACCTATTCATCGATTTCAAAGCCGCATACGAAAACATTTATAGAGACAAGCTATACAGAGTCATGTCTAGGTTTGGTATACCGCCTAAACGCGTAAGTTTGTGTAGGATAACGATTGCTCCATCAGGGTCGGAAACGACATCACCGACACATTCGATACCAAAAAAGGATTTTGTAAAAAGTTTTTTAAAGTCTTTCATCAAAGGTAATTTTGTGAACAAAAGGCGCAAAATTAGCAAAAAAAAATTGTCTGTCCGTTTATACGAAAAATCTACATGAATCGATTTGCTCTCGTTAAGTGCAATCCGCCAGGATTTGACTTCTTCAACTTGATTCTTGGCAGGATTGTGAAAAACTCCCGATCCAACATCAGGGGCACAATTTTCGAAAATTTGGTACAACTACTAGCATACGTCGACGATTTTGACATCATTGGTCGGACCCAAGGTGGTGTCATAGCTACGTTTGTTAGTATAGAGAAGGAAGCGGCAAAAATGGGTTTAGCAGTAAATGAGGGTAAGACGAAGTATATGCTGTCAACACCGAAGGACACACAACATCGACGAATTGGACTGAACGTCACCATTGACAGATATAACTTTGAGGTAGTACGGGACTTTATCTATCTCGGTAACATCTCGTCAGAAATTAAACGAAGAATTACTCTTGCCAACCGCTGTTTCTAAGAAAGCAATTCAGTAGTAAAGCCCTCACTCGAACTACTAAGGAGATCTTATATAAGCCCCTGATCATCCCAGACCTGCTCTACCGCGCTGAAGCATGGACCGTCTCAAAAGCGGATGAAGAAATCCTTGGTCGATTTGAGAACAAAAATTCTTCGAAAAATCCTCGATCCCGTTTGCATTGACGGGCTATGGAGACGAAGATTCAACCAAGAACTTTGCGAACTGTACAGCGACATGCCCTGGTCAAAAAACTCCGCCTTGGACGTTTAAGATGGCTAGGACATGTAGAACGAATGGACACCAATACTCCGGCTCGCAGAGTCATCGATTCCCAGCCAGTCGTCGGACGCAGTAGAGGAAGAACTCGCCTTAAGTGGCGCGCACAAGTAGAAACCGACCTCAACCAACTTTGAGTGTGTAACAGTGAGCTAAGGGCCGGGCTAATTGGAGAGGCATGTTATTTGAGGCCCAGGTTCATTACGGATCGTAGCGCCACTTGAGTAATTAAGTTCTCCTATAAAAACAATTTTTGCACCCTACCCGATCACAGGTTGTTTTTTGTCGAACCATACAAGTTCATCATAAACTGTCTGAACAATATGTTGTGAAAATGCCATTTTGTTTGCTTGTTCCTCATAAAGCTTTTAGCCCCCACTTTTTGGGATATAAGTCTTAAAGAAGGGATGGTATGAGATACGATACGCCCATCGGATTGTAGCCTTCACGTATGTAACATCTTCCTTTTGCACTGAAAATCCAATCGTATTTCCTGGATGGCAGTAATGCCTGCTTTGTAGCAGCTTATGGTTTCCGCTAGTTGAACGGCTGTTCAATTATTTTCACATTCCAGGTGCAGATATGAACGTTGTTGTCCTTTTTCGTTTAGTATAGCTTTGAATCAAAATATTCTCTATTGGACGTTCCTACCGAAAATATAGAAACCGTTAACGCTTCGACTCAAAAATAACCAAAACTGTCGATTCTACGCCATTCTCGCTATAATTTGTGGCGAAATTTATCTAAAGATCTTGACCTACACCATTTCAAGATCAAATTAACTCCACAATTAAACCTGTTAAACGTTCTCCGATTGGGTGCAAAAGTTTAAAAAAAAAAGCTGCATTTCATTTAATTACAATGATATTCTGATGTGATACAGTCTATATGAATGTTTATCACAAAACGCAATACATACAAAGCTTACTGATAGAGCCATTCTACACATACACTTCGAATTATTCAAATCGCTCAACGGCAACCCTGATGTCGAAAATGGCGGTAGCACACACAAATATCAAAAGTGAATTCTTTGGGTTGCGGGAATATACAAACTGGTTAAACCAGAGGTTGATCTGATGAATCTAAGAAACGAAAAAAAATAACAAAGTACCTACCTTCCACATTACGGAAATGATAAAAAAAATATTTAAATTGCTAAAGTCAATGTACCAGTCTTAACCGCTTTGACAACAACACAATGAGTGATGTTCAGCTTTTTATTGTAGAATATTGAATTGTTATGTCCTAGATACTGGTGGCGTTACAAAGTATGAGGTACCTAGCTGGCATTCAAATCAATACTAAAAGACAAATTGTCAGACATTGTTGAAAAGTGGCATAATGACTTCTCTGTCAATGGAAATATTGACATTAATGTCTGGGAGGAGGATGTCATCTTTAGCATACATTAGCCCCTAAGGTTAAGATGATTTTATACGATATTGCAAGTGATTTCACAATTATTGTTGTTATCTTGTTGTTGTTGCATAGTCTGGGTGTGCATGCTAATGTTTCTTTCTACCTATATATAAATATTATTATCTTTCTATTTAAAACTGGTTTCATATTTATTTTAAATAAATTATTTAGAAGAGAAATGCATTCGGTAATAATTATTTGAATAAAAATAAATCGCGTGACAGACAAAATTATTTTGTCACTATCAAGAAATATTGGTTTGGGGATAAATACTCAAGCAGGTTAGAATTTTGGAAATCAAATGTCATAGAGATGCATCCTGAAATAATTTATTCCAATCCTCGACTAAATGTGGGGACTCTCCCAGGGTGAACAACATGCAAATTAACAATCAGATTATGTAAGATTCAGAATATCACTTAATGTAAACGTCATATACCAGATTGACTTTTGAATGCATTCTCTATATTAAAACTAACTAACACCAAAAATCTCAACAATAGACCTTCATTTACGTTTCAGTTTTATGGGTGAGGTCGTGCTAAGTTAAGATTTCAAGTGCTCCTACCCTACCTACGATCAATTTTTCTTCTTCATTTGAATAAATCATCATCCAAGCAACATTGACCGTTTGTGAGGGGTTCTATGTTTCTCTCAAATATCATTGCTACATTGACGGAATTTAATATGCAATTGGGTGCATCAATTTCACCTCTCAATGTTGTCATTTGTGAAAAATGCCTGAGTTTCGGCAATGTCTTCAACATACATTGGCAGCGTGACTTCGATCACATTAGATATTGCGATGATTGGGAATTAAAAGTCAATTTCCAAAAAAAAAACCGAAACATTTCTTGCGATACCAGAAAAAACTGGAAAAAAACTGTGTGTTATTGGACATCATTGACAACCATCAGCGGTGTGTAGTTAAATATCTCAGCATCTGGCTTGACAAGTTTCTATATCTTAGCAAACAATTTAGGCGCTTGTATTGGCAAGACTATTGGTGTCTTTGCTCAGACAAGAAGACTGTTTAATAGCAGGCAACTTGATTCAAGGTTGAAAGCCCTATTCAAAATGCTCAAACAAGGTCAATCATCGTTTGAGGTTACCCGTACGCGGTGTAACGTCACCCCAACCTACATGATGATGACTTTTCGCTCTCTCAATCTTCCATGCTTACGCTTTCGCTCTTTTTTCTGAAACAAGTTTTCTGTTTTCGCATGTAGATGTTCGTCGCACGTTTGTTCTGTCCGCGCAGAAACATTTAATTCTCTTATATGCATGCTTTAGATTCACTGTAGAGTGCTCTCTTATGCTTTACGCTCTCGCTCTCTTTTGCTGGAACAAGTTTTTGCTTGTTGTTGTTGTTTGCCCGCCGTTATCTTGTCACGCTAGCCTTCCCTTACCCATGACTTTTCGTGTTAAAATTTCGTTTAATACTAGTTTGGATCTACCTCTACGAGCCCAAAGAAGTTTCACTTCGAAACGTTTTTTTGCTATTCAAACTTTTTGGTTCCGTTTTTTATTTGTCTATTAATTTAAGTCTACCATTAGATATTTTAATACATTCTAAGATTATACAATGATAGCGGAACCCAAAAACACTATCGCAAACTTTTTGGTCAAATTGAATGAAATTTAATATTTAAACAACTATTACTGTTTGCAACCTTACTTTACTTAATTAAGTGCCGCTAAATTCCCGAAAGAACCTGGGCCTCAACCAACATGCCTCTCTAGTTCGCCCAGTCCTAAGCTTACTGCCTCCAGTTGCGCACTTCAAGTGCTTGAGGTCGGGTTCTACTTGTGCACGCCACTTAATGCGAGGTCTTCCTCTATTGCGTCCGACGTCTGGCTGGGAATCGAAGACTCTGCGACCCAGAGTATTCGTGTCCATTCGTTCAAAGAGTAAGTAAAAAGATTTTACTAAAGAACAATGCAAGGTTTTAAAAGTTTGTATGTCTGAAAAATCCTAGCTGTGCCTGTTAATTAGTCGAAGATGATAATTCGCTTTGGATATATTACTATCTATGAGTTCATTAAAATTTTACTTCGAATCAAACGTGATGCCCAAGTCTTTAATTTCTTAAACTCTTTCTCATAGTAACCTACTTATGGTATAAGTAACGGGTGATCCAAGTAGAGATACTTTTTTCAATAGCCTTTTTTGACAGATCACGTGTGAGTCGTGTCATGCTGTCATGTTATTTTTTTTAAGTATTGTTTGGCATTTCATAATGGAAAGACTTACGCGTGAACAACGTTTACAAATTGTTCAACTTTATTATGAAAATTCACGTTCTGTGAGGAATGTGTTTCGTTAACTTCGCTCAACTTATGGTCAACATAATCGGCCTACTGAGCGTACTATTCGCAACACCATCACCCATTTTGAGACCCAGCATTCATTATTGGATAATATTCGACCGAATAGACCACGTCCAGTACGCTTTGAAAAAAATATAGCGGCCGTAGCTGAGAGTGTACACGAAGACCGTAGGGAGTCGATTCGGCGCCGTTCGCAGCAACTCGGACTGACGTATGGAACGACTTGGCGCATGAAGCCGCTCGACCTTCCCAAGCGACATCGCTTCGCTCTATGGGCTCTTGAAAAGTTCCAAGAAGATCCGACGTTTTCGAGGCAAATTTTGTTTAGCGATGATGCCCATTTCTGGTTCAATGGGTATGTAAACAAACAAAATTGCCGCATTTGGGACGAAGAGCAACCTGAAGAGATTGAAGAACTGCCACTTCATCCAGAAAAAACAACGGTTTGGTGTGGTTTGTGGGCCGGTGGAATCATCGGTCCATATTTCTTTAAAAATTATGCCGGTGCGAACGTAACCGTCAATGGCGACCGTTATCGTGCCATGATAACCGACTATTTGATGCCTGAAATTGAAGCTCGTGATCTCGGCGACATTTGGTTTCAGCAAGACGGCGCCACTTCCCACACATCGCATCAATGAATGGACTTATTGAGAGAACATTTCGGTGAGCACATAATTTCACGTTTTGGGCCGGTCGATTGGCCACCAAGATCGTGTGATATCACATCGTTAGACTTTTTCCTGTGGGGATATGTAAAGTCAAAAGCTTATGCCGACAAACCCGCTTCGATTCAGGCCTTGGAGGAAAACATCACGCGTGTCATTCGCCAGTTACCAGTCGAAATGCTCGAACGAGTGATCGAAAATTGGACTCAACGGATGGACCTAAAATAAAAGCCATCTAATGTGGAAAAATGAAGAAACCTTACATTTCCATAAATTCAGTTGCAAGTTATTAATATAACACCACTCCGTAATTGCTTCTTTATCAACCTGTAGCCTTTGGTAATCGGCTACAGAGATGACTCTACAAAAAAACGTCCAGTCATCTGCAAACAATAGACACTTACACAAAAAAAAAACACCCTTGAACATAGAATCGTTCACAAATAATGGAAACACCAAAGGTCCCAAGTGACTTCCCTAAGGAACACCATACTTTACTTTGAACTCCATCGAAAAAGTAAAACAGTTTTCGGTAAAATTTTAAATAAATTCAAAAAATCTTTCGATGCCAAAACGCCTACCGTTTTACACCCTACCTCATATCATTTGCAACTATTTTGATAAACTGACGTAACGATATGTATATTTCATATAAGGGATAGGGTATGAAAGTAATAGCACAGCAGATTGCAGCATTCTCATATGTTTTTTCTCAATTTTCTTCCCGCAGAATTTAAGCTGGTAAGAACATAAAAACTGTCAGAGGGTGACAGACCATTAGTTCAATAGAAACCAACAAAATAATTCTTTGATTTATTCTAAAAATACACGGATGTGTGAATGTTTCTTAGATTTATCTCAATAGTTAGTTGAGTTCGAAATACTAATCTTCAAAGGTTGTGTAGACAAAACACTAATTGATAATTTATGTTTTTGTCATCTCTTTCATAACAATTCCAACTTTGACATTTTGAATTCTTATTCCCTCGATAGATTCTAATTTTTCTTCACACAAAAGTGGATAATACATCGAAAATGAGTTTTTGTTGAATGTAAAACGTTATGATTAGATTAATAACTCAGAAGTATTTACAAACTTTAACTCTTCCGGAGATGGCATCATCACATAAGGAATTCGATTTGTCCTTGCTGTTTATGGTGATATACGCGAAAAACAACAAATTGTGAACTTTGACCTTGGATAAAAAACAACGCACAATCGGGATAGATGAATACTTTTGACGTAACATTTGTATTAACGTATTCAAGTGGTATCCAAAATTCAGCTTGTTGGGAACTAATTCAAAACTCAGAACTTTTTTCGACTATTTTGGCTTGAATAAATTTTAAAGCATTTGGAAGGATTATACAGGTTAAGCCAATTAAGACCTGCCAATATTAAGCACCGAAATATTTTACTTTTATTACTATTTGTACATAGAGAAAACATGCGCCTTCTTTGGACTTTAAATCTGGTTAACTAACCGAAGCAGAACTTGTGTTGTTTAATCCACTTTTCGGAATTTAGTGATCTGCCAAAAAGAATAACTCACTGAAATATAGATGACCGGAAAATGTCATCCTCCCGTAATTGTGACTTTTTGAAGTTCTTAATTTCTTTTAATTTCGCCCGAAAATGTATGTCATACTATTTTCCTGCAATTTCTTACGTGACTTCATCTGCGAATCTTTATTCATATATTCAAAAAATTTGAATATTTACAGAAGTTTTACCTCTCTTCAAAATTGCTGTTGTAGTATCGCAGCCGGTTATCGCATGTAGGAATAAAGTATGGGCTTGACATTGCGAATATCGAGCCACATACTAAAAATTTTACAGGAGACAAAAAAACTTCCCATGTATTTTGTAGTAAATGGTGGTTAAATTTTAAGGGTCGATGTTTATTTTGAATAAAACACAAATTGCTTTAGAAATTACTGTCATTTCATTTTATTATAAAAATATTGGTATGGTTCAATTATGTATGTAACGAAATATCGGCCAAATGGCGGCCGCCACCTCGGCAGCACACCTCCATTCGATGGTCCAAATATACGATGACGCTGAGGCATAATTGAGGTTCTATGCCGTTAATTTGCCGAATTATCTCATCCTTTAGCTCTTGAATTATTGCAGGCTTTTCGACGTACACCTTTTCTTTCAAATAACCCCAAAAAAAGAAGTCCAACGGTTTCAAATCACATGGTCTTGGCGGCCAATTGACATCGCCACCACGTGAAATAACACGGCCATTGAATTTGTCGCGCAAAAGAGCCTTTGTTTCGTTAGCTGTGTGCCAAGTGGCACCGTCCTGTTGGAACCACATATCGTCCACATCAATATCTTCCAATTCGGGCCATAAAAAGTTAGTTATCATCTCACGATAGCGAACACCATTCACAGTTACTGCCTGACCGGGCTCATTTTGGAAAAAAATACGGCCCGATGTTGCCGCCAGCCCATAAGCCGCACCAAATAGTCACTCTTTGTGGGTGCATTTATTTTTCGACATACACTCTTGGATTATCATTCGCCCAAATGTGGCAATTCTGCTTACTGCTAAATCCACTAAGGTGAAAATGTGATTTTCTTCGAAAATTGATCATCCACTCTTGCCATTTCCTTGCCACCATTCTGACGTCGCTTGAAATGGTCAAGAGGCTTTAGTTCTTGAGTCAAAAAGTAATTTCATGCCGCTAAGTACATTTGCCGGGATGTTATCGATATATTTTGGTTTGAAGTTGAGCGCTCACAGGTTTTAAAAAGTAAATTTTTTTATCACTTGGACTTCGCGCAGTCAGTAGTATTACTAATAAATCTACATCTTCTCCAACAGCGACAGTTATATTGGTGCTACTGAATTATTCTGTTGCGGTTTCAATAATGAGGGCATTAGCATCATTATCAGCTTGTTGCACAATCGGCGAGATTTCTTATGAGTATTAGCGAGAAATTGTTGTTGGGGCAGTCAATCGATCGAAGACGTTGTTCTGCAGCTGTGATATTTTTCAGGCAATCATCGTATACATTAAATATTACTAAAACATTGTAACCAAAGTGTATACGAACATATTGAAGATATTTCTCCAATATACCATCGACGCACAACCGGTGTAGATGGCGACTTTTGAAATAGTATTCGTAATGAATGACGTAATCAAGACCTGGTCCGAAATTCAGTTTGTTGGGAATTTATTCTAACTAATGGTTGGATGTTGTAGAACGAGGTAGATTGGCTTTTACATGACAATGCCTCCCGTAGTGGATACTGATGGCCCTGTGTCAAAGGGGTTTCTAATAAATTGGAACTGGTTGGGGGTTGAGCTTTGGGTTAACTACCCCACCATGGACAAAGATATTTGTTACGAAGCAACCAATAGCCTCGGAAAGGACGGATTTAATTGTTGACGATCCTGCTAAACGAAAAAAGGGCAACGACGTTCGTAGCTGTACCTAGAATGTGACAGCATTAAACAGGAGAAAAAGACATTACTGCCATCCAGGATTAAAGATGGGATAGACCAGGCAAAAAGATGATGAAATGAGCATAAACAGCGATTATTCGGATCGTAACAAACCGCATGAAGGCCAAATTCGCCAACATTAGCCTTATATGCGCTCACGCCCCGATGGATGAAAAAGATGATATAGCTAAGGATTGCCTTACGAGCTCCTTGACAAAACCGACTACCGAAGATCGATGTTAAAATCGTGCTGGGAGCTTTCAATGCATAGGTAGGAAGAGAAGACATCTTTAGCAGTATTGTCGAAAAAAACGTGATACCATTCACCATAACACGTCTGGTAACTGACTTAGGCTAATTGGCTTCGCTACGAACGAAATGCGACTACAGCCAGCACACGGTTTCCTAACCTCGATATCCACAAAGGGACATGGCAATCTCCAGATCAATGAAAGGTCAACCATATTGATCACATTGCGATAGACAAGAGGCACGCATCCAGTATTTTCGATGTCTGAACATTCTGAGGGGCTTACATCGCAGCAAAGGTAAGAATGCGGATATCTAACACGCTACAACAATCCAGAAATACTGTGAAAAACTTTAATGTCGAAAGAATGCAATCACAAGAGACCGCAGAGACCTTCGCGCAACTCGTATCCCTAAACCTCACGATTAACACCATACCACCAGCATCGAATGTCGAAGAACAATGGCAACGATGCCAACAAGCCATTAGATCAGCCGCAACTGATGTGCTAGGTTTCACCCGCCCAACATCAAGAAACTTTTGGTTTGATGAGGATGCCTTCAGATGCCTTCAGATACTCGCAGCCAAGAACGAGGCTAAGTGGCAGGTGAAGACGAGAGCTCCCATTGAGCTCTGTAGGCAAAGAAGAAGGTAAGAATACCTGCTCTTCAGATAATAGAAAAAAGAGAAAGCAAAGCATGCTATCGAGGATATAGAGAGAGGTGCTACTCCAGGAACGATATTCGCAAGTTTTACCAAAGTGTAAAACGACAAAGACAAGGATACAAGCCTTGAACAGAATCCTGTCGAGATGAACAAGGAAATATCACAGTTGAGACACAGTCGATGCTGAGGATATGGAAGAACCACTTCTGCAGACTTTTAAACGACGATGACGAACAACATTCCGCTGTCAGGCAGAACAAACCATTTAGTATTGGCAACGACAAGGAAAACTGCCAACCACCCGACCTGAGTTAAGTGAGGATAGCAATATCTAAACTCGAGCTTAATAAGGCTGCCAGAAATGACGGCCTTCCAAACGAGTTTTATAAAGCCGGCGGAGATGACTTGGTAATAAACATCCACCAACTCATAAGCCGAATCTGGTCGGAAGAAAGTATGCCTGAAGAATGGAACCTCAGCATCGTTTGCCCCATCCACAAAAAAGGAGACCCTCTAAACTGCGCCAACTACGGAGGCATAAGTCTCCTCAACATCGCCTACAAGATCCTATCTGTCGTAATAAAAGAACGCCTGAAACCGATTACCAATAACCTGATCGGCCCTTATCAGTGTGGTTTTAGGCCAGGAAAGTCTACAACCGACCAAATTTTCACACTTCGGCAGATCCTGGAAAAAACCAAAGAATTTCAAAGCCGCATACGAAAGCATTTATAGAGACGAACTATACAGATCCATGTCTAGTTTTGGTATACAGCCCAAACTCACCGACAAATTCGATACCAAAAAAGGATTTAGGATGCGCTATCATTTGACTTCTGCAATTTGATTCTTGAGAGGATTGTGCGAAACTCACGAGCCACCACCAAAAATCGGTACAACTTCTAGCATACGCCGACGATATTGACATCGTTGGTCAGACTCAACGTGATGTCATAGCCACGTTTGCTAGTATAGAGAAGGAAGAAGCTAAAATGGCCGTGTTCCGGATTTCGGATTTCCCAAGTTAACTTTACCGATACATTGTTCCCATTGGTCAATCGACCATGTCACGAAAATAAAAATGCTCGATTGAACAATGAGAGAAAATTAAACGAAGACTTACTATTGTCAAACGCTGTGTCTTCGTGCTACGATTTGGTAGTTAAACTCACTCGAAATACTTAGGAGATACTATGGCTGAATTCCTAAATGCAAAAAAAAATGCGCATTGCATCTGTTTTGAGATCATATGATGCTTTCTCACTTTGTTGCGTATGTAGTTGCTTTCTGTCTGCTGACATTTTGGAACGGCTTGTGATCCATAATATAATCAGCTGTGTGTTTTTTCATCATTTGAAAAATTTTGTCAAGAAAATTTGTTTCAACTCTGATTTACTAACACTTTAAACAGTTTTTGCCAAAATAATAGCAGAACATTTACAAAATATGCAATACGATTGAAACAGAAAAAAATAAAAGCATAAATGTTTGGCTCTATCCTCATTTATTGCCTATAAAAGGAACGTACGCAAATGCAAAAATTTTCTTAAAGTTATTAACTCGTACCCTGACGATGTATTTTTTCCCCATTTTCGGATGAACAGAAATACATTCTTGGTAAGTTTCTTGTGTTACATATACATATGTACTTAAAACTAATTTAACGTTATGTTCAAGTTGCTTAAGACAGCTCTTATGCAAACGCGTAAGCCACTAGCAGCTGGAAGGCCGAAATATTCATTCGAATATTGTTTATATGCTACTCTTTGGAAATTGGCTAACCAATTCAGCTTCCGGGAGGTTTGCGATCGATTTGGAACAGGAATGGGTTCGCTTTACAGAATCTTCAAGAAAATCTTTCTACAATATTAACGCTCAAAAAGAAAGTAATAAATTGGCCAAAAACACTGGAATATCAAAGAAAAATAGAAACTGGATTTGAAGATAACGAAACAACCCATTTCCTTTTGTTTTGGGATGCATTGACGGTGCACACTTTAAAATCCGAGCCCCGGCTGAGGACTCATCAAGCTACATCAACAGGAAAGGTGCCCATTCAATAATTAATCTTAAGTATGGATTTACATCAGCACATTTTTGAAATTTTCTTATTGTACCTACATATTTTCCATTTAACAGGGTGTTTTCGACAGTAACCTGTGTTTCATTGATGCATTTCTTGGTTACCCAGGATCGTGCTACGATGCTGCTGTATGGCGTGATAGTCCACGTTTCAAATTCATTTAAATTAATAACATCTAATGCAACTCATAAAATAAGGAAACTTAAAAAAAGACTTCACATTATAGAAACGCATTTCCATCTGATCATGAACCTGCCTCAATAGATTTCTTAGTTCCTTCATCTCTTCAACGTTTTCTTCTTCGACTTAGAGCCTTGAATTTTGAAGCACTCCCGATCCATTTCAGACTGTTGTTTCAAAAAGTCTATTATTTCATCTTTCTTGGGTTTCAGCTCCATCAATGTTTTCCTGATTTCCAGTTGCTTCACAATCCTCGCCCATAAAAGAGAAGTCAACATTGCTCGATGGGACTGAAACCGAATGTTTCGTGTCATACTGTGCATCAAGCTCGTCAAAAAACTCCCAAATTGTCGAGGATTCCCCCGACGATTTTTTCCTTGCTTTTATCCGTCTACATGTTTAAAAATTTTCGAATTATTTCCTCTAGGGAAAATGGAAATGTGGAAGAGTGGTGAGTTATTTGATTTGGATAAACTGTCTGAACAATATGTTCTTGCAATGACATTTATTTATTTATTTATTTATGTTCCATTCATCTGGCATACTTTGTTTCTATGGTTATGTTTGTGTGGCTTATTTGTTTACTCTAATTTGTTCATAAAATGATGAATTTTCCACACGGTCAAATGTGATGATGATAACGTTAATGATGGTAGATGGTTGATGATGGTAGATGGTTGGTGGTGGTAGATGGTTAATGATGGTAGATGGGCAAAGCTCCCAAGCCAACAGCAGAGGCACAATCTTCTAAAAATCGGCAGTGTTCTCTTTTCAAAATTGATGATTTATCTCAGATTTCTGTCAGTGCTAAAAAGCAGACGCTACTCCCATCCAAGAAATACGACATTTTTACTAAGGTCCATGTTAGAGTGATGCGCGCTCTCACAAAATTAAGCGCACAATATTATGACGCAGGGGACGATAAGAGTTGCTAAAATAGCTGTCAGAGAACTGAGGGAATAGCCGCGACAGACCTTGTTGTTATTAGCAACTTTATTTGGTTATTACAACACTTTTGTCTGAAGAATTACAAAACTAAGAATTTTGCAATAAATATTAAACAAAACACTTACGTCGTCGGGGAATCACTCATCTTTTGTACACACAAAAACGACATCAAACAAAATTAAAATTTGAAAATGACATTTGCATCGTGCTAATTCACGATGCGCTGTTTGCTTTGGTTCGCACAATGAAATCTGTTCACAATGCAATTCGGAACGTGACGCAATGTAATGATGCCTGTGTTTGCATTAAGGATGCAAACACATGCATTAAGTTTGCTGATGCAGAATGAAGTCAGTACTGCATTTAGGAATTCAGCCTATATAAGACCCTGATCATCCCAATCCTGCTCTGCGACGCTGAAGCACAACCAACTTAGAGTGCGCAACTGGAGGCAGTTAGCTAAGGACGGTAGCTAATTGGAGAGGCAATTTGGTTGAGGCCCAGGTTCATTCCGGACCGTAGCGCTACTTAAGTAAAGTAAGTAAGTGTATACCTATTTTGACTTGACTAATAACTCAACATACAAAGTGACAGATCTCGCTTAACACATAAATTTTGAATCGGTAATGGTATTCTGCATTGTGCGAAACAATTTCGATTCATTTGGGATATTTTATACCTTGAGAAATAAAACTTTACTCCGAATATACATTTTTAACTCAGAAAAAAATTTGAATACTGTTTGTGTGCATACTTTTCGGCGTACAAAATAAATTCGTGGAAAATATGTTAATGCGCCTAAGAGTAAACTTTTTTTTGATTTCCAAAACTAGGTTTATTCGCAGGCATCAATCATGACTCTAGATTATAATGGGTGATCCAAGTATAGATACTTTTTTCAATAGCCTTTTTGACAGATCACGTGTGAGTCGTGTCATGCTGTCATGTTATTTTTGTTTAGTATTGTTTGGCATTTCATAATGTAAAGACTTACGCGTGAACAACGTTTACAAATTGTTCAACTTTATTATGAAAATTCACGTTCTGTGAGGAATGTGTTTCGTGCACTTCGCTCAACTTATGGTCAACATAATCGGCCTACTGAGCGTACTATTCGCAACACTATCACCCATTTTGAGACCCAGCATTCATTATTGGATAATATTCGACCGAATAGACCACGTCCAGCACGCTGTGAAGAAAATATAGCGGCCGTAGCTGAGAGTGTACGCGAAGACCGTAGAGAGTCGATTCGGCGCCGTTCGCAGCAACTCGGACTGACGTATGGAACGACTTGGCGCATTTTACGTCAAGAGTTTAAATTGAAAGCGTACAAAATACAGCTTGTGCAACAACTGAAGACGCTCGACCTTCCCAAGCGACATCGCTTCGCTCTATGGGCTCTTGAAAAGTTCCAAGAAGATCCGACGCTTTCGAGGCAAATTTTGTTTAGCGATGAGGCCCATTTCTGGCTCAATGGGTATGTAAACAAACAAAATTGCCGCATTTGGGACGAAGAGCAACCTGAAGAGGTTGAAGAACTGCCACTTCATCCAGAAAAAACAACGGTTTGGTGTGGTTTGTGGGCCGGTGGAATCATCGGTCCATATTTCTTTAAAAATTATGCCGGTGCGAACATAACCGTCAATGGCGAACGTTATCGTGCCATGATAACCGACTATTTGATGCCTGAAATTGAAGCTCGTGATCTCGGCGACATTTGGTTTCAGCAAGACGGCGCCACTTCCCACACATCGCATCAATCAATGGACTTATTGAGAGAACATTTCGGTGAGCACAGAATTTCACGTTTTGGGCCGGTCGATTGGCTTGGTAGTGATATCACACCGTTACACTTTTTCCTGTGGGGATATGTAAAGTCAAAAGCCTTTGCCGACAAACCCGCTTCGATTCAGGCCTTGGAGGAAAACATCACGCGTGTCATTCGCCAGTTACCAGTCGAAATGCTCGAACGAATGATCGAAAATTGGACTCAACGGATGGACCATCTGCGACGTAGCAACGGCCAACATTTGATAGACATAATCCTCAAAAAATAAATGCCAAAGAACGTTCTTTCAAATGATAATAAACATTCTCCATTAAATTTGAATTTTCTGTGTTTTTTTCTTTAAAAAAATAGGGAACCTCGAAATTTATCACCCTTTACAACGTACATAGAATGTACATTTGATTATACCTAAGCAGTAAGCACAAAGTGGTGCCTCATAGCCCATGGCAAGCATTCAAAATTAAGGCAATCTATTCTATTCTTTACACCCTATCCCAGGGGTCCATTGTTTTTGACATTAAGTTTGTAGCATAGACAAATAGTTTATTGTTATTATATGGACCGCATCAGAATCCCTGTTAAGTCGATCAGTAGTCATGTGCTTTTCAATCTTAGCGTCCATTATTTCTTCTAAAGAACAATGAAAATTGTCAAATAATCCTCCTCTAATCATTCTCTTTAGCTTCTCCATAAATCGCTGGAAGTAATACCCAGTTTAAGGACATCGCTGCTAGGATGTGAAATACTGAGAAATAGTTTGATGTCGAAAGATTGCAATCGCAAGAGACCGCAAAGTCTTTTGCAGAACTTGTATCCCCAATCCTACCGAAGAAAAATATGGAGACGATGTCAAATTGTCAACAAGCAGTTAGATAAGCAACTGATGTAGTAGGCCTTTCCCGCCTACATGGTTTGATGAACAATGCTGTGTAGCGCACGATCACATGATTACGCTACGTTTTAGTGATAAAATTTTGAAATGCTCCAAATGATTCCCTTTCCAAATAGAGTGTATCCCAATCTCGGGTTTATATTCAATTCCAGATCAGAGTTCGTGGAGAGCAATTTTACGTGACTACTTCTATCCAATTAGATCCTTCTATGGTTCTTTTTGGCGAACTAGGCTTTACTCAAAACGACTTCCATTCCGACGTATACTTCCTTTGGGTGTTCCTCTCAAAACTAAGCATACATAAGTGGTATGTAGTAAGTTTAAAAACACTTAAAAAAAATCAAAAAAAAATTATTTTTCAAAACTCTCCAATTTTATTCTCTTCTTAGTTTTATATGCCTAATCTTAAAATAAATCAACAGTTAGCGAGCCGCTTAGTTTTTTTTTTGTTTCCCTTAAGCAATAAGGAAATGCAATTATTTGACACATTTTTAAATTTTTTTTTTTTACAATATTCGCATTTTGCTTTTTTTGCAGCTTAAAAGCTAAATTATCGAGTAACACAGTGGAACGGTTAAGTATATAAGTAGATTGTTTGTCTTTGTGGTTTTAATTTTAAATAGTAATCAATTAATTATATTTAATTTTTTATAAAATCATTTTAAATATTTTCTTTTTTTAATTTAACAACATTCTCATCCCTTTCGAATTTCCTTGCTTTAATGGACTCGCTATCCTTATTCAACAACGTCATTGTTTTTATCGTGAAACACTTTACACATGGCCAGTTTAACCGAAGCAAGGAAGTTCGAAGGATAACATCAAGAATTTCGGGACGGTTGGACTATAGATCGCCGTTGAACTGGTGGCGGCGGTGGAGCGATACGCATTCTTTGCACTGGTACTGGCACTGGCACATGGAGGAGCTTGTTGTTGGCTGAGGTTGAAACGGGACGGGTGGAGAGCCGTTCTACGGGTGGTCTGGTTGTTGGTGGTGCCGGTGGTGGAGGTAGATGTTTGGATGGGATTTGCCTCTGGAGCGATGTTGAGGGAGGACTTTGCTTTACTGGGGTTCTAGGTGTTGGCGTTGGCGGTGTCGTATTTCGAAGAATCGGTTGTGTCGTAATTGGTCTTTGGAACAATGGAGTGGATGTTAGTGTAATTGGGGAAATATTTGTGGGACTAGAATGAGTGGGCGACTGGGTCGGGGATTTAATGCGACTGGAAGTTTGAATTTGAATTGGTATCTCGGAATGGTACTGCAGTTGAGATTCTATTGATGGTGAGTGGTCTTCTTCGGCGTCAGATGACACCGAGTCGTACGGTGATGGTGACGGGGAATGTGGCGGCGGTGATGGGGAGTAGCACTCCTGATCGTCGACCATCGTTCGAAAATTTTGAATGGAATCGTTTAGCGTCCAGAGCTGAGAGAGGAGCGATATGTCCAGCTGTCGCAATCCATACTGGAAAGAGAAGAAATACATTCATTAGGATTTTATTTTTTGTGTTAAAAATATGTAAGGGCATGTTAAACAAATTTTTAGTTTTATATTTGCATTTAAAATCTACGAGTGAATATCACACAAGTCCATCGCTAACATGGGCTTTTTGAATAATTATCAGCCAAATAATCGTAAGTCGTAGAAAAAGAAAAAAATTCAAATGTTTGACGCAACAGGATCGTTAGTACTCACTTTCTAGCGGAACCTCCTTTTTTATACCGACTCCGAACGGTGAAGTTAAGATGGGCTATTCTTGACAATTAATACTACTCGGATGATTTGTTAGGTCATCACGAGAGGAGGGAAAGCGAAAAATCATTTTAGGTGTTGCTACGGCTGGGAATCGAAACCAGACTTTCTGCGCGGCAGTTCATCGCTTTTACCATCGCTTACCATATTCCAGGAAAGTTCACAACCGATCAAATTTTTACACCTTCACAGATCCCTGAAAAAAACCTAAGATGTCCAAATCGATACCCACCACCTATTCATCGATTTCAAAGCCGCATAAGACAGCATTTATAGAGACGAACCATACAGAGCCAAACTCGTCCACATGTGTAGGATGACGATGGAGAATTATCGCTGCTCCATCAGGGTCGAAAACGAACTCAACGACACATGCCATACCAAAAAAAAAAAGGCAAGGCGATGCGCTGTCTTCAATTTGATTCTTGAGAGGATTGTGCGAAACTCCCGAACTAACACCAGACGCATAATATTCCAAAAATCGGTAAAATTACTAGCACACGCCCACGATATTGACATCATTGGTAGGACTCAACGTTTGCTAGTATTTAAAAGGTAGCGGAAAAAATAGGTTTAGCAGTAAATGAGGGCAAGACGAAGTATATGCTGTCAACACGAAAGGACACACAACATCGACGCATTGGACAGAACGTCACCATTGACAGATATAACTTTAAGGTGTCTATCTAGGCTCATCTATTACCTCTGACAACAACATCTCGTCAGAAATTAAACGAGGAATTACTCTTGCCAACCGCTGTTTCTTCGTGCTAAGAAGGCAATTCAGTAGTAAAGCCCTCACTCGAACTACTAAGGAGATTCTATATAAGACCCTGATCATCCCAGTCCTGTTCTACGGCGCTGAAGCATGGACCTTCTCAAAAGCGGATGAATCCTTGGTCGACTTGAGAGAAAAATTTTTCGAAAAATCTTTGGACCCATTAGTGTTTACGGGCTATGGAGACGAAGATTCAACCAAAAACTATACGAGCTGTACGGCGACATGCCCCTGGTCAAAAAATAACTCCACATTGCTTAAGATGGCTAGCACGTGTAGAACGAATGCAGGCCAATACTCCAGCTCGCAGAGTCTTCGGTTCCCAGCCAGACGTCGGACGCAGTAGAGGAAGACCTCGCCTTAAGTGGCGCGCACGAGTAGAAACCCACCTCAATCAACTTGGAGTGCGCAACTGGATGCAGTCAGCTAAGAACCGGGCATGTTGGTTGAGGCCAGGGTTCATTTCGGACTGTAGCGCCACCTAAGTAAGTAAGTAAGTTAAGCTTCAGCACGACCAGGTGGAATATGCGAGTTTCGTGATCCACAAAATGTTTTTTGTTAAGACCACCGATGCACAGTGGAGGTTGAATAGCGTGTTATAATAAAAAACACTGCAATGAAATGTTCTTCTCACAGCGCACTACTCGAGGTTCCCTACTTTTTTAAAGAAAAAAACACAGAAAATTCAAATTTAATGGAGAATGTTTACTATCATTTGAAAGAACATTCTTTGGCATTTATTTTTTGAAGATTGTGTCTATCAAATGTTGGCCTGCTACGTCGCAGATGGTCCATCCGTCGATCACTCGTTCGAGCAATTCGACTGGTAACTGGCGAATGACACGCGTGATGTTTTCCTCCAAGGCCTGAATCGAAGCGGGTTTGTCGGCATAAGCTTTTGACTTTACATATCCCCACAGGAAAAAGTCTAACGGTGTGATATCACACGATCTTGGTGGCCAATCGACCGGCCCAAAACGTGAAATTATGTGCTCACCGAAATGTTCTCTCAATAAGTCCATTGATTGATGCGATGTGTGGGAAGTGGCGCCGTCTTGCTGAAACCAAATGTCGCCGAGATCACTATCTTCAATTTCAGGCATCAAATAGTCGGTTATCATGGCACGATAACGGTCGCCATTGACGGTTACGTTCGCACCGGCATAATTTTTAAAGAAATATGGACCGATGATTCCACGATAATAAAGTTGAACAATTTGTAAACGGTGTTCACGCGTAAGTCTTTCCATTATGAAATGCCAAACAATACTAAACAAAAATAACATGACAGCATGACACGACTCACACGTTATCTGTCAAAAAAGGCTATTGAAAAAAGTATCTCTACTTGGATCACCCGTTACAAACGTTAATTTTTATCGAAAGTGGATGACTGTAATTGAACTTTTATGATAAGCGGTAATAAACTTCAATGGTATTTTGCGTTTGCTGTGTTTGGATGTGGAGATCAGATTGTTGACAATAACTGAATGGAACAATATTTATTGTTCATTAGTGGGTCGATGTCTTCATTTTGGATCTTATTTGCGTTCTGCTAAGATTTTAATGTTCGCTTTTAATTTTTTTTGTTGATATGCGAATGTGATTTCTCGACACAATTTTTTTTATTGTTTTGATTTTCAGACCGCTTTTTCAATTTTGTGTTCTCAGCTATATAAGTAAATAGTTCTGTTGCAATTATATCTATTCCCAATAATTTCAATTATGCTTGCTTAACGTATATAACTGTCATCAAACATGTCGTTCGGAATCGGCTTTTAACTGGAGGTCCCATTTTTTTATGGGATTTAAAACATTAGACGCAAACCAGTACAAAAAGCCTTGATCGCTAAAACAAAGAAAATCCTTGAGAAATGTTCAGTCTTGTTGGCTTTGATGGGGTCCGAGGGTAAAAATCTAACAGTGACATTCCTAAAAGACCATGTTGCAGTGGAATCTAGTGGAAAGTGGAAAACATTGTCATAACTCACAATTAATTCGCACACAATGAAATCAACCCTACAGCAACTTGGATTATGAACTTGAAGGTAGTTATGGTTTCGCAAAATTTTCTATAATTATGCATAACGGTGCTAAAATAAATTTTACACTGTAAAAGATTAAATGCAAATAAATTGAATATTTTACTAGAATAGGCGAAATCGAAAACAGAATTCATCCAACTGATCTAGAACTATTTACTAAGTTTTAGCTTTAATCCGAATTCAAAATTCGCATAAAATTTTATTGTCTAACGGAAGTGGGTTTGTTTTCAGTTTATTTGCCTTCCATTTCTATTATTTTGACATATTTTATCGATTTTGAATTTTTGTTGGCATTCATGTATCGGCGGAATTGGTCAAGTCGACAATTTTTTATTTATTTTACACGTGTAAAAAAGAAATTTTTCTATTGTTCCTTTCATCACGTTTCCCTTTCCATTTGTGGGTGAGTTTTTTGTTTGAATTAATACATCCGATGTGACCCAATATAGGGTCACACTACCACGCACATTTTTGTTAAATTAAAAAAAAAAACAAATCAACATTCTCCGGGTATAGTGATTTGCATGAAATATATTCAAATTGCTTTACGATGTGCTCGTTCCCATTCGTTTTTTTTTTTGTTAACACTTAAGAGAGTACATGAGATCTGTCAAACCGCCATTACTATTGACGTGCAGTTAGGCTTGATATCATTTGATTAGTTAATAATATTTTAACTATAGAAAGAAATTATTTTCTTGTGACTGCAATTGGTACAACTATCTAAAGGAGTTCGCAGAGCGCACGCCAATTAAAAAAATATTTTTTGCGACATTTATTTCTGCGGAAAAATTTTGTTGTAATATGACATTGATGATGACAGCTTGAGACACATATAAATTATTGCTGCTTTGTGTTATCGTGTATTTTAAGTTGGTTATGGAACACGACTTTGTTTAATAATCAATTTGTAGTGTCTTTCAGAGAAATCCTCTAAAAAAGTGTTTTTTGAGTTAATATTCAAATTTGATAGATGAGGAAATTCTCTAATGTTACAAATTATTAATTATTGCAAGATATGGTCGTAGCGAACAAAGACTAGACGTCTTAAAAAGCTTAACAAAATGTGCAGTTCTGTCTTGTGCGGCATGAAAAAAAAGTAAACTACATACAAAAACCTTTCATAGCATTTTACTAAAAATTCCAGCTCGTGTGAAAATTGTGATACAATTTTAGGCAGTGGATAATTTTTGACATGAGTGTGGTGAATATAGACAGGCTTTTTTTATATCAGATAAAATACAATTTACTGTTTGAAGAGGATTTGTTACGAAAATCTTACGGCATTCCTTTTGCTGTAGTTTGTATGAAAAATTCATTCAACTTGATGAAATTTCGAAAAATGTTTTCAATCATCAACATATTATAGCGGGTGCTTTTTTAGAGGTTGGTTTTTAGAAAATAGGGATAAAATTGGCATTTTGTGGTCAAATCGGTCAACTCTAATGTCATTTATGTTCAGTTTGGTTTGCCATTTCATCATGAACAAGTTGACAAATGAACAACGCTTGCAAATCGCGAAAATTTATTTCGAAAATAATGGTTCAGTTCGCGAAGTTTACCGCAAACTCCGTCCATTTTATTGTCGACATAATCGCCCATCAGAGCAATTAATTCGGTTACCCATGGATCGTTTTCGCACTACTATAACTCTATGTGATAATACGCATCCGCAGAGACGAACAGTGCGCACTCGCAATTTTTTTTTTTTTTTCAGTGATGAAGGTCATTTTTTGTTGAATGGCTACGTCACGAAGCAAAATTGCCGCATTTGGAGTGAAGAGAGTCCACATGAGGCCCTTGAGACGCCATTAATGAAAAAATTAATAAATTTATGGCGCAACAGGCTCGTTAGTACCCAAGGCCTAGCTTTTTTCTCACAACCATTCATGTGTGCGTGTGAACTTCTTAGCACGATCTCTGTTTTATGCCGATTCCGTACTGATAAGTTGAGATAAGCTTTTCATGACAATTGATACTACTCGGATGATTTGTCAGATCATGATCAGTGAAAAATCATTTAGGTGTTGCTTCGGCTGGGAATTGAACCCAGACCCTCTGCGCGGCAGTTCATCGCACTAACCATCGCGCCACTGAGCCCGCCCCTTGAGACAAAAAACTGACTGTTTGGTCTGCTCTATGGGCTGGTCGAGTCATTGGACAATACTTCTTCCGAAATGATGCTGGAGAGTAAGTTGCCGTTAATGGAGACCGGTATAGAGCCATGATAACCGAATATTTAGTTCCCGAATCGGATGGCATGAATGTGGATGAGATGTGGTTTTAACAAGAGGGCGGTACATGCCACACAGCGCACGTCACAATTGACTTATTGAAGGAAACACTCGATTAGCGCATAATTTCGGGGAATGGACCTGGATCGTGTGATTTGACACCATTGGATTATTTTCTTTGGGGATATGTGAAGTCGCTCGTCTACGCCAGCAAACCAGGAACGTTAAAGGACTTGGAAGCCAACATTCGTGGCGTTATTGCCGACATATGGCCAGAAATGTTCAAAAACATGGTTTAAAATTTCTACCTCTTGACTTGGCTTTATTCGAACCAGTCGCGGGGGCCATATGCCCGAAATCATATTCAAACATTACGGCATAAAACTATCCATCCAACGTCTGGCTGGGAATAGGGTACTCTGTGAACAGTAGTATTAGTTTCCATTCGCTCTACATGTCTTAGCCACCTTAAACGTCCAATAACTCTCGTACTCCAGACAGGCTACGTAGCTTCATCAATTTTATGTGTGAACATATGAGGTTCCTTACATGTGCATACTTTATTGGCAGCTGTATGGAACTTTCTTCCAGAACAGTTTCTTACTCATACATATCCGTTTGAATCTAATGTTAGTTTTTTGACGGAACACTTCATCCAATGTTATAGCGTCTCTTATATAACAAAACTCCTGATGGCAAGACCTTTAAACTGGATGTTGCAGAGTCAGTATCTTTTTATGGAAACTCCTAAAATCAGTATTTACTGCCTTTTCGGTTCATATGCCACCATATCAAACCATTGACAAGCCATTGAATTTCCTATGTAGGTTATTCTTCTTTTTTTTTCAGCTTAACTGGGACTGTTGTCGGCACCATTGACTCCATCTGGGGAAAGTAAGAGATGCCTTAAAATAAAATATTGATTACGAAATGGCAGCCATAACGGAGTTCGACGAAACGTGTGCCGGGAACTTACATTTGGACGAGCCTGGACCTAACCGCTGCAGGCAACAATCTCAGGACCAAAGAGCATATACGTCTGTCTTGTCCCAGTCAGTGAACTTCAACGGATCGGGTGCCTATTAAGTATACAACTAACTTAGTGTCCCCATATTTATTTACTGACTACATCTTCCACTATTCCCTAAAAGTCTGCGCAGGTCTTACTAACAAGCATTCGTAGGCGTATACACAACATTTAGTTTTCCAATTAAAAAACTATTCATGCTGGATCGATGCATAAAAGAAACGACATTAGATAAAAATATCTGGTTTTAGAGCCCAAATTTCCTACGCCATATTTTCTATCTAATATCGACGAAAATCATTTCCCGCCCACTAACCACGTAAACAGTTCTTTAAGAAATTAATTAGTTCAGCTTTCTCTTGAAAGAAAGCCGTACCTCTTTGGAATACGGGAAGTAGGTGGTAAATCCTTTTACAATGTGGCTAACATATCCGGGGTCTTAAATTTCTCAAAATACCTTACGTTCAACCAACTGCAAAGTGCAGCCCTACCTCTCTGCACCAAGCCCATGTGGCAGAAGGGGTATGTTCTTCACTCGCTAGCAATATTGTTAATATCGTTGTAACAGTGTTATTTGTTAAAACAAAACTGACGCCACTCATACATCCAAATACCGGCAGCAATAATATTCTATTCTGCAGCGCTTTCACTGTAACGAGATACATTTGGTTTGCATTTCAGAGACAAAGCCAACAACAACAAAAAAAACTAAAACATCGAAAGACAATACGAGAAGAAAGCAATTAACGTCACTCAAATTCCGTCCAGTCATAGCTGTCGTCTTTTTCTGAAGTCTGCTGCTGAATTATGCAAGAAATGCGACCCGTGACTGCCAAGGAATGACGATAAATTGAAGAAGCTTACAGAAAAGAAGGCCCTTAAGCGGTCTTCACATATGCACACATGCAGAGATTTATTTTTTTTCTTGCATTTGTGTATGCCAGTCATAGTATGGGGCTAAGGGTGCAGCTGCCAGCCACCCCCTTTAGCTAATCCAATTTAAAAGTGATTTTTATGCTATTGGTGGTTCTTCTGACATACCCTGAAGTGGAGGTGTCGAATAATTTATCTTAAAGAGAAAATCAATTTCCAATCAATAGACATCCGACTAATTTTGCAGTTCCTGGCTCCATGGGGATTTGCTTTCAAATTGGCGAAATGAAAAGACAAATTGGCATTGCATCATCGGAAAGGGGAGGGTTGGGTGCAGCACATCACATCGAAAGCTAAGAGGGAATTTAAATGTGGATTAGGTTAATTGTCCAAGGCTATGTGGGCCAAAACAGGAAATGGAACGTAGCAATGAAGCATTGTAGGAGTCTTATACAATTAGGTACGCTGGGGATTTAAAACAGTTGACATCATGCATGTCGCGTGATGGATTTAGCTGAGAGGGTGATCATCATAAGGGATGTGATGTGAGGTATGACAATTATACAAAGAGAGTATTTAATTCATGTTGCATGATTAAAGCAGTCAAGGAGGAAAATAACCAGCTGGCCTTGGTAGGAATTGAAGCCATTATAGAGATTAGATTCACGATATGACGCCAGAAATTAAAAAAAAAACTGTGAAGTCCTCGAAAATAACAGACAAATATTCGTCAGGAACTAATTAAGAAAGACATGAACCCGTAAGTACAAAGTGCCAAACCACATGTCAATCCATTACTTACTTACAACGGAGATCTGTATTTTGGGAGCCTGTGGGTATCATTTTTGTTGTTGCAAAAGCTGTTTATTTAATTAAAGACTGGAAATGATTCCTCGTTATAAATTCATGGACGCAATATCATGTCGATTTTCCTGCCAGTGCATACTTAGTGGATGAGCCTGTGGGGTTCTTAGAGGTATGTAGATGGGATAGTAGCCAACTGCTGGTGTTAAGGCCTTTCACATAAGCAGGCGTTGATTTTGCTCGTACTACAAAAGTACGTTGTTGAAAGGTCTAGTTGCTAAAGGCCACAAATGGCACCCGACTATGTTAATACTCTTGGCAACTCTCGCTGAGTTTTTAAGATTTGGAGTTTGTGCGCAAATATACAGCGACTGTGGAACCAAGTTTGCGCTGAAATGCAACGAATGATGAAGGCCGAAATTTAGGACTGGGAAGAGATTGTAACCGTCTTTGGAACTCGCGGCACAAAGTGTTATTTCATACCTCCAGCTTCTCCCGATTTTTTTTTTGAAATAGGGATCTAACATATCAACATTTCCATGAAGGAAATACGTTCGGAATCGCTTTTTACACGTTTCGATCACAGCTAGTTAGCAATTTTTGTAATCAACGTACGAAAAACTTGCCACTTTTAACATCAAATCGATCAGGTGGTTTAATTCAATCCCGATGTCCTTTAAAAAAAAGTTCCTGAAAACGTTAACGCATTGACACCTCCACATCTGCCAGCACCCGTACGTTAAAGGAACGACGGATCGGCCAGAACAGCGACGCTGTCTGTATAAGTGTTCAGGAGAAACCGAGAACTTTCGCAGACTCTAATTTGTCGAATTTTGTGAAAACTTGTATCTGCTCAAAGTTAATGGCGTTGTCTATTGCCGTTTGTTTGCAGAATGGGCTTCAGATAGTTTGAAAAAGAATCACAATTTTGTAAGAGAAATCGTCTTTAGCGATGAGGAATTAATTGGTTGATTGTATGGGAAGACGCCAAGCCACACGAGGTTCACCATATTGCATCTTTTTGTATCCACTAAAAGTTATAGTTTGGTACGGATTTTGGGCTTCGTGCGTCATTGGTCCACACCTTTTCGAAAACGACGTTAGGACGTTCGACGTTCGTGCTAGAAGTACACACGCACACATGAATGGTTGTGAGAAAACTTGGCCCTAGGTAATAACAAAGATTATAAAGCCACATAGATGACGCATTGAGAACAAAAAACAGAAACTTTTGCTCAACAGCTTCATTGTACGGGCGGGCGGTATGCACGTGCACATATGAGAATCGTGGTAAAAATATATGGCGGGCTGTGCCAACACGACCCGCCATAGAACCATTTTTCTTGTATGCAGTACGTCATCCGTATAGCTTTAAAATCTTTGATTTAACTGAAATGAATGTTAAGTATGGACGTGGACGATATGTGGTTCCAGCGCAACTGTATGTGGATAGCGCAAAGTTTCACATTGCGAACGTCTTTATGGACTTTCACCACGATTTAAGGGACCTGAATTGGCAGCCAGGATTGTGCAGTATGACCCCGTTAGACTATTTCTGAAGTCGCAGATATTAGCCAATAACCCGAAATCGGCCCATGCCCTCAAAATCAAAGTAATCCAGCCTATGCTTTAATTCAGCGTGATCGTAAAAATGTTACCACTCGGATCTCCGCGAACCAGCGAAGCTGCGGCGGACATTTGAATGATGTAAAATTTTGTTTAAAATTTTTATAAATTTAAGCAATAGAATCATTTCTGTAAAGCCTAACCTTTGGAAAAGAATCGAATTATTCACACATCTTGAGGGGACATTTAAGCCCTTTGAGGGTCCAGCGCAAAATAAAAATATTAATCTATTCTACATTACATCAGAGAAAAGTGTAGTGATTAACACGTGAAATACAGAAACTAAAGCATAGAAAAGCACGGATCTTGACCTTTCTATGCGAGAGCTTCTTAAAATGTTACCACGGAAAGTATTAACTGAACATCTCTACATTAATAATGAGGTCAATCGATTAGGACATATATGTACCTAGTTGTGCCGTGATATAAAGCCGAGCGAAAGAACACCGAATTCCAAAATTTGGCATTATTTCACTTTGTGAAAGCGAAATAACGCCGAATTTCCATGTTCAATATTATTTCACTTTAGGTTAGTGAACCAATTCGGTCGTATTTTACTTTGCATGCATCCAATATCGTACCCACATCATATCCAACAGTAGAAAGCCCAAGCAGGGGGTTCATACTTTGAATACATCTGAGTGCGAGTTTAAGTGTGCCCCCTGCATGCTGCCCCATTGCAACCCTCTGCTTCGGCTCACTGTTGAATTCAGGTTGCGTGCGAGGTTGGATATAAGGACAAACGAGCTCCCACCACTGTTTAGCCCAAGCAGGGGGGTTGCATACAAATTATAAATTCAACCTTTCACGCAATCCAAGTCCAACAGTGAGTCCAAGCAGGGGGATTTCTGGGGGCACCCGTATTAAGACTTTTCATACACCCAAACTCGCACTTGGATGTGTGCAAAGTGTGATTCCCTCTCTCTCTGAATTTGGTTTTATTTCACAAGTAATGTTCGGCGTTATTTATCTTTATCAGTGTGAAATAGCGACAAATTCCAAACTTTTAGTTTTGAAATTCGACTTCATTTCGCTTGGCGTTATATTGATTCTTCCTCAACAATTACATCAGAACATCAGAGCATTGAGCAAAGATTCTTTCGTGTGAAACTTGGTAACTTGGTGTGAAACTTGGTACTGCAAGGAGCGTCCTTACTCTACTCTTGTATCTGCTATTTATCTACACGTGATATTCAACAAGCAAACAAATCAATAGTTGTCACCTTTGCTGTTGTCAGGCACAAGGCTAACATTAAAAGATTTGACAATCGTATAAACATAACTTAACTGCTTGCAATTTTTTTGATTTTAAAAAGTTTTCCGAATGTCAAATTTTAAGTCGGAACTGTTTACTTAAAAAGTGAAATATATGTTGACTGACGTAAGTCAAAGGACAGTATACCTCTACATTAACAAATTTTCGCAGCCGCTTATGTCAAGATAAAATTTAATTTATTCATTAACTTACTGTAAACAGGTATCCTTGGAACATACTTAACAATTTTAAGACGTGCTCCTACAAAAAATACAAAACGGTAATTTAAATACCAGACTTGTGTACAAACAAAACTGTTTATCCGACTGTCTGCAAGTTTATGTCTCGACACTGACCACCGCCTTCGGGGGAGTTGCATAAAGTTCTCCTGAAAGTTTAAACATTTGCGCAGCGATAAAGTGTAACGATGAAAATAAATTGCGGACAAAATGTATGCAAATCCCTTTCCGTTCCAGGCGGCATACTCGTACGTCCAGTTGGCACGCAAAGGCTTATATTCCTGCAAGACCCCCGGCTACAGTTTGTTGACTTTATTTTCACCTAGGGTGTGGTTTTCGTTCCTGGAATAACTACACTTTGCAATGCAGTGGTGTTTGTTCATAGTTTTTATGGTTATGATAAGGATAGGAGTATGCTGATGAAAGTAGATGTGAGGTCATGTTTTGGAGATTCGTGTCTGTCTATACAACAAGCCATTCGCTTAAAATAAATTTTTGAGTATTTACAAGGGAACTTTAATACAACAACAACGTTCTGTAATAGATCCAATTCCAGAGAAGTAATTATATAACTCCTATCTCTGCGATTCTGCGAGACGGAGTATTGGTGTACATTCGTTCTACATGTGGTAGCCATCTTAAATGTCCAATAAGGAGTTTTTTTTGACCAGGGGCATGTCGCTGTACAGCTCGTATAGTTCTTGGTTGAATCTTCGTCTCCATAGCCCTACAACGCAAATGGGACCGAAGATTTTCGAAGAATTTTCCTACCAAATCAGCCAAGGATTTCTTCATCCGCTTTTGAGACGATCCATGCTTCTGTGTCGTAGAGCAGGACTGGGATGATCAGGCTCTAATATAGGATCTCCTTAGTAGTTCGAGTGAGGGCTTTACTACTGAATTGCCTTCTTAGCCTGAAGAAACAGCGGTTGGCAAGAGGAATTTAATTCCTGCCGAGATTTTGTTGTCAGAGTTAATAGCGGAGCCGAGATAGACAAGGTCCTGGACTACCTCAAAGTTATATCTGTCAATGGTGGCGTTCTGTCAAATTCGCCGATGTTGTGTGTCCTTTCGTGTTGACGGCATACATTTCGTCTTGCCCTCATTTACTGCTAAACCCATTTTTGACGCTTCCTTCTCTATACTAGCAAACGTGGCTATGAAATCACGTTGGGTGCGACCAATGTTGTCAATATCGTCGGCGTATGCTAGTAGTTGTACCGATTTTTGGAAAATTGTGCCTCTGGTGTTGGCTCATGAGTTTTGCACAATCCTCTGAAGAAGTCACATGATAGCGCATCGCATCGCCTTGCCTAAATCTTTTTTTGGTGACGTCGAATGTGTCGGTAAGGTCGTTTCCGACTCTGATGGAGCAGCGAGAATTCTCCATCGTCATCCTACACAAACGCACGAGTTTGGGCAGTATACCAAACATAGACATGGCTTAGTATAGTTTGTGTCTATAGATGCTGTCGCATGCGGCTTTGAAATCGACGAATAGGTTGTCGGCATCGGCAATTGTTTCTTCGGTGCGCACTGTTCGACGTCTCTGCGGATGCGTATTATCACAACTAAACGTAGTGCGAAAACGATCCATGGTTAACCGATTTGATTGGTCTGATGGGCGATTATGTCGAACAAAAAAATGGACGGAGTTTGCGGTAAGCTGTACGAACTGAACCATTATTTTCGAAATGAATTTGCACGATTTGCAAGCGTGGTTCATTTGTCAACCTGTTCATGATAAAATAACAAACAAAACTGAACATAAATGACATTTGAGTTGCCCGATTTGACTACAAAATGTCAGTTTTATCTAAAATCGAAAAACCAACCTCTTAAAAAAAACACCCGTTAGCTATAAATACATGAAATTTTTCATGTGAATCATGTACCTAAAGAATGATTGACAACGTTTTGAATTATTGACGTAATCATAATTATTACCGCCCATTAGCTACATTCCACCATGATTTCATTTATATTACATCACGCTCTAAACATAAAATCAGTTCATAGGAGCAATGAACTCCATCCATCCATCGCAAAATGCTTGGTCAAGTTCACAACACTAATCGTCTGCATCCATATTATAATCCAAGTATCTAAATCAAATGCTAGCACAAGCATCAAGATAAACCAGACACCACACCAAAGCAAACGCCAGAGCTAAACGAAGAGTCACACCTTGATTGTACATTTTCTGTTTCCCACCTTAACTGTTCCTATAGGTTATTGTGACACCTATCGTAGTACTCTCAAGCAATTGCAAGGCTAACAACTTTCTTGTCATAAGCTACCGCCAGTTAGTTCTACCTCTACCATCAGTTACTGCACTGATGGTGCTAGCACCAAGAGTGCAACAGTAGTTGGCTATGACAGTGAGTGGCGGAAAATTAAATGTGCATTCGATTGGATCTAGTGGTGCTTGCCTTCCGCGTGGATGGCGGGTTTTGTGGATTATCTTGCTCTTACCTTTGTTCTTGACAAATCCATTGAATTCTTCGTGTACATACTATGCACAAGCAAAAAGATACTCGCTTCCTAGATGGGCATGAGTTCTTAGTGGCTTTTGTTTGTTAAGTGAGTTGTTGTCCCAGAAACAATATTCCTGGTGATGGTGGATGGTGGTGACTTGTATGTTCACAATGCATCTAGGAGTATTTACAGGTCTTTGTGCAAAAGATGCGAGTCAAAGATAAAAGGCCAAGGAGAAATGGGAGGGTATACGCAAACTATAAAAGGTTATATAGAACTAGCGTTTGTTTTGTTTAACATAAAATGTTGGAAATAATTTTTAAAAGGCTTTTGTAGCGCGACTAGACTAGAATTAAAAATACCTCATGTATGGAAATCTTTTTTTTTATAAAATTTATTCAATGTTCACATACCGACATAAAGTATGACGCAACCAGTAGTGAGTTTTAACATTTTTTGTTGATTTTTTGAGGCTATATGTTATATGTAACCAATATATCGTTGCCTTCAAAATAAACTCGTTGTTGTCGAAAATCGACGTCTTTGGCGATTCATCGAAACCCAACACCCATAATTGAATAGACAATCAAGACTTTGATTCATTCATACGCTTTGCGAGACTATAAGGATGCCTGTAACTGCTTTTCATTTAACCCGGCTTTTTCCCGAGCGGAATAAGCTCGGACGCTTTTATCCTTTAGGCACCAAAGGGTTACCTGAATTATCATGATTGGCTATATCTGAGGACAGTTTTCCTTTTTATAAGCATCATAAAAGGTATGCATGTCTGTTAAGATTTGCTAGTCTCTAATAGGGCCCATCCTCAGGTGGAGGATAGATGAACGCTCTGTTGATACTTAGGGTAGGTGAGAAAAAATAAATTTGATAGGATTAAGGTACCCATGCAAAAGGAGGATTTATCTACAACAGAATGATCATATTGCGGCAGACAACTAGTAAGATTTTGGATATACCCGACGACACAACAAATGCGAAAAATTGTACGCAAACGCCTCCATCGAAATAAACAAAGGAAAGTCTTACTCGGGTCACAGTCGGTCCATACAATATGGCCTTCCTGCTGCCTCCAAGGAATTTGCGGGCTTTACGCGACATACACTTGGCAAAAAAAACTCTTCTATGGACGTTTAAAATAGCTAGGGCAAGTAGAGTTCATAGAGTCTACAAATTGCAGCCAGATGTCATACGAAACAGAGAAGTGTTGGGCATATATAGAAACCGACCTCAACCAAATTTAAATGCGACAGGTACGAGGTGGGCCAAAAAAAGTCATCCGATGTTGTTTGGCTTTTTTGGCATTTTTTTTTTCCTTAATGAACTTCGAATCTGTTCTTGGATTATGTTTATTTGAACCTTTAGAATTTTACTGCTCAAGTGGAGAAGATGATATCGGCCATCGGAAAAATGAGTTTCGTCACGATTGATTGCCATACGGGCTCGTTTTATGACATTTTTCATCACTTCGGCGAGAACTTCGGGCGACAGGTTCACGCACTCGTGTCGAATGTTGTCCTTGAGAGCTTCTAAGGTCTCGTGCTCGTGCACGTAAGCAAGGGACTTCAAAAAAAACCCACAGAAAAGTCTGGAACGTTTAAATCGGTTAAATCTTGCGGGCCAGTGCAAATACCCAAACGAGAGATGAGGCGACTCGGGAACGCTGCCTTTAGAATATCGGTTGTGGCTTGCGCAGTGTGTACCGCCGTTGCTCCGTCCTGTTGGAACCACATGTCCTCCGGTTCTAATTTGTCCAATTGCGGCACAAAAAACTCGGTTAACATGGCCCTATAGCGCGCACCGTCCACTGCTGTCGTTTGACCAGCAGCGTTCTCGAAACAAAATGACCCGATGAATCCCCCAGCGTGAACAGCCACTCTTGGCAACGTCTCGTGTGGCCCCATACTCTTCAGGTCAAACAGCGCATTGTTTGCGCAGACGGTGTCGGAGGGCCAGGGAACCGGCAACGGAATTCTCTCTGCGCCAGCACAACAGACGAATTGTTACGCAAAAAACTAGACACGATTATTCCGCGTTCTTTGGGAGTGTATTGCTTCATGGATGTTCACTTGTATTCTGCATCTGTCTGGTCCACAAATGTCAAAACAGATTTGACATTAGCGGCCATTTGCAAAAATAAGAGCATCTTCCAATAGGGTGATCTCTTTTGGCCCACCTTGTAGTTGGGGACCGTGTAATTCGAGAGGAATGCTACTTTAGTAAGTCAATAAGTGTCATAAAGGTGATTCATGACACCGATTTATCTAGTCTATATATAACTAGTCTAGTAAGTCCATATTAGCCCAAATTGATCAGATATTGCGCAGTAAGTTCCTATTTTTTTCTTGATCTCTTGATCTCTTTCGAGCGTTCCATATTTCAGAGTATTCAGTCTCTGTTTATGCCAAACTGTTTGGAGCGGTTAATGGAAATGCCATCATCATCGGACCTTATTTTTTTCGTTTCTGTAAATAGTCTCAGTTAACTCAAGGCGAGCGTTTATCAATTGGCTACCGGGATCATGCTACTTGTCAATAACCGATTATTTCCACTAAGGTTACGTCAAGTCCTTAGTCTAAGCCAATCAGCAAACAACTTTGGACGAGCTTGAGGTAGTCAATACACTGTTGCTCAAATTACGCCGAAAATATTATACCGATCAAAAACTGAACCGACCACATTAAGCACTGCCAGCAAAGCCGAGGGAGTATGAAAGTTGTCGTTCTCACTATTATTATGAAAAAAAATACAAAATTCTCTCTACAATTCATATGTTCGGGTGTATTTCATGCACGATGGCGAGACCTTCTGTTTCATGCCAAATCCGAACGACCGAGTTGAGATAAGCATCTCTTGACACTTGAAATCGGATGATTTGAATGATCTATTATTAAATACTAACCCGGATTAATGCTTACTTAGAAAAACACAGACTGTTATAGTTAAAATGGCTTTTTCTTTAGAACATTAGTCGATTAAATAACTCAGCAATTTACCCAATTCCACTTAAAACGTAGTTGAACCAATCACTCGAAATGTTGCTCCCGCCATTCGCTATAACCAATCAACCACCTCTCACACAAGATTTAATTAATACCCAGCACAACACTATCGCGATTTTGTAATCCCATGCAATGCAATCTGTCTGCATAAATAAAAATCATGCAACACATTCATCTTGCACCTGACCTCCAATCCAGTAGTTCGTCTCTTTTCACAAAGAAACGAAACAAAACTAAGCCACTGCCGATGCCAACCAGACATAGGTACGCTGAACTCGCCATGAATCCGCCGTGTGCAGTTGCGCATTTAAGTGTATAATGGAATTTTAAATTATTTCCTCGGGCCGGCCAAGACTCGCACGTGATCTTACATTCTTTTCAGACTATCATCTGTCCGTCAACTTACAAACGCCGCTCCACTATAAAGTTCGTGGTCAGTTTTGATGATACAAATATTCAGAATGTTTTTTTTTTTTTTTGTAGTGTCTGCTGGAATGCATTCATTGGAACGGCACCAGCTCTGATGGCAGCAGTCAGTATTCCCCACTGACAGATGCCAGATAAAACAGAACTTGCCGTAAAATGTTTGCATTGTTGATAGTTGTAAAAAAAAAAATATAATGGAAGGAATTTTTTTTGACACTGAATCAACAAGGGAGAATGGAAAGGTTATCAACCGTGCATGAGATGAAAATGCGATGAAATTTATTATCATGTTTTCATGAACTTAGTTGAGTTCGAATGGAAATGCATGAATGCCTCAAGTTAACATACGAAATAACTCGACTTGGGATGACATTTCCATAAGTTAATTATATTTATGACCTCATTTCAACTCTGTGGGAGGCAGTGCTGCCAAGTTAATTTTCATTTCATTTCATTTGGGGTGAAATGAGTTAGAAAATAAGACAAAAGGTTATAAAAGAGGGAAGAATGAAAAAAACCTAAAAAGAAAACAGTCGTGATCAAATCGCGGTTAGCCGGCCCATATAGTTGCCGAGCGATGATTGACGACAAGGAAGGTTTTGCTGCTCCCTAATAACAAAAATCTTAGCTCTGACCTTTACTGTAAGCAGTTGGACCTTCTGAAGAAACCAATCGCGCAAAAGCAGCCAAAAGGGCCACACACATCAATGGTGGCTCCGCAGAACCTCCGGAGCTATGTTGGCAGGTTCTTATACATCCGTCCTATAGAACGGATGTGGCACCAAAAGATTAACATCCATGGCGAATGAGTTGGATTAGAAAAAAAGAGCTCGTAGAGTGATACGAGTTTGAAGTGACAGAAGTCCTTCCTCATCACCTGTAACTTGTAATTATTAGTGTTGTAGATTTAAGAAATAGGCCCCAGGATACTTTGGCGTTAAAATCAGAACAAATTAACTACAGTTAGCTCTCTTATGCTTACGCTACCACATGTTGAAGTTCATCGCACATTTGTTCTGTCCGCGCTTGATCCCCTATATCCATTCAATTATTTTTTGTGCATGCTTTGGATTCACTGCAGACCTCTCATGCTTACGCTCTAGCTCTCTTTTGCTGAAACATGTTTTTGCTTGTTGTTTGCCTGCTGTTGTCCCACCACGCTAGCTTTCCCCTACGCATGACTTTTGCTGTCTAAATTTCGTTTCATGTTTGTTTGGATTTACCCCGAAGAGCCCAAAAAAAATTTTAACTTTAAAACTCGCCCAAGAGAAGCTTATGAAAAGCGACTGTCGCAGTTTCTGCCACTTTCTCGTTAATAGTGTTTTGGAACTTAAAAAATGTTTGGCGTTCGCGTTTCATGAAAAGTTGAAAAGCTTAGCTTCCCCATCAATTGCATGTGCCATGTTTTTTTTTGCACAACGAATGGGACCTTCAATCTTACGATGGCATCCGTGTCTGTTACTCTCTGTTAGGAGACCACAACATCCCATACCTATCTTCAAGAGGAACATGGTGCTCTGCCTTAAGCTGTAAGATGTCATCTTTCTCAAATGCCTCCAAAGTAAGATGTCATCTTTCTCAAATGCCTCCAAAGACTTTACTCAAACCAGGGATACAACAACAAAAAAAACTTAAACTGCTAACACGCAGCAATAAGGCTGCCCAATATTCTAAGACTTGCTGTACGCATCATAGACTTTTGGAAAAGAAGTAGAATTGTAGCCTAGTGGAAACGTACAGAAATCCAAAAACAAACCTGACATACCTTTACTCTCGCCTTATCACTCGCCGAAAGTTCTTTTTGAAGATTGGAACTGCATCCAAAACAAATCTTTCCATTGACTAACAAAGTTCGATATTGGAGTCCTCTTTGACGTTCTTTGAGATATCTGGTGTCGTCGGGCAAATCAATTATAACAATTGTCAGCTCGTTTAAGAAAGCCTATACCGCATTACAATTTGCTGCGATGCTTCCTGGTGCAAAAAATTCAACAAAACTGGTAGCCTGTAAGGACCAAAGATAGACAATTTCATTAAGTCGCCATTCTGCAGTCTTGGCGAGATCTTTGACAAAAGCCAGATTATCACGGAGCCTGTATTATTTCTTTGTCAAACCTTGTTTTTTACTTTTTTCAATAAAAACAGCACAAACGACATTACCGTCACAACGCTTGCACCACCTGGAGATTACAAAACCTGCCTCGTTACAGGAAATTGAACGTATGACGACTCCCAATGAATGCACTTAGAGGTTGTTGCAGACCGTGCTATGTGAGATGAGGTTTTAGTGTTGCGATGCCAATGCACCTCACGACTTATAGGAACAGCAGACACTCTGAACCTTAGGGTTATTTTTCTCAAAATTTGCAAGGACTTGGAGATACCTTGAAATGAAAGTTATAATCGTCCTTCGATGCACCAAATTTCTTTTCAATTTGAAAGCTCATTTCAGTGCTATGGTTATCATAGGGCCGGGTCAAACTGAGAAGCTGGCATCTACATACATTTGAGAGCTAGTAAAATGAAGAAAATAAGAATGAGGCGACTTTAGTGAACGTAAGAAGTGTGATCACAATGTCTACCTTTGTATAAATATAAAACAAGTGTATACTCAACAGAAAGTGGCTCAAAAAAAAATATTTTCCAGTGTGAATAAAAGAACTTTTCCATTCGTCAATACTGAGGAAGTAAAAATAATACAAGGCCAAACGCCATTCCGAAAAATGTCATTCCACTAGCATTACCTCATTAAAAATAAATAAACACAAAACCATGAATATTTCTTTTAATTACAACGATTTTGTTTGAATAAGAAACAAACAAATTAAAACTCGATTCATACGTTAAACGTCAACGCATTACCAATAATATTATTCTGCCATGCCACTTGCAATTGCAACAAGTGTCTGCTAGTTGACCTTTCAACAAAATACCAGTCTCATGCAACTCCACCTACAATCCGAAACACCAATCGACCTTCATTGCATTGACATTTCAATGGAACTCAACCGTTACCCATTTGACAATTCGTCCAAAACATTTGACCCGTTTTTGTATTAATTTATGATGGAAAATAAACTTATATCTGTCGAATTAAAACATGTGACATATGCACGGTCTATAAAACACTTCCACCTGTCATTCTATTCGAAAGTCAGGCAAATTAAGACTTGCAACATTTTCGGTACTTTAGAGACGCGGTTAACTGTGTCGAATTGGTGCAAATTGCCTCCGGTTCTTTGTCTAGTGGATGTGATGAAATCCACCACTCTCCAGCCTAAAGCTCCCTTTTCGCCTTAAACCTTATGGCACAAAATTACAAGCACTTAAACAGGATCGCTGAACACAATCATATTGCACTCAGATCTGCAGTAGCTAAGCACTGCACTCGGCTGCCAGTTGTCATGTTGGAAAAGGTCAAACGTCAAAGCAAAGCGTTTGCAATTTAATGGGCGAACTACTTTTGGAGCTGATGGTGGTGGGCCACATGTGGTTTTGTTCATCGTGTGCTCGCGGTTTGTGGTGGTACATTGCGAAATAATTAACTGAAATAATTGGGTTCGTCTTTTGTTTTGAATTCCGTGAATAATCCGTATGCTTTGACTTTTGGATTTTGCTTTGCTGTTTGCTTTCCCATGTTCTACTTAAGGTTGCATACTCCATGTGTAGTCGCATGAACTAGTTTAGGGTGCCCAAACCACGTTCGTTTGTGGCATTATGTTGTCGAGACAATGAGAATAATCGTTTTAGAATTAATCTCGGCACTTAGACAGCGAAGTGAAGAACTTCGTAAATACGAATTTGCTGGCAGGGTGTTTCTCAAGTTTAAGATCTGTGGGACTAAAGAAGTAAAGTAGCAGCAATATTTTTGCATGTTGTAGAACTAGGGCAAACATAAGCTTGGTAACGTCCGGTCGTCCTAACACTGATAAAACATCAATTGTGCTTAATTTACCTCCATATGGTAACTGACCTTATAGCTGACGAGAATGCTAATGCACACTATTGCTCTAACAACGCCATGAACACCGTATTAGCAAAAATCTACAAAAATCTTTTTGTCACTGAACAAGCAAACAATGGATCGAACTTCCAGCAGACTTATTTCGACCTGTATACAATCTAAAAAAAATTTAAGAGCAGAGTCAATGAGCTTTTGCAAGCATCTTTTCAGGGTGATCCTTCAGCGTTAAAGCTTCGCCTCTTCACCTTGATGGGACGTGGAGTTCTCCGTATTAACAAATGGTCAAGGATAGTCCATCACATTATTATAAACAAGAGGCATGCATTCAGTATTTTCGATGTTCGAGCATTCCGTGGCTCCGTTTTGGTTCACGGGCTATATAGATTCAACCAAGAACTTTACGAGCTGTATAGCAATATAAATCTGAACAAAAAACATTCGCATAGGATGCTTAAGATGGCGATAGCAAAGTTTTCGATTCAAGATTCAAGACAGATGTAGGATGTAGTAGACATCGCCAAATGGAAGCAGTTAGATAATCATATTAAGCCAATTGAAGAGACATATTTGTTGAGGCCCGGGTTTGATTTTATCTGTAGAGTAATATCTTACCTCCAGCTTCTATTTTCGAAGACAAATGTCGAGGATGCCAAAAAAATCGACCGCAATTCATGTGCTAGGTTTTATGCACCCACCAGCAAGAAGCCGAGAAAAAGATATCAATTCCGTAGAAGAGCTATACATAGGCATGTCTAGTTTACGTGTACCGCTCAAACTCGTTCGTCTGCAGGATGATAATGGAGCATTTTTGTTGATCCATCAGGATCGAGAACCGACCTCACCGAAATATTCTACAAGAAAAAGGATTTAGACAGCATTTATACACACTTTCATGTGACTTCGTTACCATAATTCAAAAACCACGCGAGGCAACACTAGAGGCACAATAATCCATACAGCTTAGCAGCTTCTTGTATACGCCAACAATATTGAGAACAATGGTGGCGCTCCTGTGTCCTGGTATCAAGCGGCAAAAATGGATTTAACAGGTACTAAGGGAAAAGCCAAGTATATGCTGTCAACACGAAAGACCACATAAAACACAACACAATACGCGAAGAATTGGACACAACGCAATGAAAGACAGATTCAACTTTTAGGTAGTATGTGACTTTGGCTCCTTTGTTAACTCGAACCAATCTTGCCAAATAAAAATTAGTGCATTCAGTTTTTTAAGATGCAGGTACAAACAAATCGTTGAAACAGACGGATAGACCTATAGGAGAAATCGTCCAACGGATTTGGTCTTAGTGACACAATATCTAATAAAATTAATGGAATTGAAACGACAATCGTTTGGGCGATAATCGTTTACTTCTCGGAACACAGTTATCCATATTATATTAAGCAATTGAACGGCCGTTTAAGATACTCTTCAAAGATAGGTCTTATTTCGATCGACGGGGGAATATGTTAACACACGCTCAAGTTCACCTGTATCGTAGGAGCTCAAATTCCAAAAAAAATATTCCAAATTGTACAAGCCCGGTGAATTTAAAAAAAGTATAATATAGCGAAATATACGTACAAGGTGGCCAAAAGAGATCACCCCATTGGAAGATGCTCTTATTTTTGCAAATGGCCGCCAAGGTAAAATCTGTTTTGACATTTGTGGACTAGACAGATGTAGAATACAAGTGAACAAGTCATGGAGCAATACACTCCCCATAGTGTTGGCGCAGCGCGAATTTCGTGGAATTCCGATACCGACCGGGTAACACTGCGCCGTTTGGTTACCAATCTTGAAGAGTATGGGACCACACGAGACGTTGCCAAGAGTGTCGAATTTTGGTCAAAGACTTGCGCATGTTCCTGTACAAAGTCCAGTCCATGCATCAGCTGCTGCCTGTCGACCGCCAAAAGCGGGTAACCTACCATCCTCAATTTCGAGGACGAAGTGGACGATTTTTAGACCAAAATCATAATGAGTGATGAGGCTCATTTCCACCTCAGCGGCTACCAGAACAAGCAAAACTATCGCTTCTGGGGCACGGAAAACCCACGAGTAATGCACGTGGAGGTATTACACCCGCTCAAAGTTACTGCATGGTGCGCTGTTCACGCTGAAGGAGTCATCGGGCAAGAACGCCGCTGGTCAAACGACACAGTGGACGGTGCGTGCTATATGGCAATGTTAACCAAGTTTTTTCTGCCGCAATTGGACGAATTAGCTATGGAGGACATGTGGCTTCAACAGGACAGAGCAGCGGCCGTTGGGTAGCAAATGTAGCAAACGTAGAAGAAGCCCCACGATAAGAGACAGTCAAAGAAAAAAAACACCCGTATGATCCAAATCAGTTTGCAAAGATCAGACTGGAGATACTATTAACCCAAGCGAGGTATCCATCGGAGCGGACAATTCTCCGAATTTGTACGATTCGGGGTATTCTTCCGAACAGCTGTTCGGAATATTTCTCCGAACTTTTGCCACTCATCCCGGGCGAATTGCGTCACAAGTGTATTTTCCGTGCAATTTTTGACAGCTAAGTGCCGATTTTCTCTGGCACAAATTCTTCGCGGAATCGACCATTTATTATAAAGCTGAACAGGTCTAGTCTAAAAGTTTTTACTAAAGAGAAGAAAGGGTCTTTGAATGGAATTTGAACCTCCGACGAAGTGTGCGTTGCGGAAAATTGTCTGCTCCGACGAATACCTCGATAGGCAGTAAAATTCCGCCTAAGTATCCTTATACCTTTCATCAAATTGGTACCGCTTTCCTACGCGAGTTTTATACCTCAACAGGGGTCCAAAACCCCACAAAAACTGAAATGACCAAGTACGCGTATTTTTTTTTTATTTGTTATCAGCAATTGCAGATCGTCGCTATGTATTCACCAGGGTGCATTGACTATAATCCGCAATACTTCTATTGACAGGTTTTTATGTTCTGTTTAGCAAATTTCTTCGCTTTATTTACCGAACCATTAGAACACAATGAAACAAGCTCAACATTTTTTTAACAAACACTCTTATACTCTATCACTCTTATACTGTCAACCTTTGTCAACCAAATTTGCAAAACAGGCCTTTTTATGTATCAAACTCAACGTTGACACGTCAAACAAATTGATATCGCAAAATGTTCACCCAAAGACATTAAGTAAATAAAAAAAAAACTTCCTAACAAGCTCACTAAAGTCTAGAGTAAACTTTACAGATGACCTTTAAAAGAGAAAACCACTCATGATCATGCACAATCTGCCATTTCATAGATAAATGTTACAGGAGTGGTGGAACAAATGAACTATTGTTGCCCCAATAATGTTTCTACAAGTTCGCTCCATTTTATCTTTTTAGCATTTAATTAATCAATTTCTGATGTTTATTGTCAGCCACTGCCCCTTCCACCGCAAGCCTAATTAAAAAGCTATCAGTTACGTTAAGACTAAATTGATCAAGTTCACAATAGACGACGAAACTGGTTGCACAATTGTGACTGTTTCGAGTAATTTAATCTGATTGTTGCGAATTTTCACAAGCTTAGATAATAATTACAAAGTATCTGAACATTACAAACTCTGTTCAAGCTTCGTCGAGTTGAGAATCGAAATACCCGCATTATCGTCGCTGCAACTGAGGCTACAAGCACATTTAACACAGATTAAGCTACAATCTACCGTGTTTGTGGTTATGTTTTTTTTTTCTGAGAAAAATGTGAAAGGTCTACGACTACCACGATGGCGACGAGAAGCGGCACCAATGTGGGTTATTTATTTCGGCATTTAGAGGTATATCTCGATTAAGAATCGAGGGTAGGGTGGTGCCGGTGCCGTACCCATAATGTCTAAGAAGTAAAAAAACACAGGTTTACCATTGCGAGGGTGAAGTTTTACACTTTCTAATGTTTGAATGAGTGGTTGGTACTTTTGTAATTTGGGTTTTGTTATGCCATCTAAGAATACACGCACTGAATGTTCATCCTGATCGGCTTATAGCTATTCACTGGATTTGGCGGTTTGTATTAAATTTTCGGCACATAACTCTGTATTATTCCCCGCAGGTCATACTTAGCAAAATGGAATTCTGAAATTAGATTGCACAACTTACTTGTTGGCGACCTAATTAGGTGGGTAAGAGGTTCAAAGTGTTAGTTGAATGTGTTGTTTACGTATGAATTTCTTTAAACCTCAGTTATTGTGTGCGAGTCTGTTTAATCTTGGACAAATTTAATTACTAAACATTCCAGAAGGTCAAAAACTAAGAGCCCACTTCAAGGAGTATAAGACATATCTTGTGTATCGGCATTTTTAATCGTTATTACCTGACAAAATCAGATGCTAAGATTCGACATTAAATTGTTGGTGCCGAAATCGTTCAAGAAATGAGAAGAAGAAGCTATACCTAGGTGCTAATTAGGCTTTTGTACCGAAAAATTATATTGGCGCAAATTTATAGTCGCTTAAAGTAGACTTTAAAATTATTTTATCACGTACTAACACGTTTTGTAATTATATTCGTCAAAAAGTGTGTTAGCGTTATCACTCTGCATTAAAGTTAAAGCAACAGAATCCTAACTTTAAATATTTAATGTAGAGTAAGCGTAATGTCATCTGTCATTTTCAAATCGGGCAACGGGCAAAGGCACAAAACAGCTGAATTATTTTTCACTGTCACTGAATGAAAAATAAAAAAATAATGAAATTGGGTTTGTTTGATTGTCAGAACTGTCACTTTTTAAGTGAGTTTGATTTAGAGTTCTTAGAGGTACGTTCGTTAATATACACTAATTAGCGCCACGTTAAAAAGTGTCTATTGATGAAAATAAGTTAAAGCTAGCAATTAACTTAAAGTGAATGTTAACTAGTGTAGTTAACTAGTAGTTAAGCCCAAATACATAGGATGACTATAAGTTTGCGCCATTGCCTTGAAGAAGCTCAGCCATTACCACAAATAGTAAATAAGTACATGAAGATCTGTTTTTTTGAACATGAATAAAAAACCTACAGAGTACAGAAGCAAAGAGCCCAGGTTTCTTTATTATTCCAAAATGTTCAGCTCATGTTACCATACTTTCAGATGTGGTATTGCCAACAGTGAAATAGTTAGGCAAGAAATCGTAAGCTTATAGTACGTTCCCACCGGACCGAAATTCGTCATTTCATTAACGAAATTCAGCATTTGAAAATAGTGTTCCCACCAAAAAGAAGCAAATTCCAACTGTCAAAAACAGAAGTCATTGTCAGTTCTCTCCTGGCAAACGCCGTGTACGGTCGTGTTTTTTTTTCTGCAGTGAGAATAGTTTTTCTTTTTGATTCCTTCAATTGAAACAAGTGGTTTATTTTTTGTTGACCAGCAACGTTAAGGTGAAAAAAAAAAGAAAAAAAAATCCTTATATTTATTTCGTTGACTCTTATAAAACTTAAAAAAAAACTTCAATAAGTGAATCGTATAAGACAACATGGACTGGGGGATTCCCCTCTCCCCCCCTGCGCAGAACCGGTTTAAAGAAACATTTAGATGAAGTGTTTCCGCAACTACCCACAGTGCATAGTGAGTGCAACATCCCACGTTTTATCGTGATAACAAATAAATAATAATAAATAAATTTATTTCAGAATATTTTTTTGTTGGAGGTTCTTACCAATTTAATTTTTATCACCACAATAATAATTTTAGGATTTGTTTGTTGACAAGTTTGACAGAGGAATTTGACGTTTATTGGAGAAAAAAATGTTTTTTGTAGGGGAAAAAAGTAATGTTTGATTTCACATAACTCGGTTGGACGTCATTTGAAACAGCATTTCAGCGGAATGCCGAATTTCAGAATGTGAAATTGTATGGCGGAATGCTTCGCATTTCGGCTGAAATCACGTATTTCGCTGAAATCACGAATTTCGGTCCGGTGGGAACGTACTATTACTTGTCCGTAAGTCGAGGCATGTCAATCGGTATGGACGTTCAGATTCCTAAGGAAAGACAAATCCATTAGAAAAAAACTTCTCAAACCTTCTACCTTCGACTTTTGAACCTTTAAGTTTTTACTTTTAGAGCACTGCGTCGGTCAAGTGAGCGACGTCATTGTTGTCGACGATTTAACCAAGAACTGAGGACGATAAGCTCTCGCATTATCGGATATATATTTTATATTTTCGTGCTATGGCGGAAATCTTTATGAGACTTTAAATCACTTAAAACACCACCCTTTTTGTACTTCTATAGCAACTAAGTATGCGGCTTATCTAGCAATTTTTTTATCACGAGTAGTTAATGTTTGAAGAAGGTCTGGGTTCGACTCCCAGCCGTAGCAACACCTAAGTGATTTTTCACTGGCCCTCCTCTCGTGATGATCTGACAAATCATCCGAGTAGTATCAATTGTCATGAAAAGCTCATCTCAACTTAGCCGTTCGGAGTCGGCATAAAACAGGAGGTCCCGCCATCCTGCTAAGAAGTACACACGCACACATGAATGGTTGTGAGAAGAAAAGCTAATCCCTGGGTACTAACGAGCCTGTTGCGCCATAATTTTTTTTTTTTTTTTTAATTAATGTTTGGCAGGTAATTTTCCTTTGAGAGTTCCTGCTTTTTCGGCAATTTATAGCGCGGTTTGTTACTATCGGGCGGGAATATCTAGATCTCTGCGTAGATCTTCATTCCTTATTTACCACGGCGCATTGATGAATGATCTTAACATTTTGTTTTTAAAACTTTAGGTGACTTCTTAAAGGTGACTTCAAATAACCCCAAATAAACAAATCTAGAGTGGTAAATTCAGGTTATCTTGTCGGACAGTGCGAATCACTAAAATAAAACACTAGCGCGACTTGTATCCATATTCAGTCTCAATGTCATCTCCAGCTCTAGGATGGAATGGCTCTTCCTGAACGATGCGACGTTCAACTGCGTTTTTGAAGTTCATGTGCAAGCTTTATCTCAGGGTGCTATTTGAGCGTTATACGTTCACCACACCGCAGAAATGTTTATAAGAAATAAAAGAAAGTGTGGGCGTATTTTATGCGTCAGTTATCTCTTTTCTTTTTCCAGACGATGAAGTCTAACCCTTCAGCCGTAAGTATTACTTGAATGACTCCAGTTATTGCGAGTACTTTGAGTATAATCTAGCCCTGTCCGAAACGGGACAATTTTGAATTAGGGAGACACATCCCACCTCAGCGTAAATGAACTAATGGAATCCGGTATTTGAGGATGAGGCTGCGTTCAGATCTATAGAGGAGGAACTATTAAAAGACCAACGTTGTCTGGTAGCTGTGGCAGCAATCGTCTGTGGATGATATTGCGAAGGTTGATGCAACGCCAGTGAAATTGACATTGGGCCCTTAAGTGAACACTGTGGCCTCACAAACCATGAATGTTCTGTCACAAACCAGTGTATTGTTCAAAGGGATAAGCTGGCGTAGGTTGTGACAGACACATGCCTTTATACAAGTTTGAGACCAGCTCAGTGGCACGCAGACTCGATTTATTTAGCCAAAACTGGTGAAAACAGAAACAAAGTCGTGAAAAACGGTATACGCAGCAACGTCGTGAACTCTCTACGTCTGCCGGCTACGCAAGACGGATGGTTTACCTATCAGATGTGGGACAATATGCGCTAGAATGGCGGAAATTGAATGTGGCAAGCAAGTACAAGCACCCAGAAAGCGAACATGATTCTTAGCTTATTCATCGATACCCGGAGGCTGGGAACATTATATTTGCAGTAAGCGGCACGACCAACTTCGAATTCAGGCTTATTGAGGACTGGTACACAGCAACTTGTCGCTATAATTCACTAGTAAGCTGGCAATTACCTTTTACAATGACTGTATCCTAAAAATAATAATCGCAAAAACGGGCAACCTTACTTTACTCAAAAAAATATAAGGAGTTTTCATCAAGTTCTAGAGGAAGACTATACATTCCTGGGCTTGAAATTCCCAATGGAAGGTGTATTGCAAGAAATATTGCAAAAATATTGTGTATTGCAATAAATAAAAATACATTTCGTCAATAAATAAAAAGAGTCGCTTTTGTAAAATTGTTTTATCTGTCAAACATTTTATGCAACCCATGTGCAACCTTCCATTTATTGAATTTCTAAGACGGTTTCCTAATTTATTTCTGAAAATACCATTTTAGTATATTTTATCAATAAAATTACGTCAACAAGTTAATCTTACATAAATCTTACATAGCATAACTATACTTTTGCCATTTCTTGACATAATTGACATTTGAACGTACTTAATACCAAATTAGACATTCAGATTAGATCAATAAATCGAAATGTGGATGTATACAAATCAGGTTAGCATTTTACCCTCTTATTAATAAACGCTGATTAGCTAATTAGTGACTAACTTTTGATATTTGCGCGAGTATTTCTTGTGAAAAAACTGTCAAGTTATTCAACGTTTATTAATATGGGACGAAACTCTGTTAAAAAGAAAGAAATACATCATCCAACAAACTAAAATTATTCCTCTGTAATAAATTGAATTTGGCACTACTGGCTGACATGATCTGTCAACAAATCTACATCAAAACATTTATCGACTCTATCCCAACAATGGTATTGTTCAAAACTGAAGATAATACAAACCTTCATCAGTTATAAAACTGTGTTCAGCATACATTAAAAATTCATCGAATGAAATTCATCAAATCTCCAGATAAACGACATCAAACATGCAGATAACAATTGCACAAAAACATGCCCTCACCCATGAACAAGTCCGACAAAATAAAAAAAACGACATTTTGCAACAGATGTCTCGATGATTTGCATTATTTCGGAATTTGTTTGACACAATATAAATAACGCCAATAACGCTACTTTAAGTGTACATGTCACGGATGGAATGACCAATCATTTTCAGCAGCAGAATTTACAAGTAGTAGGTAGTTGTCGTACTGTTTGTGATTGTGATGCGAATACGAGGTTAAGCTAAGTGCACAGTGTTTATGGTGGCACAGCACTTTGACATTCAAAGAGAAACGAGCCATAAAAGAAAGTACCTCCACCTTTAGCATAATGACGCTCATTTAGATGAATCCATCTGGCTGACAGTTTGGGCAGACAGATTAATTGTCTTGTGCTAAATTTTTCGTGGTCTTACGCGTTCACCTGGAAGAATCTGCAGTTGCACTTTGATGTTGATGTGCCAAGTTGCGCATACACAATCTTCGTTGAGTTATGATTGCAATATCAATTATTGCATGCAAGGAGAAATTTTTGACGTAGATTTACTTTCATAAACACGCCCACCAGTAGGCATATACTGACGTCGTTTTATTTTTATCTCTTGAAAGGTATACTGCCTCTGGTGCGCTGCATACATGATGCACCCAATAGATGCGTATCTATACTTGTAAAGCAATTTTTGTGAGAAACTTACCATTTCTTTTCGTAAGACTGCCAACTGTTTGCCCAATGTACTCCCAATTACTTCGCCAGTGTTGTCAGTGTGCTCCACTTCATTTTCACAATCGATATTTTCATCAGATGGTTCGTTGAATGTCTGATTGGTACTGAGACTTTTCGGTAGTGGCGGAAGATCTGCCATGGATACTTTTCTGAAAATTAAAAAAAAACTTTTTATGTTAATTTGTGGTTTGTAAGCTGCATTCGTTTTATATTGTGATAGCATTGACTTAGGGCTTTGGATTCGACTGTTTTTCAAAAGCGATTATGTTTTCAAAAAAAAAAAAAAACACGAGCAGTGGGCTCATTTTGATTATTGATGCTAAAAATTATATATAATGTTGAATTTGAATATACGAACATTTATTCCGGAATTTAAAGGATTCGGTGTCTATGTGGAAAAATAATAACTTTCCGTTTATGAAAACTGAAAATTCCGCGGTGGGGTGGGATACGTGGGCAAAAACTTGTTATGTGGATTTGTTCAAACAGTTATAGTAGTACAAATACAAATACAAAATTTAGATTTTAGAGGGCGAGAGGTGGCGGTACGGTTTCGAATCTGAATCTGCGATTCGTTGAATAGAATTTCAACAGCGTTTGTGCCATTCAGTAAAGGCATTGCAAGGTACCTCGTATTTGTATAGAACGAATCACCTATAAGAATAAAATGTCTGAACTCGCGCTTCTTCGAATCTTTTTTTTTAAAACCGACAGATTGGCATATACTGGGATTGTTGGGTGTTGTAGATCGGGGGTAGACTCTGATTGGTTTTAACTTGGCAATGCTCAGTGCTAATAACTCTAACTACACATCAATTGCTTATTTTTAACCTCCAAGTGGTAACCGGCTACTGGTCTCATCCAACCGAATTTTGCTTGCTAAACGATGAGCGCGAGTGTTGATAATACGACGAAAAACAACAACACTATTAACAGACAGGTCAGAATGGCACGGAATTAATACCCGGCTTGCTGTCCCAGGCGAAGACAAGCTGCTTCGACATATTCGGACAACAGGTTGTCTAGGAATTTCTAGGGTTAGTCAGGCCCTTTGAACAGAGATTGTGTCGGATGAACAGAAAGGCCAACGGCAGCGCTCAATTCCGTAGCGGATACTGATGGCCCCGTGTCCTAGGGTTATCTAATCAATTGGAACTGGCCCTCCAGGTTGGTGGTTGTTCTTTTGGTTAACTACCCAACCATGGGAAAACTAAAATGTTACGAAGCAACCAATAGCATCGAAAAGGACTGATTTTATTGTTGACAACCCGGCTAAACGAAAAAAGGACAACGACGTTCTTATCTGCACCTGGAATGTGAGAACCTTAAACAGGAGAGGCGCAAGCGAACAACTTGCGGAAGCCCTAAACTGCTACAAAACAGACATTTCTGCCATCCAGGAAATACGATGGGATGGGCCGGGCAAAAGGAGGATGAAAAACTGTGACATCTACTACGGACCGTGTTATAGTGAGCAGAAATAGCGACTATTCGGATGCGGATTTGTTATAAGTGCCAGACTTAGGCAAGAAGTCTTATATTTCCAAGACATTAGCGAACGCTATAACTATCTATCCGCATCAAGGCCAAATTCGCAACATAAGTCTTATATGCGCTCACGACCCAACGGAGGAAAAAGATGATATAGCTAAGGACTGCTTCTATGAGCTCCTTGACAAAACCTATGAGCTACTACCGAAGTACGATTTTTAAATCGTGCTGGGAGATTTTAACGCAAAGGTAGGAAGAGAAGACATCTTTAGCAGTATTGTCGGAAAACATAGCCAACACAACAAAACGTCTGGTAATGGACTAATTGACTTCGTTCCGGAATGAACCTGGGCCTCAGCCAACAGTTCGTATAGTTCTTGGTTTAATCTTCGTTTCCATAGCCCGTCAACGCAAACGGGACCGAAGATTTTTCGAAGAATATTATCAAAACGACCAAGGATTTCTTCATCCGCTTTTAAGACGGTCCATGCTTCAGCGCCGTAGAGCAGGACTGGGATGATCAGGGTCTCTCAAGAATCATCGCCTTGCCTAAATCCTTTTTTGGAATCGAATGTGTCGGTTAGGTCGTTTCCGACCCTGATGGAGCAGAGAATTCTCCCCAACTTACACAAACGGACTAGTTTGGGCGGTATACCAAAACTAGACATGGCTCTGTATAGTTCGTCTCTATAAATGCTGTCGTATGCGGCTTTGAAATCGATGGATAGGTGGAGGGTATCGATTTGGACTTCTTGAGGTTTTCCTAGGATCTGCCGAAGTGTAAAAATTTGAAGGTTTGTGGATCGTTGTGGTTTCAGGCGTTCACTTATAAATTTATAAATTTAACTCTTGAGTGAAGAACGGCGGTTAAGTTTGTTGAAGTAAAGAAAAGTTTGTTCATAAGGTTATATATTCAGCAGACTATAGTCTTTCCCAAATTTACAAACATTTTTTAATGTTTCTACAACACCTACAGGTCAGCCTTTACATTTAAGCATTTTCCGACGGTTTTTATGCAGCTAACCCATGGTTAGTTTAATAAATGCATTGGTACAGAATACATGTAGCCATTAAACAAAGACCCGCCGAACTATTTTTTGGTCCTACTTGCAGTATACTACTTAAGGCTAAGTTAAGCTCTGTGCCTCTGTATCCTCCCAACCAATACTATCCATGCTACACAATGCATAATTACTAACTTTGTTTGCGGAAGAGGCCATAACCAGAAAAATTCACGCACAACGACCCGTTACATAAGCCAATGGCAAAACCGGAAGAGCTCTAAACGCGTGACTACACACTGCCAGAGTCAATGGTTTGTATGAATTGAATGGTGTCGACTCCCGCCGCCGCTATACACGTCGCAGGCTATATGTCCATGAGGAATACATATCTGTATGTGCTAAACCCGTTCCCCAAGACTGGACTGTTATCACAGTTAACCTGTCCCCATACACTTCCAGGTGTTCACAACACAGTGACACAACTCTACGACAGACCGGGTCCGATGACGACGAGACGAGGCCAACAGTGATTAAAGTGTCACTAGGCTGGTTGGTGGTCATTCGTTTTTGCTTTATCTTGCCTGGAACAAACCTGTTGACGTTGATGGCTGCTAATATGGCATCCACATTTGGTGTCCTCGCGAAGACATACACCTGCACACATTTACAGCGTATCCATCATCGGTGGTATTATGCAAAAGGAAGGAGCACTTGAGTTATGGTCAAGTAATGCGGCTGTGGAGTTTTCCTGCGTTCAGTATAATGATTGTTCCGCATTTGGAACACACCCGTAGGCGATGAGGTAATTTCGCATGCTAAATACATACACACCTACTTCATGAAAAAAGTTTAGTGACACTTTTGGAAATTGTCGTGACATTTTGTGAACTTATTCGCCACCAAGAGGTGGTGCGCGACAATTATTTGTTTTCTAGTTCAAGGAGGAATTGTGTCATCTAACCACAGACGGCATGGGGGAAGAAGCCTGGAGCGGATTGGTCTAGATTTTGTTTGTGTAAATGGTGTATCGTTGGTATGTTCAAATAAATATTGTGATATCCTTTTTGGTCTAGATTTTACTTTTTTAAAACTAGAAGGAAGCGTTACCTCCTCGTTGATTGGAGGTGGGCCGGTTTCTTGCCCTATCGCTCTCTCGACATTAAGTTGTTGCTGTAAAAGCTTGCAGTCACTATGTTGCCATTGTTATTTGGTAGATCCTGCCTTCCTACTTTGAAGCCAACTACCAGTTGTTTGGTTTCGATAAATAGGCCTTTGTCATTTACGTTTTAATGATAACCTCATGTAAATGTTGTCCGTGGCTCCATTTCAAATGGTCCACTCGGAAGGTCCAATTTCGCGTCACTTTTTCGAGCATTTCGGCCTGTATTCCACGAACTACGCGTTTGATGTTATCCTGTAAGGCAATTATCGTGTTCGGCTTGTATACATAGACTAACGACTTTACATAACCCCACAAGAAATAATCAAGAGGCGTTGAATCGCATGATCTTGGCGCCCAACTCACAGGTCCATTTCGAGAGATAAGCTGCTCACCCAATTCATCCTTCAACAGTTGCATTGTTTCACGAGCTGTGTGGCATGTGGCACCGTCTTGATGAAACCACATGTCAACCAAGTTCAATTCAGCCAACTGGGGCAAAAAAAAAGTCGCGTATCATGGCTCGATATCGTTCGGCGTTGACGGTAACGTTTCTTCCACGGTCTTCTTTGAAGAAAAATGGACCGATGATGCCACCAGCCCATAAACCAGACCCAACTGTCGTTTTTTCGGGATGCATCGGTAATTCTTGTATGGCATACTGCTGTTGGGCTTCATCACTAAACACATGTTTTCGATAAAACAGCGGATTGTCATAGAGCTGTTCTAAGGCGCATTCACCAAAAATTAGACCCTGTGGTAGGTCATTCGGGTTCAATTCTTGCACAAATTAGTTTTTTAAGCTTTCAAACCCAAATCGACAAATAAAATCGTCCATGTGGTTGAGTAACACATGCCCAATTGCTGAGAACGCAGACGAATTGACATTTCAACAACATTGGACGCAACGACTGCAATATTCCCTTCGGTACGCACTGTACGCATGCGAATCGATGGTTTAATGTCCAACAAAGTAAATTTGATTCTTAATTTGGTGATAACAGCACGAAAATGTTGATTCACCAGGTCGGTGCACATTTTTCACAGAGGATGCATTTTGATAATAAATTTCAATAATTTGCAATCGTTGTTCGTTTGTAAGTCTTTCCATGATTAAATGGCAGAGTATACTGAAAGCTTTTCACTTTGACAGATGACGTTTGGACGCCATTCCTAACCAGTGCTGCCAACCTGAAAAACTTAACTCATTAAAAATCACCCGTTATAACAGCATTACAGGCTGCCGTGAAATCTCTTAGTCGGAAGAAGTTATCTGCTGCCGTTTCGTGGAGGTTGTGCTTAACGATTTTCGCATTAGTCCCCTATATGCCGGACAGGCGTTTTACTAAGGATATCTTATATAAGACCCTGATCATCCCAGTCCTGCTCTACGGCGCTGAAGCATGGACCGTCTCAAAAGCGGATGAAGAAATCCTTGGTCGATTTGAGAGGAAAATTCTTCGAAAAATCTTCGGTCCCGTTTGCGTTGACGGGCTATGGAGACGAACTTGATTTAACCAAGAACTATACGAAATGTACAATTAAGATGGCGAGGACATGTAGAACGAATGGACACCAATACTCCGGCTCGCAGAGTCTTCGATTCCCAGCCAGACGTCGGACGCAGTAGAGGAAGACCTCGCCTTAAGTGGCGCGCACAAGTAGAAACCGACCTCAACTTGGAGTGCGCAACTGGAGGCAGTTAGCTAAGGACCGGGCTATTTGGAGAGGCATGTTGGTTGAGGCCCAGGTTCATTCCGGACTGTAGCGCCACTTTAGTAATTCCCAAAGGATTTTGTGAGTCGCACGAGGACAGATTTAAGTTTCTGAGTAGCACGCGGTGTATATAGCGGGTCTGGTTGGTATTTGTGGGGATCGGATCTCTGTAAAGGGGACATAAAATCGACCTACCTTTGAGATGACCCTTGTCGAAATTTGTCGATTAAATAGGCGCTCCGTTTTATCCATCCTAACTGGGACAGTAGACTCCATCTCACGAGTTATACCGCTGCCGCCTTTGGAATGGAATATGTGCCTTAGTGTGAGTTCACGTAAGTGCGCTTTAATTACTTTTGTAATATAGTTTTTTTTTTTTCTTACACTAAATGTCGCTGTTAGTAAACGCGGGTAGCCATTTTCAACATATTGCAAATCTGACAGCTGTGAATCGCTTTCGTTTTAGTTCTCGAGAGTCGGTTTGCTTCACTTAACTATTTATAAGCGACACAAAAGCAATTATGTAAGTTAGTCTTCATTTTTGTGTACAAAAATTGTCATCTTATTTCAGCTTGACATAATTGAATCAGCAATCATTTTTATGATGTGTACCTTCCGCAAGCTTATAAATACCAATCACCGTAATAATCAGTGTTACGTCTTTAATTTAAGTGTTGCTGTACCTAATATGTATGTATACTTCGCGACAACTCAATGGTCAAACGGTAGAGTACCGTTACAGAAGATGAGTATAAGGAAATACAAGAAAACTGTCTCCAATTAGGTTTATTGACACGTTTTTTTGTTCACCAAACATACGAAGAAGTCTTTAACTGATGGCTGCTTCGACACACTCCAGTATACATTAGCTTTGATATTCAATGAACTTAATTTTCTAGATTATCATAAATTCATTTACTTAATTAAATTTCCAAAACGCGATATAACAAGTTTTTTTTTCCAATAATAAACGAAAGTTTTGCAAATGATAAGAGTTCTCTTGCTTGATTTCACTTGTCAATTTATATACAAAGCAAATGTCAAAATAAAATCATATTCATAATAAGTGACAGAACCGTAAAATGCAAACGCGTTGTAAACATGGAGGAGAGGTAACTTACAATTATAATTAGTGAAATCTCTTCGCTAGTTAGTATGCGTGTTATGATCAGTGTCAGAAGATAGTGTCTGCTATGTGCTGATGAGGTTGATTTAATTAATTAAAAGCCAATGAAAAAAGAATTAACATAGCTGATGCTAAATCGTTTGTTGGGCTTGTCCTTGGATTTTTTGGTAATTTTAAGCAATTATGTGTGCTAGCTAGCTTTCACACGTTCTAGTATTTGCAAATTAGGTTTTGTTTTTTTTTTCAGAGAAACAGTATTGTAATATTTTATACTAATACACTACTTTGATTTTTAAGATTTAAACTGATTATTGAATTTTATCTCTTGGTAACATGTTCATATTGTACAAAATGTTCGCAGAGGAATCAATCATAACCAAGAAACATTACATAGAACATTACATTTTTCTCATTTTGTTACAGTATGTCGTTAAATTACAAAATTACTTTGGCATCACCTTTTAATGATACCAAACTGTTACTTTACTACAATATTACATTTTATGATTCTACTACAATTAATTTTTTTTTAGTTTAGTTCAGATCAGCATAAGAGTATTTCAATACATTTTAGACAACCGAGGAAAATCTCGAAGGGGTCCGTCAGTGGAACACGTCTTTTAAAGACCGTTGGTGTGTTTAATAGGATGTCTGTCGATAGTAGGAACATTTTTGGGAAAATTATCATTTCGAATTTGCAGAACAAATCGTCGCTACAAAAATAGATGGCTCAAATCCAATCCGATGAAACATCCGAACTGTCAACAGAAAGACGGGTGGATGACAGGCTAAACGATGTTATTTTATGTAACGGGTGTGTTTTTTTTAGATGTTAGTTTTTCGAATAGAGATAAAACGGACATTTTGTGGTCAAATCGGTCAGCTCTAATGTCATTTATGTTCAGTTTGGTTTGCCATTTGCCATCATGAACAAGTTGACAAATGAACAAACGCCTGCAAATCGTGCAAATTTATTTCGAAAATAATGGTTCAGTTCGCAAAGTTTACCGCAAGCTCCATCCATTTTATTGTCGACATAATCATCCATCAGAATAATTAATTCGGTTAACCATGGATCATTTTTGTTTACTCCATGTAATAATACGCATCGCAGAGACGTCGAACAGTGGCCACCGAAGAAACAATTACCGCTGTAGAGCATAGTGTTGAGGAGGGCGCGAACGAATCGATTCGCCACCATGCACAGCAATTGGAGCTTTGTCCATCTACTTTATGGAAGATTTTGCGCAAAGATTTTGGCTTGTGCAAGAATTAAAGTCGCGAGACCATGCAATGCGTCGATCTCGATGCTGATTTTCATCGCAAAGTTTTGTTCAGTGATGAGGCTCATTTTTGGTTAAATGGATACGTCAACAACCAAAATTGGTGCATTTTTAGTGAGGAGAATCCACATGAGACCCTTGAGACGCCCCTACATCCATAAAAACTGACCGTTTGGTGTGCTCTATAGGCTGGTGGAGTCATTGGGTCATACTTCTTCCGAAATGATGCTGGAGAGTCAGTTACCATCAATGGAGACCGGTATAGAGCCATGATAACCGACTATTTTGTTCCTGAATTGGATTGCATGAATGTGCATGAGATGCGGTTCCAACAAGACGAAGCTACATGAGGAAACATTCGATGAGTGTATAATTTTGCGGAATGGACCTGTCAATTGGCTACCAAGATCGTTAGATTTGAGACCATTTGATTATTTTCTTTGGGGATATGTAAAGTCGCTCGTCTACGCCAACAAACCGAAACGTTAGAGGACTTGGAAGCCAATATTCGTGGCGTTATTGCTTTGGCATCACCTTTTTATGATACCAAACTGTTACTTTACTACAATATTACATTTTATTATTCTACCACAATTAATTTTTTTTTTGATTTTAGCTCAGATCAGAACACGAGTATTTCAATAAATTTTGGGCAACGGAGGAAAATCTCAAAGGGATCAGGCAGTGGAACACGTCTTTTAAAGACCGTTGGTGTGTTTTATAGAATGTCGGTGGATAGTAGGTGAACATTTTTGGGAAAAGTCTTCGCTACACAAATAGCGAAGATGCCCCAAATACAACGTGCTTTTTCGACTGTCGTTGTAATATACAAGGTGGCGCAAAAGTAATCCTCCTATCAGAAAATGCTATAAATTTTGCGATTGGCCCCTAATGTCAGTTCTGTTTTGACATTTGTGTAGTAAACACATGCGAAATACACGTTAATAAACAATGTTACGCTACACTGCTCCAGAACGCGGAATATTGGTGAGTATTTATTTGAGCAATAATCGGTCGGTGACTTTGGCACAACGTGAATTTCGTCGCAGATTTCCTAGCCGTCCAACGCCTACTGGTGAAACACTGCCACGTTTAGCCGCTCGCCTCGAAGAGACTGGCACAACACGAGATGCTGCCAGGCGTGGCAGACCCCGGAGTAGCCGTTCTGCAGAGAATATTGCTGCTGTAGGCGAAGATGTCATGGAAGCGCCGTCGACTTCGACCAGAAGACGTGCCACGCAAATGGGTATCAGTCGACGGTCTTTACAGAGAATTTTGGTAGAAGATTTGAAGACGTTTCCGTACAAAGTCCAGACGGTGCATCAGCTGTTAGCTGCTGACCACCAATCGCGTCTAACAGACGCTCAAGCCATCCTTAATCACCACCAAGAGGAAGATGATTTTTCATCAAAAATAATCATGAGTGATAAGGCCCATTTCCATCTTAGCGGGTACGTAAATAAGCAAAATTTACGCTTCTGGGGCACTGAAAATCCGCGTGAAACCCACGAAGAGCCATTACACCCGCTCAAAGTCACTGTATGGTGTGCTGTTTTCGCTGGAGGAGTCATCGGACCTTTTTTCTTCGAAGACGTCGCGGGCCAAACGGTTACTGTGAAGGTGAGCGCTACAAAGTAAAGATCAACGAGCTCTTTTTGCCGCAACTTGATGAATTGGGATCGGAAAACATGTGGTTCCAACAGGACAGTGCAACGGCACACACTGCACGTGCCACAACCGATATGCTGAATGATGCATTTCCCGGGCGCCAAATATCCCATTTTGGCGATTTGCACTGGCCAGCAAAATCGCCTGATTTGACCACTCCAGACTTCTTTTTGTGGGGCTTTTTGAAGTCGCGGGTTTATGTCAACAAGCCTCAGACTCTTGCAGCTCTTAAACACAATATCCGTCAAGAATGTGAGGACCTATCGCCGGAAGTTTTGGCCAAAGTGATGGAAAATGCCATAAAAAGGGCTCAAATGACAATCAACTGTGGCGGCGGCCATTTACATGACATCATGTTCTCGACTTGATGTAAAAAAAAGTAAAAGACCAAATAAAAATAATCCACAAGAAGAATTTTTTTTTTAAATTACAGACAAAAAACATCGGAAGGTTATTTTTGCGCCACCTTGTAGCTATAACTAGTAACCGATGACAGTCAAACTGATAACAAAACAGTCGCAATGGGCTCACAAGGACCCATTGGGACATAGCTTTTTCACTCCGATCAATATAATCCCATAATATAACTATAACCCTATCTCGTTTAATTCAAGAAATACAAATTTGTAGCGCAACAGGCTCGTTAGTACCCAGGGCTGAGCTTTCAGCTCATTCATGTGTGCGTGTGTACTTCTTGCACGGTGGCAGGACTTCCTGTTTTATGTCGACTCCGAAAGACGAATTTGAGATAATCACGAGAGGAGAGCCAGTGAAAAATCAATTGGGTGTTGCTACGGCTAGGAATCGAAGCCATACCATCTGCGCGGCAGTTCATCGCACTGACCATCGTACCACTAAGCCCCTTCCGATTAATTCTACTTATTAAAAATCGCGTATTGGAATTAGTTCATGAGATATCCTACAAGCACCGCAAAATTATTTCGATTGGTAACGGTAACAAAGCATTTATATTCAGAGGCACAGTTTTTTATTTGTTTTCATTTTCAAATCTTCTCAATAGACAAGAGATATAAATAATTTACATATATCGGTAAAAAATAAACGACTTGTAGCAAGTCGACTGATTCACTTTGGATCCCATTAACCACTCCCCAAACCGTCAGGAATATTTTGCACCAGCAGCGACAGTGACACTTTCGCTTATGTTCACCGTGACAACAAGAAAATTGTGTCAACCATTTTTTTGTTAATCAATGCAGTATTGCAGTTACTAAATTGACAGGCTTTTCAAAGACACTTTTTGGAAAAACGCCATTAACTTTATGTAAATCTGTCAAAACATAAAGTTAAAAGCTTTATGACATTTGAAGCCATTTGAAGAATGATGACACTTGCACATGATGATATTAATTTGTGTGTACAAAACAAATGAAGAAATAAGAAGAAAGAGACAAAACAAAAACATTTTATATCCAAAGTAAACGCACTAAATAAAGAACACGACCTTACTCAACGACGACCTTGGAGTGCGCAATTAAAGTCAGGTAGTTGCGGAATTGACTTACTGAAAGAAATGAAACATGAGTCTGGCACATAAGTGTGACTCCTTGGTCCGTGTTTCAAGAATGGCATACATATTATTGGATGTCCAGATTCACTCACAACAGTAGCATTAAAATGAGAACTCCGTCAAACTTATAATATTCTGATTTGTAGGCAATTAAAATTTCCTGGTGTTCCAATTACCGAGCTTTACCTGCGCTAACTCACTACAATTTCCCGGCAAAGAATCACTCCTGGAGCAGAATATCAATCACCAATGCAACCATTTATGGCGCCTTATGGTCGTTTTCCTGTCTACCTATCCAAACCGCCGCGCCGCCGGCCAAATAAGAAAGATGCAAATCAGACAGAACTGCTGAACTTTTTTTACACCTCAATAATTTATTTATTATGTAGATACATTTTCGAATTGTGCAAATTAAATTTATTTTCAGTTCGACCGCAATACAACGCTAGTGCTGAGCTGGTGCTGCAACAACTGTCTGTGACGGCAATCCGTGACCCATAAATTATTTGATTGGTTTTTTTTTTATCTTTTACCTGCTCTTAAACCACGACTGCACTAACAACCGGCACGTTGTCGGCGCAAAAGAGTCTTATGGTGCTTTGAAGCGATCATTCTCGTTAACTGAATTTAGTGCGAAAGTTATTATCGAACTGCATTCGTTAAATAGGTTGATAACAGTCATGCAGACTAGAACAAGTAAGTCTAGCTCTTCTTATGTGGTGCATCTACTTTAATGTACAGCTGACTACCAGTACCTACCTCGTCTTGAATTACTATCAACGTTGGTTTCTCAGTTGGAAAACTGTCGGAGCCTTCCACTATGCGACGTAAGGTTGTGTGAAGCATTAATATGCACACGACGATAACCCAATGCCGGCGATATTAATACGAAAAATCAATATTTTAAGCGATATTTTACTGCGGGATTCTTAAGAGTGCAAGACCCACATCGACGACGACGATGATGGCAGAGTGGTTTCTGGGTCAGAGACGCACACGAACAGCGCCCAGTGGCTGACAATGAACGTGTGCACTGGAGTAGATATTGAAATGAGCTTGGAAAATGGTTCATGAAAGGCGATAGTGGATTTGAGGAAACCACATATAGTCGCATAATGAAACCGGCTAGCATACAAGTTATGCGTGACATCGAGAGGTTGGAGTCTTGAAAAGAAAATATCAATCAGGGTATTGGTGACGAGAGAGTGCATATTTTCGATGTCGTTCTGTTGAAATGTTGTCAATGAGCAGGGTGATGCGATGACAAGTTAAGACATTTTTAATGGGTAAAGCGGTTACCCCTAATTTATGTCAACCGCGGTTAAGTAGTAAGATTGGTTGCTGGTGACCCTAGGTGTATAGGATGGCGTACCTTTAAATTGGCGTTTGTTGGATTTTTTCAATTATTATCATAATTAACATTTAAGAAGAACATAAGTTTGTGTATCAGCAGTAGTGGAAATGCGTACAGACAGATTCCGGAAAGGAAACTACAAGAAAGCCGCATTGAACGACAAGTGGATATCAGGCATCAAGGAACAATGGCACGAATGCCACCTTTACTGTCAGTTTTTCTGCGTTCTTCTGGAATTCATTGGCTGTTCTTCTTTTCCTTTTCTTCTCTTCTACTATCTTCTATTTCTCGTCCCCTGTCCGTCCGAGGTCTAGTTAACATAGCTTTCTTTCCTCTTATTAAATTTTTTTTTTTGATTTGTTATATTTAAGCACGATTTGAAAAGTTTGTTGATCTAAGCCGAGCAAAAGCGAGGGTAGGCGCGCTACACACCAACCTTTGTGGCCCTTCCTAAGCTTACAAAAATGGCTTATTTTACTTAATCACACTAATTCTGTTTCCTTGATAGATTCCTGAACCGAATTTAAGACGGCATTTGCGAAACCGACATTCTTCATGAGGTCTATATGACTTTAGTTCAACAGCAAGAGTTTGGGATTTGTCCGTTCCCAAATTGACCGATTTTTCGAACTTTCGATCTATACCAGGTCGATTCTATTTGGTTGTCATTTTTTTGTGAATGAAATTTGGCAGTTGGCATTTGACAGCCGTAAAGAACTGATGACTGGTATCGGAAAATGTTTGAAAACTTTCTTATGCACGAATTATATAAATTAGGCCTACAGACACTGTGTTTCCAACAAGACGGTGCAACATCAAAAACAGCACGTGAAAATTGTACGAGACATTTTTCCCGTCCGAAAAATGTCAACAAGTGGTGTAGTCTACTGACCCCCAAGATACCACGATTTAAGACTTTGCGATTTATTCGTATAGTAGTACTTGAAGAAGTACATCAACACACCAACCACAACCGCTATGCGTAAGGACAACATTAGAAACGAAATTGGTGAACTTACACCAAAAGTCTGCGAAATTGTTATGCAAAATGTGATTAATAGAGCTCGCCTTTGCGGTGCAAAAAAGGTCAGAGGAGCCCGAGCCCCCCTGTCCAAAATCATATTCCAGATAGAACCAGATAGATGGCGTTGGGGTGAAGCTTTTATTGAAATTTTTGTTTAATTACGACTTGAGTGCAGAATGTGCCTATGTGTGTTTTGTCATAAAATCTTTAACTTTCTGTTATTCAAATAATTGTATTCGAGAAAAATTTCGACCTCGAGATTTTGATTGATTCTAATACTACGAGGACAGCAAAACACAAAAAAGTGTTTTATTTTTGGAATTCCGACTGTCGATTCGTCAGTTTGTGAGTCGAACCAGTCTGTCCGACTTTTATTTTACTTTTAGCCATTTTCTCAAGTTTCTCGAAAACGTCAAAATTGATTTTGATTAAACTTTATGTACACTATTAGCATATTAGTTCCCATAAAACTGCATACCCAGTTTTTTTTTCAGGAAAATCTATGTAACAAATTTTTGCATTTAGGCCATATTTATGTAGAAAATTGTCAATTTATCGAAAACTATTTTGTCAAATTGAATGTAATTTAATTTTAATACTACTATTGATGCTTGCAACAAATCCACATAACTGGTGTTTGGTTTTTGGCCAATAACGGAAAGTCATTACTATTCACATAGATACCGATTCCTTCAAATTCCGGAATAAACGTTCGTATAATCACATTTCGATATTATTTATATCATTTTTAGCCAATAGACAATAAATATTATGAAAATAAACAAATTCTCTCATTTGATCTAACGCCCAACTAGCTGTTAAAGAGAAAGTTGCGTACGACCCATTCGTGCACCCACCACTCATTTTATATGTAACGGGAGTTTTTTTAAAGGTTGCTTTTTCGAATGGAGATAAAATTTACATTTTGTGGTTAAGTAGAGCAACTCTAATATCATTTATGTTCAGGTTGGTTTGCCATTTCATCATGAACAGGTTGACAAATGAACAACGCTTGCAAATCGTGCAAATTTATTTAGAAAATAATGGTTCAGTTCGCGAAGTTTACCGCAAGCTCCGTCTATTTAATGGTCAACATAATCGTCCATCAGAGCATTTAATTCGGTTAACCATGGATCGTTTTTGCACTACGTTTACTCTATGTGATAATACGGATCCGCAGAGATGTCGAACAGGCCGCACAGAAGATACAATTACCGCTGTAGAGCAAAGTGTTGAAGAGGACTCGAATGAATCGGTTCGCCACCGTGCACAGCAATTGCAGCTTTGTCCATCTACTTAATGGAAGATTTTGCGCAAAGAAATTGGCTTACGACCTTACAACATCTAGCTTGTGCAAAAATTAAAGCCGCGAGACCATGCAATGTGTCGTGATTTTGGTGTATGGGCCGAAAATAAGATTGATCTCGATGCTGATTTTCATCGCAAAATTTTGTTCAGTGATGAGGCTCATTTTTGGTTATATGGCTGCGTAAACAACCAAGATTGGCACATTTTTAGTGAAGAGCATCCACATGAGACGATTGAGACGCCATTACATCCACATAAACTGACTGTTGTGCAATATTTCTTCCAAAATGATGCTGGAGAGTCAGTTACCGTTAATGGAGACCGGTATATAGTCATGATAACCGACTATTTTGTTCCCGGATTGGATGGTATGAATGTTAATCAGATGTCGTTCCAACAAGAGGGCGCTACATGCCACACAGTGCACGTCACAATCGATTTATTGAAGGAAACATTCGATGAGCGCATAATTTCGCGGAATGGACCTGTCAATTAGCCACCAAGATCGTGTGAATGGACACCAATGGATTATTTTCTTAGGGATAAGTCGCTCGTCTACGCCAACAAACCAGAAACGTTAAGGGACTTGGAAGCCAACATACGTGGCGTTATTGCCGACATACGGCCCCAAATGCTCGAAAAAGGGGTTGAAAATACCTCTAGACTTGGCTTTATTCGAACCAGCCACATGCATATTTAAACATTAATGGCATAAAATTATCCTTCCAATAAAGCTTAATTGATGGACATTTAAACGATTTTCTTGTGTTTTATTTCAATTCGAAGATCTATACCTCTAAAAAAAAAACACCCTTTATGTGAATAGACAAGAATTGAATGCATTCAGTGTTACGGACATGAACTTATATAACTTAAATTTAATTTTCTAAACATTGATAAACAAAACAAAAAAAAACGGTTAATTTTTAACGTAGTTTTTTGAAAAATCGAATAAAATATTCAAATTTGCATCAAATATTCAAAATTTTTATTATAATCGATAAATAGGCCTTTGCCATTCATGTTTTAAAAACAACTTCATGTAAATGTTGTCCGCGGCTCCGTTTCAAATGGTCCATTTTTAATAAATCTATGAGGTCCGGTTGTTTTCCAAAGAGTTGGAAGGAATCCATGATAAGACCCATACCAAAGATAACTAATACCACTTTATGCAAAAAATTTATACCAGTTATTATGTTACCATTGTACGAAAAGTCGTTAGAGAAAATAATAGAAGCCCAACTCCGAGACTACCATGGAGCAAAATAATTACATTATGGAACGATCAGGATTCGGAAACGGATATTCATGTGTGAATGCTTTAAACTGGATGGTTGAAAATTGGAAACAGGAAATAGACAAAAAAAGAGTAATAGTAGCCGTTTTTCTTGACTTTAAGCGAGCTTTTGAGAGAGTAGATCGTAAAATTCTACCAAAAAAACTGGTAAAAAATGAAAAAAAAATATTATGAGTTGAAATGGTTTAAAACATATTTAAGTCATCGCACAACAACGAACAATGGTCAACAACGAAATTTCGGACGCAACATAAATTAATATTGGAGTTCCTCAAGGTTCTGTTCCTTATAAAGGGTGATCCATTTCGAGGTTCCCTACTTTTTTAAAGAAACAAACACAGAAAATTCAAATTTAATGGAGAATGTTTATTATCATTTGAAAGAACATTCTTTGGCTTTTATTTTTTGAAGATTATGTCTATCAAATTTTTGTCGTTGCTACGTCGTAGATGGACCATCCGTTGAGTCCAATTTTCGATCACTCGTTCGAGCATTTCGACTGGTAACTGGCGAATGACACGCGTGATGTTTTCCTCCAAGGCCTGAATCGAAGCGGGTTTGTCGGCATAAGCTTTTGACTTTACATATCCCCACAGGAAAAAGTCTAACGGTGTGATATCACACGATCTTGGTGGCCAATCGACCAGCCCAAAACGTGAAGTTATGTGCTCACCGAAATGTTCTCTCAATAAGTCCATTGATTGGTGCGATGTGTGGGAAGTGGCGCCGTCTTGCTGAAACCAAATGTCGCCGAGATCACGAGCTTCAATTTCAGGCATCAAATAGTCGGTTATCATGGCACGATAACGGTCGCCATAGACGGTTACGTTCGCACCGGCATAATTTGTAAAGAAATATGGACCGATGATTCCACCGGCCCACAAACCACATTAAACCGTTGTTTTTTCTGGATGAAGTGGCAGTTCTTCAATCTCTTCACGTTGCTCTTCGTCCCAAATGCGGCAATTTTGTTTGTTTACATACCCATTGAGCCAGAAATAGGCCTCATGGCTAAACAAAATTTGCCTCGAAAACGTCGGGTCTTCTTGGAACTTTTCAAGAGCCCATAGAGCGAAGCGATGTCGCTTGGGAAGGTCGAGCGGCTTCAGTTGTTGCACAAGCTGTATTTTTTACGCTTTCAATTTTAAATCTTGACGTAAAATGCGCCAAGTCGTTCCATACGTCAGTCCGAGTTGCTGCGAACGGCGCCGAATCGACTCTCTACGGTCTTCGTGTACACTCTCAGCTACGGCCGCTATATTTTCTTCACAGCGTGCTGGACGTGGTCTATTCGGTCAAATATTATCCAATAATTAATGCTGGGTCTCAAAATGGGTGATGGTGTTGCGAATAGTACGCTCAGTAAGCCGATTATGTTGACCATAAGTTGAGCGAAGTGCACGAAACACATTCCTCACAGAACGTGAATTTTCATAATAAAGTTGAACAATTTGTAAACGTTGTTCACGCGTAAGTCTTTCCATTATGAAATGCCAAACAATACTAAACAAAAATAACATGACAGCATGACAAGACTCACACGTGATCTGTCAAAAAAGGCTATTGAAAAAAGTATCTCTACTTGGATCACCCGTTATATATATACTATATAAGCTCTGTCATAAAACATAGTAAATTGTGTATGTTCGCAGATGATGCACTACTATTTATTAGTGGCAATTCAAACATTCAGTGTACTAATAAAATTAATAAATTCAAATTTAATATAAAAACGGCAAAATATTCTAACAGCATATACATGTGGAGGGCGAAACCATAGAATTGTTTAATGAATTTAAAAATGTTGGTGTCGAGATTGATGAAATACTTAATTTAAAAGTAAACATTGCCTATATAAATGTAAAATGAACTAAAAATCAACTAAAACAGCTGTTAACTTATGTAACGCTTTAATAAAACCTCACTTTCAATACTGTTCAACAGTTTTATATTTGTCATACGAATCTGACATAATAAAGGCTGAAATATAATAGAAGATGATTGCGGACGACCACTTCCGTAACTGTGCGAACACATGCATTTTTTATTGTACGACCATTATAGCTTTTCACTTCGAGTCGTTCAGTTTTCGTTCACTTTAGCTCACTTGCGAAAAAGGGAATTCATTTGCTCTTTCTCTTTTTTTTGTTTTGTTCTTTTTTATACAAAACTTTGACTTTTTACTTCAACAGCTGCGTACATTTAAGTTTGTAAGTTCATGAGCAATGAATTTTTTTTTGTCAAAATGACTTCTACTCTGACAATCGCTTTCATTCACAAAAGGCTATTATGGTCAGCTTAAGTAATTTTCAGTACTTAACGTAGAATTTTGACATTACCTTCCGATTGCTTTCGACTATTATAGTTCAGCCATAAGATTGCAAAGACTACAAAACAAAGCTATGACGATCATTTCAAAATGAAGGCGATTAACACACATAAATCATATGCTTAATAGACTCGTATGGTTAAGTATACGACAACAATTAAAATTTAATGTAAAGGGTTTTTTCAATAAGAGCGCTACAAAAGTTTTTTTTAAATAAAACAAAAACGGTTTTGGATATCAAATAAATTCTTCATTCCTGTGAAAGTACGTTCGATGCCATTATGTATGGAACTCGATTTCATTTGTATGGCAACCACGGGCACGCTTGCAGAAGTCCAGACGCTGAACCCAATTTTCGACGGTTTTCAAGCATAAATCGGCCGATACCGCTGCAATTTCACTTTCGATATTCGTACGAAGTTCATCAATCGTCGCTGGCTTGTTGGCATAGACCATAGACTTGACGTAGCCCCTCAGGTTATAGTCTAACGGCGTCAAATCGCACGACCGAAGCGGCCAAGCGACTGGACAATTTCGTGAGATAACACGTTCTCCAAACTTGGTTTCCAATAAATTGATTGTGGCATTCGCCGTGTGGCGCCGTTCTGTTGGAACCACATGTCCTCCAAGTCCCTATCATCCAATTGCGGCCAAAAAATATTCGGTTATCATTGAACGGTAGCGATTCCCATTCACAGTCACGTGCCGGTCTTGATCATCACGGAAGAAGTACGGCCCAATGACACCGCCAAACCAAACCGTAATTTTTTCGGGATGCAATGATGACTCATGGAGTACGTGTTGATTTGCTGCCTGACCAATACCCCTTATTTTGTTTATTGACGAAGCCATTCAGCCAGAAATGAGCCTCATCGCTGAAGATGATTTTTCGATGAAAATCCGAATCATTTTCAAGTTGTTGCTCAGCCCAATTCACGAACATATATTCTCGACACTACGGGCACTTCTTTGTCTCACTTGCATGGGAACATTTTTTCCTTTGCCTGTGGATTCAAATTTTCCCACTAGACGCTCAATCGTTGATATGCTAGTACCATTATTACGACCACAAATTGGACGTATCGCTCTTAACGTTGAGGCCACTGACTCCGAATTTCGGTTGTAAGTTTTAATAACTTTGACTCGTTGTTGGATCGTATATCTTTCCATCATAAGATGGCAAACCTTACTGAAGAGAAATATCAAAAGAGCAGCAAGAAATATGGAGTCGTTTGCTGTCCCTGTCGCTCAACTTTTGTAGCGTTCCTGTTGAAAAACCCGATACTACCAAAATATTTATCTAATAACTTAAATTACATAAGTTATTATGTAACATCACATAAGTGATGTTCAACCATATGAGCTAACATGTGGTCTAAATTTTACACTACAGTTTAGATCATCAGAACGCGCCCAAAATACCGTGTATTTTAAATTTAAAATTTTCACAAACGGGGAAGAGGGCGTGGGCATAATAATAATAATAAAGAACGTCCAATTTTGCGTCACTTTATCGACCATTTCTACCTGCATTCCACGAATTACGCGTGTCATGTTATCCTGTAAGGCTTCAATAGTGTTCGGCTTGTCCACATAGACTATCGACTTTACATAACCCCACAAGAAATAATCAAGAGGCGTTAAATCGCATGATCTTGGTGGCCAACTCACAGGGCCATTTCGAGAGATAAGCTGCTCACCAAATTCATGCTTCAACATTTCCACTGTTTCACGAACTGAAAGCATCACAAACGAACAGCTGATTACCATCAGTCATGGATGTTTACTAAGAGTTCAAACCGACTGACTACTACTAGGCTTGGTCAGAATGTGTCCACTAATAGGTGCCGGCATAATGCCAAGTTTCAATTGCCGCCTTCGGTACGCCAGTATGTCATTGAAACACTACCTCTTAAAATGTTTACAATTGCAAGATTTAACATTTTGGTAAAAACGTGTAATGCGGGCAACAACTAATAGAGCGAAAAAATGTAACTAAATCTGTCCTCAAAAGGATAATGGCTGCCTAATAGACTAAAGCAAAAATGGAGTCTATGGATCTAGTTACAGTTGTTATGGAAAATCATTATGGAAAAATTCTTTAAGCTTTCAAAAAACTGAGTCATTGGCGAGTTGTTGATAAACTGAAGAAAATAAAACAAGTTTTTCCAAAAGTATTTTAAGTTCTAAAACTTTTGCAGAAAATCACTGAATAATCAAAATTAATTTTTCTTAAACAAAAATTGTGATCCCATTCCAATGAAACACATTCAATACAATGATGTGTGTTCGCGTAAGCTAAGTGGAGGCTCTAGTTATAGCTATCATTAAATAGCATAATTGGAGCATGATGGAACTAAATTATCTTTAACGAGATGATGATTGCAATCATTAGAAAATTCTGTCATTAAAATCACCTCTGCGTGTGGGAACAACCATACTTGAGGTTAGGGTTGACCATACAAAAGAAAAATGACATGGAAATGTCATTCTGTTCAGAGGAGAGGTGCATACCACTCAGGGAGGGAAACATCTTCACCACGATCGAGGTATCTGTTCGAAATCGGACATTTTTTTACTGAGTTATTCCTTTCTATTAGCATTTCGAACAGATCTTTTGAAGAAATGTAACGCACATGATCATGCATTGGTAATCTGCGTTAAGTCAACAATTTTTGACAGCTATGCGTTGAATTTCCTCCGAAGTCGTCTGACAAAGAATTGCTGCAGAACTAATCGAACGCTATTGTATGCTTTTTTATTTTGTTTCGTAAAGTAAGCCTCGAACGGATACCTCGATAGGGGTGCTTATGTGTCCGATGGTAATCGTTTACCTTCACGACTAGGTTATACGAATTTACAGCTTTATTTTTCAAAAATACGAAACAACAAAATACGAAACAACAAAATATGAAACAACAAAATATGCAGAACAAGCTACTCACGTTACAGAAATGTAACGCACATGATCATGCATTGGTAATCTGTGTTAAGTCAACAATTTCTGACAGCCATGCGTTGAATATCCTCCGACGTTGTCTGACGAAGAATTGCTGCAGAACTAATCGAACGCTATTGTATGCTTTTTTATTTTGTTTCGTAAAGTAAGCCTCGAACGGATACCTCGATAGGGGTGCTTATGTGTCCGATGGTAATCGTTTACCTTCACGACTAGGTTATACGAATTTACCGCTTTATTTTTCAAAAATACGAAACAACAAAATATGAAACAACAAAATATGCAGAACAAGCTACTCACGTAGGTACACAAAACGTTCTTCACGTGTTTACTAGCACTTATGAATGCATTCAGGGCCAACTTTTGTTAGAAAAAATTATAAAGCTCCAAAGCTGAAAGTATGATGCTCTCTGACTCACAATAATTAACAGCGCTTTACGCAATCTAAACTTTAAAAAGAAAAGGTTGCAGCAATTCAATAACGGCGACTGCAAATTGCCAAAGTTGAATATTCCTTTAGATACACGGCTGTACGCATGCTCATCTATTACTGGCGGCCGATTATGATCATTTGCAAATGCACTTTCTCTTTACTATTAAATTGCACACGGCGATTCAATACCGGGCGAAATAATCAGCCGGGAATTACTTCCTATTTTCATCAAATCATTAGTTTATGAATCGGAAGTAATAGAGGCGGGGGTCAGCTACCACTGACCTTTTGCAATCACCATAGGAAATGTCCGGTGAAACACCTTTTTTCTCACATTCACAAATGATCACTAGAACAGCAAAGTCTGATTAATTTATCTATGGTCAACGCTCATTTTCCCATCGCTGTCGCAGTCAACAATCTAATTGACCTAGATTTGTCGAGAAGTATCTATCGTGGTCGTAGGTATATCCAACGGAGTTCGAGAACCTGCTTGTAGCATGTTTCGTTGTTTTTTCTGAGCAAATCTTGTTTTCAAGTCTGTATTTGCATTTGCTTATTGATAATATGTTGCTGGTGCATTAAATATGCAAGGTCAAGATGAAAGAAGTGGTTTTTCGATCATGAAGGTATTTGGAAAGCTTCCAAAATGGTAAACCCATGGAATACATTATATTGGTTGATGGAGGCAGAGTGTGTATGCATCTCACGCAAGACGGTGATGTTTTCTTTTTAGATTCGATGATAAACATCTAGATAGGTGGAGAAATTGAAAGAACACAGATTTAGGCATTGAGCACATTTTTATGCAGATGGATTAAGCATGGTTGGTTAGTGGGGTATATGTGTCAGATATGTATTTGGTTTCTTCGTAAGTGGAATAGAACCGAAAACTGAGTTTTCTCAAAAACACCAGAAACCTTCATCGAAAAGTACAGTTTTTCTTCATATTTCAAGGTTCTTATCAAAGGGTGTATTCGCATCAACAACCTCAAACAAAATAACATCTTCAAAGCGGTTACCTCAATTTTCGATGAAGGTTTTAGCTATCGGTTCGGTATGAAAACTGTATAAGCTTTAATTTTCCACAAAGCCTTCCTATTTCTTCAATCGATTTACTAAATATGAACTTTCTCTTTAGACACTTTACAATTAAATTTTCTTATGCGTTTTTGAACAACTGCCAACGATAGAAAATCTACATCAAAATATGGGGTAATACAGGTTTGCAGGGGTTTGTTTATGACGTTTGTTATACACATACTAACAAATGGAAAGTCGTTTGTAACTCAGAACTATTAACGCATAATATATTTACAACTTTTTAAATTTTGAAAAATATAATGAGATCTTTAAAGAGACTTTAATAAGATGGTTATCATTATACAAATAGGAAATAAATGATTCATGACAGGAAATGGGACGTAACTACGATGTTCGAGCGAAGCAAGAAAGTTTTTTTTATTTTTATGTTATTTTGCTGACATCGACTAAAATCTTGTGATCGTGGAATACAAATGTGAAGGACAAAACCGTTTTTTTTTAGATCGATTGAAGAAGCCTAGACATTTTTCGGCATTCTTGGCCGCTTCAAATATGTGGTCGTTTCAACTTAGGTCGTTGCACAAATATACTTAGCATGGAAAGCTTTTCCGTTTTCAGACAACACAGTGATGAATTAAATTCCACTATATTGGGTTTACTTCATTTTATTTAATAGTGAATATTTTGGTGAATTTATAAAAATACATATGAAAGTGGACGTGGCCAAAATCTCTACGAAGATGATACAATAGAAAATTTCATTGTCACAATATATTGCTCAGATAGTTTATAAAAATATTTTCAGAGTTGGGCAGAACAACAACATTTTTCTACAGTATATACTATACTTACCATCATAACGCCCCAAAAAGTGGGCGTGAATTTAAATGATCTATAAAAGAAATAATTATAATATTTACCAATGTTTTTGCATTGAACGTTTTTTTTCGATATTTTTTTTCATTTGACCGAAAGTCGTTTTTATGTAACCGAAATATGTTATTCAGGCACTTTTTTAAAATGCCTTACCGTTTGGCCAATAATAACGTTTTGTTGAAAAGGTTGGAGTCTGTGGACGGATTTTAAAAATTTTTACACTTGATCTGCTGGAAGCAATATCAAACTTTTAAATTTCGTAGGTGGTATGGTGGCATACCTGGCAAATACAGTGAGTTCTAAAACTCTGTTGGATGATTTAAAGCTTCGTTGGCATCGCAAACTAAATCGATTGATTTGTATGATACGAATTCGCCGGGAAACGACTGCTGTATCTTGAAGTTCAAATCGTCGTCGTCCACATTTTTTGCAACCAAAATGGATCTCTCTGCCAGCCAAGAATGATTTTTTTTTGTGTGCGTACATCGCGGAATTCCAGATGATGTAACGGCCAATGTGAGGCCATTATTTGATCGTATTTTGGCGCGGATTTGCGAAATGAGAAATGCTTTCCCAGTTGCACCTAGGAAGTGCTTCCAAAAGGAATACAAGCCAAGCATACAATACTCGAACAGGATCCTGTCGAGATGAACAAGGAAACATCGTAGTTGAGCCGATGCTGAGGCTATGGAAAAACCATTTCTACAGACTGTTAAACGGCGATGATGAACAACATTCCGCTGTCAGGCAGAACGAACCATTCAATATTGGCAACGACAGCGAAAACTGCCAACCACCCGACCTGAGTGAAGTGAGGATAGCAATATCTAAAATCAAGCTTAATAAAGCTGCCGGAAATGACGGCCTTCCTTCTGACCTTTATGAAGCCGGCGGAGATGACTTGGTAGATAACATCCACCAACTCATTAGCCGAATCTTGTCGAAAGAAAGTATGCCTGGAGTATGAAACCTCAGCATCGTTAGCCCGATCCACAAATAAGGAGACCCTCTAAACTGCGCCAACTACAGAGGTCTCCTCAAAATCGCCTACAAGATCCTATCTGCCGTAATATGTGAACGCCTGAAACCGATAAAATTTTCACACTTCGGCAGATTCTGGAAAAAAACCAAAGAAGTAAAAATCTATAACCACCACCTATTCATCGATTTCAAAGCCGCATACGACAGCATTTATAGATCTATACAGATCCATGTCTAGTTTTGGTATACCGCCCAAACTCACTGACAAATTCGATTCCAAAAAAGGATTTAGGCAAGGCAATGCGCTATCATTTGACTTTGATTCTTGAGAGGATTGTGCGAAACTCACGAGCCACCACCAGAGGTACAATTTTCCAAAAATCGGCATACGTCGACAATATTGACATCATTGGTAGGAGTCAACATGATGTCATGGCCACGTTTGCTAGTATAGAGAAGGAAGCGGCAAAAGTGGGTTTAGCAGTAAATGAGGGCAAGACGAAGTATATGCTGTCAACACGAAAGGACACACAACAACGAATTAGACAGAACGTCACGATTCACAGATATAACTTTGAGGTAGTACGGGACTATCTTTGACAACAACATCTCGTCAGAAATTAAACGAAGAATTACACTTGCCAACCGCTGTTTCTTCGGGCTAAGAAGGCAATTCAGCAAGAAAGCCCTCACTCGAACTACTAAGGAGATTCTATATAAGACCCTGATCATCCTAGTCCTGCTCAGCGGCGCTGAAGCAACGACCGTCTCAAAAGCGGAGAAGAAATCCTTGGTCGATTTGAGAGGAAAATTCTTCGAAAAATCCTAAATCCCGTTTGCATTGACGGGCTATGGAGACGAAGACTTAACCAAGAACTTTGCGAGCTGTACAGCGACATGCGGTTACGTTATTAGAAAATCAAACAATAACTTTATAAGATAAGAAACACCCTGTATCAAGAAAGATACAAAGTATCTTTCAATAATGTAATATGATATTAAGATGTGCATGCCACACAAGAAATGCATATATCAGCATATTCTTTGCCTTCAGCTTCCTCCTAAAATAACAAACACTCCCACGCAGAGTGAGTAGATAAGAATTATATTATGATCGTCAGTCGAACACAGATTTGTTGACTCGACATTTTATTACTATAAATAAGAAGTCTCTGTTAATCCTAGCTCAGTTCTTAAGTTCATCTCTTCGTATAAGCTAAAGATTTCCCCCCACCAGTGGTAAGGGATCTGAAGCTTTAAATAAATATTGTTAAATTAAAATTAACAAGTGCATTTTTATTTAGTGGTGGCATTCTCTTTTAAGAATGCAAAATATATTTTTTGTTGTTTAAAGAACCTCAAACAAAATTGGCGCAGTCGGTAGGATCCCGAAAGGTCCATAGCGTATCTTACTTTTTTTAAAGTTTAAATCGGGAATCATAAAAATCGTTCACACTAATTTAAATAGTGATATGCCTGTAAAATAAAATTACAATAGGCATAGGACGAAAAAAAAAAATATATTATTTAGTGAAAAACAGTGAATTAAAAGATTCGAAAGGACAAATTCATTAATCCCATAGAGGGAATGTTGGACTAAATAAAATAAATTAATAAAAAGAGACAAATAAAAAAAATATATTTATTAAATTCAGTGGATATCATTGAACTAATTTTTTAAAAGTTACCAGAGGAAAACAATCCTCAAAAGGAAGCTAAAATCACCACAATTAAAATAAATATCACTAAAGAACAAAAAAAGAACTCACAAGTTGGATAAAATAAATAAAATTAATTAATAATAATAAAAAAAGTGAATTAAGAAGGAAGAACAACTATACGGGCAAATAAAATCCAAATCGAAAGCCCCAACGTGTATTAAATTAAATGAAGAAGTACAGTCCGTACAGGATACCAGCAGCATTAAAATTTAACAAAAAGGAAACAGATCCATCAGCTGAAAATCAACAATCAAAAACATTTGAAGAAAACATTGAACCAACATTAAATTTAGAAGAACAGGTAAAAATGGCTTCTATTAATATCGATCCCCTAAAGTTATTAAAAACTTTACCCACTTTTAACGGTAAAAATTGTAGTATTATTATATTTATAAAAAAAGCAGAATTTTTATTAAGTGCATGTAGTTTATACAATGAAGCGTCAAAAGAATTCATAACAAGTGAAATTAAATCAAAAATAATAGATTATGCCCTAGAAGTAGTATTAAGGAGTGGCGATCCAAATGACTGGCAGGAAATTAAAACAATTTTAGACAAAAAATTTTGGTGAAAAGGAATCATTTTTAAAACTTAAAGAACAAGCAGATAAAATTAATTCTAAAAATATTTCAGAAATGTATCATTCATTCTCACAAATTCTCTGTAGATTAAATACCAAGTATTATTTATCTGAAAGTAAACCAGGAGAATATAATCCCAGCAATAACGAAGCATCGTTATTAAGTAAATTTTGCGAAAGAATACCCCCGAACGCAAGTTCAATTATAATAAACCATAATATTAAAACCCTTAGTGAAGCCTTCTATAAATTAGAATCTTGTCATTGGACAAAGGAAGATAATAATACAAATTATAAAATTATTCAAAACTTTAAAAACAATGAGTACAAAAAGACTTTTAATAACAGTAACAATTATAATAATAATTATAAACCTAATAATTTTAATCAAAATTATAGAAACGACAGAAATTATAGAAACGATAGGAATTATAGAAATGAATCTGGAAACATAGCTATAAATAGAAATCAGAATGATAACGGTAGGAACTTTTATAGAAATAATAATCAAAACTATAGAAACCAAAATGAATATAGGCAACCAAACAGAAGCGGGAATTTTTCCAATAATAATCGTAATCCATTTAGAAGAAATATTCCAGAACCAATGGAAGTAGATCATATGACTCAAAATACTTCAAATTTTCAAATACATGCCTCAGCAGACCATTACCCTGCATAGACATTCATATTTTAAATAAAAAACTTAGACTTTTAGTAGACACAGGAGCAGCAACGTCTGTATTAAAGGAAAATATATTTCCAAGAAACCATGAAATTAAATTAGTTAAACCAATAACCATAAAGACATTATATGAAGAGAATTTAATAAAAACGAAAATAATTTTACCATTACCTAGTGAATTCAATAAAAAAGAATCAACTATGGAATTTTTAATTACTACAATAACTAACAATTCATTTGACGGAATTTTAGGAAATAATATCCTTATTCCATTACAAGCAGAGCTATCATATTATACTCATACTTTGAAAATAAATAATAATGAGATTCCATTACTATCTAAACCCAAGGATTATCCCTTAGAACAATATATTCAAGAATTATCAAACATACAAATAAACTTATATAATATTGACTTAGAATCACAACAATTAATTGATAAGTTAATAAAACCTTATATGAATAATAAAGAAAAGAATGCATTAGCTCAAATAATTAAAAATAATAAAATATTATTTTTTAAAGAAGGAGATGTACTTACAAATGTAAAAGAAGTAACTCATAAAATTGAAACGAAAAATGATAAACCAATATATACACGACTATATAGATATCCAGAAGTGCACAAAGAAGAAGTAGATAAACAAATAATTGAAATGCTAGATCAAGGAATCATAAAAGAAAGTAATAGCCCATATAATGCTCCTATCTGGGTCGTACCCAAAAAGATTGACAACTCAGGACTCACGAAATGGCGTATTGTCATAGATTATAGAAAACTTAACGAAATAACCGTGGAAGACAAGTTTCCTATTCCAAATATTGATGAAATATTTAGTAAATTGGGGAGAGCCCAATATTTTACTACTCTTGACTTAGCGAAAGGCTTTCATCAGATATTGGTGAATCCTAAAGATAGATATAAAACAGCATTTTCCACTGCTAATGGTCATTACGAATTTAATCGGATGCCATTTGGACTTAAGAATGCCCCCGCTACCTTTCAGCGAATGATTAATCATGTCTTAGAAGGACTTATAGGAAAAATATGTGTTGTCTATTTAGACGATATCCTAATATTTAGTACATCACTAGAAGAACATATTTGTTCAATAAATAAAGTATTTGAGAAACTTAAACAATATAATTTAAAAATACAAATAGATAAATGCAAATTTTTAAGCAAAGAAACAGAATACTTAGGTCATGTTATTACTACAAATGGTATAAAACCAAATCCAGATAAAATAAAAGCTATTGATAAAATACCTATTCCATGTACAACCAAACAAATAAAATCATTTTTGGGATTGACAGGTTATTATAGGAAATTTATTCAAGACTACTCGAAGGTAGCAGTTCCTATGACCAAATACCTTAAAAAGGGAGCAAAGATAAATATTAAAGACCCAGAATATATTACAGCATTTGAAGAACTCAAATTACTCATATCAAGTGACCCAGTTTTAAAATATCCTGACTACGCAAAAGAATTTGTATTAACAACCGATGCATCAAATTATGCAATCGGATCTGTTCTCTCACAATCGAATCACCCTTTATGTTATGCATCCAGTACCCTCAATGAACATGATCGAGGATATAGCACTATTGAAAAGGAATTATTAAGTATAGTATGGTCAACCAAATATTTTAGACCTTATCTTTACGGTCGTAAATTTAAGATACGAACCGATCACAGACCTTTAATATGGTTAAGTAACCTTAAAGAGCCAAACTCAAAACTCCAAAGATGGAAAATTAGTTTAAATGAATATGACTTTGATATCGAATATTTAAAAGGAAAAGAAAATCATGTAGCAGATTATCTAAGCAGATTAGAAGTAAACGCAGTTAATGAAAATGAAGATACAACGTTAGCCACAAATCATAGTGGAATAGAAGATAGAAATGATCATATAGGAATTTCAGAATTACCTATAAACATGTTTAAGCATCAAATAGAAGTTATAGAGTCAGAAGATGAAGATAAAAATATTAAATTTATATACCAAGGTGTTAGAAGATTAATAATTAAATCAAAAGATGTAGGCGATCATTTTACTGAAGCATTAAGGGAATTTTTACCCGATCACGGAAAAGTGGCAATTTATTGTCCAAGTGATAATTTATTTTGCGAAATTCAGAAAAAATATGTTGAGCTTTACAGCAATCAAAATAAATTAATATTACTAAGATGCATTACGCTTTTAAAAGATTTAAATAATACAAATGATGCATTGAATCTCATTCAAAAGATTCATGAACAATTTAATCATAGAGGAATACATGAAACATATCTTGAAATTAAAAATGAATACTATTTTCCAAAATTAAGGGAATTAATAAGAAGATACATAAACAATTGTACTGTATGTCAAACAGCGAAGCATGATAGAAATCCGGAAAAAATAAAATTTGAAATAAGCAAAACTGCACTTAAACCAAATGAACTTATACATATGGACATATATATTCCAATTAAAGATATTTACTATTTAACAATTATTGACAAATTTACTAAACATTTGACAGCTTTTCCAATAGCTAGTAGAAACACTCATAAAATAATTGAGCAACTTAAACTTAGAAACTCTATATTAGGAAAACCCCAAGAAATAGTATGCGATAATGAATTTAATAGTTTAGCATTTAAAGAATATTGCAATGAAGAAGGAATTAAAATAAAATTAATAACCCCAAATCATAAAACAGGAAATTCAGATGTAGAAAGAGTGCATGGTACAATCAATGAACACATACGAATATATAATGCACAAGAAAAGAAAAAGAATATATTAAATTTAAAAGAAAAAGTAATAAAAGCAGTTAGTATATATAATTCTACAATCCATTCAACGACACTAAGGAAACCTATAGATTTTATTCAAAACAAAATAAAGATAGAAGATTTAGAAAGGATAGGAAAAAGAATCCAAAAAGTAAAGGAAGATAATATTAATAAAAGAAATCAAAATAAAGTAGATTTTGTTGAACCCAATTTAAATAAGGATTTATATGTAAAAACGGACGTAGTTAGAACAGCAAAGAAGATAGCTGCGAAATATAAGAAAACCAAGGTAGAAAAGATTGATAATAAATATTATTCAAGCAATAAAAAATTACATAAAACACATTTCAAAAGAAAATATAAATATCAAAATAGTGATAATAGTAATTTAATCTCAATACAGACATAATGTTATTGAATAACGAAATAGAAAAATTACAAGACAACATAGTCTTTTCAAGATTAGGAGTTCTAGGGAGAAATATTTTTACCAAAGAAGAAAATCAGAGATTTAATATATCTGTTAACAAATTAGAACATATAGAAAGCAGCTTATTAACCAGAAACAACCAATTAGTATTCATTTTAAAAATACCAGTATTCACATATGAATGTAATAGCATAATTATTTTACCTATACCAAACGATCAAGGACTTGAAGTCGAAATATCAAAATATAACTATATCAATTGTAACGAAACATTATATGAAAACAATGAAATAAAATATGTAAAACATTTAAAGAAGAGTCCAATATGTATCCAAAACTTATATAAAACAAAATATGAAAATTGTAAAATAAGATCAAATAAAGATCAAGTATTAATAGAATTAGAAGATGGACTTATTTTAACAAAAAAACTTATTAGAATCAAGTTTAAATGAATATTGTAATAATATTGAATATAAAATTGTTAAAAATAACCTTTTACATTTTAAAGATTGTAACATCAAAATAAATGCAACTTTGTACTCAAATCAGAAAGAAACTTTTAAACAAAATATTGTAATTCCATTATATAACACATTGAACTTTACAAAAATAAATGTAACCCTAGAAGATATACATACAAATCAAATTGAAAATTTAAAAGAATTACAAGAAGTAAAATATCTAAATAACTTAAAACATGTAATATCATATACAAGTATCATAATCATAATTATTGTAATTGTAATTCTTATATTATATTGTAAAAGAAATGAAACCAAAAAATTTAAAATTGAAAATAGAATTATAGATACTCAGGAGAGCATCAAACTTAAGGAGGGAGGGGTTACGTTATTAGAAAATCAAACAATAACTTTATAAGATAAGAAACACCCTGTATCAAGAAAGATACAAAGTATCTTTCAATAATGTAATATGATATTAAGATGTGCATGCCACACAAGAAATGCATATATCAGCATATTCTTTGCCTTCAGCTTCCTCCTAAAATAACAAACACTCCCACGCAGAGTGAGTAGATAAGAATTATATTATGATCGTCAGTCGAACACAGATTTGTTGACTCGACATTTTATTACTATAAATAAGAAGTCTCTGTTAATCCTAGCTCAGTTCTTAAGTTCATCTCTTCGTATAAGCTAAAGATTTCCCCCCACCAGTGGTAAGGGATCTGAAGCTTTAAATAAATATTGTTAAATTAAAATTAACAAGTGCATTTTTATTTAGTGGTGGCATTCTCTTTTGAGAATGCAAAATATATTTTTTGTTGTTTAAAGAACCTCAAACAAAATTATGCCACTGGTCAATAAACTCCGCATTGGACTTTTAAGATGGCTAGGACATGTAGAACGAATGGACATGAATACTCCGGCTCGCAGAGTCTTCAATTCCCAGCCAGACGTCGGACGCAGTAGAGGAACGCTTCGCCTTAAAAGGCGCGCACAAATATAAACCGACCTCAACCAACTTGTTGTGCGCAACTGGAGGCAGTTTGCTAAGGACCGGGCTAATTGGAGAGGCATGTTGGTTTAGGGCCAGGTTCATTCCGGACTGTAGCGCCACTTAAGTAAGTAAGAATCATCGAACTTTTGAGGTCAGGGAATCGTTAAAGTTCTATACATCATCCTAGATACACTGAAGTCAATTATTAATAATGTTGCAACAATTTTTAAAAACAATACCACACTAAAAGTTTAATATACACTCATCACCACTTAATGACAATGACGCTAGGTTTCAATTAAAAAACTATTAGCGGTAAACTAATTTATAACTAATCACTCAGCACCCATAAAATGGGATACTAACGTCGTAAAGCGTGCTATGTCAGTTAACTGAGGCTATTAATATTCGTCTACTGATGTAGATACATCAACCTATCCTGCACATGTGAATCCTAAAACTAATGTTGAACTTGTATGTAACTAGCTAATTATTACATTAGTACTGCAGACTAACGTATGCGAATTTTTCCGGTCACCGCCCATCTCTTTAGTGGTAATCCAAGTTGATTAACGTTGCACCACGAATAGATAAATTCGTAAAATAAATCATCTGCAGATTATACATAAAAATAGGTCTCCTAAAGCCTGTGGATACTACTCAGATGGTAACATTTTGATTTAAGATGCCTCGCCTCTTGGCGACCATTCTTTAAGTGTGGACATGTAAATACATTGCGACTGAACAGTTACTGCGCTGGAGAATGGGCATAGTTTGACCCATTTGGGTGTCCCAGATTAGAGAAAAAACTCCATTCATTTGGATACCCAGATAGGCGGCTTGCAATGGATAATTAATAAGTTGACTTACAAGACATTGACAAAAATATCATTGACATAACCTCAATAGTGTTAGTGTGGGTACGATATGGTTGCCATTCAAGTTTTTGGTGGTAGCTTGGCGATTTGAATGGTACATTTTGGTTAGGTCTCAATTTCGAACGGAGAAGCTAGGTTTAAGGCGTTATATAGGCTGTTGATGCAAGATATCATCTGATAAATGAGTTGGTTCAATTGGCCCCTACTTTGGTTGTTCGTAAAATCGAAGCATTCGAATCAAAGATGTGCCGTGTTGGTACCAAGTTAATTCGTTTCCCTCCTGACTGATTGGTAAAATCGGGTGTATGTCGATTCAGTGTTAGTCTCTCTTTGGAAGGCAGAGTATTCTTAGATCTTATGTTCACACTCCTTACGTACTTTAGTGGCGCTACAGTCCGGAATGAAGCTGGGCCTCAACCAGCATGCCTCTCCAATTAGCCCGGTCCTTAGCTAACTGACTCCAGTTGCGCACTTGTGAGCGCCACTTAAGGCGAGGTCTTCCTCTACTGAGTCCGACGTCTGGCTGGGAATCGAAGACTCTGCGAGCCGGGTATTGGTGTCTATTCGTTCTACATTTCCTAGCCATCTTAAACGTCCAATGCGGAGTTTTTTGACTAGGGGCATGTCGCTTTACAGCTCGTATAGCTTTTGGTTGAATCTTAGTCTCATAGCCCTTCAACGCAAACGGGACCGAAGATTTTTCGAAGAATCTTCCTCTCAAATCGACCAAGGAATTCTTCATCCGCTTTTAAGACGGTCCATGCTTCAGCGCCGTAGAGCAAGACCGGGATGATCAGCGTCTTATATAAGATCTCCTTAGTAGTTCGAGTGAGGGCTTTACTACTGAATTGCCTTCTTAGCCCGAAGAAACAGCGGTTGGCAAGAGTAATTCTTCGTTTAATTTCTGACGAGATGTTGTTGTCAGAGTTAATAGCGGAGCCGAGATAGACAAAGTCCTGGACTACCTAAAAGTTGTATCTGTCAGTGGTGGCGTTCTGTCAGATTCATCGATGTTGTGTGTCCTTTCGTCTTGCCCTCATTTATCTGCCGAAGTGTTAAAAATTTGATCGGTTGTGGACTTTCCTGGCCAATACTGATAACTTCCAATCAGGTTGTGGATAAACGGTTTCAGGCGTTCACATCATACGGCAGACAGGATCTTGTAGGCGATGTTGAGGAGACCCATGCATCTGTAGTTGGCGCAGTTTAGAGGTTCTCCTTTTTTTGTGGATCGGACAAACGATGCTGAGGTTCCATTCTTCCGACCAGATTTGGCTTATGAGTTGGTGGATGTTTCTTACCAAGTCATCTCCGCCGGCTTTATAAAGTCGTGATTTCCGGCAGTCTTATTAGGCTTGAGTTTGGATATTGCTGTTTTCACTTCACTGAGGTCGAGTGGTTGGCAGTTTGCGCTGTCGTTGCCAATATTGAATGGTTCGTTCTGCCTGACAGCGTTGTCGTTCGTCATCGCCGTTTAACAGTCTGCAGAAGTGGTTCTTTCCTATCCTTAGCATCGACTGTGTCTCAACTACGATTATTCCTTGTTCATCTCGACATGATTCTGTTCCAGCCTTGTATCCTTGGCTTTGACGTTGAACACTTTGGTAAAACTTGCGAACATCGTTCCTGGAGTGGCACCTCTCTATATATACGATCCCGCGTTTTTCTTGCTCCTTTTTCTTCCTTTCGAAAAGCCGGTATTCTTCCCTTCTTCTCTGCATATAGAGCTCAACGGCAGCTCTCGTCTTCACCTGCATCTTAGCCTTGTAGGTCTCGTTCTTGGCTGCGAGCATCTGTCGGCATTCCTCATCAAACCAGGGGTTTCTTGCTGGTGGGCGCGAGAAATCTAGCACATCAGTTGCGGCTGATCTAATGGCTTGTTGGCATCGATGCTATTGTTCTTCGACAAATCAGTCTCGGAACGGTTAGTTAGATTAAAATTTTCAAATGGAGTTTACTTTTCACGAAACCAATATAGACTCACTAAAGCTACGGAAGGCCACAACAATGACTCGCACTTATCATATGAACACATGTCACGATAAGAACGAACTAAAAATTGCAATTATAATGTACGGCTCAAAAGTTTATCTTTTCCTTTCATCAGTCCTACAACTTAAAATGCTTTTAATGTTTTTTACTTATACAAATTTAATTAGTGCCACACAATTGACAAAGAAATGTTTTTTTTAATAAATACAAGTGCAAATTCTCTCTTCAAAAATGTGCATTGAAACTTAAAGGAAAATCCTCACAGACACTCCAATTAAATTATTAGCTTGACACAGCCCTAAAAGGTAACATGCTTCATACCTACGCATGTACAACAACGCCTACTTCAACTCTCTGATTGTATCTATAATTATCGTAATTAAGAGGGGATTGACATTTTCTGTTGAACGGAAAAGCTATATGCACGAACACCGATGCTTCCGCACACGAACGCTCCGCTTTCGTCAAGTTATTCGATTTGTAGTGTCAATAAACTTAACTCTCAGCAAACTCTGACCGTGTCGCCGTCGATTTCGATTGAACAAAAGGCTACAAAACATGAAAAGAGTATCCAACAAGTATGTAGGTATGAGTATCTATGAGTATGAGTATCTGCAGCATAGTGCGTCTGGCAAAAGTAGACAAAAGAAAATGACCGGCCATTATCGGACGATGGTAAATCGAAAGGAAACTCTGCTGGGGTTGAACGTGGTGTGGAGCATTACCATTGACGACCGACGACTTCGAGAAGTAGACATGAAGTTTCATAACAAAACTGCAAATGCCCCTAAGTTATAATTTCCACTCTTAATTTCAGACCGGGGAGTCTACTGCTGTGATTTTACCGCCACTCAACCCCTCCTGTGTGGCGGTAAAAAATTCATAGCAAGAGCTGAGAAAGTCTGATAGATCTAATGATGGAGTCTTGAAGCCAGAAATTCAGTTGTTACACTTGCTAGTTGCACGAGTTTAGGATGTTGTGCAGCTGATGAAAGGCTGCAATCTTTTAATTTTCAGTTTCAATTGAATTGGATTCGATGCAGGGGTCTTGGATTGTATCTGTCTTAAACAAAAGGGGAGTCAAAGACGGTGCGAGCAACTAATAATAATCAGGACTCGCATTTTGAATGAGATGTAATGATTGGAAGAAAAGTGTAATAATCTTTGGCAATATGCAATTTTTACGGCGTTTGTGTCTCAATTGGAAGTTGATTGTAGACCGGGTGCAATCGAGTGGATAGAGCCATTGGTTTGATTTATTAATCTGTCAAACAATGGCTTCGAGCTTTGAGCGGTGAGCTCAATTGAAATAAGTTTTATTAATTTGTTTTCGCAAGCTCTGATGATTTTTTAATCATCAAAGGAAGAAATAGTTAACTGTTCATAAATTCTATCTTGCACATGAATTGACCACGTCCACGAGATTTTGCTGCGAAAAAAATGGGAGCAATGGCTCAGTGGTGTGTGAGCATTGAACAACCAATACTGCATGAAAAAGTGTGGCCGTTTAGAACAAAGTCTTTAATTTTATCTTTAATTGTACCACCAAAATCCAAATACCTACATGCAAAGAGTACCATAACTATTCGGGGAAATTATTACGGAGAAAAATTAAGTCTGCCAAATTTCTTAAATCCAGAGAGGATTCTCACATTTTAAAGAAGAAGAGTGTCTTTTTAGAAGTTGGATCTTTAAACAGGCAACACTGTTTCCACAGATTGTCAATTTGATAGTTGAAAATTGATTTGTGGTTGATAAGCTTTGCCATTTTACGATGAATAGATTGACGCCAAAACAACGCGTAAAAAATGTGTAAGCTTATTTTGAAAACCATGGTTTGGTTCGACAAATTTGAAATGCGTTACGTCGACTTTACGGTCGACATAATCGTCCATCTGAGCAAGTTATTTGGAACACGATGAATCGTTTTCGCAACGCAGACACTCCCAAAGATGACAAACAGTGCGAAAAGTTATTCCCGTGTGGGGCGCAGTGTTGAAAGGAATCCGAATTAATCGATTCGATATCACTTCTACTGTTCAGAAGATTTTACGAAAATATCTTGGCTGAAAATCGTCGTAATTTCGGCTAAGATGAGAAACAGTGAGAAAAGTTATTCCCGTGTGGGGCGCAATGTTGAGGAGAATCCGAATTAATCGATTCGATATCACTTCTACTGTACATAAGATTTTAGGAAAATATCTTGGCTGAAAATCGTCGTGGCTAATGGGCCCAAAAGCTGATTCAATTTGATACACATTTCAAAGATAAAATTTTGTTCTCCCATTTGTCCCATTTTTGTTTAAATTTATATATTAACTAGGAAACTTGCCAAATTCAGAGTAGAGAAAACTCAGAAGCCTTTGTCGAGAACTCCCTACAACCATTAAAACGCACTGTTTCGGGTGCTTTACTGGCTGATGGAATCATCGGTCCACATTTCTTTAAGAACGATGCCAGCCCGAAAGTAATCGGTAATGGAGAGCGCTATACAAACATGATTTCTGACGTGAGATGTGATTTCCTCCTCAGTTGAATGGCATAGACGTGACAGATCTTTGATTTCAACAAGATAGCACAAAACGCTACACGATGCGCGACACCATCAATTTATTTGGTAAAATATTAACTGAGCGCTTAGTTTCGCGTAATGGTCTGTGAATTGTGCTCCATGATCCTGCGATCTCACACCTTTCCAAAAACGGGTGATTTTTTAAGCGTAGTTTTTTTTTTTTTAATCGAATAAAACACTCAAATTTGCATTAAGTATTCAAAAATTTTATTGTAATCGATAAATAGGCCTTTGCCATTTACGTTTTAGAGACAACTTCATGTAAATGTTGTCCGCGGCTCCGTTTCAAATCGTCTATTCGGAAGGTCAAATTTTGCGTCACATTTTCGAGAATTTCGGCCTGTATTCCACGAATTGCGCGTGTTATGTTATCCTGTAAGGCTTTAATCGTGTTCGGCTTGTCCACATAGACTAACATAACCCCCACACGAAAGAATCAAGAGGCGTTAAATCGCATGATCTTGGCGGCCAACTCACATGGCCATTTTGAGAGATAAGCATTGTTTCTGTGTGGCATGTAGCACCGTCTTGATGAAACCAAATGTCAACCAAGTTCAACTCAGCCAACTGGGACAAAAAAAAAGTCGCGTATAATGGCTCGATATCGTTCGCCGTTAATGGTAAGATTTCTTTCATGGTCGTCTTCGAAGAATAATGGACCGATGATGCCACCAGCCCAGTTCAACTCAGCCAACTGGGGCAAAAAAAAAATCGCGTATCGTGGCTCGATATCGTTCACTTTGAAGAAAAAATGGACCAATGATGCCACCAGCCCAAAAACCACACCAAACTGTCATTTTTCGGAATGCATCGGTTATTTTGTATGGCATGTGACTGTTCATCACTCCAGATGCGATAGTTTTGCTTATTTACGTATCCGTTGAGCCAGAAATGAGGTCGATTATGACGACCATAATATGGTCGTAACAAACGGTGCACATTTTTCACAGAGGACGCATTTTGCTAATAAATTTCAATAATTTGCAATCGTTGCTCGTTTGTAAGTCTTTCCATGATTAAATGGCAGAGTATATTGAAAACTTTTCACTTTGACAGATGACGTTTAGACACCATTACTAACCAGTGTTGCCAACCTCAAAAAACTTGACTCTTAAAAAATCCCTCGTTATTTTCTTTGACGGTATGATAATCCTACGAATCGTACGAATTATACGTCTCTTACTTGAATTTTCGTTAAAATTACTTGAAAAAAAAATATTATGAGATTAATTTTTAAAAAATAATCTAACATAAACCTAACATTTTCAAAGGCTTATTCAGATACAATACATATCTCAATTTACTTTAATTAACAAAAACCCTATAGGCAATAAAAACCTGCATCTGACACTTGACATTGCCAATCACGTTTGTCCCCGGCTACATAATTATAGCAAACTACTTGTGTTGTACTTTGTTTTTTGCAAAATATAAAAAATACGCTTTTTTTTTGTTAACTATTCCTTTGTGTTGTGTTGGGACAACCTCGCTCTGAAAAACGTGTTTACTGAACTGTGGATCATTATTTAATTTGCGGATTATAATTCAAATATGATCAAGTGGCGTTCGTGTGAATTCGAAATATCGATCTGATTGCAATTAACACGGCAATTTTTATTCTTGCATTTGTATGGGTAGATGGATTAGTTTTTAGTTACCCAAAAGTCCTTGTAATACTTTCGAAATACAAACCTACACATAAATACTTGTGTTTTCATATTTCGTTTGATGACTTCATTTGCACAATTAAATGTAATTTTCTTTCATGTACTCAAGTAGTCAAGTGTAGCTACTTGGGTTGTTGGTAGTCAGACACTTTTGTTTGAGATTGAGATTTTTTTGAAGAACGATTCCATACAAGTGTATTTCTACGTAATATATAGCATACGCTTATGTTTCTTTTTTAAACGAAGTTTCTTGTTGAAGAGGGAAGTTTTCAAGTGAACTTGTTATGAGATGAGGGTACTTACTTTGGAAAGTAAATAACTTTTCAGACGGTTTTAAGAAACTGACAATAGTTTGTGAAGTTTATAAAGAAATGTTTTAGGCAATACTTTACGAATGTTAGCTTCATAAAAAAAATCTCTGGTATAAAAGATAACACCTAAATCCACGCTACCCAAATCGGGCTTTCAAAAATTCCATAAATAAAGAATTGGACGGTTCTCATTTAGCACTCCATCTTTGAAAACTTTTTTACTCATCGTTTTTCATAATACATAGAAGACATACAATAGATAAAAACTCACACAAACATGTAGACATAAAAGCTATCGAATCACAAAAGCAAACATGGAATATTAAACTTGAGGATTATCCCTTTAATGCTGCAATATACGATTCCATAGCGAAGCTTATGGGTATAGGTAGATACTCTAAATGTCGCCACATAAATCGATATTTTTCTGTTCTTAAGAAATTTTGATGGTAGTGCTATGTGGCCCTCATTTCTCAGGACAAAGAATATTATTGATACTTGGTCCTTTTTATACTTCATATAATGGTGGAGACATTTTTACAAATAAACCCAAATGACAGGCGTCTGACTCAATAAACTTAGGGTAACACATTTTGTTTGTGTTCAATAAATGTGCAATCCCTTTTTTTAGCAAAACCAAATCCCGAAGCACTTATACTCACTTATTGGTACTTTCGAATACCAACATGAAACCCTCCTTTTGTACCAGTTGTGGTATAAACGTTTTTTTTCAGCGAGATTGAGACAACAGAAGATAGACTTTCAAACGCTATATGGGTATAAATAATTCTTTTAAAATCGAGATGTTTATAAAATCAAGTTAACGAAAAAAAAAACGTTTTTGAAAAGTTTCTTAAATTACAATTTTTTCTGTTGTGCTTAATAGCAAATTGGGTTTTTAGGAAAATTGAAAAAAAAAACATTTGAGAAGGCTACAACCGCTGTGCAAATCTTTGAACGCTCTATCCCATACAATACTTCAAATATACATCCCCCAAAAAGACATTCACCACATAGACGGTTTTCTATGGCATACACTACGGGATACAAAAACCAAACCTTTTTATTAGGAAAAGGCTTCCAAACAAGGAAATATCGTAGTTGAGACACAGTCGATGCTGAGGATATGGAAGAACCACTCTGCAGACTGTTGAACGGCGATGAAGAACAACATTCCGATGTCAGGCAGAACGAACCATTTAATATTGGCAACGACAACAAAAACTGCAACCACCCGACCTGAATGAAGTGAGGATAGCAATATCTAAGCTCAAGCTTATTAAGGCTGCCGAAAATGACGGTCCTTGGTAAGAAACATCCACCAACTCATAAACTCATCCTCAAACTCGCCTACAAGATCCTATCTGCCGTTTACCGTTTACCAACAACCTGATCGGCCCTTATTAGTGTGGTTTTAGGCCAGGAAAGTCCACAACCGATCATCGATTTCAAAGCCGCATACGACAGCATTTATAGAGACGAACTATACACAGCCATATCTAGATTTTGTGTAGGATGACGATGGAGAATTCTCGCTGCTCCATTAGGGTCGGAAACGACCTCACCGACACATTCGATATCAAAAAAGGATTTAGGCAAGGCGATGCGCTATCATGTGATTTATTCAATTTGATTCTTGAGAGGATTGTGCAAAACACACGAGCCAACACCAGAGGCAAAATTTTCCAAAAATCGGTACAACTACTAGCATACGCCTACGATATCGACATCATTGGTCGGGCCCAGCGTGATGTCATAGCCACGTTTGCTAGTATAGAGAAGTAAGCGGCAAAAATGGGTTAAGCAGTAAATGAGGGCAAGACAAAGTATATGCTGTCAACACGAAAGGACACACAACACACAACATCGACGAATTGGACAGAACATCACCATTGACAGATATAACTTTGAGGCAGTCCAGGACTTTGTCTATCTCGGCTCCGCTATTAACTCTGACAACAACATCTCGTCAGAAATTAAACGAAGAATTACTCTTGCCAACCGCTGTTTCTTCGGGCTAAGAAGGCAAATCAGTAGGAAAGCCCTCTCTTGAACTACTAAGGAGATCATATATAAGACCCTGATCATCACAGTCCTGCTCTACGGCGCTGAAGCATGGACCGTCTCAAAAGCTGATGAAGAAATCCTTGGTCGATTTGAGAGGAAAATTCTTCGAAAAATCTTTGGTCCCGTTTGCGTTGACGGGCTATGGAGACGAAGATTTAACCAAGAACTATACGAGCTGTACAGCGACATGCCCCTGGTCAAAAAACTCCGCATTGGAAGTTTAAGATGGCGAGAACATGTAGAACGAATGGACACCAATACTCTGGGAGTCTTCGATTCCCAGCCAGACGCCTAACGCAGTAGAGGAAGACCTCGCCTTAAGTGGCACGCAGAAGTAGAAACCGACCTCAACCAACTTGGAGTGCGCAACTGGAGGCAGTTAGCTAAGGACCTGGCTAATTGGAGAGGCATGTTGGTTGAGGCCCATGTTCATTCCGGACTGTAGCGCCACTTAAGCTTCCAAAAATTGGGCGTGTGTTAAAATGTTGAAAGTGTTATTCTCATAATATTTTCATCGACATTTTTTTAGCATTTTCTTCAAATTGTACCAAAAACAGTTATATATCGAAATCGCCCCCAAAAATTTGGCGTGGCAAAAAACTTTATATGGTAGACATATAGATATTGAGAATGTTTAGATATCTTTCTCGGAGAGTTTTCCAATATTCTTTACGGTTTAGCCAAAAATATTGGTTTTCTGAAGAGTGGGAGTAGCAGTGGATGATTTTAAAAATACATGCACTCACATTGCATAGTTCACCAGCTTCGGCTGTAATTATTTTTTTTTTTTACTCAGAACACCGAGGTTCACTTTAGCTTATTATTTTCATAAGCTTTAATTTTTTCCAGGGACGAGACAAGCTCACAACAAACCAATAAAACCAAACCTGACCTACATACTTTAAAGAAAAAAATATGCCAAGTGTAAGGCTGATGAGCTTGCCAGACATGGGACTAAATAACCAGCTGTACCCGACACGGGTGGACTAGGCAACATGCTAACTGCGAATAAAATCTTAGATGCAGTCTTGGCACGAAGTGTCAAATAACCAAACAAATTCGGTCTAAGCTGGACTTGAGAAGATCGAAGGGACTCATTTCGCTCGATAAACCATACATTAGCGCCACCATCGGTTTCATCACTGGACACCGGTTTCATCATAGGCAGGCACGCAGAAGGCTAGGCATCCATGCAAACGACTAATGTAGTAGCTGCATGGACGAAGAGGAAGAAGAAACAATACTTCGTCTCCTTTGTAACTGCCCGGCCCTATCAAACAACATCAGGAAGCTCCATCTTGGAGCTTGCTTCTGTCAAAATCTCCGCGATATAACAAAAACGGAAGTTAAAAATCTCCTCCGTTTCATTAAAAGCTCAGAATGGTTTTCTTGCAGATGACAAGGAGAATGGGCAATATCCTCGAGGTATCACAATGCACAATCGAACAAAAATGGTCTTAGAATGCCGATGAACTCGCTGGCAGCCACTCTAACATTTTTTAAATGTGATTTGGAACAGTGATCTAGTCAAGGGGTGTGATGCAAATATTGGAACATAGTCCTAAATCAACAGCGAAACTTCCTTCAGTAATACTGCCTGAGACTAGGATATTTCTTATCAACATTTTTTCTATAACTAACATACATATAAGCTAATCTTCAATCAAGTTCACTAACTAAATATTTCTCTTACACAGAAAATGCTTGCAATCAAAACAATTATCACCTAATGACGACAGTCACGCCATGCAAACATTCGCTCATTAACAAATACACTCGACTTGTAATGATGTTATCAATTCACTTAAACGCCCACCAATCAATTAAGATCTTCCACTCATGCTAAACACCGATTCATCAAATTCCAACACCGCTAATTGAATTAGAGCACAAGTATCTTTAAGTTTAAGATCAAGTTCAAGGAGTATCTACTCATAAATAAGAAGACAAATTGGGCATGTTTTGCATATTTTCGTGGAATTGCGAATTTTTGCAAAAGTTGTCGTTCACAGATCTACGACCCGCAATGTTTCTGAGAAACCGTCACATAGTGTAATTACAGCTCGCATGTGTCTCCCATCAAGACACAAAATATTTATTCATTCCAATGAATCATCGACATTTTGTAGTCGCTAGAATCGCTATTGTGTGGTAGCGTTTTAACTGCCAGGCTATAATGAGTATTTCAAAAACCAAAAAAAAAATGAGTGCTGGGTGCACGATTAGGTCTTACGTACTTGCTTTTTTAGTGCTCGACAGAGAGGTACTGTAAATCGGCCCTAGCGAGGTATCGTTGGAACAGAAAATTCTCCGATTTTGTACGATTCGAGCTTTCTCACGATCATTCATGTGTGCGTGTGTACTTCTAGTACGATGGTGGGACGGACCTCCTGTCTAATGCCGACTCCGAACGGCGAATTTGAGATAAGCTTTTCTTGACAATTGATACTACTCGGATGATTTGTCAGATCATCACGAGAGGAGGGCCAGTGAGAAATCATTAAGGTGTTGCTACGGCTTGGAATCGAACCCACCCCTTCTGCGCGGCAGTTCATCGCACCAACCATCGCGCCACCGAGCCCGTCACAGGTCAGAACTGAAGCCGACCATACAAAATGCCGTGAATTTGATAATTGGGCACTGAAATGTTGGCGTGAGATTCGGAGTTAGGCCAAAACAATCTTCTCCGACGAATCAAAAAGTAAACCTGCCGTTATTGTACCGATAAATAGTTTGGTTCCAGATAAATAGTTTGGTGCGATTTTGTGGTATGGCGGCATCAGAGACACCGTTACCGTCAATGTTTTTAGGTATAGAGGAGAAATTTCTGTGGCCAGAGCTAACATCGAGAAATCTAAGTTGTAAGTGCTTTACAAGCGATGCAACTCTCGGCGAGTGTTTTTAATTAAGCCGCCACCACCACTGGACTTATACATAAATCATGAGATCAGCTATGTAGATATTTCATTTCACGTCATGTCTTTAGTACACGATAACGACCCAAAAACTTTGGACGAGCTCAATGTCACAAAGACACTATTGCTGGAAAAACTTATTACACTGAGTCATCAGAAATTAGACCGACGACGTAAAGCACTGCCCGCTAAGCCAAATCGGTCTTCTCAATGATTTGCTATTATTACACACGAGCTTTGTACAATAATCATGGACTTGTCTCAGACTCAAATATTTCTGCTGATGCAGAGTTTGAACTTTAAGTCAACGTTACGTCGGCTAATCTATTCCAAGGATAGATTCTGAGGAAGGGGTTCGGGAATGAGCAGAAATTACTGCAGATGAAGACTTGAAAGAGCAAGATAAGTGTACAGAGCACATTTAAATTAAAATTGCAAAACAACAACAATGCAAACCTAGAAGAGAAAACCAAACCAAAAAAGTCACAAATCGGCATCAGGGGCTTTCGACACATGTTTGCAGTGGGCCGAAGAGAATAACAGGAGTACTCACGTCTTTTTTGCTGCGAAGCATGCGTTTTGAAACTTTTTCACAACTTAGGTTCCTATTCTCAGAAATCGTAGGGGCCTGGATTAATGAGGCCGCACTGTTTTTTAAAATTGGAAGTATATCCGTCCAGTCGTTTAGCTGTGTGCACAGACCGAAAGACGCAACTTTTAAACTCGGGCAACACACGTCTCAAAGGTTCTTCGCCGAACCCGGCTTAGCTGCTAAAATCAGAGACATACATAAGGATTTTATAATAAAACCTAAGGTTATCCAAGAAGCAATGCTGAAGAACTTTGGAAAGGTAATGTAAGAATGTATGTCGGGCATTATTATTGACATCCAATGACACAAATCCTATAAAATCTATATAAATCCTATAAATCCTATAAAAACTGCTTATGTCGGCCATGTTTCTGAAGTGGCTGCGGAAGTGCCAAAATTATGCAAGACAATTTTAAAGGATTTAGTGTAATCAAGACCTTTTGAACAGGCTTCTTCGTAAACATTGGACATTGGACATCACAGTACTTCGCACATGAATGCAACGAACTGCAGACACGTAACAGCACTGGCGACTGCGGCCATCGGCTGATCTTCGTAGACAAAAACACAGCAACAGCCAGACTTTTCTAAGCGAAAAATTTGAACTTTTCAAGCCAGAATAACCGGATTATGATGAAAGAAAAGAGACATTGAAATCCTTAAATCGAATGTTAGTTTTGAATAAAATCTCGAGTTTGATTTATGTTTTCATGAAACCAATACTTGGACTCTTAGGAACAAGTATAAAGCTGACGTGAACAATTTTCGTCTGTTGTTATCGCGAATATTTCACGATATAAATTCAGGCACGTTTCTTGAAGGTTATCTACGCCGCTTTATGGATCTTTTATGTGAGTTTTTACATACAAAACTACTTGATGTTTATTTATTGATGATAGAAGCACTCTGTGCGCCCATACAAAAACAAAAGAACAGCTGGGAAGTACCTCCACCTACATGTGAGCATCGTTACTTAACATTTGCTCGATATAGGCATAAAGTAGGTTCGTCTACGGATTTTGAATAATTTATGTGGCGTATGGGATACTTTGTACATTTCGTGATTATTAGCACATCGTCGTTCAGAATTACAAAGCATTTGTTTATTAGCATAGAGCTGTTAAGCTTATTATTATGGAGCACTGCACCATACATGGAATGGGAAGTGGCTCTTCAAAAACATTGGTTTAGGTGAAAACACCTAAAGTTTTGACGCTTGATTATGCAAAAATTCCAGGAAGTTAATAATAATCAAGTTTCTTGGTTATCTAAATGTTTTATCTCCTCAATCGAATATTCAAATTTTTAATAAAATATTACCAATGAGTATACAATTTTTATAGGTACCAACTTTTGAAATGGCACAAATTAATTATGAAAATCAGCTCGCTCTTTGCAAATTGTGGTTTTGAACTTGAATTCTGTTTATAATTAAGGTTTGAAGTGGAATTCTTTTACTTTTACTTTCGTATGCATTTGAATAATATGCGGGTCAAATTCATCCAATTAAATGTCAAGGAACGTCAAACGAATAATGAGGCACTCAGCGATTTAAACAAAAAATATGTATTTGCATTCAAATTTGGTTGCAATTTGAGGTGTCATCTTAAAATTTATTAAAAATAGATACGTTTCAGATCTACATAACGGTTGAAATGGGAACCCAACTCACAGTTAGTGAAGACTTGATGCTGTACCCGTGGCGGATGAACCGAAAGGCCAAAGGCAGCGCTCAATCCCGTAGTGGATACTGATGGCCACGTGTCCTAGGGGTATCTATTAAATTGGTACTGGCCCTGCAGGTAGGGGGTTGTGCTTTGGGTTAACTACCCAACCATGGAAAAACTAAAATGTTACGAAGCAACCAATAACCTCGGGAAGGACTGATTTTATTGTTGACAACCCGGCTAAACGAAAAAAGGACAACGACGTTCTTATCTGCACCTGGAATGTGAGAACCTTAAACAGGAGAGGCGCAAGCGAACAACTAGCGGAAGCCCTAAACTGCTACAAAACAGACATTACTGCCATCCAGGAAATACGATTGGATGGGCCGGGCAAAAGGAGGATGAAAAAATGTGACATCTACTACGGACCGTGTTATAGTGAGCAGAAATAGCGACTATTCGGATGCTGATTTGTTATAAGTGCCAGACTTAGGCAAGAAGTCTTATATTTCCAAGACACTAGCGAACGCTATAACTATCTATCCGCATCAAGGCCAAATTCGCAACATAAGTCTTATATGCGCTCACGACCCAACGGTGGAAAAAGATGATATAACTAAGGATTGCTTCTATGAGCTCCTTGACAAAACCTATGAGCTACTACCGAAGTACGATTTTTTAAATCGTGCTGGGAGATCTTAACGCAGAGGAAGGAAGAGAAGACATCTTTAGCAGTATTGTCGGAAAACATAGCCAACACAACAAAACGTCTGGTAATGAACTAATTGACTTCGTTCCGGAATGAACCTGGGCCTCAGCCTTGGAAAAGACTGATTTTATTGTTGACGACCGGCTAATCGAAAAAAGGACAACGACGTTCGTATCTGCACCTGGAATGTTAGAGCATTACACAGGAATAACTAGCGGAAGCCCTAAACTGCTACAAAGCAGATATTACTGCCAACCAGGAAACACGATGAGATGGGTCGGGCAAAAAGAGGATGAAAAATTGTGACATCTACTAATGACCATTTTATAGTGAGCAGAAACAGCGACTATTTGGTTGCGGATATTTTATAGGTGCCAGACTATAACATCCGCATCAAGGGCAAATTCGCAAACATAAACCTTATATCACGCCCCAAAGGAGGAAAAAGATTATATAGCTAAGGATTGCTTCTACGAGCTCCTTGACAAAACCTATGAGCGACTATCAAAGTACGATGTGAAAATCGTGCTGGGAGATTTTAACGCAAAGGTAGGAAGAGAAAACATCTTTAGCAGTATTGTATCAATATCCATAAAGGGACATGGCGGTCTCCAGATCAACGAACGGTCAACCAAATCGATCACATTGCGATAGGCAAGAGACATGCATCCAGTATTTTGGATGTCCGAACATTTCGAGGAGCTAACATCGACTCGGACCACTAACTTGTTGCAGTCAAGGTAAAAATGCGTATACCCACCATGCCACAAAAATCCAGAAATACTGTGAAAATTCAATATCGAAAAACTGCAATCACAAGAGACCGCCAAGACCATCGCTCATCGCGTATCTCTTAACCTCTCGATTAACACCATACCACCAGCATCAAATGTCGAAGAACAATGGCAACGATGCCAACAAGCCATTAGGTCAGCCGCAACTGATGTGCTAGGTTTCACGCGCCCACCCAAGAAACCCCTGGTTTGATGAGGAATGCCAAAAACGAGGCCTACAAGGCTAAGCTGCAGGTGAAGACGAGAGCTGCCGTTGAGCTCTATAGGCAGAGAAGAAGGGAAGAACACCGGCTTTTTAGAAAGAAGAAAAAGAGCAAGAAAAGCGCGCGATCGAGTATATAGAGAGGTGCCACTCGCAAGTTTTACCAAAGTGTAAAACGCCAAAGCCAAGGATACAAGGCTCGAACAGAATCCTGTCGAGATGAACAAGGAATTATCACAGTTGAGACACAGTCGATGCTGAGGATATGGAAGAACAACTTCTGCAGACTGATAAACGGCGATGAAGAACAACATTCCCCTGCCATGCAGAACGAACCATTCAATATTGACAACGACAGCGAAAACTGCCAACCACCCTACCTGAGTGAAGTGAGGATAGCAATATCTAAGCTCAAGCCTAATGAGACTGCCGGAAGTTACGGCCTTCCCGCCGAGCTTTATAAAGCCGGCTGAGATGACTTGGTAAGAAACATCCACCAACTCATAAACCAAATCTGGTCGGAAGAAAGTATGCCTGAAGAATGGAACCTCAGCATCGTTTGTCCGATCCACAAAAGAGGAGAACCTCTAAACTGCGCCAACTACAGAGGCATGGGTCTCCTCAACATCGCCTACAAGATCCTATCTGCCGTAATATGTGAACGCCTGAAACTGTTTACCGACAACCTAATAGGCCCTTATCAGTGTGTTTTTAGGCCAGGAAAGTCCACAACCGATCAAATTTTCACACTTCGGCAGATTCTGCAAAAAAAAACCCAAGACGTCCACATCGATACCCACCACATATTCATCGATTTCAAAGCCGCATACGACAGCATTTATAAGGACGTACTATACAGTGCCATGTTTAGTTTTGGTATACCGCCAAAACTCGTCCGTTTGTGTAGGATGACGATGGAGAATTCTCGCTGCTCTATCAGGGTCGGAAACGACTTCACCGACACATTTGGTAACAAAAAAGGATTTAGGACAGGCGATGCACTGTCATGTGACTTCTTCAATTTGATCCTTGAGAGGATTGTGCAAAACACACGAGCCAACACCAGAGACACAATTTTCCAAAAATCGGTACAACTACTAGCATACGCCGACGATATTGACATCATTGGTCGGACCCAACGTGATGGCATAGCTACGTTTGCTAGTATAACGAAGGAAGCGGCAAAGATGGGTTTAGCAGTAAATGAGAGCATGACGAAGTATATGCTGTCAACACGAAAAGACACACAACATCGACGAATTGGACAGAACGTCACCATTGACAGATATAACTTTGAGGTATTACGGGACTTTGTCTATCTCGGCTCCGCTATAAACTCTGACAACAACATCATCAGAAATCAAACGAAGAATTACTCTTGCCAACCGCTGTTTCTTGGGGCTAAGAAGGCTATTTAGTAGTAAAGCTCTCACTCGAACTACAAAGGAGATCCTATATAAGACCCTGACCATCCCAGTCCTGCCCTACAGCGCTGAAGCATGGACCGTCTCATAAGCGGATGAAGAAATCCTTGGTCGATTTGAGAGGAAAATTCTTCGAAAAATCGTCGGTCCCATTTGCGTTGATAAACGAAGATTCCACCAGAACTATACGAGCTGTACAGCGACATGCCCCTGGTCAAAAAACAACTCCGCATTGGACGTTTAAAATGGCTAGGACAAGTAGAGCGAATGGACACCAATACTCCGGCTCGCAGAGTCCTCGACTACCAGCCAGACTTCAGACGCAGTAGAAGAAGTAAAAACCGACCTCAACCAAGTTGGAGTGCGCAAACGGAAGCAGTAAGCTAAGGACCGGACTAGTTGGAGAGGCATGTTGGTTGAGGCCCAGGTTCATTCCGGACTGTAGCGCCACTTAAGTAAGTAGTCAAACGAATTTTAATAGACGAGCATTTTTGGCAAAAAATTATGATGTGTGATTAGAGTGTCTGGACCTCTTGGTTAACTTTTGGCGGCAGCAAGCAATACCAGTCAGTATTGGAAGATCAGTACATTCCTAGTTAATTTGTAAAAAGCGAACAACCTATTTGAGGGTTTTCTAGGCCCTTTGAATAGATATGGATGCCGACAAGTATAAAGGCAAATGGCTGCGTAGAAGCTGCTGGCCTCACGTTATAGAGTTACATATACAATAAAAAAGATTTGCGACCCAACGTTAAAGTTTGTGTTTTGGGTTATAGAAACAAAATACTACAAAACAAATGACCAGAAAAGGGCACACAATACCAGACAAATAGCAAATGTCCTAAAACGCCACAGAGCAGATATCGTCCATGACCAGATTAAGCGGCCAAAATGATTCCATTCAAAATCTCGTGGCGTTATGATCAACGAACCAGAAGAATAAACAGAAGAACTGATTTCTTCGGTCTCTCCCTTCTATAGACTGGAAATCTCTATTGAAGAAAATGTTCACAGCCAAGACAACAACCAAAATTGCAGTCGAAGACAAAAGCTGGATTTTCCAAAAAGAAATTCCACGATCGAGGATTTAGAGATGTACCACTTTACGAATGAAGTTCGAAAAACCTTAATAGGTTGGCCAACCTGGAAAACCGCATGCATCAACTCCTTACCAAATTTTTATCAAATGAATGGACTTTAAGAAGGGCACCTCAGCATGGTTTAGCTGATGAACAGAAGAGGAGACCACCAGAAATGCGCCAACTAGAGATGCAAGTCTTCTGAACATCGCCTACTAAATCATGAAGGTAGACATGATCTAGTAGGCAACTCACGTTCGTGATCAACTGGTTTTGGACGTTTAGCTTCGCAAACTTCAATAACACACGAAGATGTTAAGCTCAACGTTCACGGATTTGTCGATTATGCACAAGAATCTCAAGAAATCGGGCTTCAATTACAATAAAGACTGCGATTACAAAATCCATAGCAAAGTTATCATTGGTCTCTCAGGACTTGCAAAATGCACATCAAGAATAAACCGCATCTACAATACGTTGCAAGTCAACACAACCTTCCTAAAATTGTTAGCTCACCAAGGACTTCTCTAATCCTCCTTTAACGAAGTTCATTTCTAATAGCTTTTCCACTGCTAATGGTCCCAACATACAATAAATGGAGAAACTCATTCTTAACAATAGTATACCCTGCAATTTCATAAAACAAAAACTCACCTCCTCTCTCTCAAACGTATCTCCCTCTCATGTTCTTCCTCCTCTTCCTGCTTCTTTGCCTCTTTAACACTATCCCATGAATCTCCGACTCCCGATGATCCATCATCTGGCCTCTCTTCATCCTCCATGCCAGAGTCTTCTAAGCTAATCTGACAAATTGTCATTACCTCTTCCTTGCCATTCTCCCCAACCTCAATCCAATCTGAGGTACGTATCCTCATCTGATCCGGACCGCATGGCGATGAATCTGTTGAACATCCCGATGGGCAACGTTGACGCACACGCTTACTTTTCACTGGAATCTCAGTCAATTGAAGGGTCACAGCACTACCTGTTCCGCTGTCATCCATTGATTTATCACCCAGCGACTTGTTGTCAATGCCACCCAAAGATCCGTCATCAAAACCCTTGTCATCCTCGGATTTGAAATCACCAATATGATCATGATCGTCACGATATTCTGATCGCGAGTTCAATTGATCTACCGAACAGGAACGTTGACGCATTGCAGCCAGTTCTGAGATTAGCATTTCTTGGAAAACGATCTTCTTCTCGGGTGGTATAGGATCTTCAAGTCTCGGCTTGAGGGGTGATGGTATACAATTTCCATTCAAATCGGGTTCTATTTGAAGGGAATCCTTCGACTTACATGACTCACTGCGATTTAGCGGTGGTAATGTATTCATAGACTTGGTTTGGCATTTCGAGTCCTTCGAGTCCTTCGAGTGACTTACGATTTCTGAAAATAGCCTTTCGGCGGCATTCTTTAAATTGTTTTTGATGTCGAATGTTTTACCCAACATAAAACCACTGCTTGTGGGACTGTTCGTGTTGTTGTTGTTGTTATCGCCAATGGTTATCGTGGAACGGGTAAAGTTATCGAGTGTCGTCTTGGAGCGACGTAAAAACCCTCCTGGAACTTTGGATATCAAAGTTCTTGGCTTGGGTACGGGACTCTCGTTGTTGTTGTTGTTGTTATCTCCAACAATGACAATTTTTGTGCAGTTATCGATTGCAGATGATGGGCTTTTGTTCGTCAACTCCTTGACGACTTTCACTGGAGCTGATGGTTTGGGTTTTTTCGATGCCACTGCTGGTTTGGTATGCAACGGTGGTGGAGCAGCATGGAATCCATCAGCCGTATTGAAGGAGTACCTCTTTTCGCGTTGCTCTTGCCGCTTTTGTAGATTGAAGGACGGTGATTTGTATACAACGGTTCTGCCATCCGCTGATGGTGAGCTGCATCCAACAACAGTTCTCAACGCAGTTGAACGGTTCGACGACGCACTTATCGATGATAAATTTCGTGCAGAATCTCGGGATTTTAAGAGAATTGTCTGTGGGCGCGGTGGAACTGGTGGTCCGGGTCTTCTAACTGTAGCCATGCTGCTCAAATGGTTTTTCTGTTGCTCTTCAGTATTTGTTATGATTTCTAAAACTGGGTGTATTGACCAAACAAAAATAACCGGATTTGTTTTCGTTTACTTATTCCTAGGTCAATATTTGATTTCGTTGAAACTCAGATGGAAAACACTTTAGATACACTTGACACATTAAGTACACAAGGAAACTTTTATTTATTTAACGGTTAGTGCATAGCATAAGCTTAAAATGCCGTTACACAATTTAACTTTTTTTTACACAAAAGAATTATTTTCGCTTTAGCACGGTCACACAACGAGCTTATATTTGTTTACATTTTTTTTTTCGTTTTATGCTTTTATTTCATTTTCTTGTTTTCTTGCACTTGTATCTTTTGATGCATTGCTTGTAAGTTTCGTATTCAAATGCGCCATTTGCCGTAACCGTATGTTACCGTTTGAGTGGCCGTCGATAACTGAACATAAATCGAGTTTCTACCTTTTTGAAGCCAGATACTCACTAACAAATACTCAGGCTCTCGCTCAGGCAGTGCGGCAGATACATAATCGAGTACACCACACACACTGACGCAAACACAATCTACTGGATAAATGGGAATGGGAATGGGAAGCCGAAAAGAATATCAATAAAGGTTTTTTAAGAGAATAGTTTGTTTTGGTTTGGTGGCAGTGTTGCCAAGTAAAAAATAGGAATCTAAAAATGAGCTAAAAAAAATAGTATTGTTATAAATTCAGATTGCAGTGTGCGAACATACCCTGATGTGTGAAAATCGAACAGATCCATTTAGTGTCCATCATAGTGGAATCAATGACTGGAATAGTGGTATCTATCAAAACCAATTCTTGAACAATCCAGAAACTGCGGAAACCTCCGAGAATATGCCATCTCTTTCTTATGAGTTAATCTAAATTATGACCTGAACGTAATTTAAATAGTGTTGACTGAGTGAATAACCTAAGTGAATTTTGGAGAGTGATAACACTGCGCGAATTTAATCGTTGGTATTTGATATTAAATAAGTGAATTAGAGTGGTTGAATTGTTAAATGAGAATAAAGTTATAACCGTTTTATAAATAAATAATTCTAGAAACATGAGTGTGTTTAAATAAATTATTATTAAACATTAAACAATAAGCTTCATCTGATTTTCGCTCCAGCTATCAAAAAGATGAATGCCTACAGATAGTCGATATCAGAAATGAGACAAAAATAGGAGTTGCTGAAAAAGCAGCAAATAAGAGAGAAGAATCCGACTTTGCAGGAATTAGAAATAAGAAGATGGAAAATATTATATCAAATATATAGATACTAAAATGTCAGAGCCATTGGTGCAAGACCCGAACAGTCTAACAAGGAAAAATGGTAGTTGAGTCAAATTACGACTTGATAACTATGAGACATCTAAGTTGAGTTATCGATGAGTCTTTTCTTGCGAAGGTCTACCGTCAAATTGTAAAACTAACTTACTTAAGTGGCGCTACAGTCTGGAATGAACATGGGCCTCAACCAACATGCCTCTCCAATTAGCCCGGTCCTTAGCTAACTGCATCCAGTTGCGCACTCCAAGTTGGTTGAGGTCGGTTTCTACATGTGCGCGCCACTTAAGGGAGGTCTTCCACTACTGCGTCCGACGTCTGGCTGGGAACCGAAGACTCTGCAAGCCGGATTATTGGTGTCCATTCGTTCTACATGTCCCAGCCATCTTAAATGTCCAATGCAGAGTTTTTTGACCAGGGGCATGTCGCTGTAGACCTGGTATAGTTCTTGGTTAAATCTTCGTCTCCATAGCACGTCAACTCAAACGGGACCGAAGATTTTTCGAAGAATTTTCATCTTAAATCGATTAAGGATTTCTTCGTCCGCTTTTGAGACGATCCATACTTCAGCGCCGTAGAGCAGGACTGCGATAGCCAAATTGTAAAAGTCGTGGTAATAAATGAATGCACATTTGCTATAGTGAAATGACAGGGAAAATCTTTCTTAGCCCCAGAAATGGAACAAGTCGTTGTGGTAGCTGTTTTATCACGCAATAGAAATAAAAAAATACTCTCATGAGCAATTGTACGGTTGCAAATGGTCAGGTGTCTGTCGTTTTTTTAGTGGAATTATGGGGACAACTACGCCGGAGTCTTTAAGAAAATTCCGTCCCCTTTCTTCATCGTATATGAAAAGGCCAACAGACGTAGCACTAAACTCATCCGATTCAGTATAAGATCGGCCATTAAGTTTTCACTTACTATCTCAAAGTTACATCTGTCAAATATAACGTTCTGTCAAATCCGTCAATGTTGTGTGTGCTTTCGTATTGGAAGCATATAATTGGTCCTACCGTGATAGGCGATGTATATAGTTGTCGCTTGTCGCATAAAACCTCGCCTCAAGTGACGTGCACAAGTAGAAACCGGCTAGATAAAGAGGTTATGTCTTTGCTTTGCTTGTAAGAAACAAAATTAAAAAATACACTAAGCTAAAAGTGCCAAAACAGCACCTGACTATTTAGTGCATTGGCAACAATTGCCTTCCAACTCACTCTATAACTAGGATTGAAATTTACACTTGGCAATAATGTTCCGTATTTAAATGCAAACAAAAGAGAAAGAATGCCCTTCTCTCTGGTGAGATAAGTCTCTTTGAAGTTGGATGCTTGCTTGAGTTTGGTGGGATACCTAGACGACCTACCACGATAATACCATCTCGATTGTGGTAGTCATGAAACTATGATGTTGTATCTGAAATGAAATAATCAGCCATTTGGGTAATTAAAAGCAAATTGAATTTTTTTTTCTACATGAGGGCTTATTATAAGCACCCGTTTGAATTGCATTTGATAACAATGGTATTGCCCAATTGGACCATATGGCTCCGGAAGTAGAATAGATATCATGCATGTCGAAGGGAGTTTCCTACAACTTGTGCATATGAATGAGTAACGAAATAATGCTTAGCTCGTAGTTATTATGTGAGAGATGTATCCACATGGGTGGGAAGGGAATGGATTCCCCAAATTTGCTCTTGAAAAGTCTTTAGATGGAAAATCGATTTTCAATTTTTATGAAGGAATGTTAACATTGACAACGTAGTGGTCTGTCTATACAATCAAGTCTTAAATTTTTTTAAATTGATAAAAGAAAATATTGTGATTGGTAATTTGAAAAGTCTCTCGTCAATGAAATATGAAATGATATGAAGGGTGGTTAAATTTTAAGGGCCGATGTTGATTTTGAACAAAACACAAATTATTTAGGGAATTATTGTTATTTTCTTTTATTATGATAATATTAGTATGATTCAATTATGTATGCAACGCCGCGCCCTCGGCGGCACACCTCCATCCGATGGTCCAAATCTTCGATGACGCTGAGGCATAATTGAGGTTCTTTGCCGTTAATGTGCGCTTGAATTGTTGCTGGCTTATCGACGTACACCTTTTTTTCAAATAACCCCAAAGAAAGAAGTCCAATTGTGTCAAATCACATGATCTTGGCGGCCAATTGACATCGCCATTATGTAAGATAACACGGCCATTGAATTTGTCAAGCAAAAGAGCCATTGTTTCGTTAGTTGTGTGGCAAATGGCACCGACCTATTGAAACCACATATCGTCTACATCCATATCATTATCATCTCACGATGGCGAACACCATTCACGGAAGCTGCCTGACCGAGCTTATTTTGAAAAAAATACGGCCCGATGATGCCGCCAGCCCATAAACCGCACCATACAGTCACTCTTTGTGGTTGCATTTGTTTTTCAACAATCACTTTTGGATTTTCATTCAAATGCAGCAATTCTGCTTATTGACGAATCTACTAAGGTGAAAATGTGCTTCATCACTGAAGATGATTTTCTTCAAAAATTGACCATCCACTGTTGCCAATTCTTGCCACCATTCTGACCATTGACGACGCTTGAAATGGTGAAGAGGCTTTAGTTTTTGAGCCAATTGCACCTTGTAAGTGTGTAAATGCAAGTTGACGATTTTTTCCGATTGTACGCACATTTGGAGGATTAAATTGACCGAAAAAATCACGATGTGCACGATATGCATTTTTGTTTGAACGCCAATTTGCATAATAAGCCTGAATAACTTTAACGCGTTGCTTGATTGTGTATCTTTCCATAATTCAAATTGAGTTAGTCTGAAATTGAGATATTTCAAATGAAACGCAGAAAAAAACTTGACAACATCGGGCCTTAAAATTTAACCACCCGTTATTTGACATATTTTCCAAGCTTCTCCATCAACTTGTGTGTGCGATGTTATATTTTTACCATTAAGAATTGGGCCTAATATTTTACGCCGATTCCGACGGGAAAACTGGAGAAGCTTCGCTTCGCATGACGGTTTAATACTCTTGAAGACTTTTTCACATATGGGTTAGTTTTTGGCTTTGAACCAGGAACCCCGGCGCTTAGTAGTCAAATGCACTAACCACTAAGCCACCGCACCCACGCCTTTAGTTATTTTTAAGCGCGTGTTCTATTCTTTTCCTAAACCCGATTTTCTTCTTCTGCTTCTCCTGTACCACCTGTTTTGCCTAATAGAACCTTGAATTGTGAGACTTCTTTCTTCTTCTTTGGCGGGATAAATACTAACCTGATACATTCGGAAACTATTGATGACATCTCTTTATAGGACAGGCAGGTGGAATTAATTTAAAGTCAAGGAAGCCTGGTTCAACTCCTTGTTAAAAACTGCTCAGTGCACTAACTTTTTATGGTTTCATGGATGCTACTAATCTATGGAAGATTTTCTTTATCCATTTTGGCACTGAAGGGTATGATTGCTGAGTCTGGACATAGGGACATTCCAGACAATTATACGACTAATGTACTTCTCAGACATGGACCATCGTAGTCCCATCGCTATATCCAAATCTTGTCTAGGCCAACATGTATTGAGCATGTTAAAGTTTATAAATAATAAATTGAAGTTTGATTAAAGATTTGGGCGACTAAGGTAGCATTTGGAAGTAATATGGTTTCTTGATCTGACTAACTTCCACTTAGCGTGTACTTTAAGCTTATAACAGGTGGAGTAAAAATAAATCTCTTAATTTTCCAATAGGTGGCCTCTCGCATTGTATATGTCGTAACGGACTAACACTGAATAACGATGCTACAACAGTTATTGCAAAAAAAACCTAATGTGCCTCACAACAAAACCGACCCATTTCTGAAGCGGAGGGGGAAGCTGGTTATGAAAAGTGGATCACTTATGAAAACTTCCACCGAAAACGGTCGATGTCAAATCGCGGTGAGCCGGCGCGGCGCAAAAGGTGGTCGAGCCAGGTTTTTTAGTGTCATTGGTTGGAAATCATGCACAAAGATTATATTGCAAAACCAATGGGACCGCCTGAAGGAAGCTATCGGCCAGAAGTGACCAGCAAGGAATGGAATAACTATACTCCAGTAGGCTAACGATAGGCCACACACATCGATAGTGACTCGCCAGAAGCTTCGGGAGCTTGGTCAGGTGGTTCTTTTACATCCACTTTACAGCTAAAGAATCTGGTAGCAAGTGCGGTTACCACATGTTCCTGTTCACGGCAAACGATTTTAACGATTGATAAACGACTGTCCCAATCCGTAGCCAATAGGGACGGGGGGTTTTATATGAGAAGCATAATGGAATTGCCTTCAAAATGGCAATAAATTTTCGACACTCTTTTCGTTTATGATAAGCTTTCTGCAAAGAACTTGGCCGATCTCTGGGGATTGCAGCGTTCGACATTATTTTTGTTTTGGCTTGGTGGATATGTGTATTTTTACCTTGGCTTGACTCCAATAAGGTAGTGGTCCGAGTCGATGTTTTCCTTTCGAAATTTTAGAATTTCCGAAATACTCCTATCTATCGCCATGAGATCAATTTTGTTGACCGTTCGATGATCTGGAGACTGCCATGTCCCCTAATCGTGACATTTCGTTCCGCAGCAAAGTCAATTAACCTAAGTCAATTGAGAAGTGTATGCTGTGTTTCCCGACAATACTGCCACAGATGTCCTCCACACTTGCGTTAAATTCTCATACCATAATTTTGACATCGTACTTAGAGTCCTTTTCAAGTTTTGTGGAAGTGTTCCTGCCAAAATACTTCGCAATGTTATATTTTTCCTCCGTCGGAGCGTGAGATTCAATAAGACTTATATTGGTTCAGAAATGTCTTGGAAACATAAGAATTCTTTTCGAAATATGTCGTCTACAACAAATCCGCATGCAAATAGTCGCTGATTCCGCTTACTTCAACACGGACAGTGACAAAAGTCATAGTTTTTCATCCTCCTTTTGCCCGGCTAAGTGGCGCGATGGTTAGTGCGATGAACTGCCGCGCAGAAGGTGGGTTCCATTCCTAGCCGTAGCAACACCTAAATGATTTTTCACTGGCCCTTCTCTCATGATGATCTGACAAATCATCCGAGTAGTATCAATGGTCAAGAAAAGCTTATCTCAAATTCCAAATTCGCCTTTCAGAGTCGGGATATAACAGGAGGTCCTGCCATCGTGCAAGAAGTACACACGCACACATGAACGGTTGTGAGAAAGGTCGCATATCCTTGGTAGTAGTAATCTATGATTTCTAGCACCTTAGAGCTTCCGTTTATTTGTTCGGCGGTACCTCTTCTGCTAAGTTTTCTAACATTCCAGATGGAGAACCGAATGTCGTACTTGTTTGGGGTTTATCATAGCCCTTAACGATACTATCATTCCATTACGAGGCTTTTGGTTATTGTCCAATAATAGGGTTTCTCCGTGATTGAGTGTATTAAACCAGAGCGCAACCCCAACCTGGATAGCCAGTTGCAATTTATTAGATATCTCTAGAGTCATTATTATTCACAACTGTATTGAGTCCTGCTGTTGGATGTTCAGCTCATTTGCCACCATTTCTGTCAAATGAGCCTGACTAACCCTTGAATTTCTTAAATTACAAAAATTTAGCAAGTAGGTTGTTTAAATAAGATATAAAAGCAGCTCATTTTTCACATTGTCCGTCCTAGCTATTAGTATAGAGAGATGTCTTATTGAAAGGACACATTCCCCCGCACTCACACGTAGACTAAGAGTCTGAATTAGTAGGCATCTGTAAGGAAAAACCCTTGTTTTTATATGAAATTTCATTGCCTATCATTTGGCACGGTAGCTGTGAGATATTATGCTAGTTACCATACTAGGCTTATGGTAACTATTCCTTCTCTATTTCAGAAGAGGTATTGAACAGAGTTATTCAAAACTACGTAAAATATCTTACTAAATCCAACTCTTCCAATCGGCACATATGCCATTGGTATTCGAGATTACATTCGCGTGAGCTAAAAAAATCGTCTAAAAAAATCGTCTAAAAAACCGTTATTTTCCAATGGTTTATTTGTTAGTAATGGTTTCATATTTATTAAACCAATTTGGTTGAACTCCGATTTTCTTGCTTTCAACAAACTGAACACCATCATATCCAACGAACATGCAACGCAAGGGTATATGCAAAAAGTCCAGTCCAGCAAATTTCATAATGATATCCGCACACAAGTGAATCCTATTCTCCATCAACGAATCCTGATAGATATCCCTTGCTTTGATGCACATCGTAATCAATGGAACTGGCAAAATAACGGGAAAACAGATTGGAGGCGGATTCCGACCTGATAAGGCAAATGTCCCCAGATTTTCGTTATTTAAAGACGCAGTTAGTTGAACCTCAAACTCTGCCCCAACGAATGTTCCATTTAAACAGACTACAATGCAAAGTGGTTATGTCTATCCAAGTTCCAATACTTCTTTGTACTTACATGTCTCGGTATCATTTCCTCCTGGCCACGTTCCCTGAAAACAACACCCGCAAGAGTTGTCTTCACACATACAGCTGTCCTGCAGAAATTTCACATCGACTCCCATTTCTTTCAAACGTAACGCAGCTTCTGACCCAAATGTGTCCACGTTCTTATTTGCCGTGTCCTTGATGACAGCGGCTGCCTGGATCCAATGCACGAATGCGAAAACTAACACAAGTTGATAGATCCTGAACGACATGTTGTCCACTATGGTTATGAATTTTCAAATAGACGACGGAATATTCCCACTGCAAGTTGGTCTAAGATTGACAGAAGTTATTCTACACAGGTGCTGAGTTGAAGTGAATCTCCGCATTCCTGACCGCCAGACTTATTTATATCGATGGAGAGGAAATTATGACTCTAGAATTGTGTCACGTCGCGTCGTCTATGTTAACGTAAAAATGCCATTAAGCACGCACCTTGGTATTTATCAACTGGCCTCCTCCAGATGGGTGTCGGTGGGATTGAATTGACTCATGTTAATTAGACCAATAAAGATACCAACTGTTTGGTAAACTTTTGAAATTGGTTGGCATTACACTGACGATATATGCTGTTCATGATTTATGGGATATAGCCTCCGGAATTGATAACGTCTGAGATGGCAAGAGTTTATTGTATTTTTGATAAATTTCGCATTTGGAACTCAGAGCGAGGCGCCGCAATTTTATTTGCCGCGATAAACTATGGAAAATTTGGAAGTAGTTTTACCAAATCGTTTTGTCTAATGACTTAACATAGAAGGTCCGTTCGGACACATTTATGTGAAGAATAGTGAAAACTGTCAAATTTATAAACCTGAGAGGATCCTCTGATTTCAATGAAAAGTATACCCAAACACTTCTTCAAAGAGAAATTATTAAAAATTACAGAATGCGTATCTGTAGCTGGTATCTTGTATCGCTGTCAAAAGTGGGGTACATTTCTTGTATGAAGTTGCCCTCCATCCATGAAGTTGCGCTCAAGCAACAGATTCACTAAGATACACATTGGGTAAGCGCTTACGGCTTGCCTTGTTTTTAACTTATGACTCAGCTACATGCGTCCGCTACAGATATGCATTCTGGGCGGACCTTTACTATCACTGCTATGCTGAGGAATTTCAACAACATACATGAGCTACTCTGACATAATCTAGTAGGAATTTCATAAGTTAGTCAGATCCCTTTAGCAGGGATGGTAGCTGATAGTCATGCACACAAAATAAAAAATATAAAATTTTGCCACAACAGGCACGTTAGTACCTAGAGCCGAGCTTTCTTACAACCATTCATGTATGCGTGTAACCTCCTGTTTTATGCCGACTCCGAACTGCGAATTTGGGATAAGCTTTTCTTGAAAATTTTTCGATAATACTCGGATGATTTGTCAGATAATCACGAGAGGAGGGCCAGTGAAAAATCATTTTGGTGTTGCTACGGCTGGGAATCGAACGCAGACGTTCTGAGCAGTTAATCGCACTAACCATCGCACTACTGCGTCCTTCTAGTATACTAGGCCTATAAATTTGAACTTTTTATATGATCTCCGGTTTTTCAGTGCTGAAAAACCGGTGTGTTAAGCCAGATTATTTAGTTTTAAATTAACTCAGGGTGACCAAGGTTAACGATATAACTACACCGACGGTAAGTTTACCTGGAATGTTAAGCTACTAATACCCGAACGAGCCAAATGACCTCGCGTCAAGCATAAATTTACCGTGCGTGGGGCACATCCACTTGCTAAATACCGAATAGTAGCAGTCAATCTCTCGTGAGTCGTTAGGGATAAGACTTGGATAAGACTTGACTATATGTGTCTCTTCTCTTGATGTGACCATTTGGAACAACGTATTGTATGTCATCTCATCCCCTTAAGTGATTTCTGTAGTTAGTGGGCTCGAACGAGTGTTCTTAAAGCTTGGACCATTTTTTTCCATTTAGTTTTTGGTTTTCTCTTATTCAGCTGAATTAGACTGAGTCCAAATAGACTCGATACAGATAATAGCTTCCGACTTACAGACCGCAGAAGTATTTTTCTGTACTAAAGCACGATGTTCACAAGACTTCGAATCAACAAAGCAACCTGGCGATCTCCAAATGGTCGAACCGCCAACCAAATCGATCATGTACTCATGGATGCGAGGTACGCCTCCAACATCCTGGATGTACACACATTCAAACGTCGACACTGATTTTCTTCTCCTCGCAGCCACATTCAGAGCTCGACTGTCCACCGTGGGAATCGAAGACTCTGCTAGCCGAAGTATTGGTGTCCATTCTTTCTACATGTCGATGTACAGCCGTATGGTTTTTGGTTGAATCTTCGTCCCCATAGCCCGTCAACGGAAACGGGATCAAAGATTTTTCGAAGAATTTTTTCTCTGGATTCGATTAAGGATTTCTTCATCCGCTTTGATACGTTGTTTCATCGCGGTAGAGCAGGACTGGGATGATCAGGGTCTTATATAGGATCTCCTTAGTAGTTCGAATAAGGGCTTCACTATTGAATTGCCTTCTTAGCCCGAAGAAAAAGCGGTTGTAAAGAATAATTCTTCATTTAATTTCTGACGAGATGTTGTTGTAAGAGTTAATATCTTTCAATGGTGACGTTCTGTCATGTTGTGTGTCTTTTCGTGTTGGCAGCAAATACTTAGTCTTTCCCTCATATACTGCTAAACCCATTTTTGCCGCTTCATTCTCTATACTAGAAAACTCGACTATGACATCACGTTGAGTCCTACCAATTATATCAATATCGTCGGCGCGGCGTATGCAAGTAGTTGTAACGATTTTTTTAAATTATGCCTTGGTGTTGAAATCAATGAATAGGTGGTAAGTAAAGATTTGGACTTCTTTGGTTTTTTTTTCAGGATCTGCCGAAGTGTGAATATTTGATCGGTTGTGGACTTCTCAGGCCTAAAACCACACTGATAAGGACCAATCAGGTTGTTGGTAAACGGTTTTAGGCGTTCACATATTACGACAGATATAATCTTGTAGGTGATATTGAGGAGACTTATGCTTCTGTAGGCTTAAGTCTAACAACCACCCACCCCCCGAAAATATTTGCGATTACCAAAAAGTAAAATGACAACACGCAGATCAAAGAGTCTCACGGCAAGAAGAACATCCGTCTATCCTACAAAAACGAAAAACAATTATAAGGTGAGTTCGTAATAGGAACAGGAGCTCCGAGAGATAACAACGGCAACCAAACCAGTGACGCACAGGCCTCAGGGAATTGTAAATGAATTCTGCAGCTTTTCCACTAATTGCCTAATGGACATATTGTCGAGAGGGTGCTAACGTCCAGTCAACAAAGACTTAGACAACAAAGACAACTACACTGCCAGTTCTGATGGATTTCCAGACGAACTATTGAAACACAGAGATTTTGAATTAGAATTGTGCATGCACGAAATTATCAACCAAGTCTGAATGGATGAAGGCATACCCGATGACTGAAATATCATCTAAATACCTATATCACATCTACAAAAAACGATCCAATGTGATGCACCTCTATCGATACATATCCCCGCTTAATGTTGAATCGAAGATCTTATCCAACGTAATGTGTGATCATCTAAAGCCTTTCTGGAATAAGCTTCCGGACCGGCAGATCAAGCATAGACAAAATGTTCACAATAAGAAAAATCCTGGAAAAGTGACAGCGAATTGCAAGTCAAGACCCATTATCTTTTCACCGACGAATGATGGGATCCGTCGCCTAAAGCTCTATAGGCAGAAATTGACACACCTGTGTCGCATATCACTTGAAGACAGCCGATGAAACTTTCAGTTTGGAAGCAGCCCATCTGAAATTTTTCAAACATAGTGCAGACACTATTTTTAACAAATCGGCAAAAAAAACTGAGACAGCATTGGTCGCTCACATCATGCCGCTGGAGAAGCATTTAAGGCAATTGATGAGGCTAAACGTGTTGGTATTGTGGCACTCTCGATTTTGAGGTAATCTGCTTCGGACTCACCTGCCTTGGAGTCACCATCAACCCGTCGAACGACACCTTAGTGGGGATTCGACAAAGACTGACCCTACAAAATCCTAACTCTCCTACAAGTCCTACTTTATAGAAGGAGAAAAACAGAAAAAATACTTTGTCGAGTTTTCAATGGAAGTGTACCTCGTCTCAAATAGAGACGGGTCGGGAGTCCATTAAGAAAGAGTAAGTAGAAGAACAACATCAGCTTTGAGATGAAAACATTTATATTTCTTTAAAGTCTACATTCTTACAAAACTAGAACGGTTTCCGTTACACCATTGAGAAAATAAAACACATCTAATGCAACTGCACCAGTGTCTGGTACAGCTTCTGTACAGCCGTATGAACAAACTGCTTCAGATTGTCGTCATCTGGACACGTCACAACCTTCAAAGAAAAAACTATTAGTCTTGGATAACCCACCTTCATCCATATAGCATACCAATGTATCCAGATTAACTTCAGCCTTTATGCCGGACACTGTCACCGGCAGCACATCGCCTTTGAACATCTTGGGCACCGAGTGTTCCCCAAAGGTGTCCTGCAGGGTCTCTATGAGACATTCCTTGAAATGTGTTTTATCCGGCTTTGCCACTCCGGTGGTGCCTTTTATGTTGGTTCCTCCCATCTCTGTCTGCATGATGCATGCCAATGCCGCATCAGCAAACATGTCGTTCACCGGTGTGCCTTGCCACTCCATTATGATGATCTTTCCCTCTATTGTTAGGTCCAAGCAGTTGAACACGCGAATCTTTTTGTCCTCCTCAACAACACTCACCGTGCCGGGTCCACCGACACGATCGAGTAGCAGTTTAAGGGTATTCAATGAACTGGCCCATGGAATGCTTTGACGTTGGGTGATGACCGACATGCTCATATCGGTGTATTCTGTGAAAAATCAAAATCATAAGAGATGTGCAAAAGGGCGTAGGAAAAGCGTGTCTTACTGGCCAAATCGGAGGGCGCTAGAATGTGATATTTGAAGTCACGTTTGACAAGCACACCGGAGAGTGTTGTGCCAACAAGCGGCTCCTTGGCAGCTAAAGATCCCATCACTTTGGCCGTCTTTTCGCCCCGGAAATTCAACTCAACTGAGTGTGTGTTGCGAGGATTGTAAAAGTTTATGGTGGTGTTAGGGTCGGCTTCGTATTCCCTTTGCAGAGCTGACTTCAAGCGGAACATTTCGTTTTGTTCTCCATGAACGAGAACCTAGAACAAAAAGATACTTACAACTCTAATGTGGACAGCATAACAGACAACTTACCACATGAGCAGGCTTAAGCAGACGAATGAATTCACTCGTTTGTTGGTAGTCTGTATGTGCCGAGAACGATATATAGTCCACCGACATGTTCAGAGGCAGTTTCTGTCCCGACAGTGTGGTAATCTCCTCGGGTTCAGAGAGAATAGTTTTTGCTAACGTACCTTCCACACAGTAACCGGCGATGATGACACCATTCTTAGGGTCAGTGCACCAGTTCTCGAATAGCTCACGTGACAATCCACTTTGCATCATACCTGGCGATGCCATCACAACACACGGCCCAATGTCATCAAAGTGGTCGATGCCCTTTAAGTTGGAAATGTGTCGAAAGACAAACGGATTGTTGACGGCAATCTGGCGACGAATCTTGTCGTTCATTGCATTGATATAAGTCTGATAGACAGCCATACACTTCTTGGCCAACGAAGACGCATAGTAAATGGGAATTTCGTGCAATTCAGGATTCTGACTCCAATACTCGTCCAGAATAAGCAACAACTCTTGAGCACGACCCAGTGCAAAGACAGGAATCAAACATCGTCCACCTTGTGTGACTATTTTCTGCACCAGTGTGGTGAATCGGCTTTCGCGATCTTCGCGCTTTTCGTGTATATGCGTTCCATAGGTGGACTCTGTAATGAGAACGTCGGGTTTCATTGTTGGGATTTCGGCGGCCATCAAGTGACGGTCTTCCTGCCTGGAGAAGTCTCCTGTATACAGAATCTTCACACCAGCAATTTCAATCATAAACATCGCAGCGCCAAGTACATGCCCGGCGTGATAGGCCCAGAATCTGACGCCCATAACATCACGCTCCTCATGAAAGTTGATCGTTTCGATCTTTTCCATGCTGGCTTCGAGATCAGCCTCAGTGTATAGCATCTGTTCGGTGGAAATGTTGCTAATCTTGATGTAATCCGACAGCATCCATCGATAGATGGCTTTGGTGGCATGTGTCATAAAGCATCGCCCACGGAAGCTGGTCTTCATCAAAAACCAAGGTAGTGCGCCACAATGATCTAAATGGAAACTAAGAAGAATTTTGTCTTTAAATGGTTAAGAAGGGATCAATAAACAAAACTTACTGTGAAATAAAAAGCAAGTCAACTTCATCGGCGTCTATCAAATCCACGTAAGGAAGCGCATCCATTCCAGATAACCCCGGGTGGATACCACAATCAAGCTGGAATTAAACAAAGAGGATATAGTTTGTATAACATGTTCATCGTTATGAAAGGGGTATTACCATAATCTTCTTGCCCTTAAAGTCGAGCATGATGCATGAACGACCAACCTCTTGACCAGCGCCGCTATGTAAACAAACGAATTTGTGAAAAGGAATTCAGGAAATGTACCAGTTGTCTACTTACAGTGGCTTGATTTGAAGAAGATCATTTTCTTCGGCTGGAACTGGCTCTCCGGATTTTGTTGCCATATTTTCTGGCAAAATAAAAAATATTTTTTCAAAAAGAGTAACCAAAGACCGGCTAAAGAACGCGGTTGCTCAAATAAATGTCAAAGTCATACACAATCTGTCAAAAATCAGCTGCGTGGTTTTTGTAGCAATGAGCCTTACGACTTACTGTGCAAATTTGTGTATAGGGGCGGAAATATTTGCACATTTTAAATTTAGTTTCAATGATAACTTAATTTTCTTTTAAATAGCCATAATATACACAAAGGTATTCATATTAATTAAATAAAATTAAGAATATTAAGAAAATACCATTCCAATGGGCCTTCGCACACGAGTATGCTTCAATCGGTTGAACCTCATGATTGTTTGTGGGAGGGGTGAGGAGGGTGCACAGCTTGAGAGCCATTGGTGAGCAATTTTTCATCCAAAATTAAGTGGTTGAAGGGGTTTAATCTACCAGCACATGTATGTGTTTCTGAGATTTGTGAAAAAAGACGGTGGCTAGTTCTGTGTAATTCGAATGAAATATAAAAAAACAAACAAGAATTTCAACAAAAACTCACAAACTCAAAAACGCAAATATTAAAAAGAAACAAACCAGAGCAGTACACACACAAATAATGCTTATTATATTACACAAAATTCGACCGGTTGAACATATTCCCGTGTGTTTGTAAAGTAACCATAATGACTACAGTTGAAGCATTCTCGTGGGTGCAGGGCCAATGGTCATAAGCCACAAATTTGCTATGTCTATGTACAAACTATATCAAACTATTAAACCCTGGACCTTTACAGGCAGATCTTACAATATTCACTTAACTTATTCCATTGGGGTTCTTAGATTTTGATCGCAAACTTAAGATTTTTCCTGTCCCAATTAACGCTTGGCGATTGTTCTCCAAACAGGACGTCTTATATAGGATGCCTTTAGATTGTTACTCCCATCCAATTCTACTGCGCAGGTCTCTTAAAATGTGTTTTACAATCTCTTAAAATTGCAAAAACAAGCATAAAGAGACGAAATTGGGCGGAGCCATAATAAAAAACGACGTATACCCTGCCTTGTGTTCAAGATCGCTGTCGCGATCTCACTGAGGGTGGTTTCTTCATTTTCCTTCTTGTATACTGAAATTAGGAGCGGAGGAAAAATATAGACCATTATATGTCAACTTTACTTGGAGGAAAATATATTGTTTCGTTTTTTGTCTTGTCGGTTCTTTGTAGGAGTATGATGTGATCACGGTCGGATAGATTAAGCAAAACATTGCACATGAATTGATTGTGTGACTGTGTCTGTATGAAGGTGTACGGTTTTAGATTTAAACTCTATTTGCTCATTATGCTTTCGTTGATCATTATTAATTGTGTCGTGCATATTGATCATGTAGGTACTGATATTGGCACGCAAAGTAAAGTAAATTGCAGTGTCACACCAAATTTTGTTTATATCATTGAATTTGGGCTACCTACCTTTAATAAAAAATTACAATTTGGGAATTTTTTGGAAACGTAAACGATTTTATACCCAATAACAATAGGCACGATTTTCTGTCACAAAAAAGAGGATGGGGTATTAAACGGTTCGTTAAAGACAAAATGGTGAACGTTCTTGATTCTTCAATAATTCATAATAAAAAATTAAGTTTATTTAGATATTCAACAGCATTTTAGTTCTAAGCACTGTAAAGTTGGGTTACGCATTTTAAATTACAGGCAAAAACGCTTAGTGATTAAATCTCTTTCGCGTCATTTTTTGTTCTCTTAAATCCTCTCTCTGCGCAATCGACCGTTGGCCAACTGTTTTGGTACGGACTATACAAGGAACCTGCATCAAAAGAATTTTGTATTCAAAAAATTTTAAGTTACCGATGTCACCGGTACGCCGGTAATTTGGTTAAAAGTTTCTATAGGCACAACATTGTGAGAACATTGTGGTTTCACTTATACCCTAACTTCTAGCTTTTCACATTTGAAAATAATTTTGACAGGCTTATCGTAATTCATATGTCATATTGTTTATACCTCCAGTACATGTACAATTGATTTTTTTTTAAATCTGGAAACTGCCACACCCACTTTCAAACCAAACTTCGGCAAGAGTTAATTTTGAAAAAAATGTGTGAACAAGAAATAATGTCATAACCTGTATTTAATCAATATGAAGTTATTAGCCACTCAAAAATGTGGTGATGCAGGGTATATTGGTGATAATGCCTATAATCGTCAAATTTAGTTTTCCGTTGGGTATGCAAAACATGTGTCATTTGTTAAGAGAATGACTATCACGTCTAAGCTAACAAACTGAAAGATTCAGATTCCTTATTAAGACTTATATAAACGAGTTTGACATTAGGTGAGTAAGATATATTAAAGCCGTGTGTCAATTGTGTTACAAAGATGGTTAAATTTTATCCACTGTTTAATTTTCGAATTTTCTGCACCATACTAATGTCAAAAATTATCCGCTAGCTAAAATTTTAACGCAATTGACACACGGCCTAAAGCCGTTAAAAATTTAGCCAGCGGATAATTTTTGACATTAGTATGGTAAATCGAGACTTCAAAATTCTAACCATCATTCAGATAAAAAATTAAAAAAGCAAACAAAATCATTTTTTACAAGAAAACCTAATTACCGTTTTAAAATAAACAAGAAATGGGTTTTCGAAAATGGATGGTTACAAAAATGTTATAATTTCAATCGTTTCGCTATATTTTATATGCGAAATATGCTTAACTTGAACAAGTTGAATGGATAACGTCAATCATGAACACAAATCATGCAACAATATTCTTGTTTCTGATGATGATAAATACTTAAGGGATTTTCGATGATTTCTCTGATATCTATTCCGTATTATTATAAAATAAGAAAATATAAGGAAAGTAATTTTGTTGGGAAATTATCGAAAATAGTATTCAAAAAAACCCATTTCATCCAATTGACCCAGCAAAAAGCCAATTTGTTTTACCCCTGCAGAAATGTCAAAAATTAGCCAGTGGATAAAATTTAACCCAAATTTTGACGCAATTGACACACGGCCCAACGACTTCATTTTACTACGTGCTGAAGATTGTAATTTAACGACGACGTTTCATGAACGACCCTGGACTGTACCACTTAATAATGCGTGAACCCACTGAATTGAATCTCAGCTTAGGAATTTATTTATTGATAGAATTTTGTTCCTATTGTTCTCTTTCCGTTCTACATAATATTTTCAGTTAAGTGATTACGTTTGATATGTAAATGTGAATGATTAAATGTCAAAATAGCATTTCAAAATTTCTCAATTCCTGTGAAAAAATTCCGACATTGGTAGAAAAGATTTCGCATAATAAAACTTACAGTTCATTTATCACATCGTATTTTGATCACCTCAATACCCCTTTTGAGAATATGAATTTAACGTTTGAGGCTAAAATTTATGACTCTCACTTCTTGTGACTTTTTATATTATAATGACAAATTGAAAAAGCAACACTCATCCCTAAGTCCGAAGTACATCCCAAAATCATCCACCTACTGCAGGCCACAACTAGATGTCACTTCAATCATTTAATAGATCCATTCACTGACTGACACCAACACCACACACACCCCTACAAAAAATTATTTAATTTTTCGCACTGTCAATTTGACGTTTGTTTTGGAAAGTACAAAGGACGGGCTACGATAATATAATTTTCTCGATTTTTTTTTCAGTGAAAAAAGATAACTGAACAACTTTGTAAAATGTTTTTCTTGTTTACATAAACTCATAAAAGTGTTGAAGTGTTTGCACACCCCACTGCATTGCCTCCCCCTAGCAAAACATAATGCTCTCACGAAACTTACGAACGTCGCATATGTGAAAAAATATAATCCAACACGTACAACATTAACGAACGAGAAAAAAAAATAGTTATAAAATTAACGATGAGCAAACTCGAAACTGACTCAGATAGTTCGGAGGAATTCTTTGACGCTGAAGATTCCACACCAAATCGATTATCTCGGTAATGAGTTGTCAGCTTAATTGGTCTGAATAGCGAATGTGTAAATTCGATTCTTTTACAGAAAATCACCGCCCGAAACATCGAAGAACGAAAGTGAATTTATATTTCCAGAGCCGGCTGTGAAAGTCAACACCAGCGATGATGAGGCGACACCAATTGGTGGCGGAACACCTTCCACCATAAGTCCGTCGACTAGTTTGAATGCTCGCTACTCCAAACAGGATGTTTTTGTCGAGCCCAAACCAATGGGCATGGTATGTACCTAGACGTTTAGTTGTTGTCAGTATGAACTATGAATGCATGCGAGTGTAAAAGTTTCCCTCCTGCCATTGTCCATTGCATGTCACACTGTCCTTCACCTGTAATTTATTTATTTTTTGCTTCCAACTTGTGATTACCGTGTTTGTGGTCTTGTAATGACCTCACTGCCATTTGTGGACAATGGAGCGCGACACCTACACAGCGCTTTCATTGTTTCGGCTCGTTTGGTTTTATTGATTTTTTTGCTTAAAAACAAATCAACTAAACAGCTGGTGGGTCAAACAAAGCTCAACACTCAAGAATGCCTCGCTTGATGGTTTGCAAGTGATAAATTTAATTAATTTGGATATGAAACATGAACCACTGTGGCGATTGATTCTATTATTACCGTGCGCGTACATACAGTAAAAGTGCAATTAAATTAATTGACCATCGTTCGATTGTCGTGTGATGAATGGTTTTCAATGTCTGGAGATAAATTGAAAGCGTGAAGTTGATTGGATTGGTAAATATAACTTTTCCAACATACAAGCTAATTAGGATGTTTAACGAATGTTGTGTATCCAATTTCGTTGTTTCGCTGACCCAATTGCCCGTTTTGTCTCTCGTTGATTTTCATATTTAAATTGAATGGCAACTGTTGTCGCTTTAGTTCTTCATATGGACAGTGTCACTTTCATTTTTCTATTATTATTATTCATGGTATGAACATGTGACCAAAAACTGACAAACTCTACGCTACAGTGAGTTCAATTGTTTGTTTTGACTCTTCGATTCACTCTGTGGTGATTCAACAACAGATGTGTGTGTTAGATAAATGCTAAGCACAATTGTTTTGGGGCACATCTATAAGCACAAAAAAAAACATTACTTTTGAAAACATTCTGTTGTACATCCGCAATTGAATTTTAGATATCTCATTGGAGTACTAATTTAGGCAGTGACGCATAAATTAAAACAAACATTTGGCGCTTTTAAGTCTTATTTTCGATACACATGATCATTTTACAACAAAGAGCAGCTCATTAATAAATTTGAAAAAAATTTACATATTCAGACACAGAATCAAAAAAAAAAGAATAATTTTGGGTTATCTGTATATTGACATGGGTTTCCATTTAGAGATTTGCGTTCGGTTTTATTTTCAATGAATCATTGTATATCTCACCTCAAGGTTTATTATATTTAACAATTAATTGTGAATATATCTGTTTAATAGGCTTTGGAAAAAGTGGCCTTATTCCTGACGTCCATGTTAGTTATATTACTTAGGTGAGGTGGCGATTTCCTACTTACTTACTTATTTAAGTGGCGCTACATACCGAAACAAATCTGGGGTTTAAGTAACATGCCTTTCAAATTAGCCTGTTACTTAGCAAACTGCATCATACAGCGCACTTCAAGTCGGTCGAGGTCTGTTTCTGCTTCTGAGCGCCACTCAAGCAAGCCTTTCATCTAATGCGTCCGTAGCCAGACTACAAATCGAAGACGCTGCGAGACGTATTGCTGATTCTCATTCTCTATTGATTTCCTAGCTATCATAAACTTCAAACTCTTAGTTTTAGCTGGATCTTCTTCTTCAAAGCCCGTCAACACAAACTGAACCTAAAAATTTTCGGTTCACCTAGGATTTTCTCATCCACTTTTGTAAAGATCCATTCTTCGGCGTCGTAGAACAAAACCGGTATGATCAGAGTCATATAAAGAAAAGTAGCTGGAGTGAATGCTTTACTACTAAATTGTAATTCTTCGTGACTTCTAACTAGATGTCGGTGTCTAGAGTGAATAGCGGACCATATGTAGACAAAGTAAGTGAGTAAAAGGTTACTACCTCAAATTAGTGTGGAGTTATGTCAAATTCGAGGATGCTGTGTGTCCTTTCTTGTTAACAGCATATACTTGGCTTGTGCCCATTACTGCAAAACGCATTTCCCTCTCTATACTAGCTAGCGTGGCTATGATGCGTATGCTAGTTGTTGCACTGATTTATGGATGATTGTCTCTGGTGTTGCCTCGGGAGTTTTGCCCAATCCAGTCAAGAAGTCACAAGCCAATGGTATCAAATGTTTTGCTGTGGTCGTTGCCGACCTTAATGGAGTAGCGAGAATTCTGCATTGGTTTCCTGACAGACGAATTCGTGTCTATAATATAATAACGGGTGTTTTTTTAGAGGTTGGTTTTCGATTAGAGATCAAATTGACATTTTGTGGTCATATCGGGCAACTCTTATGTCATTTATGTTCAGTTTGGTTTGCCATTTCATCATGAACAGGTTGACAAATGACCAACGCTTGCAAATCGTGCAAATTTATTTCGAAAATAATGGTTCAGGTCGCGAAGTTTACCGCAAGCTCCGTCCATTTTATGGTCGACATAATCTTCCATCTGAACAATTAATTCGTTTTACCATGGATCGTTTTCGCACTACGTTTACTCTATGTGATAAAACGCATCCGCAGAGACGTCGAACAGTGCGCACCGAAGAAACAATTGCCGCTGTAGAGCAAAGTGTCGAAGAGGACCCGAATGAATCGATTCTCCACCGTGCACAGCAATCGTAGCTTTGCCCATTAACTTTATGCAAGATTTTGCGCAAAGATCTTGGCCTGCGACCTTACAAGATCCAGCTTGAACAAGAATTAAAGCCGCGAGACCATGCAATGCGTCGTGATTTTGGTGTATGAGCCGAAAATGAGATTGATCTCGATGCTGATTTTCATCGCGAAATTTTGTTCATTGATGAGGCTCATTTTTAATTGAATGGCTACCTCAACAAGCAAAATTGCCGCATTTGAAGTGAAGAGAATCCACATGAGACCATTGAGACGCCATTACATCCACAAAAACTGACTGTTTGGTGTGCTCTATGGGCTGGTGGAGTCAATGGGCCATACTTCTTCCGAAAAAATGCTTCGGATTCAGTTACCGTTATTGGAGACCGGTATATGGCCATGATAACCGACTATTCATGAATGTGGATGAGATGTGCTTCCAACAAGACGGCGCTACATGCCACACAGTGAACGTCACAATCGATTTATTTAAGAAAACATTGGATGAGCGCAAAATTTCGCGGAATGGACCTGTCAATTGGCCACCAAGATCGTGTGATTTGACACCATTGGACTATTTTCTTTGGGGTTATGTGAAATCGCTCGTGTACGCCAACAAACCAGAAACGTTAGGGGACTTGGAAGCCAACATTCGTGGCGTTATTGCCGACATACGGCCCCAAATGCTCGAAAAAGTTGTTGAAATTGGACCTCTAGACTTGGTTTTATACGATCCAGCCGCCGCGACGCCTTGCCCAAAATCATATTTTAACATAAATGGCATAAAATTCTCCTTCTAATAAAGCCAAATTGATGGTCATTTAAACGATTTTCTTGTTTTTTTATTTCAATTCGAAGTTCTATACCACTTAAAAAAAAACACCCGTTATAATAGGTTGTGAATTTTCGAGGATCTACCGAAGTGTAAAGATTTGTTGTGAACTTTCCTTGCATTTAACCACAACGATCAGGATTTTAGTAAACGGTTTCAGGTGTGCATATATTACGGCAGATAAGATTTTGTAAGCTTGCGGTCGCAGTTCAGAGTGTCTCCTATTTTGTGGATCAGGCGAACTATGCTGAGTTCCATTCTTTGGAATCATCCGATCAAATAATCCTTTGTTGTATGTTAGTTACCAAATCATCTCCCGCGATTTAAACTAGCTCAGCACGATTTCCAGCATTTCGCTGTCATCGCCAATATTGAATGGTCCGTTCTGTCTGACGGAGGATTGTTCATCATAGCAGAAGTGTTTTTTCCATATTTTTTTCCATCAGCATCGACTATGCCTGAACTTTGATTTTCGCTTGTTTATCACTGCAACATACAGGATACAGAAGTGTGATTACTCTCCATATCATCGATTGCCCTCTTTCCTTGGACTTTTTTCTTCTTTCTGAAAATTTTATTTCCTCCGTCTTTATCTATAAAACTCAATGGCGGCTTTTGTCTTCACATGCAGCTTTGGATGAAGGCTTCGTTTTTGGGGTCATTTGCCGGGATTCTTCGTCAAACCAAGAGTTTCTTGTTGGTGGGCAGAAGGGTTCCAACACATCAGCTGCAGGTGATCATAGAGCTGTTTCATTGTTGTTCGACGTTATGGAGTGGTTAAGGGATCTCCCGTCTGGAAAGGGTTGTTGATCTCTTGCGGCTGCCGTCTTTCAATATTAAAATTCACATTATTAAGCCGTTGTTTTAGCATAGTGCATTTCAGCATTCTTATCTTGACCGAAAGAAGGCCCAGTAAGTCCCTAGGACTGTTCGAACATCCAAATTACTGGTCTATAGCGAAATTGACAATTTAATTGAACGTCTCTTGGTTAAATGTCACAATGAACCTTTATGGATTTCAATTTGATGAAATCGTGTGTTGAGTATAGTTCGTACCGCAGCGAATTCAGTGAGCCTATGATAATCCTGTCAATTTATTTATTAATAGTTGAAGTATAAGACATCTTGCCTAATTCGCTTATTAAAAATCCGCATCCAAATAGTCACAAATGTTGTAATTGCTGCTCACTATATTGCAGTCATTATTAAATGTCGTGTTTGTTTCTCACCCTTCCTTCCTAACGGTTCTATAGTATTTCCTGGACAGCAGTAATGTGCTTAGGGCTTCCGCTAGTTGTTTAGCAATTTTTTTTAAATACTTTTTATAACGCTAAAAAATACATCGAAATAATGCTTGCAGTTTTTTAAAACACGTCTCCTGGAAGTTCAAAGGAGCCAACACTGTTTAGATATTGCGTTGTTCATTCCGTTGTAACTTCGATTAATTGCCTATGGGCTACATCTGCGTGACTTGTAGTTCGTTCAAATATCACAACTATTGGGATTTGTAGATTTGAAGTAAAAGAATGAGAGTCCAATAATTTCAGTCATGCAAACCCTTTTTTCTTCATGGACTGGTGGAAATCGTAATAGGCACGATGAGTACGTGCCTAAAGTAGTGTGAGACCTTAACCCACTAAAACCACCACCCTTTTTGTATTTGTATTACAACTAAGTATGCGAATCATCTAGCAATTTTTATCACGAGTAATGAATGCTTGGCAGGTAACTTTCCTTTGAGAGTTCCTGCTTTTTCCGCAATTTATAGCGCGGCTTGTTATTATCGGCCAAATCTAAGGGCTTAGTTCTTTGAAGACGCCGCAATAAATTTGTTTCGTCAAGAATTTGGAGGATCGTTATGTTAACGTGTCACAATAAACGCTTTTTATGTTTGCGTGCAAAATTTTTCGTTTCATCTTTAACCGCGGGAATAAACAGATCTCTGCGTAGATCTTCATTCCTTATACACCACGGGGCATTGACGAACGATCCTAACATTTTGTTTTCAAAAGTTTGTAGAATGTTTGGATTCGTTTAACTGGTACAACCCCATAGTAGTATGCCATATGACCGGACCGGCTTTAGCACTTGCTTGTATAATAGCAGCTTGTTTTCAAGGTAAAGCTTCGAATATTTTCCAGTACAGTTCTCAGTAATTATTTTTAAGTTCTTCGGATTTCTTTTTTACATGCGACTTCCTTTTAAATTTTGCATCGAGTGTCGTTCCGAGATATTTCGCTTCATTTGCAAAAGGAACTCGAACTGGCAAATTGTTTGTCCGCTTATACGAAAAATCTACATGAATAGATTTGCTCACGTTAAGTGGAATCCGCCAGGGTTTTGTCCTCGTTTAGAGCGTTTTGTAATTTAATATTAGTTTCCCCTATTTTTATGGCAACTAGTATAGCTGTATCGTCAGCAAACGTGGCAACTATTGAATCGTTTGTTTGTGGGATATCACGTGTAAATAGGAGGTACAAGAGTGGTCCAGGGATGCTTCCTGGGGTACTGCTGTCAATATTTCTTTGAACTCTGAATATTCGTTTCCAAGTTTCACACGAAAGAGTCTATGCTGAAGATACGAGCCAAGGATTTTATATAATTTTTCAGGCAGAACATGTCTTAATTTGTATTGAAGGGCTCTAGGCAAGACATTGTCGAAATCTTTCTCAATTACATCAGTAATTCGATGAACTTGATCCGGAGTCGAATGTTCACTTCTAAACCCAACCTAATGGTCAGTTGAAAGGCGTTTCTGATCAATAATGGGGTGTAAGCGACCGAGTAATATCCTTTCAAAAACTTTTGAAATTATCGGAAGAAGTGAAATAGGTCTGTAAGATTTTATTTCATTCGGTGATTTTCCTGGTTTGAGAACCATAATCACTTTCGCGACTTTCCACTGTCTTTGTAAGCATTCTAATCTAATTGCTGCATTTACAATGTAGAGGAGTTTAGTTAATGCTTTTTGAGGCAACATTTTTAGAAGTTCTCCTGTAATCAGGTCATAACCCGGAGGTTTTTTAGGCTTTAATTTCTGTATTTCCCGTTTAAGCTCGGCAATACTTGCATATCTTATTCAATTGCTATCGGTTGTAGTCTCGAATAAATTAACGTTTTCATGTTGTGCTGGGCCATCAAATGGCTTAAATGTTTCCTCGAGATGTGCGGCAAAAACGTCAGCTCTTTCCTTATCGATTTTTGCACAATCGTCTGAAGTTACCCTTATTGACGGCACAGTTTTTTGGCCGTTTTATGACTCTGATTGCTCTCCAGAGCGAATAATTCGATTCCTTTCCAGTGGTAAGGCTTTGTATATAAGTTTCTACTGCATGAAATTTAAAATTTTTAATCGAATTTGATAGCAAGTTAGTCAACCAACTAAGATGTGTTTTATCTTGCGGGGAACGATTTTGGTGCCATCTTTTACGAGCTCTTCTTTTTTGTCTAACCAAACCTTATTTGCGATGAGTACTTGATGTTACTACATATAGCTCTCTATTTTGCGTTGTTGAGGAGTATCATTCCATGCTGCTTTTTGAACGTTATCGATAAAGAAGTCAACCGCATATTCCAGTTCGGGTAAGCGAAACACCCAATCGAATATTATTTTCAAAATCGTTTTTGATGCCTTCCCAGTTAGTTTTTCCGTTTGTTAGTCTGGGTGGGTTTTAATTTCTAATGATTGACTCGCTCGTTGTTAGAATGACCGGAGAACGATCAGAGCATAAATCTAAGCATTCTTCAACTTTGATTCGATTGGACGGCAGAACTTTTACGATGAAACAATCGATCAAATGCGGTATATTTGTACCATCAGTTGGAAAGTAAGTTGGTTTTCCCGTGGAATAAAATTCGGCATTGTACTTTCTACCTACATCGTAAAGCATCCTACCTTTCTGTGATATGCATCTAGATCCCTAGAATGTATGTTTTGCATTAAAGTCCCCCCCAATAACAAAACTGCCCAAGGGAATTAAGCAAGCTTTCAAAGTCAATTTTCTCAACCTTGCATCGTGGTGGGGAGTAAATAGATGGTATCTTCAGAAAGGATTGTCTGCTTTTGACTTTTATAGAGCAAATTTGCATTGTTTCGACTTCTAAATTAAAATCAATCGAATGTTCGATACTCTCCAACAGACGATCGATACTTGAGGAACTCCAACTTTTTTTTAGAAAACATATCTTAAGAAACGCTTCAACCACTATTGGTAGAAGTCCAGCAACGATAATTGAGGAAGTCCATGTCTTATCAACATAGTAGATCTCAAGTTGAGCTTAGTAATAATCCATTACTTTCCAAGGAAGCTAAAATCTTGGTGAATAAATTTTGCAATTTATCCTTGAGAGCATAGAAAATAAAGGAAAAAGTCTGTATTTCTGAAGGCAATAATTTTGCCACCTTATTAGGATTTGGTTGGAACTAAGAAGTTTTCCAGCATATGGGAAAGCAAAACATAAGCAATTACATGCAAAAGGCAGGTGTTAGTTAACAGGCTACGTGGCTTTTCTACAGTCCAAATTGTTTAGAATATATAAGTGTACGTCTTGCATCGTCATGAAATCTTGCACCTACATCAATTTTGAATTTACTAATATAAAGCTCCAGTTCTGGGTGCTAGAATTTTGTTGGTTACTCCCTTGTGATAGGCGTTATACAAATATCGTTCGTTTAAGATAGTTCGCTGGTCGATAAGGAATAATCTTTTCTCTCCCGTTAGATCGGAGGGCCATTACATAAATGATTCCTCCTTTCAAAATATGGAATTTCTGTATAACAATCATTCCAGCCTTTTCCGAATTATTTCGCACAAAAACATCCACATGACGCACTTTACGACTCCGAATATTACCAACAACACTATAGGGGATGTGTAGGACACGACAAAAATTTGTTTTCGAAAATCCTATTGATTGGGTGGGAGATGAATATCTCCGTACCTTAAATAATGATATCTGAAACTTTCACTCCTCTAACATGGTGAAATTTTGTATCTTTAGCAGTGTTGTCGGAAAACATAGCCTACACGAAAACACGTCTGGTAACGGACTTAGGCTGATTGAAATTCTCTACGGAAGGAAATGCCATTATAGCCAGCACATGGTTTCCTCACATTGATATCCATTAGGGGACATGGCTGTCTCCAGATCAACGAACTGTAATGTCGAAAGACTGCAATCGCAAGAGACCACCAAGACCTTCGCGCAACGCATATTCCTTAACCTCTCGATTAACACCGCACCACCAGCATCGACAATAGATCAGCCGCAACTTATGTGCTAGGTTTCGCGCGCCAACCATGCCGACATGCTTGCAGCCAAAAACGAGGCCTACAAGGCTAAGCTGCAGGTGAAGACAAGTGTTGCCATTGTGCTCTATAGGCAGAGAAGAGGGGAAGAACACCGGCTTTTCAGAAAGGAAAAAAGGAATAAAAGCGACCTATTGAGGATATAGAGAGGTGCCACTCCAGGAACGATGTTCGCAAGTTTTATCAAAGTGTAAAACGTCAAAGCCAAGGATACAAGGCTCGCTCAGAATCCTGTCTAGATGAACAAGAAAATATCGTATTTGAGACACAGTCGACGCTGAGGATATGGAAGAACCACTTCTGCAGACTGTTAAACGACGATGAACAACATTCCGCACAACGGACCGTTCAACATTGGCAACGACAGCGAAAACTACCAACCACCCGACCTGAGTGAAGTGAGGATAGCAATACCTAAACTCAAGCTTAATAAGGCTGCCAGAAATGACGGCCTTCCCCTTGAGCTTTAAAAAGCCGGCGGAGATGACTTGGTAAATTGGCAAATAACATCCACCAACTCATAAGTCAAATCTGGTCGGAAGAAAGTATGCAAGTATGAAGAACGGAACCTCAGCATCGTTTGCCCGATCCTCTAAACGGCGCCAACTACAGAGGCATAAGTCTTCTATACATCGCCTACAAGATCCTATCTGTCGTAATATGTGAACGCCTGGAACCGTTTACCACCAACCTGATCGGCACTTATCAGTGTGGTTTTAGGACAGGAAAGTCCAAATTTTCACACTTCGGCAGATCCTGGAAAACCCCAAGGAGTCCAAATCGACACCCACCACTTGTTCATAGATTTCAAAGACGCATACGACAGCATTTATAGAGACGAACTATACAGAGCCATGACTAGTATACAGTATGCCCAAACTCGTCCGTTTGTGCAGGATGACGATGGAGGACTATAGCTTCTCCATCAGGGTCGGAAACGACCGCACCGACACATTCGATATCAAAAAATGATTTAGGCAAGGCGATGCCTCTCATGTCACTTCTTCAATTTGATTCTTGAGAGGATTGTGCTACTACTGAGCCAACACTAGCATACGCCGACGATATAGACATCATTGGTAGGACTTAACGTGATGTCATAGCCACGTTTGCTAGTATAGAGGAGGAAGCAACAAAAATGGGTTTAGCGGCAAATGATGGCAAGATAAGGTACATGCTGTCAACACGATAGGACACAAAAAATCGACGAATTGGACAGAACGTCACCATTGACAGACAACTTTGAAGTATACTCCATTCGCAGAGCCTTCGATGCCCATCCAGACGTCGGACGCAGTAGAGGAAGTGCGCAATCCTTAGCTTACTGCCTCCAGTTGTGCACTCCGGGCTAATTGCAGAGGCATGTTAAGCAAGAAATAACAATGACCCTGTTTGATCAAACTTATCACAGCCAAAAAACATATCACTAAGCTTACCACCCTTTACTATTTCTGTTGACCTTATCGTGTTCCTTGAACAAACAAACTCTCAAGAGAACTTTTGTTAAAGCTTGTACGTTACTCTAAGTAGGGTACGTCTTATCTCTAATGGGTATTATACGTTTTTCTGTGTCACTTACACGGTAGAAGTAATTATTTACATATCCTACATCTAGGCCCAGGTTGTTCATTTAAATTGTATTTCTTATCGCCACCTTGCTTACGGAAGTAACCATCTGCTTACCAATGGCAACTGTATTCACTTGTTGGACATAGTCTTTACGTGTTCATGGCCATTGGTTCAACAATAAGTAAATCATCACCCATTTCTCTAGTTGAAATATAATTTATTTTCTGTAATCCATCCCCTTCATAATGATCACTGACAGTATTCGGTTCACTGAACATTTGAAATTAATTACGGGCGCTTCGTGGAAGACACAAACATTTCATCGCCTACATGTTGAGTTCTCCTTATTGTCCCACCCCATTTCAAAAATGCATGCTGATAGTCGGACGTGTGCAACAAAGCAATCTTGATAAGTCCCTGCACAATCTCGACGTTGCGCAACTCATAAATCTTTAAAATAATAACACAATCAACCTAATTTCACCTACCTATAAAATTCCGATAGTAAAAACCGTAACAGACCGCTGTGCTGAGGGGAACGCTAGCAAAGCATTTTTGTTTTTATCATTCACCGCCACACAAAGCGAGGTGGTGCGATACGGCGCGATGATCGGTCATACCGGTGCTTATGTAAACGCATTACCCATGCATCGTCGTTAGGTATGGCCATTCAATGGTTATCGCCAGCTACCGTATGAGCTTGCAATGCTCCGATTAAATCAAATCAACTGTGACGCGTCGCCGGTGTTATCGAATCATCGCACAACAAAGGGGGACACAGTAGAAACAATGGGAGCACCAATATCTGTGATGCATGAGCGCGGATGTTTGTATGCCTGTATGTGTGTACACTCTCAGTTGCATGACCTATCCACTTCCACTAACATTTTATCAAAATTATCGAAAACTGGCTCCTTATTTAATTTTTTTTTTCGTTTATTGTATATTCGTTTAGTATGGTAGACAGCGCTTTCGCGAACTGCGTCAATGCATGCAAAATGATGAAGATGAGAATCCTGGAAATACACTGACACCTGATTCTCAGGTACTGTTAAATGTTTCTTTCTATATCTATATATATGCGTGTCTTACGTGTGTCTATTGTCTGAACGCATGTCCATTGGGTGAATCTAATTTTTATTTCATTTGATTGCGCTTTGCCTTCTTCAGAATAGTTCAACAGATGGTGTCTTTACAAACCGTCCTACCCATCCGTTCCGTATTATTGAAAACGATGCCATTAGCATCCAAAGCATGACTTCCCTGGGAAGGGTGGGCAGAATTCTAGCCGGGAGCATTGATCCCTCAGGTAAATACAATCCATCCCCTAACCGATATCACTGTCAGTAATTTGTTTTTGGTTTCTTCATAGCAATTAACATGGATCGCGATTCTATACAAAACTCAATGTCCTCCTCAAATTCGCAGCAGGCACAAAATCCTATTCATTCGTCGCAAGCGAGTGCGGCCAATTCGCAATCGACCACTCCCGACACACATACCGCTTCCAGTCGTAGTGATAATGACACCAAGTCTCTGATAAAAGAAGTCAGCTCACAGGTCAAGGATAAGCATACCGACTCCCAACAACAGCAGACGACTAAAATTATACTCCAAGAACCCGATGTCATTGCCAGTACCAAGCTGGCACACTCCAAGACAACCGACAGTATCACATCAAGTGGACCGATTGCACCGCCGAGGAGAAAGAAGAAATCTCGCAAAATGTCCTCAAGCTCATCGGAACAATTCAACATGAATGAGGGCTTACGCTTGCCACCAGCAGACGATGACGACGACACTGTATCGATAACAAGCGTCAAAGATGTTCACAAACTACGCGAACACATAGTCAAAGCGATAGAGAACTCATGGAATGAGAATTCTGCGATAACCACGGCGGCGAGCAATAGCGACCGGCCCGTCACAACCTCCGCTGTGGGGGGATCGATAAATAGAATTTCTCACTCGCTGGGCAATAGCTCGACATCGGTGTACTCGAAACCAAGTCCGTCGAACAGTGCAAAGAGTAATTCGGCGCCTGGTCGCGTCAGGTATTTGTGAGTATTGTGGTTGAATCTTATCAGTTTTGATTGTGCGTTTAGTTCTAAATATTTTATGAAATTCTCGTTTCATGCCCTGCCACGTAATAGCTCGATAGATCCTAGTCAGGGACTGAATCTATACAAAGCAACTCAGGGTGGGTATGTGGTGAAGCCACGTGATGAGGCCTCGAATAAAGCCGAAGGACCGACACAGGAGGAAATCGACCGAATTGAAAAGATTTTGATGGAAAATATTCCCCGGGCGAAGCTAGCCGGTACGGGGTCTAATAGTTTGGGCAGTTCAACGAGGTGAGTTTGGGAAGGGGTTGTTTTAGTGTTGCTGAAATGTTGACTGAGAAGTTTGCTGTTTATGCGTCGTCCGGTCGTTTTGAAGTGGAATTTTTATTGAAATAGGTGGGTTTTTGGGGGGAGTCAGTTCTTTGTGATATCGAATGGCTTGCGAAATTTGTGAATCTATGTCTCGTTGTTGGAGTAGTGCAAAATAATAGAACTCTGAATTTATTGCTGTAAAAGGTAGTTTTGTTTTTTTTGTGGATGTTGCTGTGTTAAAAAGTTGTTGAAACAGTGTAATTGTATGTTTATAATGAGGTGAATGCTGCTTTTGTATGCATTGCTTTACAAACGGTTTGTAATATTCCCTAATTCCATTACAATGTTACTCTGCTAACCTATGTTGAGATCATTTTCTTCTCATCATTTTAATGATGAATTTGATCTGTAGTAGCCTGGCATTTCTGCAAAAAGCTAAGTGAAAGGCAAAACATATGTTTGACTAACCGCAAGATGAAGCTTTTCAATTTTATCACCTGTGGTCCACTGGGTTCCTTGGATTAAAATACGCTCGTTGCCCATTTACCATACGCACTGCCATATGTGAAACGGGTTGTTGTCTTTCGTTGATCGCAGAGAAAAATGTGTGCAAAGTCGCCTGGTTGCTGCTCACAAAGCTAGCATAGCGACCGATCTTACACTTTGTCGTCTGCATTTGTCATTGTCTGCTATATTGCTTCCTTTGTTCACATATATTCATAAGTACTTGCTCGACATGGAAGTGATACTCAAAAGTCTTGCCCAAAACCGAAGATTATGACGCAATCCAACGATTGTTCACATCAACATGTTGCCTTAGACCTTCACAACGATTTATCGCCCATTGTTGGCAACTGATGGCCTACAAGACAGGGTGGTCCAAAAGAAGTCATCCGATGTTGTTTGGCCTTCAGAATATCGGTTGTGGCTTGCGCAGCGTGTGCCATTGCTCCGTCCTGTTGGAATCTTATGTCCTCCAGTCCTAATTCGTCCAAATGCGGCAAAAAAAACTCGGTTAACATGGCCCTATAGTGCGGTCCACTGTTGTCGTTTGACCAGCGGCGTTCTCGAAAATATGGGCCGCTGACTCCTCCAGCGTGAACAGCGCACCATGCAGTAACTTTGAGCGGGTGTAATGGCTCCTCGTGCATTACTTGTGAATTTTCGGTGCCCCTGGAGTAATAGTTTTGCTTGTTGACATACCCGCTGGGGTAGAAATGAGGCATCGCTCATTATGATTTTGGTCAAAAAATCGTCCACTTCGATTATTCCGCGTTCTTGGGAAGTGTATCGCTACATGGCTTGTTCACTTGTATTCTATATCTGTCTAGTCCACAAATGTCAAAACAAATTTGATATTGGCGGCCATTTACAAAAATAAGAGCATCTTCCAATAGGGTGGTCTCTTTTAGCCCACCTTGCACAATTAGTATCCGTCATTGCCTGTAATGGTGTCAGCAGTCAGGTCTCTCTGGTACCACTTGGAACACTTGCCATCGTTCTCAGCCTGTATGATTGGTTGTTGAGAACTCAGCGTATTCTTTGTCACCACTGCATGCAATTTCAGAAGAACAGCTTCATTCAAAAAGAAACTCTAGCTGTAGCGTTATATCTGTCTAATGGTGTTTGGCTCGATAACGATTCCTTCTTCAGTTCGAAATATTTCGGGTTACAGATAAATGTTATGAATGATGATAAATGTATTCTTCTGATCGGAGCTGTTATGGCTGTCTGGTCGTGTCCGATTGAACGCAATAATCAATTCATCGTTCGAATAAGGAGGCGTTTTCAATTCTACGACAACGGCTCCTTTCGATGTCGGATCGTGAGCACAACGCTAAATAGCTTCAGCATCCGAGTTGCCTATGAAATTAATTTATAAGAATTGATGGTTCGAACCCGGTGACGCGCTCCTACTACATGATATATTTGCTTGTGGTTCATCAGTAATAGTTCTTGAACGTAATTGAGGCAATCCAATACGAATATTTTCATTATCTGCCGCGCACTGGTTCGCACCTAAGAGAGTTCCTCTCTTTGACAATAAAATGTAAAATGGCACGGAATTGGTTTCACAACCACTTTTACATGAACTAAATCTGCGAGATTGCATTGTTATCCTTGACTGAGCTCTAACAATGTTGAAATTCTCGTGTATCAAAATGAATGAAACCTCGGTTAAACATTCGTTTCCCGTTACTGTCGAATGATAGGTCCGTTTCCAATGGAAGTAATCCAATGTGACTTTTTCCCGTTTATAGTGTTTAGTACTTGGTCATGCTAAAAGCAAACTGCAATTTTTGTTGATTGCGCGGCTCTTCCATTATGTTTTTACGAAATTACCTTTTTTTTCTTAGGTATCACTAATATAACCGTTCTACGTGGATTTCTGAAATCTGTTTTTATCGAATTGATTTCGTATCATTGGATTCGCCGCCACAAAAACAGATAACCACACAATTGACAAAGATCGTGTGTACACTTGTGGGAATACCGATTTGTTTATAAAAATAGTAAAAATTGTTATCTTACTTAATTCTCGTATTGTGCTGGATAACGATGAAGAATTTTTTGTAATCCATAAAGCATGGCAATAAAATCAGTGAAAGATTCGATACCAAAAAAAGATTGAGACATGATGCGTTTTAATGTCTAAAACATCATCCCTTAACCTGACCTGTAAACCCTTTCGTTACCGCTTTTTAATGCATTCCTTAAAGACGTGATAACGCGTCTTTTCACTTTAATTGTCCAGGATGGCTCCGTGAAAGAACTTACATTAATCTGGCAGTTATACTGTAGGCGGTTTCCTGTGCTGTATTTGTAGGCAGCATGGGTCTTATTGCGGTTACTAGGCTTTCTTATGCATTTCTCAATGTTTCATCATCTAAATAGTACGTGATATCCGTTTTGGACTTTTTAAATACAATGGTGATAGAATGGGTCATCTGTAAATCTATAATTATCCATGTGTTCCGAACAAGCTTCGTCTCCAGTTAGGAATTGTGTGCTTTCTGACTTTTAATACATCAATTCTTCAGTTGCGTTTATCAAGTGGCACTTGGACTGAATGACTGTAAACAACGACCACAAGATCGAAGAAGATGAAAGTCTCCCTTGGGTCAGACAAAGACCCGTTTAGCCTGTTGATATTGGTTGTGTTTTAGCTTCAGCGACAACCGCACGAATACTTTTTAACGAGATGGCAAAGCATTTTAAAATTCTCCCTTTCTGGTTGCCGGGCCATGGAAGGATGATATACCCCAGGGAACTTTAAGGCTGACAATCTTGCCGGAATGAACACCACCTTTGATATTCTACAAGTGGTCGGTATACCTACGACATTGCATCCACAAAGGAGACTCTCTAAACTGCGCCAATTACAGAGGCATAAGTCTCCTCAACATCGCCTACAAGAAAGATCCCATCTGCCGTAATATGTGAACGCCTGAAACCATTTACCACCAACCTGATCGGCTCTTATCAGTGTGGTTTTTGGCCAGGAAAGTCCACGAACGATCAAATTTTTACACTTTGGCAGATCCTAGAGAAGAAGTCCAAATCCAAGAAGTCCAAATGGATACCCACCAACTATTCATCAATTTCAAAGCCGCATACGACAGCATTAATAGAGACGAACTTTACAGAGCCATGACTAGTTTTGGTATACCGCCCAAACTCGTCCGTTTGTGTAGGATGACGTTGGAGAACTCTCGCTGCTCACCGACACATTCGATACCAAAAAAGGACTTAGGCAAGGCGATGCGCTGTCATGTGACTTCTTCAATTTGATCCTTGAGAGGATTGTGCTACTACTGAGCCAACACTAGCATTACCACGACGATATTGACATCATTGGTAGGACTCAAGGTGATGTCATAGCCACGTTTGCTAGTATAAGTGGAGGAAGCAGTAAATGAGGGCAAGACAAAGTAAATGCTGTCAACACGAAAGGACACACAACATCGACGAATCAGACAGAACGTCACCATTGACAGATATAACTTTGAGGTAGTACGGGACTTTGTCTATTTCGGCTCCGCTATTAACTCTGACAACAACATCTCAGAAATTAAACGAAGAATAACTCTTGCCAACCGCTGTTTCTTCGGGCTAAGAAGGCAATTCAGTAGTAAAGCTCGCACTCGAACTACTAAGGAGATCATATATAAGACCCTGATCATCCCAGTCTTGCTCTACAACGCTGAAGCATGGACCGTCTCAATCCTTGGTCGATAAGAGAGGAAAATTCTTCAAAAAATCTTCCGTCCCGTTTGCGTTGACGGGCTATGGAGACGAAGATTCAACCAAAAACTATACGAGCTGTACAGCGACATGCCCCAGGTCAAAAAAAACTCCGCATTGGACGTTTAAGATGGCTAGGACATGTAGAAAGAATGGACACCAATACTCCGGCTCGCAGAGTCTTCGATTCCCAGCCAGATGTTGGACGCAGTAGAGGAAGACCTCTTCTTAAGTGGCGCGCACAAGTAGAAACCGACCTCAACCAACTTGGAGTGCGCAACTGGAGGCAGTTAGCTAAGGACCGGGCCAATTGGAGAGGCATGTTGGTTGAGGCCCAGGTTCATATCGAACTGTAGCGCCCCTTAAGTAAGTAAGTTCTCTCTGTTTAATTAATCAAACATATGTTCCATCATCGATGTTCTTAAAGGACACTGCCCCATAGATAAACACGTGAAAGTCTATGCCTAGTCAGCAAAAACTACTTTAAAAGCTGTCTGAATAAGGAGGAGGATAAGAGCATTTTCTGTTCTCCAATGAAATAAAACCTTACCTCGAAAACATCTTCTTTGTCAACTTCGCTAAATAAAGTCCACTTGCATTTATTCAACTAATTCTTCTTGATTGTTGCAAAACATAACAACAAGAGATATTCACCTTTTTGACAGGCGCATTTACTTCTTCTATATTGAAAAGGTAATTGCATTGTTGACTAGAGTTCAACTGTTTTCTTTTCCTATCGACATTAAGGCCTTTTTGCAGGCGTAATAAGGAAATGATGCCTTATTATAAAGGATGTCCTTCACTTAAAAGCCAGCTGTCAGTTGCTTGTCTGGTTTTCTGATATTTTTCTTGCTTGGAGACACTTCGATTTCTCTGGGAGGATGCATGTTCTCTTTTTAGAATACCTAATTGAATTTTATTCTCTTCTAGACCGATGAGCTTTAACCATCGCCAGCTATAACCTCTCTTCAGTGCATCCAAACATCATATCACAGGCATCTATTTTGGAGGTACATAGCTTGTTGCCTAGATTCGGGATTCCGCTGCGGTACTGCAGCTAATGCGTGTGGTCGTTGGTGGAGGGTGAAGCCACACAAGACAGTCTCTTACTTCTATCGTCTTTATATACTTTGGCTATAACCATTCGTTAGATTTTCTTTAAATGGTCGAGCTCTGAATTTGGTTGAGACGATCAAATTAGGCCAGAGTCGACATTAGTCCCTTCGAGTGTGACGTTCTCCATCTTATTTATGAAAATATCCATTATCATGATATTGCAAATGTACACACAATTGGTCCCAGACAACTTAATCGTTTTTTAGTGGTTAAGTTTCTAGAATTTCAAACCAACAATACCAAAAGCTGGAACTACGCTAGTAATTAAAGCTTTTTGTTTGCTTGATTTTCTCGGTTTGCTGAGCTTGACACAAAAAGACAATAAAAACCATTTCGTTACAGGTCTTTCGACTTCTTCGTTATTTATCAAATAAGTAGATTGCCTGATCCTTGGAATCTACGAAAGAAGTTGGGTGCAAACGTCTCTCATATATCATCTTAATTTTCTTTGACACATTTGTTGCCACATTAACTGAAAGAATGTGATCTTACATCGCATTGGCTTTCTAATGTTTGCTAGTCTCGTTTGCCGATTCACCTACATTATACAGTGCGGTTCACATGGTTAGCCGCACCATTTTTCTTTCAATAAATTGCAGTTTTTCTGTTTGTTTTTTTCATGAACTACCAAACAATGCATTTATTTAAAAGGTTATTAAATTCTCTTCGAAAAAAAACTAAATTCAAGATTAGTGAGAGACACTTAACGGTTGTTTTGATCTCATTCTTCCCACCAGTGCAAAAAAAGCTCAAATAAATCGGTTCACTTGGTTAGACGCACGAATTTATACAGTTATTTCTTAATGCTGGGTAATGCAAATTAAATTTTGTTAATGAGTAAACGTTATTAAAGTTTTTCCGGGTGTTTAAAGTGAATATGGGTAAAAAAAAAATGTTGACGGTGGCGGAAAAGGCAAAAATTAAGGCCTACCGCTCAGAAGGTTTTTCTATGCGGAAAATTGCAAGCAAAATAGGAAGAAGTGATAAAGCAGTTCGAAATTTTTTATCAAACCCTGCTACCTATGGGAAAAAATAACAATGGAAGGACAAAAACAGCCTTAACACCGCACGAGAAGCGAAAGATAATAAGAATTGCCTCAAATTCAGAACACTCCACGATGAAAATCAGACAATTAGCGGGGGTAAGTGCCAGCAAATCAACGGTTCGTCGAGCTATTTTAGATGCTCCACACTTGAAATTCAAAAAGTTACAAAAAAAAACACCACTAAACGCTGCAAGAAAGGAACTTCGGTTGGCATTCGCGCGTCTTCATATGGCATGGGATACTCAGGTTGGGAGTGTTTCAAATTGGAGAACTGTGGTGTTTTCTGATGAGAAAAAGTTCAACCTAGATGGTCCTGATGGGTATAATTTTTATTTTCATGATATCCGCAAAGACGAATGCTTTTTGAATCGCAACCATTCCAAGAAAGGAGGAGTAATGGTATGGAGGGCCATTTCATACTATGGTGCCTTTGAGTTGGTTTTTGTGTCTCACAAAATCACAGGAATGTCTTATAAAGCTCTTTTGCAAACAGCTTTTCCAGCCATAAGAGAGCTTTTTGGACCAATCCAGTGGATCTTATAACAAGACAATGCTCCGATCCACAACGCGCACGTTGTAAAAGCATTTCTCGCTAGTGAAAATGTGGAATTGTTGCCGTGGCCACCATACTCACCTGATCTAAACATTATTGAAAACCTTTGGGGATGGCTGACCCGTCAAATTTATGAAGGAGGCAAGCAGTATGAAAGCTGTGAGGAGCTTATTGCAGCAATTAAAGAAGCCTGGTCTAAGATTTCATTAGACTATTTAAAAATATTGTATGAATCGCTTAAAAGTAGAATTTTTGATGTCATTTCAAGTCGCGGAGGTTGTACAAAGTATTGAAATTGTGCAAAATAATTAAAATAATAATAAAAAAGCAAAAAAAAAATGATGGCAATCGATCAACTTCTTCTTTTTCAAACTTTTAACAGGTGCGTCTAACTAAGTGAACCGACTTTTTTAAGTTTTTTTGTAACTAGTGGGAAGAAAGAGATCAAAACAACCGTTAAGTGTCTCTCACTAATCTTGAATTTAGTTTTTTTTCGAAGAGAATTTAATAACCTTTCCAATAAATGCATTGTTTGGTAGTTCATGAAAAAAACAAACAGAAAAACTGCAATTTATTGTAAGAAAAATGGTGCGGCTAACCATGTGAACCGCGCTGTATATATAACTGTACATGATGCTAATTTTCTGAAAACTAAACATTCCAGATATCCATCACTTATCTATCGCTCCAGCAGTGAAAAGGAGCGACGAAAATCAGCCGGTGACGAGGATGTTCTGAAGCAAATGAACATCTATGTACGCACTCGCACAGACTCTGGTAAACAATTAACAGATTTTGAAATCCTGGAACAAGTTCCTGTGAAAAATTTGGATACAGGAGAGAATATGCCTTTATCCGCAGTAAGACCGCCACCCGTTCCCGAAGGTTGGAACCCACTATCGCTGCACATCCTCAAGTTGACCAGTCATTTGGAGGTGATGCAAAAGGAGTCCGACGAGGAAAGTGTTATCGGCATTCCGCCGAGTAATGAAGTGCCACCGGACGAGGAGGAATGCGAGACAGAAGATGGCAATCGTTTGAAGAAGAAAACCGCGAAAATTAAGCGCTTCTTTGGCACAACAATGCGTAAGACTGTGGACAAGGCCAAGTCACTGGCTTCGGAGGTGTCACATGCGCGTCACAAGGAAGACGTTGCAGATATAGAGGATGTTATGAATCCGGAACTAAATATTAAGATTAAGGCATCCAGTACTAATAAGGGTCCGTATGAGTTTACCAAATTGCAGCATGTTCAGGTCAGTTAGCCAAGTCTTCCATGGTTCTTAATGTTACTGATGGTGTTTTGCTTAGGATTTGTCTGGAGAACATACCGGTGCAGTTTGGTGCATGAAATTCAGCTCTTGTGGGAGGCTTCTAGCAACTGCTGGTCAGGACAAGGTGCTTCGCATTTGGGTATTGAAGGATGCCTACCCATTCTTTCAGGTAAGTCACGACTACAATCTCATTGGTGATGGGAAAGAGAATATTTCGTTTCCAATTTCTTTGTAGGACATGCGAACGAAATACAATGCAGATCAAAAATCCTCACCAACACCATCTCAGGAGTCGTTGGTTTCGCAGCACTCGGCCGAAGAAGCGATCGCCATGGCTACGGCTGCAGAAAAATGCACGGGGCCGTTTATGCCTAAAGCTTTCTGCTCGTACATAGGCCACACTTCAGATCTACTGGATGTTTCCTGGTCAAAGAATTACTTTATTCTCTCTAGTTCCATGGACAAGACAGTGCGACTGTGGCACATCTCACGCAAGGAATGCCTCTGCTGCTTCCAGCATATTGACTTTGTTACTGCGATCGCTTTTCACCCTCGTGATGATCGGTATTTCCTAAGTGGCAGCTTAGATGGCAAACTACGTCTGTGGAACATTCCCGATAAAAAGGTAGCTCTCTGGAACGAAGTGGACGGACAGACAAAACTAATTACCGCGGCAAACTTTTGTCAAAACGGTCAATTCGCCGTAGTAGGATCGTACGACGGCCGTTGCATTTTCTACAACACTGATCAGCTGAAATACCACACTCAGATTCACGTTCGCTCGACACGTGGCAAGAACCGCATTGGTCGCAAGATAAGTGGCATTGAGCCAATGCCAGGTGAAGACAAAATATTAGTCACTTCGAACGATAGTCGGGTGCGGCTGTATGACTTACGTGATCTCAATTTAAGTTGCAAATACAAGGGATATGTGAACGTGTCATCGCAAATTAAAGCTTCGTTCAGTCACGATGGCAAGTACATCGTAGCAGGATCGGAGAACCAGTGCATTTACATCTGGAAGACCAACCACGACTACTCCAAGTTGAGTTCGGTATGTGTGCGCAGTTTAACTGTAGTTGTTTTATCTTTAATTACCGTAGTGTTACTCATTGCAGGTTCGTCGAGATCGCAGTGATTTTTGGGAAGGCATCAAGGCACACAATGCAACTGTGACTTGTGCCATATTTGCACCTCACCCCGAGGCGATAATTAAACCAGAACCCGATGAGATATCCCATGAAAAGGTATGAACAAGTATTCATAAAAGTATTCATGTGTCTTAAAACTGTGTTCTCCATCATTTTCCAGACTCTCAATAACCAACCGGATCCACTAGTTGAACAGCGAAAGAAAGGTTGTGGCTACGTACTAGTTAGTGCTGATTTCAATGGAGCCATCAAGGTCTTCATCAACAAAACCAAACCAAAACACAGCAGTCTGCCGTACACAGCGATTGCCGACTAAACTTCAAATAAATTTTAAATTCTATGCCATGGTTGCAAAATTAAGATATCCACGTATTCAAACAAACTTACTATTCTGTTAGTTTACTTGCTTCTCAAATCACACACACACACCACAACATTATTGGCTTTGAGTGGGTGTGTGCCGCTGCGCAAAAGAAACACGAGAATAAGAAAATATTGAAATGATTAATTACAGAAGTGCTATTATTGTAAAATTAAGCGAATCTTCATTTTCCAAGCATAGAATAAATTATGTATTCGTGAATGTCCTGAGTATTGAGTAAATATTTTATTTGTTTATGTTTTTAGTTATTTTTTTTATTTTTAAATAAGTGCATATCCGATTTAGGTTGCGAAAAGATATATTTTGTTACATAGATAATGATTAACTAAAATATTAATAAATTCGATTGATAATTAAATTTTCAAACATAAGCTAGAATATTCGATTATGAATACAATTAAACTAAACACAAAAAGAAAACAAAATATTTAATTGTAAAATATTAGACAACTTAAGAATAAAGAAAAAAAAAACAATTAAAACTCAATGTGTAATAAAGTACTAATTAAAATCAATATATTATTTATAACTAGACAAAGTTAACCCTGCGCTTTTATTGATGAATCTCTGCTGACCAGCCACCACTGGGGCTTTCCGGTTCGACTTGGTATGTATGGTATGTATGTCGTTGACAAGATGAATTGCTTTCATGCGATGAATCTTTATATCAGATCATGATTACAGCCTTCAAATCCACTTTAGCATTTCCCGCTAAGAAAAGGACATATACTTACTTCCGCAAGTTGCGTTACACTCCGGCAGGACCTGGCACTCAACCAGCATGCCTGGTCAAATACTCGAAGGGCCGGAGTATTGGTGTCCATTCGCTCTATATGTCCTAGCCATTTGAGCGGTCTATGTACAACTCATAAAGTTTTTGGTAAAATCTTCGTCTCCATAGCCAGACGAAGCAAAAAATTTTTTCCGAAGAAATTTTCGCTAAAAATTACAAAGTATTTCTTCGTTCGCTTTTATTACGGTCCATGCATGGGCGCCGGCAATAGAGCAGACCCGTGACGATAAGAGTTGTAAAGAGGATCTACTAAGGAGTTCAATTGCGGGCTTTATCACTAAATTGCCTTCTATGCCCGAAGGAACAGCGGTTAGCAAGTGTAACTCTTCGTTTTATATCCGAAAAGAAAACTATTCCTCTGGTTTTGGCACGGGATTTTTGCACGATCGTTTCAAAATTTGCGTTCTAAAGAAGAAATACGCACGAGTTTTGGCCATATACAAATATTAGATATAAAAATACTGGACATAGAAGTCCCATAGCCGTTTACGACAGCATTTAAAAAGACGAAATATACTGAGCCATGTCTAGTTTCGGTATACCGCCTAAACCAGTTCGTTTGCGAAGGATGACGATGGAGAATTCTCGCTGCTCCATCAGGGTCGGAAACGATCTCACCGACACATTCGATATTAAAAAAAGGATTTAGGCAAGGCGATGCGCTGTCATGTGACAGTGTGTGAGAGTAATGTGAGACTTTAACCCACTAAAACCACCACCCTTTTTGTATTTGTATTACAACTAAGTATGCGACTTATCTAGCAATTTGTTTTCACAAGTAATGAATTGTTTGTGTTAACGTGTCCCAATAAACGTTTTTTATGTTTGCGTGCATAATTTTCCGTTCCTTATTTAACCGCGGGAATACCCAGACCTCTGCGTAGATCTTCATTCCTTATATACCACGGCGCATTGACGAATGATCTAACATTTTGTTTTCAAAAGTTTGTAGAATGTTTAGATTAGTTTCACTGGTATAACCCCATAGTTGTATACCATATGTCCAGACCAGCTTTAGCACTTGCTTGTATAATAGCAGCTTGTTATCAAGGTTTAGCTTCGAATATTTTCCGAGTAACCGGCACAGTTCTCTGTATTAATTTTTAAGTTCTTCGCATTTCTGTTTTACATGCGACTTCCATTTTAATTTTACATCGAGTGTCATTCCGAGATATTTTACTTCATTTGCAAAAAAGACTCGAACCGTATTTAGAAATACTGGCAAATTGATTGTCCGTTTATACGAAAAATCTACATGAATCGATTTGCTCTCGTTAAGTGCAATCCGACAGGATTTGACATCACCAATTTGATTCTTGAGAGGATTGTTCAAAACTCCCAAGACTACACCAGAGGCACAATTTTCCAAAAATCGTTACAACTACTTCAATACACCGACGATATTGACATCATTGGTAGACTCAACGTGACAACAACATCTCGCTAGAAATTATACGAAGAATTATTCTTGCCAACCGCTGTTTCTGCGGGCTAAGAATTCAATTCAGGTAAAGCCCTCACGAACTACTAAGGAGATCATCCCACTCCTGCTCTACGGCGCTGAAGTATTGACCGTCTCAAAAGCGGTTGAGGAAATCCTTGGTCGAGTCGAGAGGAAATTTCTTCGAAAAATCTTCGGACCCGTTTGCGTTGAAGGGCTATGGAGACGAAGATTCAACCAAGAACTATACAAGCTGTTAAGCGACATTCCCCTAGTCAAAAAACTCTGCATTGGACGTTTAAGATGGCTAGGACATTTAGAACGAATGAACACCAACATTCCGGCTCGCAGAGTCTTCGATTCCCAGCCAGACGTCGTCGGGCGCAATAGAGAAAGACCTCGCCTTAAGTGGCTCGCACAAGTAGAAACCAACCTCAACTTGGAGTGCGCAACTGGAGGCAGTTAGCTAAAAACCGGGATAATTGGAGAGGCATGTTGGTTGAGGCCCAGGTTCATTTTGGACTGTAGCGCCACTTAAGTCAATATAAGTGCTGACATACTACTTACATTACCTTGTGGCCAAACGTCATTGAGGGACTCTGCCTGAGATAAAGCAGCCTTTCATCCCCTTCATTCCTGGGTTTGTTCAAACTGGATGTTCCTAAAACCTTTGTATCCCCGAACTTGGTGGCTGGGATTCAAAGATGGAACCATATGATCGGTTTTTCCCGTAATTTCCTACTTTTGCCAAACAATGCGATAGCAATAGTGACGACTTACAGTATTTTATGGATAACTTGATGCAATCAAGATTATAGAGCCACACAGATGACGCATTGAGAACAAAAAAACAGAAACTTTTGCTCGAAAGCTTCCGAGGTAATTTGTACCCTTGTCAGCGATGTAAATCAGGATTGCTGAATGTTAAAAGTTTCTGATGAGAATCACTGAGAGCGAACAAAATAAAATTCTTCGTTAGCTTCTGTAGTAGGTGAGTGCATAGAGGAGAGTTTCATATTCAGGCGCTCGCTATAGGCTCCGGCTACTCCAGGTGTTGTAAGGCGCTTAACGTCGAATTTCTTCTTCTGGGCAGTTCGCAGATTCTTCTCGTTGGACAGTCGAGCTCTGAATTTTGTCGCTACAAGAAAATGGTCAGAGTGGACATTTGCCCCTCGGAATGTGAGCACGTCGAAGATGTTGGATGCGATTAGCATATGGTCGTTTTGGTTGGCGGTTCGATCGTCTGGAGAGCGCCAGGTTGCTGTGTGTATGCTTAGCCTTGGGAACCTAGTGCTACATATCACCGAATTACGAGCTGCTGCAAAATCGTCGTCGGTAGCCATTGTCTGTTGTCGTTTCGTGGATTCTGTGCCTATCAACCAAACCACCAAAGGTGTTTTCCTTTCCGTCTTTAGCATTGAAATCCCAGAGTACGACTTTTACATCATACCGCGGACAGACTCCATCCAGGAGGTCATAAAACTCCTCCTTGATGGGATCTTCAGCCTCGTCGGCAGGGGCGTGTGCACATATCAGGCGTTTGTTTTGTAACGAAGCTTTGATGCGGATCACAGCAATGTGATCACTTATCGGCTTGAAGTCAATGACTTTTGTCCTAAGCCGATTTCCCACAACGATTCCGCATCCTAATACATGCAATCTTTTGTTGCAGCTGTAATAAATGTCGCAATTTTGTATCTTCATTATACCTGATCCTATCCATCGTATCTCCTGGATTACGGTTATATCTGCCTTGTACCGCATGAGGACAGATTCAAGTTTTTGAGTAGCACCCGCGGTGTAGTGTTCGTACATTCCAGGTACAAACTCTCATGTCATAGTCCACTGACATTCCGGGTCTTGTTGCCATATGAGGGGTTTCATTAACCGAGGCTGGTTGCGTCTCTTTCATTACTAATGGTTTTTTCCATGGTCGGGAAGTTACCTCGATAGCATAACCCCCAACCTGTAGGTCCTTTTTTGACCCTAGGACACCCGGAGCATTTAGGGCTCCTCCGCCACCAACTCTTTTCCAACACCCTGGCTCAGTATTGGAAATCCCTATAGACCTGGTGTTCAAATATGTCGAAGCAGCGCTATAGGGTTTTCACTTTAAGAATAGTAAATAATAAGGTCTTGTTAGCGTTATGATGCCAGTGATGCTTTACTGAATTTACCTCATGTCCATTAGGCAGCTACTGGAATTGATGCCTACATTAATTAAAATTTTTTTGCGCGTCAGTGACTAGTTTCACATTGTTGTTTCATAGAGGTTGTGCTTCTATTTTTAGCAAGCTGTTTGGCTTTTTGTAGCATTGAACTAACTTGACACTCTTTCCAGGATGTTGGAAGCGTGCTCGGATATATGATTATGTGTTCGATTCGTTTGGTGGTTCTTTCACGATTGCCCTAATTTCACTCCTCTGCTGGCTCCGCGACTATCAACGATGCAGATACTAGGCACCCAACCCAACCAATTAAGATGCCAATTTAGTTCTAGAAAGCCACTAAATTGACATCAACAACATCGAAGATCACAATGTGTCTCATTTAACCTGAATGCGATCAAGAAGGACGATCCCTCACTTGTCGGTGCGGTATTGTTTCGTTCCGTACACTCGGTGCACATGCGGTACCGAATGTATACCGAATACATGTATTTCAATGCGTTCCTCCTGGTTCCCTCGGTATGTGCAGGAACGGGCCGGTATACAAACGGTATCCGCGGTACGAACAATCAGTAAACAATCGGTATTTACCACGTGTGTTGTCAAAAATGTTGTCTGCGAAAATATTCTTGAAATTGAAAAAGACGAGTTGTTTTACAACTATATATTAGTAGAGTATTCAAGAAAATACCTTACTGAAAAGGCATAGAATGAATTCTTAAAAAATATTAAACAAAACATAGTTTGTCAATAATTTGTTTATTATTACTTAATTAAATGCAATTATTATATTGCCTGGGATGCTCTTGGTAGAATAAAATAGTTTGTGTAGTGGGGTATTTCTTAGGAAATTATAATGCGGGTGTTCTCCTTATATTTAGAAGGTTTTTATACGCAAAAGTAAACGTGATTATACAAAAAAACTTAGTCATTGTTATAATTTTCAAGATTTGTCAACACGCCAAAGGAAAAAAGCCACTACTATGTCTCAAAATATCGTCGAAAAACTATAACATAAGAAACCTCAGAGGAAAGTGCCTTAGAGTAAAATCTTAGCGACTAACTTTGACATGATCGGGACTTGCCTTTTTATAATATTTACTTTTGAACTTTTACATAAATTATAGGCAACAGATCTTTTACTATAATTTTATGGCAATAAAGTGCTTTTCAAGAGCTTAATTTAGAATACATTTCAAATGAGCTTTTTATGTATAGTATTACACGCAAGCAACACAGTGCATTTCAAAAGAGCTTTTTATATACATTAGGAAAAAATACAGTGAGCAAAATAATTCAGTGATTATAGAAATAAAATAAAATAAATTCAAATGTTACAAGTTGATAAAAAATAATAAAAATTCATATGACATAAAATACAAATGCTACATTTGTCAAATATTTTCGAACTGTGGCTACCGAAGACTTTGCAAAGTTGAAGTTTAAATACCAAAAAGTGAGCAGACAAAGGCGGCATCGGTATCCTCTCGGTAAGGTAAAAACTACCGATTACGGATACCGTACCGACAAGTCAGGGAGCGGCCTTACTTACTTACTCATATCATCCCGCCAACCTTACCTTTATCCGTTGCCACCACACAAAGAAAAACCAAAGGATTATGTTAATTTGTTTGTAATTAATTCTTTTTTTTTCTGCTTGTTGTTTTATTCGTTATATAAATTATAGTTTAATTAATTTATTTACGCTCTATCAATTTCCATTAAAATAAAACTAGTTTCCATTTTGTTTATATTTGAATCATTAAAATAATTGTACAATGATATATCCATATCATTATTGAATTTAATTACGCACGGAGATGTCCTTAGAATTAAGATGATGCATACTTAATTAATGTGATCTTTTTCTTTTAAACCTTACCTATGTAAAAATTGTCTTCTACTACATTCATTTGTATTTAATATTTGAAAAAAAGAAATCATATTTATTCATGTGTTAAAAGTAATGTTGTGTTGGTTGATTTACTCTTACAAATATGCATAACAGACTTTACGAAAATTGATTGAATCTGAGGAGTTGTATACGTAATTCTTTTATTTATTTTTTAATTGTTCCTTATAGTATAATATATCATTCGTTTATTTACTCATATGCTAATCATCAAAATTTGTCTTACCAACTATTTGTTTAATTATTTATATAACAAATGTTTATTAAGTCTTCAGTGAGAAATAACAAAACCCTAAGGGAAATAAAAAAAAAATATTTAATCGAACGAATAAAAATAATAAATTTAACTTAAATAATTAAACTCAAACAGAAGAGGAATTGTTATAAGAAACCAATTTAGTTAGGCACAAAATATTGCGTTGTTCTTTGAAAAAAAAACTTAAGAATGGAATTATTAATAACCGTGTATTCTCTCTTTTTTTAAGTTTGGTGTATACGTAGTTTTTTTTGTTTGTGTTGCTTGTTATACCAGTCGGCCACATGAAATGGCAGTGCAAGTCGTAATTCATTTTAAAAATATTTTTTTTTATTTTTTTTTTTGGTAGTAAATATCAGTTCTACATCGGTCGCAAGATATGTTTTGCATTATTGCTAGGACCAAGGCTCACAAGAAGGCAAGTTATATATTTTTATTTTTTTATTCTTTCTTTTGTTACTCCATTGATAAAGAAAAACTATATTTGTGAATGAAATAATATTTAAAATGTGAAAATCAATGAATCTCTTCGTTTTCTCTTAGTTTTTTATGATAAATTGTTCATTTTATAATTTGGCTAGAATTTAACGTACACACTTATGATGGATGTTAATTTTTTTTTATACTTAGGACTAATTAATTGTAGTATATTTTAATTTTTGTTTTGCAATTGATTTTATCTACTAGCTTAGTGTAGTAATGACAATTTGTTTACGTTTAATTCAATTTTTGTTATTTGATTCGTTTAATACTTTTTGTATGAGAGTATGAGAGGTTTTTTTTTTGAAAATTTATTTCAACACACATACACACATAGAAAGTTTATTACATAGTTTAATCACTTTTTCTTGTTTTTTTTTTTTTGTAAGAAACTTTATCTTGTAATACCCTGGAAAGTGTTTTATTAATATATTGCGCTTGGAAAGGATTTGTTATATTTGTATTGAATATTTTAGCAATGGAAAGTATATCTGGAACATTAAAAAAATAATAGAAGGGTTGACTTGAGGAAGACACGAGATTAATAAAGGTGCGTTCGGTTTGGTTAGTTTTGTGTTTAAAAAATTAAAATCCTAAAATTTCTGATATCAAGAAAGCATTCTTCCATTTCCATTTGAATTGATGTTTTCTTAAGTACCGCCCAGAATGCGTAGCTGTAGCTGAAGCTTGAATCTGAGTCAGAAGTTAAAAACAAGGCAACCCGTAAGCGCTTACATAATTTGTATCTTCGTGAATCTGTAGCTAGAAGTAAAATGGAGGACAACTTCATGCAAGAAAAGTATCTCTCTTTTGACAGCGATAAAAGATACCACCTACAGATACGGATTCTGGGCGGCCCTTTACGGACGCCATAACATGAAAACACCTGAACCGGAGAAAAAAAAAAGATGGAATTGCAGTTGCTTCTTCAGTAACATAAAGTAGTCAAGTTGGGTTGCTGCAATTTCTTTTAGCGGCAACTACGTTTGAATGCAAAAACAAAAAAAAACATTTTTGATGTACTCCTGCTGAGTTTGGTCTCAGATTTCCTGTTTACACCGTACTTGCATAAGTGCAGAGCTAACGACATCTATACTAAATATATGAGACATATTTAGAGTTAAAGTAGCCAATATTAGACCCAATTATATGCAATATTTCCAGAGACACTTCAGTTAAATTTATGGGGACATCTATGCGCAAGGTAGAATAAAGTACAAGTCACCTAAACCATTTAGTCCTTGTTCGATGTGTTAACACCGATGAGACATACACCACATGCAGGCTTAGTACCGATTTTTGTCCTCGGAGTAAACGTATCATCTAACTTGGATCTGCATGAATTTGTTGACAATATTTAAATGAATAATTTGCATTAACACATTCGTTCAATAATAATAAAAAAATAGACCCAGTCGACCTAAAAATATTGAACGACAACGAACGAATGATGGTTGGGTGTTGTAGAACGAGGGTAGACTCTGATTGTCTTTAACTTGGCAATGCCGAGTGGTTGTAACTCTGACTACACATCAAGTGCTTATTTTTAACCTCCAAGTGGTAACCATCGGGTACTGGTCTTATGCAACCGCATTTGACTTGCTAAACGATAATCGATAACACGACGAAAAACAGCAACACAATAAACAGCCAGATCAGAATGGCCCGGAATGAATACCCGGCCTGGTGTCACAGTCGAACTAAGACAAGCTGTTTCGACATATTCGGACAACAGGTTGTCTAGGAATTTCAAGGGTTAGTCAGGCCCCTTGAACAGAGATGGTGGAGGATGAACCGAAAGACCAACGGCAGCACTCAATCCCGTAGTGGATACTGATGGCTCGTCTGGTAGCGGACTTAGGCTAATTGACTGCGCTACGGAACGAAATGCCACTATAGCCAGCACATGGTTTCCTCACCTCGATATCCATAAGGGGACATGGCGGTCTACCGATCAACGAACGGTCAACCAAATAGACCACATTGCGATATTGGAGCTAACATCGACTCGGAACACTTCCTTGTTGTAAGAATGCGGATGTCCAACACGCCACAATAATCCAGAAATACTGAAAGACTGCAAACACAAGAGACCGCCAAGACCTTCGCGCAACGCGTATCCTTTAACTCTCGATTAACAGCATACCACGAGCATCCAATGTCGAAGATCAGCCGCAAATGATGTGCTATGTTTCATGCGTCCACCATGCCGACATATGCTCGCAGTCAAAAACGAGGACTACAAGGCTAAGCTGCAGGTGAAGACGAGGGCTGCCATTGAGCTCTACGGGCAGAGAAGAAGGTAGGAACACCGGCTTTTCAGAAAGAAGAAAAACAAGCAAGAAAAGCTCGCAATCGATGATATAGTCGCAAGTTTTACCAAAGTGTAAAACGTCAGAGCCAATGATAAAATACTCGAACAGAATCATGTTGAGATGAACAAGGAAATATCGCAGTTAAGACATATGGAAGAACCACTTCTGCAGACTGTTAAACGGTGATTAGCAACAACATTCCGCTGTCAGGCAGAACGAACCATTCTATATTGGCAACGACAGCGAAAACTGTCAACCACCCGACCTGAGTGAAGTGAGGATAGCAATATCTAAACTGAAGCTTAATAAGGCTGCCGGAAATGACTTGGAAAGTAACATTCACCCACTTATAAACCAAATCAGGCATACTTTTCCTGAGGAATGGAACCTCAGCATCGTTTGCCCGATCCACAAAAAAGGAAACCCTCTAAACTGCATCAACTACAGAGGCATAAGTCTCTTCAACAGCACCTACAATATCCTATCTGCCGTAATATGTGAAAGCCTGAAACCGTTTACCAACAACCTGATCGGCCCTTATCAGTGTGGTTTTAGGCCAAGAAAGTCCACAACCGATCAAATTTTCACACTTCGGCAGACCCAAGAAGTCCAAATCGATACCCACTACCTATTCATCGATTTCAAAGCCGCATACGACAGCATTTACAGAGACGAACTATACAGAGCCATGTCTAGTTTTGGTATACCGCCCAAACTCGTTCGTTTGTGTAGGATGACGATGGAGAATTCTCGCTGCTCCATCAGGGTCGGAAACGACCCCACTGACACATTCTACACCAAAAAAGGATTTAGGCAAGGCGATGCGCTGTCATGTGACTTCTTCAATCTTATTCTTGAGAGGATTGTGCAAAACTCACGAGCCAACACCAGAGGCACAATTTTCCAAAAATCTGTACAGCTACTAGCATACGCCGACGATATTGACATCATTTTAGGACTCAACGTGATGTCATACTCACGTTTGCTAGTATAGAGAAGGAAACGGCAATAGTGGGCTTAGCAGTAAATGAGGGCAAAACGAAATATATACTGTCAACACGAATGGACAACATCGACGAATCGGATAGAACGTCACCATTGACAGATAACGGGTGAGATTGATCTCGATGCAGATTTTCATCGCAAAATGTTGTTCAGTGATGAGGCTCATTTTTGATTGAATGGCTACGTCATCAAGCAAAATTGCCGTATTTGGAGTGAAGAGAATCCACATGAGACCCTGGAGACGCCATTACATCCACAATGTTCTCTATGGGCTGGTGGAATCATTGGACCATACTTCTTGCGAAATGATGCTGGAGAGTCAGTTACAGTTAATGGAGACCGGTATAGAGCCATGATAACCGACAATTTTGTTCCCGAATTGGATGGCATGAATGTGGATGAGATGTGGTTCCAACAAGACGGCGATAAATGCCACACAGCGCAGCGAAGGAAACATTCGATGAGCGCATAATTTCGCGAAAGGGACCTGTCAATTGGCCACCAAGATCGTGTGATTTGACACCATTGGATTATCTTCTTTAGGGATATGTGAAGTCGCTCGTCTATGCCAACAAACCAGAAACGAGAGAGGACTTGGAGGCCAACATTCGTGGCGTTATTACATACGGCCCAAAATGCTCGAAAAAGTCGTTGAAAATCTGACCTTTAGACTTGGCTTAATTCGGCCACATGCCCGAAATCATATTTAATCATTAATAGCATAATGATTAGATTAAATTAATTATACTTCCAATAAAGCCAAACTGATGGACATTAAAACGATTTTCTTGAAATTTATTTCAATTCGAAGTTCTATACCTCTAAAAAAAACACCCGACATTTGCCCTAGTACAACTTTTTAAGTAAATCGATTGATTACTTCTTAAGAAATAGGCAAATATTCCGAAATTTTTCCTTTGTCGTATTAAGCATAGGTACACATATTTCACTACATACCAAATATCAACCATCGTATTCGTAAAAAGAATTTAAGTTGTACATTCTTATCAACAACGTAATATCAACCCTGTAGGACCCCAAAATCATCTTGTTTGCCCCTGACAAGCTCAACACCAAGAAATTGTCAAAAAATGGAATGCTATGGTGTCAAGTGCGTTGAGCTACTAAACGAGGGTTCTTTGGTTCAAACCCCGAAAGTAACATTACCGAACGTTTTTGACTGCCCCACTTGCTGTCAAAGTCTCACAAACATCAAGGAGTAAAACTGTCATTAGGCGCTTCTCAAACATGCCGTTCGGAATCGTCGTTAAACTGGAAATCCCTTTATTTGTGCCAAAAAGTAAACTTCGCACACACAAATGACTGGAGAAGCTAGATTTTAGGCCATGTATCTATTTTTTTTATAGATTGTCCAATTTGGATGCCGAATTCTTCGAAAAGAAATAAAGCATTGGGACTTTACATGTTTAACAAGTCATTCGTACAATCGCACATTGATAAGTGTGAAATAGATTAAAGCACAAACAAACATACAATCCAGTGAAAGTATCTATTCACACTTTCATATTTTAAAAGCGTTTATCTATTTAAAAATAAAAAATCGTTCCCACATCATTCATCATCGATTGCCTAAGTCAGTCAATTGCCAAAAAGTCAAAACAAACAAAAGAATATCGAGATCTCCCCGGTCTCCGCGGTCTCCGCGCCCAAAATCCCATCATGGAACATTATCCTTGAATCCTACAAACATTAAAGCAAAGCAGATAACACTTGATCAGCTGATCATGTTATAATTCTTCTTTTGCCATTAGGTGGAAATTGAAAATATTTATTTATGCGTACATATTACATAGATATTCCCAATATACGTACACAAAAAAACCACAACGTCGATCCTATATCAATATGTGATGTTACACCAGTGAAGGCATACGAGCAGCTGTAAAACAAATCCAGGCCTATCGCGAATAAATTATCCGGGAATTTTTCACTTGTTAGCAATGTAAATTAGATTGATGAATGGGAACAGTTTCCCGGGAAAAAATATTCGTGATAGGCCTGATTAGTAAAGTACCTGCCAGCCTAACCCATGCACCCCTTAATCTTTTTGTCACAAAAAAGAAAAAAAAAACACAAAGCAACAAACCAACAACATCAACAGCTGCTCTTGTTTACATTAAACATTCTGTTCTACCTTCCTGTGCCGTTGAGAGGGAAATCCACCACAAATATGAGAGAAGATGATTTCTGATTTTTCTCCCTCATTTTTGTGATACGAACATTGTGATCCGAAGAGAAAAATTGTCGACAAAATTTTATATGAGTTGCTTCATCTGGGTATTATTGTCTGTAATACAATGAAAGCTGATGTGCCTAAATCACAAAAAAGTTGATAAATCGACTCGTGAGCTAACGCTGCCTTTTTTTGGTTACCGATTGCTTCTGTATTAATGCATAAAAGATACAGTCCATACACACAAACGAGACCCGAACAAAAAAAAAAAAAAAGTGTGTACCAAAGCCACGCTGGTAGCAGGGTATCGAAAGATTTTTGTTGTCCACGTTTTAAACTGCTCGCAGCTCATATGTGCACATTTCGAAAATTGCTCTCCTTCGTGAGTTCAATGTTGGTTGTGCTTGTGAACGCTTTAATGGGAGCACGTGAGTGAGTATTTCTTACAACGTTTCCATACACTACTATCTGATAAATGCTCCTGTTTGTGGAATCCAATATGAGATGCGATAAGTTGAACGTGTGCACATCTGCGTACGTTTCTTAAGCCTGCTCCTGGCATTACTTTCAATCAAATAATTTTTGTTTGAACACATTTTCATTTGACAGCTTACTTGTTGGACTACACCGCCATCGGTAATGCGGTTTGAGAGCCGAAAATGTAGCCCATCCGCTGTTTTCAATGATATGGTTCAACATGTGAAATAGAGGCAGCATAACAGATTGCATCTTCCCGCAGTACATCCGTTGGATTATTCCACAATTTAATAGCAGAGTTGAGAAACATCTACAATTCCTGCTTCAGCTATATAGGTACAACAAAAGAGTATAGAACTACATAGAGTACGCATCACAGCTAAAAATTTTGTAGCCGTTTCAGACGCGTGCGGTAAGTGCGAAGGGGAAAATTTCGTAGATCGAATGCATCGGCAAGGCTGTTGTTTGATGCTGGGGCAGCAATGTAAACACTGGGGTATCAATATCAGTACCCCACATATTCGTTGTATGAGATGTACAATCTATGTAGCTCTACACTTTTTGGTAAAACTCACCTTAGAGATCTTAACTAATCTAACAACTCACTACCAACGACCATTTTACCATACCAGAGTAAACTTCATTTTAACTATAATCCCATTAGCGGAAATAACCTACTAACGAAACGAACTATTTCTTACGAAGCGAATCCCGTAAACTAACGTCCCCTTCTTTTATCAAACGCAAATTTTGTAAAGAGACACAAACATAGACAAACAAAAAAAAAACAGAGCCAAAGGTTTGTTCGAATTCTAAAAAAGAAAAATTCTTTTTTTTTTTGTAATGTTTATTGATTAGAAAGAATTAATTTGTTTTTGTATTCCATAGTTTATAAGTAGATATTTCGTTTCTCTTCACAATCAAAACCCACGACTACAGTTAAATTGTAAAACAAGTGCGTAAAATCTTCTAAGGCTTACAAGATATACAAAATATAGAGAATTAAAATATTAAAAGAATATATTAACTAAAATTCAATCGAACGATATTATTCCAATTAATCGATAAGTTCTCACTCACAATACTTAGATATTTAAACCACCCCTGGGCGTGACACTCGACGTAAATAATTATTATTTATATGATTGCACTCTGAACGTAGGAGATGAGAATAAAGAAACAAAAATTCAAAACTCAATTCAAATTAAAAAAAAAAAATTAAAAAAATCTAAAAAATATACTTTTAACTGTTATTTTCTCAAGGAGAGCTAGAGAAATTTTCTTTATATATATATACTATGTACTAAAAAAAAATAATTATAATGTATATAGGAGAAGGTATAAGTAATACTTTACGCCTCCGATGTGAACGGATCCCGCGAATGGTGAATCTTTAGGTGTTTGTTGTGGTTCGTCTTTGTCGTTGAACTCTTGCCACATATCGTGCACTGGAATGGTCGCTCGCCAGTGTGGATGCGCCGATGCTCGATCAGATAGTAGTGTCGATGGAAGAGCTTGCCGCATAGATCACAGGTGAACTTCTTGTTGCCGTGATGCTCGCGCCTATGTCGTATGTAGTTGTATTTGCGTATGAACTTGCAGCCGCAGTGTTCGCATGTGTATGGCTTGATCTGTTTGTGCGAGTTGATGTGATTGTTGTAGTCGACTTCGCGCACAAACGCCTTCACGCATTGATCGCATTTGAAGGGCTTAGTCGTACGATTTGCATGCACCCAACTGTGGATTTTCAGATTCCACTTGGTGCTGAACGATTTATTGCAAATCGGACAGTCGTGTTGGGTGTCCATTGAGTGGGTGGCCATGTGCGCTTTAATGCTGGATTTGGCATAAATTTGCTTGCACATTGGGCACTCCATCGGTTCGGTGTAGTCGAACTTTTCCGAGTGCGCCAATCGAATGTGCCGTCGCAGACTGTTGGCATGCACAAAGCGATCTCGGCAGTATGGGCAGCATTTAGGCTTCGAGTCGTGCGTCTCTTTATGCCAGATAAAGCGCGCTTTTGACGGCAGCACCTCGCCACAGTAGCATACGTACTCTTTGTTGCGATTGATTCGGTTGCCGTGACGCTTGCGGTGCTGTGTTAGGTTGGAGTAACGTTTGAAACTTTTGCCGCAGATTTTGCATTTTAGAGGCGTCTGACCGGTGTGCATTCGCATGTGCTCCACGAGGGCGCTACGAATTACAAACTTCTTTTCACAGATAGTGCAACCAAAGTCCTTCCAACCAAGATGTCGCTTCAGGTGAACCATAAAGTTTTTCCATCGTGTGAAAGTCTTATGGCATCGGTAACATTCGGCCGGGTGTTCCGCCAAATGCTCATCGAACAGTTTTACAGTGAGAAAATCTTTCCGGCACACGAAGCAGACGAATGAGGATTTCGATTCTTGATAGTAGCTTTGCGCTTCCTCACCCTCGGCCTTACCCTCATTCTTGACGTTAAGTGCATTCAAATTGAAGTTGATGAGCATTCGATTGTCTCGTGCCCGCATCGAGTCGTACTTAGTTCGTGACACACTAGCTGTGGTCGGTGTTGCCACTGTGCTGGTTATTGCTAGACTGGAAATGGTATTTTTGCAATCCTTCGGTTCTTTGTTGTCCTGCTCGATTTTTACAATCGCCGCTTTGGAGTCCTCCTCCTCGGCCAGCGGTGGGAGTTGTAGCGGACTCGGTTCCAAACCAAGCAGCAGAGAGGCACCAGCGTCCGTGTACATTGTCGCTGTGGTAACTGTTGAAGTCGGTGGGTCACGTACAAGTCGTCGATTGACACGCTTATAGCCGTGTTGCTTTATCAAGTGGGCGTTCTTCTCCTTCAGCAGGGGGAAATTAAGGCTACAATGGGCACATTGGAAAGTTTTCTTTCGTGGCACCTTTGCGACTGCGGGTTTGTTCTTTCGCTTCGATGTGGATGGTAATGCGTCCATGATTGGGGATTCTTCAACTAACCTAAGGCTAAAGCTGGAATAAAGATGAATCAATACATTGAAATCGTGAATGGTTTCAGTGGTTTAACTTACTTTTTCGTTTCGACTGATGAACTAAGGTCCTGAGGACGAAAGAAATTTTCGTTGCTCCAACTTTCCTGGGTCGTCATGAACGTTTGATAGGGATTCGGGAAGCGCACCGGAAACTCATTGTATAGCTACATTTTAAACACAAAATGATTTCGCATGCCCATTAGCGGACGATATGAATACTTACCGGTTGACTCCACGAGTTCTCGACACCGCAGTTGCTCTCCTGCTCGGAGATCTCCCCCTTTGCTGGCATCTTCTCGTCAGTTCTGATGTTAAGGGTGTCTGTTGTTGGCATACTGCCTTCAGTGGCGGCAGCAAATGATGCACTTCGCTTGCACGAGTCCAAGTCTAAATAGCTTCCCTTTCCGTCGATCTCGAAATCATTTTCACTACTCTGTGACTGATACCACGTGCAGCTGGCGCTGTTTCCACCGCTGGTACTTGCACTGTACTTGTTAAAATCTTCGCTGCAGTACATTGGTGGGGAGATATCGTTCTTGGAGTCCTCTTGGTGATTCGCCTCACCGCTGTACAGGAAACTGAATGGATATTCCACATATGCTGAGTTGTTTTGTTGGTGCTGTGATTGAGAAGGTTCTGGATGTGGTAGATCATGTTCATGCATATCACTGCTATCAGGAAGCACAGACTCTGATGTCGACATATTGTCAATGCTGTTGGTTGGCTTGGAGAACAGCGAAGCCGACGGAAATGCATGCGGTGAGGATGGTGGAGACAATCCGCTAACGTCCATTTCTGCAGCATCAGTAATCTGAATGGTGAATATCGTCTGCATTTGTTGTTCCTCTGCTTCTTCTTCTTTTTTCATGCATTGATCGAGGAATGCTGTCAAGTCGGCGGTGGGTTTGTCATCATCTACAGTACTGCTTGGCACAGAAACAGCAACTTCTTCTTGCATTGGTAGGATGCCATTCGATGTTGATGGTTGGACATCATCGTCGGGTGGAATCTTCTCATCCGCATCAGCATATAGAGGTGGTGGAAGTGATTCTGCAGTTGCTGGTGCTGGCAGATTTTCTGATTTAATGTCATCAAGCTTATCTTCCTTAGTTGTTTCAGGCACCTGCGTTACGACTTCTTCTTTTTGTGGCGTCGGTTCTCGTGCAATGGGTGACTTTTCTTCTTCGATTGGGGTAGGCAATGGTACAGATGGCGGTACTACGGATGGTGGTGTATGCGGTTTGCTTCTCGGTTTTATGATGAGTTTTTTTGGTGTCTTTTTGACTGGTCGCCTAAATAACTGATGATACGAAGGAAATTGTGGATTTTCTTCTTGTTTCAATGATTTCTCTTGGATCTGTGGCGTATCTGTGTCTTCTATCTTGTCTGTCTGCGGTTGAGGTTCGTTTGTTGATTTCTCAACTTTGGCTGTGGTTGTTGCATCAGTACTTGTTGTTGCCACCTCGGCATTTGGTTTAGCAGTCTCCATGCATATTGTTACATCCTCCTCGACCTTGGTGATTTGCAATGTTTCGGTTGTTATCGCGGCGTCCTTCTCGTCCTTAGTTTCGGGTGAATCAGTTCTCGTTTCATCGACATGCTGATGTGTTGGGATTATAGAGGGAGTATTGCTTCTTGCATGAGGATTCGCAGCCAATCGTATGACACTGGTCACAGATGACGCTGGTACAACCACAGAAGGAGAGGCATATAATGTTGGTACAGGGCAACAGGATGACTTATCCCTGTAGCCGAACTCCTCGTCCTTAGAATCTTCTGGTTTTTGATCATTTTTGGCCGGGAGAATCTCATCCTTGTTAACATCCTGTGGCTCAGCCACAGAAGGAGAAGCATATGGCATTGGTACAGGACAACACGGTGACTTATTTCTGTAGTCGAACTGCCCCTCTTTGGAATCTTCTGGTTTTTGATCATTATCGGGAAGAATCTCGTCCTCGATAACATCCTCATCGATGTCGGGAGATATGGCGCCACTTCCAATTTCCTCTTTCACCTCGTCAGGTTCAAATTTCTCAATCTTTATGAGTTCAGTACGAGTTTTTGCAACCTTGCTGGAAGCTATTATGTTACCCATTAAGTCTAGGTATTCGTTTATGTCTAATTGTACGTCACTGAGTACGGTAATACCGGAATTCTTCTGTCGCCCTGCGACATCAATCTGTTGCTCTGGCGATAATCCACCAGACCATGTTCCACTTGGTCTATCGTCTTCCAGCATTTTCATGTCTTCGCTGTTGGATCCCTGGTCGGAGATGATAGATCGATCATCGTCGTGATCCTCGTTTATTTGAAGAACACTCGGTGGCATATGATAGACGCGTTCGATCACTGAGAATTCGCCATCATCCTTTTCCACACACTCGACAACATGTTTGGGCGTTTCCTGCACAATGAAGTCGCCATTCTCACGTTCTAGATAGTGCGCAGTCACTGGTGATTCTGCGAATCTCAGAACAGATGGCGAACCCGTCATCACGGAGTAGGGAGAGCTTGACTGTCGAGAATATTGTCCACCGCTGGAGGACATTGGTGAACGGTATAACTGAGGGGGTGCTCGAACTGGGGGTGTCATAGATGTACGACGGGGAGACGACATAGCACTGTTGTCGCAGGAATCCGTGAAAGAGGGATTCATCTGCGTGAAACTCGGTTGATATCGCTGATTTAGAGGCGGTGGAGGAAGCGGTGGTGGCAAGCGTGATGACGTCGCTGACAATGGCGACGCTGTTGTTGATGCTGACGATGTCGGTGTGTAATTTGCCGGAGAATATGGGGTTCGATTGACATTATTTACCATCTGGCTTTGGCTATTTTGAGATCGAAGTTGACTTATGGCTGCGCCATATGCGGGTGGTGGCTGTAACGGTTTGGGTGGCTGTTGATAGGAGAAGAGCTGTAAATTAAACAGAAACACATTACTCAAGTATGTACACACACAATAGTCAAAAATATTCTTATACTTACTCGCAATGGAGGCTGTGAAGGACCGGGGCCCATGGGAGTGTTACTGCCACCATGTGGATGTCCGTGGTAAGGATGATAACTTTGTAAATGATGTTGCGACGATGACGATTGTTGTTGATGATGATTATGTTGTTGATGATGTTGATGTTGTTGATGTTGCTGTTGTAGCTGTTGCTGTTGCTGCTGCTGATGATTATGTTGATGATAATATGGAGTCGGTGGTCCAAAGATATTACTACTACTACTGCTACTGCTATTACTATTATTGTTTTCAAACAGATAACCACATTCTTTGTTCATTGAAATATGTTGGGGTATCGGAGGAAGTGAAACATTCTCCTCTAGCTCACGTCGTTTTTCACTTATTTCCTCCACACATTCACTTGCCTCAGAAGTTGGAGTTCTAGACCTGTTGTCTTCTTCTGTTGCACGTGCATTGACATCATTCTGGCCAAATGTTGGTGTCTTGTTTGATGGTGTATCCGGCGTTACTATCTCGCTGACCTCTGATTTGAGGCTCATTTGTACGAGCGCTTTAATGACTTGCTCCTTTGGATGGGTTTCTAAATGGTCGGATAAATCCATACCAGGCAGAAGGAATAATGTGCACACGGGACACTGTACGTTGCCACCCATTTTGTTGAATTGGTTTGGTTTCTCGTTCCTATGCGCGATACTATTGATGACTTGATTACTGTGTGAGTAAGAGGAAGAAGATGTTACCAAGTGTGAATCGTTCTCTTCTTCTACGACACACGGTATGTTGTACGTATTGCGCAGACGAATTATGGAAAACGAATTTAAATGAATCCCCTTCGAGTTGGAAGATTCTGGCTCGAACCACTGTCAAAGGTTAGTCATTGCTAATGTTTCAAAGTTACGAATTGCATCTAGAAGAAGAAATCATTTTAGTTGTTAGGAATTTAAAACGTTCTGGCTCAGTGTATTCAAAGAGAAGGGTCTGTGTTGTGATATCGAAAAATAGAACGAAAACATCTAGAAGATACGACATAATACATAAAACAAAATGCGAAGAGTTATAACTCACAGTTGCTACTAATCCGCCAAAAAAAATGAATAGAGGAGCACACCGGACACCACGTTTGGTGGGCATCCATAAACGATTAATCAAATTTACCAAAGCACACAATCAGTGATTTGGATGTCCTTAAGGCTATCTAATTGACTAAGACCCTTTACTTGTTGCTGACAAAGTAAGAACGCCAAAGGAAACTCAAAATAATCGTAGAAAAAATTATGTCGAGATACTGCCCAAACCTTTGCAGATCGTATGTATCCCTTACAAAAGCGCCAAACCCAGAATATTGACGTCAACGTTAGGTATTGTTCTTTATGTACTTAATGTTGTTGGAAACAATGGCTATACAAATTGTGGTGTTAATATGTCCGTTTTTGTACTTTTGAAGCTAAAATTTGTTAATCAGCTTGAGTACCTACAACATCGTTGCAAACTTGTATAGGATATCACGGATGTGTAAACCGAAATGGCAAAAGTCGTAAACTTCTGAAAAGGTATTGTTCGTCATATCATAAAATCCGTTCGGGTACTCATGTGGCAAGTGAGATTTGAATAAAACTTGATCTGAAATTTTCACAAAGCGTAGCTACTAAGAAATTCGTAAGAAGATGAACGAAAAAAAAAATTTTATTTTCTTCATGCCAAATTTCAGCTAGTGAGAAAACGAAATTTGCCAAAATAAAGCGTGTACTTTGCTAGGCTCATTTCTTCTAAGTTTTTTAATTTCACCAATACCACACCAAACAACTATCTTTGCAAATCCTAATTGCTAACATTAAAGAAAAAATCATCAATTTGGAGCCAGTATTTTGGGACAATTCAGGATATGCCCATATGACCAACATTATTTTTTCAACAGCTACAAATAATCTTTTATTGAACACAGGGGTGTTGAAATAGGTGCCGGAATGAACCTGGCCCTCATCCAACATGCCTCTCCAATTAGCCTGGTCCTTAGCTAACTGCCTTCAGTAGCACACTCCAAGTTGGTTGAGGTTGGTTTCTACTTGTGTGCGCCACTTAAGACGAGGTGTTCGTCTAGCTGGGAACCGAAGACTCTGCGGGCCGGAGTATTAATGTCCATCCATCATAAACGTCCAATGCGGAGTTTATTTACTATTGGCATGTCGCTGTACAGCTCGTTTCTTGGTTGAATCTCCGTCTCCATAGCCAGTCAACGCAAACGGGGCCGACGATTTTTCTCTCAAATCGGAGTTTTATATCCACTTTGGATACATAGAGCAGGACTTGGATGATCAGGGTTTAAGTTTCTCTTTAAAAGTTAGAGATAGGGTTTTACTACTGGATTGCTTTCTCAGCATTAAGAAACAGCGCTTGGCAAGAGTAATTCTTTGTTTAGTTTCTGACAAGATGCTGTTGTCAGAGTCAATATGGTGAGGTTCTGTCCAATTCGTCGATGTTGTGTGTCCTTTCGTGTTGACAGCATGTGCTTGGTCTTACCCCTCATTTACTGCAAAACCCATTTTTGTCGCTTCCTTCTCTATACAAGCAAACGTTGTTATGTCATCACGTTGAGTCCCACCAATGATGTCAATATCGTCGGCGTATGCAAGTAGTTGCACCGATTTTTGGAAGATTGTGCCTCTGAAGTTGGCTTGTAAGTTTTGCGCAATCCTTTCAAGACTCAAATTAAAGAAGTCACATGACAGCGGATCGCCTTGCCTAAATCCTTTTTGGTATCAAATGTGTCAGTGAGGTCGTTTCCGACCCGGATGGAGCAGCGAGAATTCTCCATCGTCATCCTAGACAAACGAAAGAGTTTGGGCGGTATACCAAAACTAGACATGGCTCTGTACAGTTCGTCTCTATAAATGCTGTCGTATGCGGCTTTAAAATCGATAAATAGGTGGTGGGTATCGATTTGTAATTCTTGGGTTTTTTTCCAGGACCTGTCGAAGTGTGAAGATGCCAGTCATCGCTTTTGAAAAAAATTATTGAAAAGCAGAATTTTCACGTTTCACACGTGGAAATATTCTTTTCGCCCTTGAAATAGTCCAAATCGAGGTATCAATAAGGTCTACCTTGCTTTTTGGGAATATTGTTTTCTAACACAATGTCCATAAAAATTCAAAGAAGACGTTTTATTTGTCGGCTTTCTGAAAAACAGAGTTATCTATTCAGAATGGAAATCAAAAACTCGCTTTTCATACCATCCGGCACGCATTTGCGAATGAACCCTTCATCTAAGATATCTTTCTAAACTTAGAGAGCTAAGATCGCTTTAAAAGCGACACCTCAATATCGAACGTCATCGGTTGGTTGAAATCTACTTTAAAGTTCTGAAAATTCCCGACGGAATTCGCACCAGCATTTTTTTTTTAACTTTAGATTTGAACAGTAAGGATGATGAGACACGAATTTGGGTTGTGTGCACCTATAACACACGAGTGGTTAAATTGCAAAGGGAATTTCGGTGCACATTTGGCTACACGCTTACGAGCAGGTGGATCATTTTCCGAGCTTGGCATTAACACAAGGAATGTATTGCTGCTATAAGTACTGTGTTTCGACAAAGAACGACGACAAACGACAGTTAGGGTTAACTAGCCCTCGGGTAGGAGTAAAATTGATTATTTTTGTGCAAAATATTTTTGACTTCCGTATTATACACCGAACCAGCAAGTATCCCCAACCCTACTTGACACTTTCACACTGAACGCAGACTAGATTTGGTTTGACAATTAGAACAAAAATATAACGCACAGGTTTATATAGATGTAGGCACTCATTAAGTTTGTAAACCCTATATAAACCCATAATAACGAAACTTTAAGGTATTTTTCACGAGAAAATTTGTTTTGATAGATAGGAGTATGTACGATTTTATGTGGAACGTGTGGAACATACATGGGAGATGTATCAAAAGTTGTGTTTGCAACATTAATCTGCCACGAAATAACGGCTGTAAAGTGGTTAAGGGTCGTAAGTTTTTTTTTCTGAAAATATAAAATCTTTAGTTTTTAATAAAGGTTTCGAATGTTTTAATGAAAAGTGAAGTTCGGAGTGAAAACCGTTTATGTGGTTAAAACAGTTTTATTTTAGACACTTTTTACTTTCCGATTTTGTACGGTTTTTTTCAACAGGGACGCTACAAAAGTTGAGCGACAGGGACAGCAAACGATGCCTTATTTCTTGCCGCTCTTTTGACATTTCTCTTCAGTAAGGTTTGCCATTTCATGATGGAAATATATACGATCCAACAACGAGTCGAAATTATAAAAATTTACAACCGAAATTCGGAGTCAATGGCCTCAACGCTAAGAGCACTACGTTCAATTTATGGTCGTCATAATCGTCCTAGCAGATCAACAATTGAGCGTCTAGTGGAAACATTTGAATCCACAGGCACAGTACAAAATGTTCCCGTGCCAGTGAGACAAAGAAGTGCCCGTAGTGTCGAGAATATTGCTGCCGCTGAGACTTCAGTTGAAGAAAGCCCAAATGTGTCTCTCACACGTCTTTCTCAAGCGTTGGGCATCTCTGTGACCTCGTTATGGCGAATTTTGCGAAAAGATCAAGATCTAGTCCTTACAAGATTAAATTGGCGCAAGATCTGAAGCCGCTTGACCACCAGAAGCTTCGTTTGTTCGTGAATTCGGCTGAGCAACAACTTGGAAATGATTCGGATTTTCATCGAAAAATCATCTTCAGTGATGAGGCTCATTTCTGGCTGAATGGCTTCGTCAATAAACAAAATATGCGGTATTGGTCAGGCAGCAATCCACATGTACTCCATGAGTCATCATTGCATCCCGAAATAATTACGGTTTGGTGTGGTTTATGGGCCGACGACGTCATTGGGCCGTACTTCTTCCGTGATGATCAAGACCGGCACGTTACTATGAATGGGAATCGCTACCATTCAATGATAACCGAATATTTTTGGACCCAATTGGATGATATGGACTTGGAGGACATGTGGTTCCAAAAGGACGGCGCCAAGAGCCACACAGCGAATGCCACAATCAATTTATTGGAAACCAAGTTTGGAGAACGTGTTATCTCACGAAATGGTCCAGTCGCTTGGCCGCCGCAGTCGTGCGATTTGACGTCGTTAGACTATTCCCTGTGGGGCTACGTCAAGTCTATGGTCTATGCCAACAATCCAGCGACGATTGATGAACTTCGTACGAATATCGAACGTGAAATTGCAGCAGTATCGGCCGATTTATGCTTGAAAACCTACGAAAATTGGGTTCAGCATCTGGACTTCTGCAAGCGTGCCCGTGATGGCCATGCAAAAGAAATCGAGTTCCATACATAATGGCATCGAACGTACTTTAACAGGAATAAAGATTTTCATTGCATCCGAAACCGTTTTTGTTTTATTTAAAAAAAAAAACTTGTAGCGCTCTTATTGAAAAACCCTTTACTTTGTACACAATTACTCTAAACCAGTAAATATGCAAAAAAAAATATTATAAAAGTTGCCATATTTAGACGTTTGCATGAACAAAGGTAATTTTGGATTCCGAATCAGGTTACCTTGTCGGAACTTTCAGAATCATTCGGAACCGTATTTCCCATCCAATTGGACTTAAGAATAAATGGAATGAAGATTTTAATTTTCGGATCGAAAGTCGCTAGGCTGCTTGTTTTTTTTTCTAGGTGGATAAAATCTCGACTAAAACTTGATATGTACCAATGTGTCATGAAAATATTAGACTCAGAGGTTTTGATTTATTCTTACATACAATCATAGGGAAACCGTCCGTCTCATCCGACTATATTTAGTGTTTACTACCGAGTGCTAAGAATTGTTTGCATGCAGAATACATTAAGTACAATTTCTGCTGTCAATATAAAAGTCAACATTTTGTAAAACGTAAGACTAATTTATTAAAACCAAATGACAACAGTCATCATTTCTAGCAGTTTTGGGGCTGAAGAGATGTTATTGAAATCACAATAACAAAAAAAAAACGACGATTTTAAGGTGGGCGTCTAGGGAGAACACTGTCAGATACCCTTTTCGGTTTGGAGCTTCAGACCCTTTAATAACCTCAAACAAATTATCTGCCCAAAGTGTGACCAAATGTGTCGGAGAAAAATCGAAAACTCAATCGTTTTGCCTGTTCAGTCCGCCTGTTATTAGAAAAACCGGAGCGTGTGTAGCATCAGGCATTCAGGCCGTCAGTTTAAAGTGAAATTTACATGTGCGGAGACGGTAGATACCGTGTTTATCGAACGACAAAAACACACAAACTTATTGGCCTCAGATATTTAACGGAGCGTGTTAATTCGCTATGGCGGTCCGGTAAAACTGAACAGGCAAACCGGACAGTTAAAACTGAGTGTGTGTAGCCAGCTTTAGATAAAAATAATAAAAATAAAAGCAGAATACCTGGGCAAAAATTTATTTGAAATTAACACACACGCCGGATACATTCAACATTCTTGATTGTATGTAGACTGGATTGGTCGATCCTTCTACCGATTATAGTCTAATTACTTACTTTACTTAAAGGGCTCCTAGCCTGTTGAGAACCCCTGACTGAGCACGTTATTTTCAGTTATTGAGCCAGCCCATGCGCTCTGGCATCTGTTGTGATCGGTTGGTCCTTAATGTTCGGTATTACTTTTCGCCTCGAACCTGAAGGCTGAGATTTTAAGATTTTCTTGCTGAGGCGTTACTGTTCATTCGCTCATGTTTTAATGTTTTCGTGGTTTTTCCTTTTCTTACTGAATTTGCATCTTGTTACAACTCGTAAAGGCCGCGATTGCTTCTTTTCCTCCATTCGCCTTCCTCGCATACATGACTAGTAGCTGGATTTGTTGCCTACGCTCTATCTGTTCCATCACTAGATTGAAAAAAATCGCATGATAGTGCGTCTCATTTTCGCAATCCGGTACATGTTTCCAAAAGTTCAGATGAGTTTCTTCCAAACTGAACGTTGTATCATGTATCATCCATTGTTAAGCGGTACAAATTTATTCCGACATCGATATAAAGAGCTTTAAGCGATGACTGCCATCGCACACGGTTGATTAAAAGATGTTATTCGGCTCCAAGTTCATTGATCTTCTCCAGTATTTTCCTTAGTGTGAGCTTTTGGTCAGGCGAGGTAAGTTTTGTACTGGAGGTTATAACATATTTTGAATATCCGTAGGGAAGTGTGCTGATATGCTGATAAGGCTGATGTTGCAAAATATTGCATTGATGGGGATCACAGTAAAGTGGTCACTAACCGGCCTAAAGTCAATTTCTATTGACCTAAGTCAGCCCCCACAGCGAATCTGTACATGTACGTTTTTGCAGTTCTTATCCTGTGTGGTGTATTTCCTGAATTCCGTAACATCTGCGTAAGATTGCGTAATATTTTGTGTAGCAGCTAAGATGTACAGCATGTGTACGTTTCAGACGCATACTCGAAAGTCGTTGTCCATCATAAACCGCTGGTTTTCTAACATGAAAATATTGGAGAAATATATTATTTCGTCTCCTTGATTGTTTTAGCAAAATTCAAAGAAGAGTTACTGGCTGTATGGAGTAATTATTATGCGATTAGGTACCACAGTATCTCATGATATACAAGCCACTGTTAAATCCATCGACGAGATTTAGAGTACTTTAATGCACGAAAAATTTGACCTTCATTATCAATACAAAATCGCTCTTATGTTGCTTTATAGCGTCATAAATGGAAACGAGCAAGCTGATGCATTTTCAAGACTGGGCTCGTATCACCCAAACTCAAGAAGGTGATAATCCTTTTTAATCTTAAAACACCGAACACAGCTGGAGAAATATATCTTGGGATTTCATATCGAAGAGTCCGTAAGAAGGTGTCCAGAGTGGTAGCGATCATGACTTGGCAGTTGCCCACCAGCTAGTGGGGGTAAGAGAAACGTCATCCCAACTTCTATGCGCATGTCCAGCCTTTTCAGCGACAAGACATCGAAAAGCAGCCATCGTCGAACAGTGGCGATTTCTCAGATACATCAATGATTTGATCGTCTTTTTAATTGCCACTGGAAAGATATCACAAATAATTAGGCGTATTTAGTATGAAAACTACGCACCTTATTGATAATAGTGTTTCGTCTTGTACGTACAGACTAACTTACTTAGTGTAATCCAAATAGGCCTTGCAGTCGAAAGCGTGATCAATTTGATGTTTTATTTAGAATGGAATGAAAGGTATTTTGGTTAGAGCCTAGTTTAGTTTAGTTAAAGATATATCTAACCATAATGTTGGGATAAGTCTGATGAATACTCAATTGATAACAAGTTTTCAATTGTTTTCAAAAATGTAACAAGTTTTCAATTGTCCCCTCTGAATATGTTTTTAGGTTCCACAATAATTGCACAAGGAACCCGATTTGTAAACAAAGTACAGCGACAATCATTTCCCTTATCATTATACCTATGATACCTTCAAAAGCTATCGCTCCGGACTCGGTAAACAAATCGATATTGCTGAGCTTTCCTTTGTTGAGCCTCAACTTTCCTTAATTTCTAGGTAAATATCTTTCAACATCCATATCGAGTCATAATCACAAAGACTAAAATAAGGGACACATCACTTAAACCACCCTAAAACATGTTTAACGCCAAGGAAAATCATTCTTTAAACACAAGTTTCGAAAGCTCTCTCTACGGTTGTGTTTACCTTCCCACTAAACTCGTTCTAAATAAACGAGATGGAGGCCAATTATTATGACAACACACGTTCATATTGGAGGAACAATGAGCAGCGCACATCTGTGGCCGAACGTCAAGTTTTGTTGTGTCTGGTCGGCCCGCACATAGCACAATCCACGATAGCGGACCCCTGGCTGGTATTTTTTTTTTTTTTTTACCAAAAATGTACTACACTAGCACTGAGCGACGACGACGACGAGCACTCCAACTCACATGCATTTCAAAATGAATATGGATGTTCAAGTAATTTTTCTCTGCCATTTTTGTTTCTCCTCCACCTGCCGAGGAGAAGAACTCACCAGTGTTTTATTTTGTACACCAGCACATCTCAGGGTCGGGTAGATTAGAAGGAAAACCGAATCAATCAAGTGAACCACTCATTAACCCCCAAAATCAGAATTTCTCCACAAAAAGTCATTTACCTTGGTAAACACATAAGAATTTAATTATTGTAATAATTAGGAACACTGAATACAAAAAAACGTCACTTACAATGTTTTTTTCAGCTGCAGTACAACAAATATTAAATTTCTTTGCAGTGAAGTCATATTTTTTTTGTCATCGTTTTCTTTGTGAATTATTATCACTGATACGATACGGCTCGTCTGTTATTTTTGTCCGTTTATTTTGTATTGATTTTCTTTCTTTTCTCGTGGTCTCGAAAATACAATTAGAAAAAAATAATAAACGACACACACACCGAAATCACATAGGTTTGGGGGAAAATAATGTGTGCTCCGCGATCTCTTCTTTAGTTCAACGAGTTTTTATCTTCGTTCATTTATCGTCGGATATGACTTGTGGATGAGAAACAGAACAAAAAAATCCCCAATACAGAAAGAAGAACATATATAAAAAAATGCCATCAAAAAGGAGGAATTTTTTCGCCCTCAGTGATGATCATCATCGATTAAAAAGCACACAGAAAAAGAGAAGAAACTTTTTTCTTTTTTTTTCAACGTCGAACCAAGTCGTCGTCGTCGTTGTATGGTCGTTCAATGACATAGAAAAATTCACTCACGATTTTCACAAAGGAATTTCCCACTGAGAATGGTCACATTTTCACTTTAAACTTGGCAATTAATATAGTTTATGCATTAAATTAACTTAAATTGGTGGAATTTGTTGGAAATACGACCAATTTTTGGGGGAAATTTGATAAAATTTCACAATTAAAATGACGTCCGATGTGAAGTAGACATGTTTATTTTAATTGATTAAAATTTATAGATGGTGTACTAGAACACAAACCATGATGGTGGACAGAATGTAGTAGATGAACACAAACAACAAAAATGTGTGATATGGGATGTAAGTGCGATTGGTCATGGCGTTACCATTTGTTATGGGAGGATATTCTATGTTTTTGTTTTATTGCGACTGGTTTTACAGCGAGTGGAATGAAGGTAAGCGTGAAATTGAACATAAATGGGTATTCATCCAACGTCGTTATTTTACGACGTATGAAAGATTGTAATTTTACGACGACGTTTCATGAACGATTTTAAATCTGCACAAGTGGTGTACAATTTGATTACTTTTGAGTTATGAATGAGTATTGATTAATTCAAATTCAGTATTTTGTATTCGATACTATGTATTTTGTCTCGCAATGAAAACTCATTTCTTGGAATCATTGCCAGAGTATCAAGTAGCATTGCACAGAAAATCATATAATCTACTCAGTGATTACTTTGATTACTTGAATACCGATTTCTGAGTTGAAAATGTGTGTGGAGTGCTTGGAGATTTAAGCAAGAAAAGTAATCAAATTGGACAAGTGAGCGTGAGACGTATGTTGAGTTTGACGAGAGTATGAGAGTGCAGGAGAAGAGCATTTCGGCCTGTATTCCACGAATTACGCATGTTATGTTATCCTGTAATGCTTTAATCGTGTTCGGCTTGTCCACAAAGACTAACGACTTTACATAACGTAACAAAAAATAATCAAGAGGCGTTAAATCGCATGATCTTGATAAGCTGTTCACCAAATTCATCCTTCAACGTTTCCATTGAAATTACACCGTCTAGATGAAACCAGTTGTCAACCAAGTCAAACTCAGCCAACTGGGGCGAAAATAAGTCGCGTATCATGGCTCGATATCGTTCGCCGATGATGGTAACGTTTCTTCCATGGTCGTTTCTTAAAGAAAAAATGGACCGATGACTGATGCATCGGTAACATTGGCATGGCATGTGGCAGTTTATCACTCCAGGTGCGACAGTTTTGATTATTTACATATCCGTTAAGACATAAATCGCGGCGCACATTTTTTACAGAGCACGAATTTTGATAATTTGCAATCGTTGCTCGTTTGCAAGTCTTTCCATGATTAAATGGCAGAGTATACTGAAAACTTTTCACTTTGATAGATGACGTTTGGATGCCAGCACTCGTACTGCCATTCTGAAAAAAACTTAACTCTTGTAAATCACCTGTTAGATAATTAAATTACATTGCCTCGTTGGAGTTAGTTCAGTACCGCGAATACTTTGAGAAGTGCATATTCGACACTGGTACTCATTTCAAGTATCGAGTTTTATTTACCGGATAACTGCTTTTTGCACACCACTAATCTGCACCACTAAATAATGTGGTAACACACTGAATTCAATCCCATTGCAGTAATTTGTTTATTCATAGAATTTTGTTCATATTGGCGAAGATGTGTCGTCACACTTAGACACATAGTCCTTTACCAACTTGACAGTAGAAGAATTTGCAAGATAGAATCAACGGTGTCGTATTTTTGTCAACACGACACACGTCTGGACACGGACTTAGGCTAATTGACTTTGCTGAGGAACTCAATGCCACTATAGCCACCATACGGTTTCCTCTACACGATATTGATAAGGGGACATGGCGGTGTCAAGATTAACAAACGGTAAAAACAAATTCATTACATTGCTGTAGAATAATGTAGAAATTCAGAGGAGCTTATATCGACTTGGACCACTATCTTTTTGAAGCCAATGTAAGAATGCGGATATTTTATGTACTACAACAAAATAAATGGGAAATTGTGAATACATTCCATGAAAGTGAATATTCAATCTATTCACTGCAGATCAACCATCAAACGCAGTAGGTTGTAATACGCTGCTTTATGCTGACGACTCCATTACCTATTCTAGTTCTCTTTCCTCGTAAATAGCAACAACAAGAGCGGAGAAACATAAAAAGAAACTCTGGGATTACTCTTTGAAGTGGGGACTGAATATTAACAGAAAAAAGAGGGAACTCATCTGTTTCGGAAATCCAATGATCCAAGAAAATCAACATTTGTACGAAGAAGCAGAAACATCAATATCAACCTCCCGGATGGCTGAAAAGTTTTTCCATCTCCAAAGATGAAATATCTTGGAATGAACTTCAGCGAGAAGTTTTAATTTTACGACCACGCCAGGACCATTCTCAAACGAGCCAGCTTTGCACTTCATTTGGTACACCCTCTATTAAGAAAGAGAAATGGACTCAGCCAAAGGACAAAGTTGCTTATTTATAAGCAGCTGATAAGGCCTGTCATTACCTACGCGTTTCCCGTTTGGTTCACCATTTCGACTGCCTTCATGGATAGGATTGGAGTATTTGAGAGGATATTTCACGCTCTTGCACCGGATCATAACGAAACCATTCAACACATAAATATATCAAGACGAAGAGGCTCTACAATGAAGCGAGATGCCTACCCATCGAACAATTCATGATGATGCTGTCTCGTCAAATATTGGAGAATTTCAGCGACTTCCCCAATCAGGAATTCAAGAGCTTCTACAACAATCAACGATCAGTCAATGATCAATCAACGCCCCAGAATTTGAAGCAATAATTCATTACGAAGATCAACCATTCTATGGAAATAACACCAACGGACACTATAGAGGATAGCCCGCTCTATAAAAAAAATATCTCTTTTTACCCTTATCACCGTCAATTTTCTCTTTAAAATTTGTATCAGGTTTTAGATTAAGTAAACACTAATATTGTAATGAACAATGTATCCCTGGCCATAAGATATAAGTCCGGGCCCCTATTGTTGAGCCGACAAATCAATATTAGCTATCAGTCTAGTTCTAAGATAATTTGTAAATAGTTTGACTTAATAAATAAAAAACTTAATCTAAGCCTTAATCTAATTTTATTTCAAAAAATTAGTATTTTGCCTTCGCAAACGGTTAACCGAAGTATGACATGCCAGGTAATTTCATGCGTCCAGTTAGAACCCATCACCCATTGACCTTTTATAGTTATATGGACTACTAGTAGCCAACTTCACGTATGTTCCAAAACTACATACACGCCATTGTTTCACTGCGGAAAACTAAGTAAGCAAACAAAAAAACAACGTTTGCATCATCACATTGCAAAATAAAAACGATGTGTATGATTATAAAACATAAGCAAAATATAAATTGATAAAACTTGTTCATTTTTTGGGTCAATAAGTAAGGAAATTTATTATTTGTAGTTTTCCATCTTTTGAATAGATGACGCTGTATGTCGCTGTGGAAATGAATCTCTTGGCAAAAGATGTCGTTTTTTTGTTAGCATGGCACTGCCAGCATGTTTTTCTTTGCTAATCCGCAGTGATACAACGGTGCCTGTGGTGTTTTGGAAAATCTTTTCTCGCAGGAGCTTATGAAAATGGCATTTCACCAGGAGTCGATAAATAATAAGCCAATGCCATCACCACTTGAAAGTTACACATACACTCACAAAACGAACACAGTTAAAGAAGTAATTAATTTATTACTTGCAAATCTTAGCCCCGGGTCACTACAACCTACCAACGATTTCCTCATCCACTCTTGACACGGTCCACGCTTCAGGATCAGGCGAAATGTGAAAATGTGATCAGAACCAGAAGGAGAAAATAATACGATACTCTAAAGCTGAAGTTCTGAACATTTTGCACAAGCAACACAAAATCTGACTACTAATGCCGCGTTTTTCAGTGCGAGAATAACATCGATTTATTTATAATTCAATTCAACCCATTGGAGTAATAACAATTGATGATGGTAATTTAAAGAAGATCTATTACACGAATAATCTACAATCAGAAGAAAACGCAAGCATAGAACACATCCATTTAGCTGCCATCCCTGTTTTTCCACCATCCAAAAAACTGCAGCCGTCAAAACTGCTGTCACTCAATAAAGTTAAGTTAGTGCAACGCGAGAACCGCTTGCCGATAAAACATATTTTACAACATAATATTGAAAAAGTAAATTATCAATCAAAATGGGAGAAAAGAATCCAGATCAAAGTATTATGGACAAATCCATGCGCTCGGTGTTTGGTAAATACATCTACTTCCTATCTTAAAAACGGTCTATAGTTGTACGTTATTAAATTTTAGTCGGAAACATTCCCTACGAAGCAACCGAGGAAAAGCTCAAAGAAATCTTTAGTGAAGTGGGTCCAGTTCTATCCCTAAAGTAAGTAGTTCTTCACCTTCTCTGGAAAACAGCCTTAAAAATAATGTATAATCCAGGTTAGTCTTTGATCGGGAAAGCGGCAAACCCAAGGGATATGGCTTCTGTGAGTATAAAGATCAAGAGACTGCCCTTAGTGCTATGCGCAACTTGAACGGCTATGAAATTGGTGGTCGTACGCTTCGTGTTGATAACGCTTGTACAGAGAAATCTCGAATGGAAATGCAGCAGCTATTGCAGGGCCCACAAGTCGAGAATCCCTATGGAGATCACTGTGACCCAGACCAAGCTCCAGAAATTATCACAAAAACTGTAGCATCACTTCCGCCAGAGCAGATGTATGAGCTTATGAAGCAAATGAAACTCTGTATTCAAAACAATCCTTCGGAAGCACGTCATATGCTCCTGATGAACCCTCAGTTAGCGTATGCACTGCTGCAGTCCATGGTTGTGATGCGAATCGTTGATCCTCAGAATGCTTTGGTAAGTTTTGGACATTGATGTACCAAGTTGACAATAATTTTACCCTCCACCTAGACTATGCTCTTTAAAGCTAATCAAATGCCTCCGGTTCTTGGGACGAATGCAATGACTGGGCAACCGCAGCAAATGCCTAGTATGTCACAGCAAAATCCATTGACCAACCAAGGACCATCCCAACAGCAAACACCATCCGCGGCAATGATGGCAAACTTTGTTATGCAAAATCAAGACATTGATTTGAGAGCAGTGGATCCTCGTGTACTTAGCGATTCGCGTGGCATTCAAGATTCGCGAAATATTGATCCCAGGATGTCACGTAACATGGATCAAGACATGCGTGCTTTGCCCAATCCAGTTCCACCACCACCGATGGCACAAAACCAGATTGATCCACGTTCGCAGCGTGCACCACAACCTGTGGCAGCACCTGTTCCCTTTCCCACAGATCCCCGGCAGCGTCAAGGTGATCCACGCCTTCGACCAGGTGTTGCTAATCCTACAGGACCACAACCGGTGTCTGCACCACAAACTGCACAGCAGAATCTGCAGAGTCGTCTCACATCGAATGGTATTCCGAGTGATGCCTCTGACCAAGAGAAGGCTGCTCTCATCATGCAGGTGCTGCAGTTGTCCGACGAACAGATTGCCATGTTGCCACCAGAACAACGGGCCAGTATTCTTGTGTTGAAGGCGCAGATCGCAAAGAGTACTCAGCGCTGAGATGAAATGAAATAAATGTTTATCCTAACTATTTTTTTTTGTTTTTGTGTACAAGACCACTAGGCTGTTGCCGTAACCCCATTTCTTTAAATATTAATGTGCATGTCTCGAAAGTTTTTTTTTCAAGAACAGTCCGACTCACACCAATCTTTAATAAACCATAATACCGTGTGGAGTTGCTAGTCTTCCATCGGACGCGTCCTCGTGTGGCGAATACGGAAATCATTTAGAGATGTGCGGGGTAGGTGAAAAATAAAATACCACTTACATACTTAAGTGGCGCTACAGTCCGGAATGAACTCAGCCAACATGCCTCTCCAATTAGCCCGGTCCTTAGCTAACTGCCTCCAGTTGCGTACTCCAAGTTTGTTGAGGTCGGTTCGTCGAGGTCTTCCTCTACTGTGTCCCACGTCTGGCTGGGAATCGAAGACTGAGAGCCGGAGTATTGGCGTCCATTTGTTCTACATGTCCTAGCCATCTTAAACGTCCAATGCGTAGTTTTTTTTGACCAGGGGCATGTCACTGTACAGCTCGTATAGTTCTTGGTTGAATCTTCGTCTCCAAAGCCCGTCAACGCAAACGGGACCGAAGATTTTTCTCTCAAATCGGTGCACATTTCCAATTGAGACGGTCCATGCTTCTACGCCGTTGAGTAGAACTGGGATGATCAGGGTCTTATGTAGGATATCCGTAGTAGTTCGAGTGAGTGCTTTACTACTTAATTGCCTCCTTAGCCAGAAAAAACAGCGGTTAGCAACTTCGTTTAATTTCTGATGAGATGTTGTGGCCAGAGTTATTAGCGGAACCGAGATAGACAAAGTCCCGTGCTACCTCAAAGTTATATCTGTCAATGGTGACGTTCTGTCCAATTCGTCGATGTTGTGTGTCCTTTCGTGTTGACAGCATATGCTTCGTCTTGCCCTCATTTACTGCTAAATCCACTTTTGCCGCTTCCTTCTGTGTACTAGCAAACGTGGCTATGCCATCACGTTGGGTCCGACCAATGATGTCCATATCGTCGGCGTATGCTAATAGTTGTCAGATTTTTGGAAAATTGTGCTTCTGGTGTTAGCTGGGGAGTTTTGCACAATCCTCTCAAGAATCAAATTGAAGAAGCCGCATGATAGCGCATCGCCTTGCCTAAGTCCTTTTTGGTATCGAATGTGTTGGTTAGGTCGTTTCCAAATCCGATGGAGTAGCAAGAATTCTCCATCGTCGTCCTACACAAACGATGAGTTTGGGGGGTATACCAAAACTAAACATGGCTCTGTGTAGTTCATCTCTACAGATGCTCTCGTATGCGGCTTTGAAATCGATGAATAGGTGATGGGTAGTTCTGATATTGCTTTGCTCACTTCACTCAGGTCGGGTGGTTGGCAGTTTTCGCTGTCGTTGCCAATATTGAATGGTTCGTTCTGCCTGACACCGGAATGTTGCTCGTCATCGCCGTTTAACAGTCTGCAGAAGTGATTCTTCCATATCCTCAGCATCGGCTGTGTCTCAACTACGATATTTCCTTGTTCATCTCGAATGGATTTTGTTCGAGCTTTGTATCCTTGGCTTTGACGTTTTACACTTTGCTAAAACTTGCGAACACCGTTCCTGGAGTGTCACCACTCTATATTTTCGATCGCGCGCGTTTCTTGCTATTTTTGCTTCTTTCTGAGAAGCCGGTGTTCTTCGCTTCTTCTTTGCCTATATAGCTCAATGGCAGCTCTCGTCTTCACCTGCAGCTTAGCCTTGTACGCCTGGCTGCGAGCATGTGTCGGCATTCCTCATCAAATTAGGGGTTTCTTGCTGGTTGGCGCGAGGAAACTTGCACATCAGTTGCGGCTGATCTAATGGCTTGTTGGCATCGTTGCCATTGTTCTTCGACATTCGATGCTGGTGGTATGGTGTTAATCGAGAGGTTAAAAGAAAGGCGTTGCGCGAAAGTCTTGTCCGTCTCTTGCGAGTGCATTCTTTCGACATTAAATTCTTTCACAGTATTTCTGAATTGTTGTGGCGTGTGTGTTGTTAGTGTGTAAATCGTTAGGTAATGTTCTGCCATCAGCTGACTGACGCACAAATAGGTTCTTTAGATCGTTTTTGCTGTAGATTAAGATGAAGCTAATATCTCAGAGGAACTAGTAACAGAAGTAGGGAAAGGAAGAATTATTTCGAGTACAAAAAAACTAAGCCAGACAGTCTATTGAACCCAACCACATAAATATTATTTTCGTGAAGAGATAGTTAACCAACAACCAAGGCTAGACATCCCTACCCCTTCTTCAACTTTATATGCACATAAAACATTGGATAAACAATACAAAAAAGTGAAATATTTTATTCGATAATGAGATACAAGTTAAGTTGTAAAAGAAAAAAAAAACTTAAACCACGTTCACATTTATGTTGCGTCAAATTCATTTACTCTTAACGTTATGGGGTACCAAAATTAAAGGTCTCTAGTATAGTAATTTTTTTGAATGAGTTCCTCGTAAACAAGAGTATCCTTCTCAACTTCGAACAAGCATATCTCGTATGATTTGCCACGTCTTTTCAAAATGTTACCAACGAGTGTACGGTTACGTACGCACTTAGTCAGCGCTTTTTTGACATCTTTTTCTCGCATTCGCGGATTCTGCTTTATACCGTGAAGTTTAGTTTCGAACGTACGCAAGGGCCAAGTCAATAAATCCGTTGGGCAACGCCGTATATTTTCCTCCGCTACTATCTCCGAGTTTAGAAAATCCACATAGAACACCTTCACCAGGCGTGTGGTGGCATTGTGCGAACGTATGACCGCACGATACCACATCTTGTCCTTTGAATAAACAGCCAGGCATGGGGTCTTCACCACAAACGACAACAACGGCAGTGACTTTCGAGCCATTAATTGGATGCGTCGGGCAAGCTCAACCTGACGATAATCCAACTCGGACAGGTGTGGAAAGATGTGTAGAATGGTAGGCGAACGGACGTATGCCACATCACAGAGAAACGAGTTAACACTAGTCGGCAGCTGAGGAGATTTGTACACCTCGATGCCACTAAAGTTCGACATCAATGAGGACGTGTCCATTGGGTCAAAATTATCGAAATTCGATCCAGAATCGGATTCTATTATCGGGGGTGCACCGCTTTCAACATTGCCATCGGCTTGCCAGTAGTTTGAGCGGAAACTGAAGTTCACTTCGCCCAAGTCATCGTCATCCTCTTCATCGATGTTGCTGGCACACTTTGGCACTGGAGAGCCGGTGGAATCGACTTCTGTAAACGACGTGTAGAGCTTAACGCACTGCATCTTCTCGTACATCTGCCGATACTCGTCCGGCTTGAACATTGCATTATTGTTCGATGAAGGTGGTTCCGAAGTTGTCGGTTTTACATCGGAATCGCAGATTTGATTTTTTATAAATTCCATTAACTCGTCCTCGGAGTTTTCGCTTTCGTCCTTGACTAGTTCATGAGACACAGGTAAAAGTGGCAACTTATTTAAACTTTTTGATGAGTTGTATACTTTATTGATGGCATAACCGTTCTGGATAAGATACCTTGCTAAGTCGTTGTTTTCGAAGCGAATGCTGCAACTTTTAATATCTGATTTGCTATCGACCACTCGAATGGCGCACAGTTTATCTACAATCATACCGTGGATGAGATCTAACACGGAGGTGGTGAATTTCATCGCTCCGCCTTTGGGTTGGATTCCGTCGATTTTAAAGCGCACCGCTTGCATTGGTATCTTGGGGAACGCTGGTATTCTGTGCAGATCTCTAGCATCACAAGTCTCTACGTTGCCATAGTCGATGTAATAAACTTTGTATTGATTGTTCGAGAGTATGCGATGAATGACGGCGCGATATAGCGAATTGTCTAAGTGATATCGAGCTAAGCACAGATTGCCAACGTTCCAGGTTTCTCTAGTCGGGTCCGGGTGTATCCTCACCTTGATTTCTTCATTAATTTTAGTGCGCATCTTCGCCAGCAAAGTGTGCTTGTTAGCATCGTGCATGTACACAATGGCATCATGGTCCACGTAGGTGGGGTAGGCTGTGAATACAGTCTTCTGTATCGGCTCTGCCGGAATGTAACTAGTGGCGATTTCGGCATCTTCTAATAGCGCAGATAAATTATGCCCCGACACAGAGGATTCCAATTCATTGGATTGTTCACTATTATCCACAAAATTAGGTAAGCAATCTAATGTCTCCTTGAAGTTTTCGTACCAATCTTGAAGTGTCTGTTGGCCTTGCTCCAGTTCGCCCTGAATGAACATATCTATCTGGCGGGAAATGTCGATCTTCTCCAACATGTGAGCTAGCCCGGCACAGACTAGCAATTTGTTAATGTTCGTGTATTTGGTGGTACAGGGGGCAAGTGGGTCATTTGTTTCGGTTATCATACCCCATAGGACGACAGGTATTGAAGAGTTAATAATGGTCCCTTGGATGGTGGCGCCGAGCGTCTCGAAACTGTTGACACTGTGTTGGAATTCATCAATAGAGGAATGTGACCATGTTTTCATGCCACCAGTAGGATGTACACACGCCAGATGACATAGAACAGCCGCGTTGCAGACCCTATCGTACACATTATCTATGGGAGCTACTTGGATTTTTTTAATTTCTCTAACAGTCACACCCCAATCACGAAGGAACACACTATATTGCAAGTCCGGTGCATAGTCAGAGATGTGTTTGATAACACCACGGTACCACTGGTCGTCGTCATTATCGTTGATACTGGTCAATACCAAACAGTGGTCATCTATTTGCCAGTCTTTGGTTTCAGTTAAGTCCTTAGTTAGGTCATCTAACATTGGTGGTAGGATCGTTTGAAGTTTTTCGTGAAACTTATTGATTCCTGGAATATGCTCAACGAGGTGAATATAGAATTCTCCTGGTGTATTAATTTTAACGACTTGTATTGCAGTTCTCTTAAGAGTGCGTAATGCCAAGTTTTCGGCAGTTGTGGCTTGTTGCGTCTTTTCTAATCTGTCGGTAACCAGTAACGGATCAATGGGGGAATGTGTAGAGAGGACGTTATCGACGACAGTTGATGCTTCGCCTGTGGTTAGGGCGTGTTTAAATTGGACCATCATTGCAGCGATGTTGATGTCTAAATGCTTCTTCACAACATTCAAGATTACCTTATAGCGAAATTGGTTACTGGATGTGATAGTCATTTGAATATGTGGATTAGATGTCATGCGGACAAACTCCGCGATGGCATAATCGGTCCACTCGTAGTCATTTTTCTGTAGTGGCTGCACATCGGCAAGGCCACATTCAATAGAAAGTTCGCTTATGCTTGTAAAACGTTCCTTGAGTGTGCGTAGATGACGCCAGTTAACTGTAACTGAACGGCCATTGTCTACCAGTCGAACGCGGATGTTACCTGGAAGAGAAATAGTGACAGGTTAGTTAGTTTGCAATTTCTCCTGTTTTAGAAAACATATTATGAAGGGATATAGCATTAGGCATGGTCAAAAGGTAGTTACGGATTTTGGCAGGGATGTTTATCAGCTCCGGCTCTTACCCGTCACATACAAGTACATTATATACGAACCCTGGGGGTGTGATTACGTGTACTGCTCTGACAATATATGAGCAAGAGGTCAAATTGCAATTTCAAAGTTGAGGCCCCTTGAACAACGGTGGTTTAGGATGAGCTAATAAGCAAACGCCGGGCGCAAAACGGATCCTAGGCCTAACAACTAGAGAGCTGCCGTTGAGCTCTATAGGCAGAGAACAAGGGAAGAACACCGGCTTTTCAGAAAGAAGAAAAAAGAACAAGAAAAGCGCGCGATCGAGGATATAGAGAGGTGCCACTCCAGGCACGATGTTCGCAAGTTTTACCAAAGTGTAAAACGTCAAAGCCAAGGATACAAGGCTCGAATAGAATCCTGTCGAGATGAACAAGGAAATATCGTAGTTGAGACACAGTCGATGCTGAGGATATGGAAGAACCACTTCTGCTGACTGTTAAACGACGATGATGAAAAACATTCCGCTGTCAGGAACAACGAACCATTCAATATTGGCAACAAAAGCGAAAACTGCCAACCACCCGACCTGAGTCGGGAGACCATCTAAATTGCGCCAACTACAGAGACAAAAGTCTCCTCAACATCGCCTAAAAAATCCTATCTGCATTATACGTGAACGCCTGAAACCGTTTACCAACAACCTGGTCGGCCCTTATCAGTGTGGTTTTAGGCCAGGAAAGTCAACAACCGATCAAATCTTCACACTTCGGCAGATACTGGAAAAAACCCAAGAAGTCCAAATCGATACCCACCACCTATTCATCGGTTTAAAATTCGCATATGACAGCATTTATAGAGACGAACTATACTGAGGCATGACTAGTTTTGGTATACCCCCCAAACTCGTCCGTTTGTGTAGGATGACGATGGACAATTCTCGCTGCTCCATCAGGCTCGGAAACGACCTCACCGACACATTCGATACCAAAAAAGGATTTAGGCAAGGCGATGCGCTGTCATGTGACTTCTTCAATCTGATTCTTGGAGGATTGTGCAAAACTCACGAGCCAACACCAGAGGCACAATTTTCCAAAAATCTGTACAACTACTAGCACACGAAGACGATATTGACATAATTGGAAGGACCCAACGTGATGTCATAGCCACGTTTGCTAGTATAGAGAAGGAAGCGGCAAAAATGGGTTTAAAAGTAAATGAGGGCAAGACGAAGTATATGCTGTTTACACGAAAGGACACATAACATCGACGAATTAGACAGAAAGTCACCATTGACATAACTTTGAGGTAGCACGGGACTTTATCTATCTCGGCTCCGCTATTAACTCTCACAACAACATCTCGTCAGAAATTAAACGAAGAATTACTCTTGCCAACCGGTGTTTCTTCGAGCTGAGAAGGCAATTCAGTAGTAAAGCTCTCACTCAAACTACTTAGGAGATCTTACATAAGACCCTGATCATCCAAGTCCTGCTCTACGGCACTGAAGCATGGACCGTCTCAAAAGAGGATGAAGAAATCCTTGGTCGATTTGAGAGGAAAATTCTTCGAAGAATCTTCGGTTCCGTTTGCGTTGACGCGCTATGGAGTCGAAGATTCAACCAAGAACTATATGAGCTGTACAGCGACATGCCCCTGGTCAAAAAAAACTCCGCATTGGACGTTTAAGATGGCTAGGACATGTAGAACGAATGGACGCCAATACTCCGGCTCGCAGAGTCTTATATTTCCAGTCAGATGTCGGACGCAGTAGACCTCGCCTCAAGTGGCGCGCACAAGTAGAAACCGACCTCAACCAACTTGGAGTGCGCAACTGAAGGCAGTTAGCTAAGGACCGGGCTAATTGGAGAGTCATGTTGGTTGAGGCCCAGGTTCATTCCGCACTGTAGCGCCACTTAAGTAAGTAAGTAAAGGGTTCAAAATCAATTTAAACGAATGACTGCAAATGCTCCAGTCCAGAGAATCTTCGAATCCCAGCCCGTTAGATTTAAGAAGACAAGAAAAACAGCTAACCAACTCAACCTAATCTAAGGGGACAGCCCCAGACAGAAAAAAATTATGAGTTGCAGAACAGAAGTTGTCCTGGAATGTTGATTTTAACAATCGGATTCGAAATGTCTTTGTCAGTGGAGCTTGCCTTTGTCATACATTTGCTATTCAGTAGCATTCAACCAAGCTATTTAAAAACATGAAACGTTTTAATATCAATTGAAACTTCAACTTACCTGAGCCAATTATCTCCTCCACGCATCCACGGTACCATTTCTCATCCACATTGATTGCACAGCACATCTGAGCTTGGGCATAATATATCATATCGCTTTGATTGAGGGAATACTCAATCTCCATTTCCGATGACAAATTAATCAATTCTTCTAGTTTTGCAAACTGAAACAACAGAACCCCACAATTAAAAGGCGTACTATGTACTCAAGGTATTCCAATCTAAAACATACCTGTATGGCAAAGAACTGCTGTGGGTTCTCAACATGACTGATTTTTACGCGAAAAAACTCGGAAGCATGTAGCACTGGTCTTTGCAAACGATACTTCATTTTCGACAATTGTGTCGGCTTGGTTCCAGAAAATTTCAAGTTTTTTTGTGGCAATTCCACCGACGAATCTACGCCCATTCCTGTGTACAGAAGAGCTTCGCGAAGAGACACTTTATCGCTTGAGCCTGTAGTGTAAACTTCAACATTCCATGGCATTTTTCTTGTATCTTGGATGATCAGTTGAACGGTTTTGCTGTAAATAAAGATTAAGTTGCTCCTAACCCGATAGAATAAGTCGATTTTGAAACTCACTTCTGGATAATCTCCTCCATTAGTTGGCGCGCCTCTGAAGTCCACTCCTTACCTGTAGGCGCTATATCCACCAGCCTACAGAGCACAGCAGCCGGCGGAAACGATCGGACGTGGTCATCAACCTTCCGTAGACATTTTTGTTGAATGTCATCAAGTATGATGCCATAGTCCATGAGGAACGCTTTATACTTCACATCCTTGTTTGTTTTGGACGGTGATTTTGTTCGCTTCAGCATCTCTTTTACAATGCAGCGATGCCAAGCTTTATCACCAACATGATAGGCAAGATACATCTCTCCCATGGATACTGATTCTATGAGACCACTACTCCCATCGATTTCGGACAATTTCAATCGGATGTCGGCAATTAAACCCTCGTCTTGAACGTAGAATTGTGACGGACTAATAATATTCGTGACGCGAACGATACGTTTACTTTTACCAACGGCTATGGTAGAGCACGACGAAATGGACACGGAAGGTCGGTAATCCATTGTGTTCATACGTGACGATGTTGGTACTGGGCTAGGGGACCTCTCGGAGCTGATTTCAAAGCATTCCAGATCGCCATACATGGGCATTATTCGAATGCTTAATTGCGGGTCATGAGTGATGACTTCATACGACTCTCTGAAGTCTCGAGTTAAGTCTTTTAGTTTCTTGAATCTACGAAATGAAGGGACAGATTAAAATATATTTGAAGAGAGGGTCATCTTCTCTAAAGACACTTACACAAAAGGATTGGTTTGGATTTCAGAGATTTGTATCTGGCATGGTATCTTTTCCAATTGAACGGTAGCAAGTTCGATTGCCGAGTTAATGTGAAAATCCTTCGATGGCTTATGAATGTATCCTTCCAACGATGACCTCATATTCTGTTGGGAAAGGAACTTTACGAAATTGGAAAGCTATGTTGGGAACAGTCTACTAACATTTAAAGTCGTCTGACCATGGGCAAGTTTGGCCATAGCCTCATGAATTGGTTTCTGTGCGGAGCAAGCTGCTTTTTTGAATTCATCCAGAATCCGACGCTCTTCCAATTGCAAATAGTTGTGTATTTCTAGGAAGAAGTTGTTCACTTCTAGAATAACACCGGAGGCAAAATATTCTAAGCGATTCTCACAAACACGTGCATCCTGAAATGAAAATAAATGAGGGGTTGGTAAATATAATATCACTAAAAAGTTTAAGGCTATGTATAGGCTTCCCAAAATGGTGTATTACTGGTGTATTATTATTATAAAACCATATAGTGACGTTATAATGACCGAATTCTGGTTGTCGGCAAAAGTGATCTATTCTAGTGTAGATCAGGTCCAAGAGTCTAGGTCGAGAATATACTCTGGCAGAGCAATATCTCTTAATATGACCGAATTTAGCAATATTGCTTTGATACAATCCTGTTCAAAACTCCATACGGGGGTCCTGTTGATAAAAAAATGGATATTGTTATCTGGTAAATCGCTGTCAAAGCAGTCGACTTAATTCAGGGATAAAAGTCACATGCTGCATGTCGCTTCTTACGACAGTCATCACTTATGGAAGTTCCGTGCGGTTCAACGAATTGCTGTACTTAATACAAAATATACGGCTATTTTAGAGACGATTCTGCAAGTATACAAAATACTTTTTTAATAAGGACCTGATGGTACAATGGCCTAGTGGTTAAACTAAGTTTTCACTGCTCCACCGCTTGCGAAAGTCTTAAAACTAGTATCCATCGTTTACCGTCTTCTCCCAACGGAATTTGACTTACCAAACTCTTAAGGGCAAGACAGCAAAATATCAACAATTTACAAAAAGTCCTCACTGGCTCGAAATATTCGACCTGATGTTCTCAGGTCAAAACTTTGGACTGGCCTTATAAGCATGTTTGGTGGTTCTGCTTTCGATTAACTTGTTAGACAGATATTGTCAGGAATCAACACAGATCGATGAAAAACAAAAAGGTGTTCATATCAGAGTGCTTCACAAAAAATTACATCATACCTATCAGCCGAAGCCCTAAGCCATTCAAAAAATACCAAAAACTTCATCGGCCACTATAGGTGTAGTTTGAGGCCAGATCCCATTTTGTTAGTTCAACATTTCTTTGAATCTTAGCCAATGATTTCTCACTGGACGATCGCTCGTGATGATCTGACAAATCATCCGAGCTCGGAGTGTTTATGCCCACAGGGATCCCGCATCGTGCAAGAAGTGCACACACATGAATAGTTGTGAGAAAGATAGGCGATAAAAATTTGTATTTGTATCCTTCGAACAGTAACATTTCTTATGACGGCTAAAGAGGTAGACTTCGTGACGGCTGCCATTTTGTTGGGGATATTTTTTTCCATTCTTAGATTTGAGACAAGCCAGCAAAAATAACACATAGGGGTTGAATCAGGATCCCATAAAGCCAATTTATGGGATCACCTCTCCTGAAGATCAATTTGCAGGGAAATTTTCAAAAAACTGCTGGCACCACGTTCTTTGGCTTTAGCCAGTTAAGTTTTGCAATTGAGACACAAAAAAGAAGTACACTCTGAATTCACTGTAACTTCAAGTCCCCTTACTTACTTACTTACTTATTAAGTCCAATTAGCCCGGTCCTTAGCACTGCAAGTTGGTTAAGGTCGGTTTCCACTTGTGCACGCCACTAAAGCGAAGTCCGACGTCTAGCTGGGAATCGAAGAATCTGCGAGACGGAGTATTGGTGTCCATTCCTTCTACATGTCCTAGCCTTCTTAAACGTCCAATGCGGAGTTTTTTTTTTTGAACAGGGGCATGTCGCTGTACAGCTCGTATAGTTCTTGATTGAATATTCTTCTCCATAGCCCGTCAACGCAAACGGTACCGAAGATTTTTTGAAGAATTTTTCTTTTTCAAATCGAAAAAGGATTTCTTCATCCGCTTTTGAGACAGTCCATGCTTCAGCGCCGTAGAGCAGGACTGGGATGATCAGGGTCTTATATAATAAGATCTCCTTAATAGTTCGAGTGAGGGCTCTACTACTCAATTGCCTTCTTAGCCCGAAGAAACAGCGATTGGAAAGAGCAATTCTTCGTTTAATTTCTGACGAGATGTTGTTGTCAGAGTTAATAGTTGAGCAGAGATAATTTTATCTGTCAATGGTGAGGTTGTGTCCAATTCGTCGATGTTGTGAGTTCTTTCGTGTTGACAACATATATTTCGTCTTGCCCTCATTTACTGCTAAACCCATTTTTTCCGCTTCCTTCTCTATACTAGCAAACGTGGCACCACGTTTGGTCCAACCAGTGATGTCAATATCGTCGACGTATGCTAGTACTTGTACCAATTTTCGGAAAATTGTGCCCCTGGTGTTGGCTCGGGAGTTTTGCACAATCCTCCTAAGAATCAAATTGAAGAAGTCACAAGACAGCGAATCGCCCTGCCTTAATACATTTTTGGTATCGAATATTTCGGTGAGGTCGTTTTCGACCCTGATGGAGCAGCGAAAATTCTCCATCGTCATTCTACACAACTCTGTATAGTTCGTCTCTATAAATGCTGTCTTGTGCGGCTTTGAAATCGATAAATAGGTGGTGAGTATTGATTTGGACTACTTGGGTGCTTTTCCAGGATCTGCCGAAGTGTGAAAATTTGATCGGTTGTGGACTTTCCTGGCCTAAAACCACACTGATAAGGGATGATCAGGTTGTTGATAAACAGTTTCAGGCGTTCACATATTACGGCAGATAGGATCTTGTCGGCGATGTTGAGGAGACTTATGCCTCTATAGTTGGCGCAGTTAAGAGGGTCTCCTTTTTTGTGGATCGGGCAAACGACTCTGGAGTTCCATTCTTCAGGCACACTTTCTTCGGAAAAAATTTGGCTTATGAGTTGAATGTCACTTACCAAGACATCTCCGCCGGCTTTATAAGGCTCAGCGGAAAGAACGTCATTTACGGCAGCCTTATTAAACTTGAGTTGATATTACTTTTCCCACTTCACTCGGGTGGTTGGCAGTTTTCGCTGTCGTTGCCAATATTGAATGTTCGTTCTGTCTGACAGCGGAATGTTGTTCCTCATCGCCGTTTAACAGTCTGTAGAAATGGTTCTTCTATATCCTCAGCATCGACTGTGTCTCAACAACGACATTTAACTTTTCATCTCGACAGGATTCTTTTCGAGACTTGTATCCTTGGCTTTGACGTTTTACACTTTGGTGAAACTTGCTTACATCGTTTCTGGAGTGGTACCTCTCTATATCCTCGGTCGCGCCCTTTTCTTGTTCTTTTTTCTGAAAAGCCGGTGTTCTTCCCTTCTTCTCTGCCAATAGAGTTAACGGCAGATCTCGCCTTCACCGGCAGCTTAGCATCGTAGGCCTCGTTCTTGGCTGCGAGCTATGTCGGCATTCCTCATCAAACCAGGGGTTTCTTGCTGGTGGGCGCTTGAAACGTAGCACATCAGTTGCGGCTTATCTTATGGCTTGTCGGTATCGTTGCAACTGTTCTTCGACATTCGATGCTGGTGGTATGGTGTTAATCGAGAGGTTTAGGGATACGCGTTGCGCGAAGGTCTCTTGCGACCGCAGTCTTTCGACATTACATTTTTTCACAGTATTTCTGTATTGTTGTGGCGTGTTGGACATCCGCATTCTTACCTTTGCTGCAACAAGGTAGTAGTCCGTTGTCGATTTTAGCTCCTCGGAATGTTCAGACATCCAAAATACTGAATGCGTGCCTCTTGTCTATCTTAATGTGATCAATTTGGTTCACCGATCGTTGATCTGGAGACCGCCATGTGCCGTGTTCTGGCTATAGTGGCATTTCGTTCCGTGCTGGGAGAAAAATCTCCCAGCACAATTTTAACATCGTACTTCGGTAGTCGCTCATAGGTTTTGTCAAGGAGCTCATAGAAGCAATCCTTAGCTATATCATCTTTTTTCTCCGTTGGAACGAGAGCGCATATAAGGTGAATCACCATTTTTAAAAACTCTCACACGCAAGAAACACGGTCCGCTCCCGAGAAACGCTCCATAGCTCCATCTTTCTTTATTTTCAGACCGTAGTAGGTTTCACAGCTTTATTATCTGACATTACTCCATCTAAGCAGTCGATTCTTTAACGGTATTATTTTTAGAAGGCTCATAATGAATCTTTAAATGCAATAATAAAATGCCAAATTGATGTGTTGCTTGACATGTTTGGCACTGTTGTCTCCTATGTCTATCTGACAGCTAATAAACCTGTCACTTTATAACAAGCCTGTCATATATGCAACAACATTTGACTTTCTGTGAGTGGGGTTAAGTTAAGTTGTGTGTTTGATGTCACTGGAATATAATCACAAAGTGCAATCTGTATCCCATGGACGTGTACCGTTATATTATTACTTAAATTTTGACAGATGATTTTGATTTGCAAAGCTTTTGCGATATTCCCCAGCCAATAACAATACTGGTAGGCAACTAATTTCCTGTATAGATATACCTTTTAAAAAAATCGCAGATAAATTACCCATCAAGATGAAGATTTAATAACACATCGCTGTGCCCATTTCCACTCAAATCACTGTCATCCATTGAGCCATTGGACAGCCCCACTGATGGATTTAATCAATAGGCGTCCGTCCCACTTCATCATAAATGCTTCATAAATGGATTCACTTTGACAACAAATTACATCACGCGCACTTCAATTATTAATTTTACATTGTGTAGCAATGTGTCAGTGGGATAAATATTTTTTTTTCTATTTTTTTTCATCAATTGAACAAGTTTATCTAATTTCTTTGGTTTTTGTTGTTATTGTTTGTATGTTGAAGAAGCAGGCTTACATGTTGGCCAGTCAGGCCTCTGCATCATCTGTGGTGACGGCGTTGATGGTGATGACCATCAACGACTTCAGTGCAACCGAGTGAGTTGTATTTATTTACTATTTTTCGTTATCTCACTACAGATACTGGTGTGTGGATATTGTTAATATGTTTATTTAATCTTACAAAATCATCCGTGCGCCAGGTGTTTTACTTTGACGATGTCGGTTTCCTATGATTTCGTAAATCCGCTTAAGTAATGATGTCAGTATTGAGAAGAATTTCCCACAAATAAATTGAGAAATTCCCTTTTCGAAGGGGTTTACCTCTTTGTGCGAGGCTTAATTTTTTTTCGCTGAGCCTTACTAAAGGCTTAATAAAGGAAGAATAGCATACTTTCAACCGTATTGTTCCTGGAAAGCTTCAAAAGACTACTGGAAGGCAATATTTTTAAGTTGTCTGCGACTGTTCGTTCATAATTCCCAAAGCAGGGAAACCCAACCAATTTACAACAAGGATTATAGAGCAATAATTCTAACATCATTTCTTATATAAACCTTAAAAGGACGATAATTAGTGTTTGCCTAACTTAATGAACAAAAGTCTGTAGAACATATCTTACCACTGCCACTGCCTAGATCAATGTGTAAGTAGTTTATCCTGGATGCGCGTACGGTTCTTCGATAGTTTGGTGGAACCGGCAGTAATAGATCGATTAGACCACGATTGATAGTTCAACAGATCCAAATACTTCTTTTAGTCAGATATACTCATAATGTGCCTTTAAGGCTATTAGGCGTTAGCTTTGGCAATACCAAAGGTTATAGAACTACATAGAGCACGCATCATAGCTAAAAAAAATTGTAGCCGTTTCAGACGCGGGCGGTAAGTGCGAAGGGGAAATTTCGTAGATCGTATGCGTCGACAAGGCTGTTGTTTGATGCTGGGGTAGCAATGTGAACACTGGGGTATCAATATCAGTACCCCACATAGAAAGTATTCGATGTATGAGATGCTCAGTCTATGTAGTTCTATATTCTTTGGCAATACCCAGACGTTGTTACTTCGGTTGTGGATCAATCTTTTATTGGAAACCATCGTATACTGGTCGGAACCACCTGGATTCGAATTGTCACACTTTTAAGCGCTAGTGTTAACTGATACAGAAAAATAGCAACAATATTCGGTCAAACCTTTGGCCTGACCCTTTACGTGGCGATTCGGTTTTAGAATAACTACTCAGCCAGTAGTCTGAGACCAGGAAGCTATACAGCTGACAGGAGGATTTGGTCAGCTGTGGAGTTTCCTGGTCTCAGATACTGGATTCGAAAGCTGTTTATTTAGAGACGAGCTATATAGAGCTCTTAAACTCTTAATCGTCCATACATTCAGGCAACAATCAATCGAGTGGACATCGGTTTAAGAGAGATAATTACTTTCAGAATTCTAGCAAAGAACTCGGAAAAATCATGTTTTCAAATAAACAACTTGTTGGGAAAGTCGAGTATATTCTTATAAATTCCATTGTTCCAAATAGAAAAAAAAATATCCACGGACCGTCATCACTAAACGTTACATGGGGTTAAGAAACGCTAATTGAGATACGAGTAGGCACTCGAAGCAAAGATGAAAACATAATGCGTGGGAACTTTTCTGTCCCCACCACTGTAAAAGGATATATATTCCATCAACTTGCTGGAAATCCAAAAGCTACAAGTATTTCCCACCGTGAAAGTATGAATGGATTTTATTTTTATCTCACCATCGTTCATTAGGTTTTATTGCAAGTTGAACCGGAGATCGAGCGCTAAAAGTGAGAGGAACCTTCTTGGCAAGCAGGCACAGACGTACACCTTTCGAATGGAATCTGTTGATCGGTTTATTAGGTGCACATCATTAAAGCCGAACGTTCAATTCAAATTAATAATTGTTGTTGGTGAGATGAGAAGCTTATAATTAGCGATCGGTGTTAGATTGCAACCGGAGATTGGATTTGTTTATAAATTCATCAAATGGCGCCCCCTCTGGAATGTAGTGATGCCATTCATTTTTTTTTGTCGCAATGGAGCAGAATCGATTTGAATCATCAATTTGTGGGCCGATTTATGTAACAATGAAAATGTATGTAACGGGTGATCCAAGTAGAGATACTTTTTTCAATAGCCTTTTTTGACAGATCACGTGTGAGTCGTGTCATGCTGTCATGTTATTTTTGTTTAGTATTGTTTGTCATTTCATAATGGAAAGACTTACGCGTGAACAACGTTTACAAATTGTTCAACTTTATTATGAAAATTCACGTTCTGTGAGGAATGTGTTTCGTGCACTTCGCTCAACTTTTGGTCAACATAATCGGCCTACTGAGCGTACTATTCGCAACACCATCACCCATTTTGAGACCCAGCATTCATTATTGGATAATATTCGACCGAATAGACCACGTGCAGCACGCTGTGAAGAAAATATAGCGGACGTAGCTGAGAGTGTACACGAAGAACGTAGAGAGTCGATTCGGCGCCGTTCGCAGCAACTCGGACTGACATATGGAACGACTTGGCGCATTTTACGTCAAGATCTTGAATTGAAAACGTACAAAATCCAGCTTGTGCAACAACTGAAGCCGCTCGACCTTCCCAAGCGACATCGCTTCGCTCTATGGGCTCTTGAAAAGTTCCAAGAAGATCCGACGTTTTCGAGGCAAATTTTGTTTAGCGATGAGGCCCATTTCTGGCTCAATGGGTATGTAAACAAACAAAATTGCCGCATTTGGGACGAAGAGCTACCTGAAGAGATTGAAGAACTGCCACTTTATCCAGAAAAAACAACGGTTTGGTGTGTTTTGTGGGCCGGTGGAATCATCGGTCCATATTTCTTTAAAAATTATGCCGGTGCGAACGTAACCGTCAATGGCGACCGTTATCGTGCCATGAGTACCGACTATTTGATGCCTGAAATTGAAGCTCGTGATCTCGGCGACATTTGGTTTCAGCAAGACGGCGCCACTTCGCACACATCGCATCAATCAATGGACTTATTGAGAGAACATTTCGGTGAGCACATAATTTCACGTTTTGGGCCGGTCGATTGGCCACCAAGATCGTGTGATATCACACCGTTAGACTTTTTCCTGTGGGGATATGTAAAGTCAAAAGCTTATGCCGACAAACCCGCTTCGATTCAGGCCTTGGAGGAAAACATCACGCGAGTCATTCGCCAGTTACCAGTCGAAATGCTCGAACGAGTGATCGATAATTGGACTCAACGGATGGACCATCTGCGACGTAGCAACGGCCAACATTTGATAGACATAATCTTCAAAAAATAAATGCCAAAGAATGTTCTTTCAAATGATAAGAAACATTCTCCATTAAATTTGAATTTTCTGTGTTTTTTTCTTTATAAAAGTAGGGAACCTCGAAATGGATCACCCTTTACTATCGAAAATCCAATCCAAATGAATTGCAACATTTTTTCGTAATTAACTGACTGACAGAATGAAAATGGGAAACATTTTTAATTTAATTAAAACAGAAAGCAAGATATTGATTGGCGTAAAAATATGAACTTCAACATTGTCAATACAGCGCAATTTATATGGGCAGCAGCAGATCTACAGCAACGTCAATGTGTAACATTCGCAGTTGATATTTTCATGAAGTTAATAGTTAGGTACTTAGAAAAGAGAAGGAAAGATTAGTCATATTTATCCCTTTGAGGATCGCCGAGTTTTATGTTCAGTATAATGGGATGAATCATGTCTTTAAAAAACAGTTTCGGAGGAAAGGTGAAGCTTTTAAATAGGCCGGCCCCATATACCGGGTGCGCCATATTTTACGTCGGTATGTAAACATTAAATAACTTAGACATTTACCAACTGAGTAGATAGTTTTTGAAACGTCAATTCAGTACAATTTTAAACATAAATCGCACTGAAAAGTATTGCAGTACATAAAAAATAAAAAATAGAATAAAGTGCAACTTACTCAAGGAATATTACCGACAGACTGGTAGACACTAAACCTGAATTTTGATCACCGACGGGGTAAATTTCACAATTTCTGGCGCCATTACCAATCAAAATTTAAGGTTTTGTGGAACAAGGAATACACACGAGACCAATGAAACACCATTGCATGACAAAAAAGTGACTATTTGGGCCTCTGCGCCGGCCGCATAGTGGGGAAGATACCCCAATACTATAATGGGATAGCTATGCTGATCCACAAAAAAAGAGACCCTCTAAACTGCTCCAACTAGAGAGGAATAAGTCTCCCTAACATAGCCTATAAGATCCTATCTGCCGTGATATGTAAAACCATTTACCAACAAACTGATCGGCCCTTATCAGTGTGGTTTTAGGACAGGAAAGTACAAATTTTCACACTTCGGCAGATCCTGGAAAAACCCAAGAAGTCAAAATCGATTGGGTATCGATTTTGACCACATATTCATCGATTTTAAAGCCGCATACGACAGCATTTATAGAGACGAACTATACAGAGCCGTGTCTAGTTTTGGTATACCGCCCAAACTCGTCCGTTTATGTAGGATAACGATGGAGAATTCTCGCTGCTCCATCAGGCTTGGAAACGACATCACCGACACATTCGATACAAAAAAAGGATTTAGGCAATGCGGTGCGCTGTCATGTGACCTCTTCAATCTTATTCTTGAGAGGATTGTGCAAAACTCCCGAGCCAACACCAGAGGCACAATTTTCCGAAAATCGGTGCAACTACTAGCATACGCCGACGATATTGACATCATTGGTAGGACCCAACGTGATTTCATACCCACGTTTGCTAGTATAGAGAATTAAGCGGCAAAAACGGGTTTAGCAGTAAATTAGGGCAAGTATATGATGTCAATACGAAATGACACACAACATCGACGAATTGGACAGAATGTCACTATTGACAGATATAACTTTGAGATAGTATGGGACTTTGACTATCTCGGCTCCGCTATTAATTCTTTTTTTTCCGCGGGCTGGTGGAAATCTCAATAGACACGATGAGCACGTGCCCAAAGAAGTGTGAGACTTTAACTCACTAAAACCACGACCCTTTTTGTATTTGTATTGCAAAGAGGTTTGTTATTATCGGGCCAAATCTAAGGGCTTAGTTCGTTGAATACGCCGCAATAAATTTGTTTCGTCAAGAATTTCGAGGACCGTTGTGTTAACGTGTCCCAATAAACGTTTTTTTTGTTTGCGTGCAAAAATTTTCGTTTCATATTTAACCGCGTAGATCTGCGTAGATCATCACTCCTTATATACCACGGAGCATTGACGAATCATCTTAACATTTTGTTCTCAAAAGTTTGTATAATGTTTAGATTCGTTTCCAGTACAGTTCTCTGTATTTATTAAGTTCTTCGCATTTATTTTTAACATGCGACTTCCATTTTAATTTTGCATCGAGTGTCATTCCGAGATATTTCGCTTCATTTGCGAAAGGGACTCGAACCGTATTGAGAAATACTGGCGAATTGTTTGTCCGTTTATACGAAAAATCTACATGAATCGATTTGCTCTCGTTAAGTGCAACCAGCCAGTTTCCTCTATTGTTGTGCCAACTGCAAGTATAACCTTATCGTCAGCAAAGGTGGCAACTATCGTATCGTTTGTTTGTGGGATATCACGTGTAAATAGGAGGTACAAGAGTGGTCCAAGGACGCTTCTTTGCAGTACTTCTGCCAATATTTTTTTGGACTCCGAATATTCGTTTCCTAGTTTCACACGGAAGAGTCTATGCTCAAGATACGACATAAGGATTTAATTAAATTTTTCAGACAGAACTTGTCTTAGTTTTTATTGAAGGCCTCTATGCCAAACCTTGTCAAAAGCTTGCGACACGTCAAGAAATACGGCTGAGCAGATTTTCTTTCCTTCGAAAGCTATTGGCTATTAACTCTGACAGCAACATCTCGTCAGAAATTAAACGAAGAATTACTCTTGCCAACCGCTGTTTCTTCGGGCTAAGAGCGCAATTCAGTAGTAAAGCTCTCACTCGAACTACTAAGGAGATCATATATAAGACGCTGATCATCCCAGACCTGCTGAAGCATGGATCGTTTCAAAAGCGGATGAAGAAATCCTTGGTCGATTTTAGAGACCCGTTTGCGTTGACGGGTTATGGAGACGAAGATTCAACCAAGAACTATACGCGCTGTTCAGCGACATGCCAATGGTAAAAAAACTCCGCATTGGACGTTTAAGATGGCTAGGACATGTAGAATGAATGAACACCAATACTCCGGCTAGCAGAGTTTTCGATTCTCAGCCAGACGTCGGACGCCTTAAGTGGCGCGCACAAGTAGAAACCGACCTCAACCAACTTGGAGTGCGCAACTGGCGGCAGTTAGCTAAGGGCCGGGCTAATTTGAGAGGCATTTTGGTTGAGGCCCAGGTTCATTCCGGACTATAGCGCCACTTAAGTAAGTATGTAAGTATGTTGTTTGAAAAGAAAATTAAAATAAAAATATTTCGGGTTCACGTACCATATCTACAACTTATTACTTGGCCATAATACTGGTAAATTTAGTAATGCTGTGTCGTGATATTCGATACTGGCTACCATGGCTTTTTAATTGTGGATTTTTTTTTGCATTTTTCTTCTGCATTTTTTTTTCATCTCGCACTTACTTAAAACCCATTGGTAACTCAACAATGGAGGGCATCAGTAATGTCTGCAGCTACCAAGTGTTGTAAAATATTATTAAATTTTTTTAGCAGCTCTTATCATCAATGTACGCATTTTAACTCTGTTCAACTTTATCTTCGAATTTTTAACAAATCCTCTGTTCACATGCAATCGGCCAATTTGCATAGCCAATGAATTCTTACAAATTCAACGCGCAAGCAAATTCAATGAATTGAAAAACGATGATATCCCAATTTTGTATTTACAAATAAACTCCATCCAGTGCAATAACAATTCACATAGATGTCGTTCATTCGAGCGGAATATATTTACGACTATCTAAAAGCACGCTATATGCCATCTGAACCGCTGAATGTGAATTGTTGTGAATGTGTCCCCTCGGAGTCGTTGTTGTCGTCACACTTAGTTGTTGTTGTTGCAGACGACAATGATATCTCAAGACTCTAGACTGAGTCATAGATACCCGGTTGAACTTTTCCCCCCAATCATTATTACACATTGAACTGGTCTCCTAGACTAGCCCATGCGAGCTTCGATCCTCCAACGTGGAAGAGAAAAATATAATTGCTGTCGACGGCGTCGTCGCATCGGTCGCTTAAGAAAACCCCAATCCAAATCGTATACAACCACCATGATCCGCTATTTTGGGTGACTACAGCTTTTTGGCCTGACATTTTGAGTCTAGCATTGCTCCACAAAGAAAGCTGAATCCATCGCCACACCATACCACACCATACCAGCAATGTGTTCATGCAACCACATGACGATGCTAGTATAGAAATCTTAATCGATATTTCGTGTCTATATTTCGTACGAAAATCGTATAACAGTGACGAAATGAGAACCTACACGAGTTAACTGTAACACACACGAATCTTGTTCAAAAACCAAAATCAAATTAAATTGTATACTCTCCAAAGTCTAGTCCATGATGATTGGCCATGCTGCACGTACCGTTAGCTCAAGATTGACGAAAATCAAAAGCAACAATAAAAAAAAGTGAATGTTGGGCGACGAACGATTTGCAGTTCGTTAGGGAGTCCACGTTTGGTCGCTGAATTTAGTTTTGAAGGTGAAATTACGTATGCGATCGTATGAGTTCGATTGTTATTTATCGCATTAGGAGGAGAGTAACATGGAATGATTCAATGGAAACGGCGTCGTTCGGAGCCAAAACAATGTACGGTGGGAGTGTGTGGAGCTCAGTTTGTACATCAACTCTTTTGTTTGGCTTATTTTTTTTTAGTACTCTGGGTTTATTTAGTTGAAATGGGGGTGTTTCAATTTCGAATGGATTAAGTAATGACGGAAAACTATATGAACTATTTTTCATACGTGGTCCTATAGCTGGGGTTCCACTTCATCTCAAGCGAACAAAAAGGATATTTGTAGAGTGAGGTATTGTTTGTATTGATGGTTGCATACTGCAATACGAAAATTAATTATCTTATACACCAGGGGTTTTAAAGAGACACATGGGCAAGAAACCTAGGTTAAGTCAAAAATGCATATACGGTGTTCTTAATTTGTTTCTAGATAAATTAATTAAAGTAGCATTTGTCTGGCTTTATCACCAGCAGATGAATTTTAAAGATGGAATCCACGCTGTCTACAGTAAGGCTGGATGAAGCGAAAAAAAATCTGACAAATTCGGACAACAAGCGATATACGAATTTAAAGGGTAAGTCGGAACCATTGAATAGCGATGGTGGCGGATCAGCCGTAGTGAATACTTAAAGCCCCGTATCCAATTGGCAAATAATACATTGGAACGGCAATTGGAAGAGAAAGCCAAGATATTCGCACACCGCGTATTCCTGAACCTCTCGATTAACACCTACAAGATTCTGTCTGAGTTGATAAAGGGTGTTTTTATAAGGTTGGTTTTTCGAATAGAGATAAAACTGACATTTTGTGGTCGAATCGGACAACTCCAATGTCATTTATGTTCAATTTGGGTTGCCATTTCATCGTGAACAGGTTGATACATGAACAACGCTTGCAAATCGTGCAAATTTATTTCCAAAATAATGGTTCAGTTTGCAAACTTTACCGCAAGCTCAGTCCATTTTATGGTCAACATAATCGTCCAACAGAGCTATTAATTCGGTTAACCATGGATCGTTTTCGCACTACGTTTACACTGTGTGATAATACACATCCGCAAAGACGTCGAACAGTGCGCACCGAAGAAACAATTGCCGCTGTAGAGCAAAGTGTTGAAAAGGCCCCGAATGAATCGATTCGCCACCGTGCACAGCAATTGGAGCTTTATCCATCAATTTTATGAAGATTTTGCGCAAAGATCTTGGCTTACGACCTTACAAGATAAAGCTTGTGCAAGAATTAAAGCCGCGAGACCATGCAATGCGTCGTGTTTTTGGTGTATGGGCCGAAAATGAGATTGATCTCGATGCTGACTTTCATCGAAAAACTTTTTTCAGTGTTGAGGATTAATTTTGGTTGAATGGCTATGTCAACAAGCAAAATTGCCGCATTTGGAGTGAATAGAATCCACATGATCCACCCTTGAGACGCCATTACACAAAAACTGACTGTTTGGAGTGCTCTATTGGCTGGTGGAGTCATTGTATGGCCCAATGATGCTGGAGAGTCAGTTACCGTTAATGGAGACCGGTATAGAGCCTAATAACCGACTATTTTATTCTCGAATAGGATGGCATGAATGTGGATGAGATGTGGTTCCAACAAGAGCCTAACTGCCACACAGCGCACATCACAATCGATTTGTTGAAGGAAACTTTCGATGATCGCATAATTTCGCGGAATAGACCTGTCAATTGGCCAACAAGATCGTGCGATTTGACACCATTGGATTATTTTTTTTTGGGGATATGTGAAGTCGCTCGTCTACGCCAACAAACCAGAAACGTTAGGGGACTTGGAAGCCAACATTCGTGGCGTTATTGCCGACATGCGGCCCCAAATGCTCGAAAAAGTGGTTGAAAAAAGGACCTCTAGACTTGGCTTTATTTGAACCAGTCGCGGCGTTCACATGCCCGAAGTCATATTTAATGGCATAAAATTATCCTGCCAATAAAGCCAGATTAATGGACATTTAAACGATTTTCTCGTGTTTTATTTCAATTCGAAGTTCTATACTTATAAAAAAAACCAGGTATGTAAACGCCAGAAACCGTTTACGAACATCCCAATCGGTCTTTATCAGTGTGGTGTCCAGAAAAGTCAACAACAGATCAAATATTCATGTTTCGGAAGATCCTGGAAAAAACCCAAGAAATCCAAACCGATACCCACCACCTATTCGTCGATTTCAAAGCACCATACGAGCGAATTCTCACTGCTTCATCCCGGCTCGCAACCAAAAGAACATTCGGGCAAGGGACTATCATGTGACTTCTTTACCATCATTTCTGAGAGGATTATTAAGAACTCCCAAATCCAACTCCCACCCAACACCAAAGACACAATATTCCATAAATCTGTCCAAGTACTATCATACGCCGATAGAGAAGAAAGCGGAAAAATGGTTTGAGCAGATAATGAGTTCAAGGCCAAGGAAAATGCTGTCATCACGAAAGGACACACAACATCGACGAGTTGGACATATCGTCACCATTGACTGATATAACTTTGAGGTGGTAACTGACTTTTTCTACCTCGGCTTCGTTTTTAACTCTGACAGCGACATCTCGTCAGAAATGTAACGAGGAATTACTATTGCCAACCGCTGTTTCTTTGGGCTAAGAAGACAATTTAGTTGTAAATGTCTTACTCGAAGTATTAGTGAGATCCTATATAATATCATTTCAGTCCTGCTCTACGGCGCAGAAGCATGGGCCGTGTCTTTGGTCGTTTTGAGCTAAAGATTCATCGAAAAGTCATCGTTGCCGTTTGCGTTGACTGGATATAGAGTCGTAGTATTAATTATTTACGCGCTGTACAGCGACAAAGGAAATTGACATCGGAATATATTTCATTATCGGCTTATACAGGGCCTCAAACCTAATTCATTGCTTAATTGGTTTGTGCGATTTGTTCTTTTAGCAAAACAATGAAGAGGATCTCGAATGCGAACTGCAAATTTCTTTTGCAAGAGATGGAGTGAAAAAACTTAAGTGTTGTCACATTCCAGGGACTGTGAATCAGGAACCCGGCGCTTAGTAGTCAAACGAACTTACCACTAGGACATTGCAGCGGCAAAGATACTGGACATACTCCAGCAGAGTCTCTGATTCATAGCTAGAGCAGTTAGTTAGGGACTGGGACTAATTGCAGAGGCATATTGGTTGAAGCCCAGCTTCATTCTGGATTGTAGCGCCACTTTAATAAGTATTTCCTTCATTTTTTAAATTTATCTATATACATATATCACACTAGCTATAATGTAGAAATAACACCACGAAAACTGTTCTCATGTTTGGAATTCAGACCTGAACTAAGTTTTTGCGTGAGACTACATAAACTAGCGATTCTGTGCCACTTATGTTTGTATTGCCTCGGATTAAACATACAAAAAACAAACAAAATGCATGATTCTCTCCACGATCTATGAAATATCACGCTAGAGGTACTACTCGCTACTCAAAGTTCACTCAATAAAGAGAACGTATAAATTATGATCGACTACGACAGAGCCCGCCTGATGGATGACTTCAATTAGTCAAATAGATTCATTCATTTGCTTCCCATCTTCCCTCTCACATTTAACCTTACCGCACTCGTCAATTTCGCCATTTTGCCAGCTATTTACCCACACCTCGGCTTCGCAAACAATCACTTAACATTCAAATTAATTGAAAACGGATATCAACTAAGCTGTTCCGGCGACCTTTTCACACCATCCGAGCTACAACCATGATCATGAATCAGAATCACCCCCAGCCAATAAGCCAATAAGCCAATAGAGCAGAAAATACGACTATCTAGCGAGATAGTCGCACCAAAGGAACAGCAACTCGCGTTCGCTGAAGCGAAAATCCACCGAACGTGAGAAAAGCTGAAACAAATCTAATTTATTGGTCGTTGGTTAAATTTCATTTAAATGCGCGCTGAGCTTGCTTTATGTGCGCACAGGCTCACACACCTTACCCATAGCTTGGGACCTAGCCATGATTGAGTGTCAGTAATTTGGTACCGCTCTGCCCACGTTTACGCATAAATACGCGTCCGTTTTCACATTTGACAGAATCAGGGTGCTGACATGGTTTACGGGTATGCCGCCACCGCCGCCGTTGCAGAAAATCAGCTGAAAATGTATGCTTTCCTACGCACCATCAGCGTATAGTTGGAACCGCTAAATGTTGGCAATTAGACGATTGGCATATTTGATAATCAAGCGCAAGACCACTCCCCGCGCAGAATGGCCTGCTTAAATAGTGACTTTGGGGCTTTGACCTACATACCAGCTAAATGCTTTTGTGAAGGCATCTTCGAGTGCGATTATTGTAATTATCGCAACTAACACACAGAGTCCATCGACAGGTTATAAATGTATCTAGTTGCGTGCATTCGCATACAAATCATTTTGTTGCAATTAAATCGAAGAAATACGGTGCGGAGAAGATACTTGGCAGCCGGACTCTGACAGCCATTGCTGACCAAGCGAATATACGGCGCGCCGAGTGCAAAGACACTCTTCATTGCTCTGGATCTATAATTATAAATACAAGGTCATTATGACGATGATGGCGTGCATTGGTCATGATGATGGGTCGTGTGCTGTGGGCTCTGGACGGTTCGTTGGTCGCTATGGGTATGCGGCCAAGTTGGCTTGGTTTTTGTTTTCTTTTAAGGAAAAATCTCGACCAATGTTCACCTAATCATTGATGAATGTCTGACAAAGCGCAGAGAACAGCAATGGGGGCTAGAAGTACATCACATTGCGCTGTGGGAATGTAGGTAATTAGATCGAAACGGATTAGTTTTTTTTTTGTTTGCATGGAAATAAAGGAGCGTCGTTGTGGTCCGATTTTGGAATGCTTAAGGCAGATAATATGGCGGATAGTATTTTTTGTATTTTTATCGTCTTGTAGAAGATGCAAGGGAAAAAGTTGGACAGTTAGCGGTAGCCCAGAGCCTTTTACAGTAGACGGCTTCGGACACAATCTTGTTATGCATTGCGAAGTAAGTAGTGGTTTGTGGATACTTCAAAAACAAAGATGGAGGATATAAAAAAGGTGCAACTGGCAGTAGTAAATGTCAGCACAATGGCGCCGCTGTCAAAAGGTATATAGAAATGGCAACTATTAACTTGTTCGGTCTAAACAACGGAAAGTCACGTTCTGGCAATGAATATAAACAGTTGGAGAAAAGCTCCACAAGCTGTAGCTTTGTGAGTGCTTACTTTCCAACTTACTTCAGTGGCGCTACACTCCGGAATGAACCTGGGCCTCCAATTAGCCCGGTCCTTAGCTAACTGCCTTCAGTTGCGCACTCCAAGTTGGTTGAGGTCGGTTTCTACTTGTGCGCGCCACTTAAGGCGAGGTCTTCCTCTACTGCGTCCGACATCTGACTGGAAATATAAGACTCTGCGAGCCGGAGTATTGGCGTCCATTCGTTCTACATGTCCTAGCCATCTTAAACGTCCAATGCGGAGTTTTTTTTGACCAGGGGCATGTTGCTGTACAGCTCATATAGTTCTTGGTTGAATCTTCGACTCCATAGCGCGTCAACGCAAACGGAACCGAAGATTTTTCGAAGAATTTTCCTCTCGAATCGACCAAGGATTTCTTCATCCGCTTTTGAGACGGTCCATGTTTCAACGCCGTAGAGCAGGACTGAGATGATCAGGGTCTAATATAGGACCTCCTTAGTAGTTCGAGTAAGGACTTTACTACTGGATTGTCTTCTTATCCCGAAAAAACATCGGTTGGCAAGAGTAGTTCTTCGTTTAATTTCTGACGATATATTGTTGTCAGAGTTAACAGCGGAGCCGAGATAATAAAGGCCCGTACTATCTTAAAGTTATATCTGTCAATGGTGACGTTCTGTCCAATTCGTCGATGTTGTGTGTCCTTTCGTGTTGACAGCATATACTTCGTCGTGCCCTCATTTACTGCTAAACCCATTTTTCCTTCTCTATACTAGCTAACGTGGCTATGACATCACGTTGGGTCCGATGACAATATCGTCGGCGTATGCTAGTAGTTTCACCGATTTTCGGAAAATTGTGCCTCTGGTGTTGGGTCGTGAGTTTTGCACAATCCTCTCAAGAATAAGATTGAAGAAGTCACATGACAGCGCATCGCCTTGCCTAAATCTTTTTTGGGTATCGAATGCGTCGGTGAGGTCGTTTCCGACCCTGATGGAGCAGCGAGAATTCTCCTTCGTCATTCTACACAAACGGACGAGTTTGGGCGGTATACCAAAGCTAGACATGGATTGCGGCTTTGAAATCGATGAATAGGCGGTGGGTATCGATTTGGACTTCTTGGGTTTTTTCCAGGATCTGCCGTAGTGTACAAATTTGATCGGTTGTAGACTTTCCTGGCCTGGGTGTTGGTAAACGGATTCAGGCGTTCACATATTACGGCAGATATTGTCTTGTAGGCGATGTTGAGGAGACTTATGCCTCTGTAGTTGGCGCATTTTAGAGGGTCTCCTTTTTGGTGGATTGGGCAAACGATTCTGGGGTTCCATTCTTCAGGCATACTTTCTTCGGACCAAATTTGGCTTATGAGTTGGATGTTACTTACCAAGTCATCTCCGCCTCGGGAGGTTGGCAGTTTTCGCTGTCGTTGCCAATGTTGAATGGTTCGTTCTGCCTGACAGCGGAATGTTGTTCTTCATCGCCGTTTAACAGTCTGTAGAAATGGTTCTTCTATATCCTCAGCATCGACTGTGTCTCAACTACGACATTTCCCTTTTCATCTCGACAGGATTCTGTTCGAGCCTTGTATCCTTGGTTTGACGTTTCACACTTTGGTAAAACTTGCGAACATCGTTCCTGGAGTGTCTCATTTGTTAGGGAGGATATATATGCAGAGGATCTATATTGCAAATGGGGGCAGGTGGCAATCGCTCAGAGGAATGTCTAGTTGACTCCTTAGCCAAACGCTGCGGGTGCAAGCCCCAGCTTCGGCAGCATTGTTTTTCTACAAAAATCGCCAGCTTATATGAGGCCACCTGTGCGATAATATGAGACAATATAGATCTATGTCTCCTCCTCTGTGCCACGTAGGTTTATGTTATATGGCTTTCCTTCGATGTGTCTATATGTCTCTCTCTGTTTTATTAATGTCTTGCTCTGTCCCAGCCGATGGCCTCAGTTGCCAGTGCTGTTACGTGTCTGTAGTTCGTTGCATTCATGTGCGAAGTACTGTGATGTCAATGCAAATGGTGTAAATCAAAAAAATCCATCTGTTCCTCCCTCTCCATATTCTTTGAAGTTTCGACACAAATCGTTGCAGCAAAAACTATCAAATCTGGATGTGATGATATTGGTAAATTTCGAGACAGTATTACCCTTATACGGATCAACAATAACACCAATTGGAATCAATTGCAAATTAGGTAAGTCGAAACGTATTGCAGCAGTCGGGGTATGAGTACGACCACCTGCCACCCTGAATTAGGTCGTAAGCGTCCATACTTGGCGATCTGTCGACTTTTTTTAAAGACTCATTTGCCTAGGTGAACTATTCCGAGCTTACTAACAAGCTAACTAACCAGGTCACCAAGATTGTATGGAGTTTTCTTTTGTTGGGGAGCGCTGAAGAAGACCAGAGAATGTGAGGAATTCATTCCTTCCCCTCCTCGGCAGAAGTCATCATCATGTTACGAGTTTTCGCTACAAGATCGTTTACATGTCTTGTTAACTTATAAAAGGTCAACCCGCAATTTTAAAACTGTTAAAGGTTGACATTAATAAGTCATATTAGGCTTGTGAATTTAACAACTCTTTCTGTTTACAAATTTTCCCTAAAAGTTTGCGTCAAAGCATACCCATTACACCACAATGACCTGCTGGCGACATCTTTCGTTTCAATACGCCAACTAAAACCCAAGTGGTAACCTTTTTTTTTAAACAAATATAAAATGTGCGTAAAGTTTGCCAGATCCCTATCGACCAAAGACTATCGGCGATATCACCTCAGGTGCATAAGAGATTCTCAAGAGATTTCATACAGTAAAAGGTAATTGCTGGAAGACTTTCAAGTACTCAGTTATAATTTATATAAACGAAAATAGATTCTAGCCATAAAATTAAACATAAATTAAAAAATATACGAGTAGTACTCCTTCTCGTAGACATTCGAACGCACAACGAAACTGGAGACACGAAGACCCAAAGAGTCGAAGCATCTGCTAAATTTAAAAGTGGAATACGTGGTGGTGGCAGGAGAATGTTCGTTTTTGGCCGAATTGAGAGAGATAAAAGTTGTACAACAACAGGCAACTAGTTTTTTCTGCAATAGCAGCAAAGGATATAATGATATACTCGTACCTACTGATGCAATCTTTAGGTTTTAACAAAAGGCTTGCGGATTAGCTTTTATTTCTGAATGAATGAGTAGCGTTGCTGTTTATTCGTTAAATAATTTCTGTGTATCTGTGGAAGCAGTGATGTATGACTGGATATTGTATTTTTCGCGTTCACACTTTGATAATAACGGGTGATCCTTTTTTTAATAGCCTTTTTTGACACATCACGTGTGAGTCGTGTCATGCTGTCATGTTATTTTTGTTTAGTATTGTTTGGCATTTCATAATGGAAAGACGCGTGAAAAACGTTTACAAATTGTTCAATTTTATTATGAAAATTCACGTTCTGTGAGGAATGTGTTTCGTGCACTTCGCTCAACTTATGGTCGACATAATCGGCCCATTTTGAGACCCAGCATTCATTATTGGATAATATTCGACCGAATAGACCACGTCCAGCACGCTGTGAAGAAAATATAGCGGCCGTAGCTGAGAGTGTACACGAAGACCGTAGAGAGTCGATTCGGCGCCGTTCGCAGCAACTCGGACTGACGTATGGAACGACTTGGCGCATTTTACGTCAAGATCTTAAATTAAAAGCGTACAAAATACAGCTTGTGCAACAACTGAAGCCGCTCGACCTTCCCAAGCGACATCGCTTCGCTCTATGGGCTCTTGAAAAGTTCCAAGAAGATCCGACGTTTTCGAGGCAAATTTTGTTTAGCGATGAGGCCCATTTCTCTCTCAATGGGTATGTAAACAAACAAAATTGCCGCATTTGGGACGAAGAGCAACCTGAAGAGATTGAAGAACTGCCACTTCATCCAGAAAAAACAACGGTTTGGTGTGGTTTGTGGGCCAGTGGAATCATCGGTCCATATTTCTTTAAAAATTATGCCGGTGCGAACGTAACCGTCAATGGCGACCGTTATCGTGCCATGATAACCGACTATTTGATGCCTGAAATTGAAGCTCGTGATCTCAGCGACATTTGGTTTCAGCAAGACGGCGCCACTTCCCACACATAGCATCAATCAATGGACTTATTGAGAGAACATTTCGGTGAGCACATAATTTCACGTTTTGGGCCGGTCGATTGGCCACCAAGATCGTGTGATATCACACCGTTAGACTTTTTCCTGTGGGGATATGTAAAGTCAAAAGGTTATGCCGACAAACCAGCTTCGATTCAGGCCATGGAGGAAAACATCACGCGTGTCATTCGCCAGTTACCAGTCGGAATGCTCGAACGAGTGATCGAAAATTTGACTCAACGGATGGACCATCTGCGACGTAGAAACGGTCAACATTTGATAGACAAAATCTTCGAAAAATAAATGCCAAAGAATGTTCTTTCAAATGATAATAAACATTCTCCATTAAATTTGAATTTTCTGTGTTTTTTTCTTTAAAAAAGTAGGGAACCTCGAAATGGATCACCCTTTAGATAAATTGACATGATGTGATGTGATTTTTAAAAATGTCATATGAGAAGATAGTGAACAACTCTCGAATTAACTGATAACTCCGATAAATTCCGACTTCATTAGTCGAAATCAAAGTGATCTCACTGCAGCGTTTGCAAGTATAAAAAAAACAAAAACAAGACGAAATATATATGGTTCCAGCACGATGCAACATCACATCAATGAATTCAACAAAACGTCACAATCGAAGAAGCTATGACTTTCTTACATAATTACAATTAGCTAACTGCCTCCAGTTACGTAATTCAAGTTGGTTGCGGTCGGCTTCCACTTGTGCGCGCTACTGAAGGCGAGGTGTTAATCTACCTCGGGATAGATACTGGGGATCAAAGACTTCGCAAGTCGCAGTATTAGTCCCCATTCGCTCTACATGTCCTAGCTATCTCAAACGTCCAATGCGGAGTTTCATTTAGTCAGTCCTATGTCGCTCGTCGCTTGCCTTCACTAGCTCAACGCAGAGGATTCAATACCGCAGCATTACTTAAGAAGATGCCGAATCCACCATAGGCACCTCAACCCACCTTTTTTTATTTGAAAGGTGCATGAAGTATGACATCGTTAAATGTCCCTTGCGGACACGTCAATTTCCAATAACTGTGCCCCATAGATCCAACTGAATTTGAGCAATAACTTGCGTTATGTTTATTTTAAGGGTATGAGTTGGTTGGTGCTTATTGCCTGTGACTTCAGAAAACCCTACAAGAATAAGAGCTATTGGGTCAAATCGGACGATTTTGTTGTCGATAACCCTACCTTCAAATCATTCATGCAGAATTTCTATTGTGGGGTTTGGTATGTGGCCCCTACCACCTTGTTGTTCGCAATTTGATTCCAATTGAGTAGTTGTGCTCTTGGTTGACGTTGATAGTGTTACCAACCACGCGACGTTTTCAAAGACCAAAATTCGAGAAAAATGCGTACCAAATGGTAAACAAATACATGCTTACCACACAATAAGAAACAAAACATCGATGAACTGAAAGAGACAGATTGAGATTTGGTCTATTTGGACTCCTCTTTTGGTTCTGACAATGGCAATCGTCGGAAAATGTTTGAAGAATAATTATTGACAAACAAGGTTTTTTTTTACCATAAATTATCTAATTCGAACTACTTAAGGTACAAGAACGCGATCCTTTAAGACCTACTTTAAGGCGCTGAAGTATGGCCTTTATCAAGAGCGGATATGCGGTAAAGTTCTTCCAAAAATCGTTGGTCTCATTTTGTGTTGACGTGCTTTGGAGACGAAGATTCAATTACGAGCAACAAGAGATGTAGAGCAGCATAGACCTCCTCAAAAAACTCAACATTGGATGTTGGATATGATTAGGACATGTAGAGCGAATGAACACCAATGCTTTGGTACGCAGTCTTTAATTTACAGCCATCTGGCTTAAAACAGTGTGCACATGTAGAATGCCACCTTAAGCAACTTGATGAGCCACAAGTTTTGAGTTTTATGAAAGATGTTTACGAGGATTGATTGGGTGTTGTAGAACGAGGGTAGACTCTGATTGACTTTAACTTGGCAACGCCCTGTTGTTGTAACTCTTACTACACAGCAAATGCTTATTTTTAACCTCCAAATGGTGATAAGCGGAAGTGTTGATAACACTACCCAACCATGGAAAAACTTAAATGTTATGAAACAACCAATAGCCTCGGAAAGGACTGATTTTATTTTATTTATACATATAAATGATATTCATAACCCCTTGAGTACGTGTAAATTATAATAAAAAAAAACACCATACCACCAGCATCGAATTTCGAAGAACAATAGCAATGATGCCAACAATCCATTAGATCAGCCGCAACTGATGTGCTAGGTTTCTTGCACCAGCAAGAAACCCCTGGTTTGATGAGGAATGACGACAGATGCTCGCAGCCAAAAACGAGGCCTACAAGGTTAAGCTGCAGGTGAAGACGAGAGCTGCCGTTAAGCTCTATAGGCAGAGAAGAAGGGAAGAACACTACATCAGGGCCGGAAACGACCTCACCGACACATTCGATATCAAAAAAGGATTTAGGCAAGGCGTTGCGCTGTCATGTGACTTGACTTCTTGAGAGGATTGTGCAAAACTCACGAGCCAACACCAGAGGCACAAGTTTCCAAATACGCCGACGATATTGACATCATTGGTATGACCCAACGTGATGTCATAGTATAGAGAAGGAAGCGGGAAAAATGGGTTAAGCAGTAAATGAGGGTAAGACGAAGTATATGCTGTCAACACGAAAGGACACACAACATCGAATGAAGCATGGAACGACACCAATACTCCGGCTCGCAGAGCCTTCGATTCCCAGCCAGATGTCAGACGCAGTAGAGGAATGTTAAAAAAATTAAGTGTAATGCATCCTGAGATTGCTTCGTATCTAAACTAGTTGCCGATCTCTGGAAACATTTTGTCTGATTGTCTGATGAGATTGTTGAACAGTCACACTCTCTCTTAAAAGTTTTGCCTTGAATAACCTTCGTAATCTGAAACGAAATACGGCATTCAAATTCGATATGATAGCCTGACCATATCACCACAATCACGGAGAAAAAATGATACACAAAACGAAATAGGAAGTCGATGCTGCCTCAACAGGTAATCAATCAACCTCAAGCGAAAACTGATCTCGATTGGTTATCATAACCATGAAGGTGTAGATGTTTTCCAATTAACAGAAATTCAATTCAATTCTAAATACGAAGGTCACATCATATCCCACAAAAAACATACCGAACTTGAGTAAAAAGGGATTTTTTCAAGCAAACTTCACCACCCCTCTAGTTCAGACAAAAGAGTTGAGTACCAAACTGAAAACGCTCTATCCTAATAATTTACTTCGAAAATTCCCAATTCATCTCAAAGACACATCTGCTTGGTTTAGTTTACTCACTTTTATTGGGAAAATTTGATTTTTAAGTTGCGCCAAATAATGAGTGTCTCCATTCCTGCAGTGGTATCTCTATAAGTTGCTACAACAAACCCAACAGCAGCAGCAAAAATCATCAACATGCGATGTTTACAACTTTCAAGTTTTTCGTTTATTGTATATTCGAGATTTTGTTTGTTGGTTTGTTTGTATTCATGCTGTTCGTTGCTGTTTTGTTTTCGTATTCTTTCTAGTTTTGTACCAGACCATGAGAAGGAGATTGCCTCTGTTTATGCCTATGTCTATAGCCCGCTTCAGAAACTCCATGGGCACCTTGTAACTACACTCTGTAGCTTGCCGCTGTTGGTGCTGGTGCTACCTCCAAGTTTTCGTTGCTGCGAATTTTGTATCAGTTCGCATTTGGAAGTCACGCGGATTTGTAGCATTCTCTGTTCAGCAACTAAATTCGTCGCGGTTGCGGGTTGTTTTATTTTTTTTTTCTCAACTTTAATCCGTGTATTGAAAAAAATTACTGTTATACACTCCCATTTAATGCAGCATTAAGGAGATTTAACTTTATCGTGGTAACAGAAAATCAAAAACGTTGCTCCAAGTGTCCATTGAGGTAATCGTGACATGCAAATCGTTGGTGTGGCAAATCGAAATCTTATTAAAAAAATATAAAAAAATTTAAAAAAAACCTCAACGAAAGGGAAAACGACGACCATCATCGTTTGGAGCAGTATCTATGTATCTATAGTTGAAAGTGTGTTTTTATCGAAATTGTTATTCGATTCATTTTTGCCTGTGCCTAGGAGGAGGAGGCTGTTAGTAGATTAATCAAGATCGTGTTTTGGTGATACTTGTACTATTCTGCGTGGAACATATCCAAGTCACTGAGGGGACTACAACATAAGTCCAGCCCGGTTGTTTGCATGCACTAACACTACACAACGAAAACGTTGAAGTAAACACCTTCAAAATTGCAACAAGAAAATTGCAAAAAAAAAAAAAAAACACCAATAGGCCTAGCATACATTAAGTGGAAAAGCTTAGGAAAAAAGTCACTTGTATGGGAACTTAGTATTTTTTTTTGTACTCACGTGAATTGTGCAACATTTAGCGTCAGTGCGTAGAATTTGTCGTCATCGGTGGTGTCGCTTTTGGTCGGCGGTGTGGTTTCAATGAAATTAAGTGTATTGAGATAGATTTTTAGTTTCTCTTTTTTAATTTATATAATTGTACTTGTTTTTGGGATTTTGTTTTATTTTATTCGCTACATTGATATGTGTGTGTACATTTGAAGTAATAAACTCGCAGTTCATTGTGTTTTAAAGTAAAGTTGTGTTAACAACTTCTTTTGGGGAGAAAAACTAATTTTGTATTCAGTATTAAAACTATTTATACGGTTTTTTGCAGTTAAACTGTTAAATATTAAAACAAAATTAAATTCAAATCAGTGAAGACAGAGGAAGAAAAGAACAACAATGTTGCGAAGGATATCGTTTTTAGTGCTGATAATTTTTGGATATTTGTTAATAACAGGTTTGTGTTTTTGTAATGTATATTTATGGTAAATTACGCCGTTTTTATGAGAAATAAAAAATAAATAGAAAAACAAAAATTTAATCAATCAAGATTTTATCTGACTTTGTAAATAGCTTTGTTAATCAACAGTTCCTGAGAGACCTGAGATTTGTTGAATAACCATTTAAAATTAATCATTTTTTTGCAATTTCAATTGTTTATTTTTTTGTCATTTTAATAATATATTTTGAGAACGCAGTTTCAATTTTAAATACTTGTAACTTGTATTTGATAATAGGAATTTCGTGACAAAACTTAAAATTTTTCAAAATCTTAAAAAAAATTCAAGTGATTGTCGACGAGGATATCATTAATAATAAGTATAAAAAATAGTAACGGGTTCTTGTAGAGCGAGACGCAATTTTTTAAAAATAAATTAATAAAATTATAAATACTTAGAAACAACATAAAATTAACAACAAAAAAACTCTGATTTATGGTTTTGAATGCAAGTATAGAAATTGTAAGTTTGCATAGTAAAATTGTAAGTTTGCAGTAATTTTAGGAATGATTGACCCAACATAAGAGTTATGGTTAGAAATTTGCATATATAAACTGCGCAATTAATAAAAGATTTATAATTAATTGTGGATTTAATACTTTTGAAAAATTCCAATCACCTTTAATTAAATTATAAGTGACAGAAGGGTTGAGACGTTAGTTTATTATATCATCAGTTTTTTATGCAGGTCCTTGAACTGAGTTTTATGATTTAGGAAATGACAAATTGCCCCTTCACTGAGCTTAATTTGAAGTGAAAGGCAACACTGCAATTTCCATGCAGCCGCACTTCAGCAGTTCCAAAAACTTTATTTCGAAGTTCAATGAAACTCAACGATTTGAAAACGATTTCGGCCCAATGAAACACCACCATCCGAGAATCGTCAGCAGTCAAACGACGCCAAGCATTTCACTATGAGCATTCTGCGCTTGATAATCGAGATTTCCGTAATGCAAGATTTTAAAAACGCGATTTCGAAATCAGCTCAACCAATTTTTTTTTGTTTTCCCAGAACTGTTGTGATGCGTCGAAAAATCGATGTTGAGTTGAAATCAGCTCAATCGGATCCCCACCCAACCACTTTTTATTTTGTTTTCCCAGAACAGTTGTGATGCCTCGAAAAATCGATGTTGAGTTGGTGACTAATTTATGTGTCCTGACGTATCCTGAGTCAAAAAAAAGTAGTTTTTGCACGACTGGGATGTACGAAACCTAGTCATGCACCGAAGACTTGTGTATTTCAAAAGCAGTACGTTAATTTAAAATAGAAATAGGTATGAAGTGTGATATGGGTGTTCTGAATATGATTTTACCTTTTTTGAAAACTACGTTCATAATTTTGATTAAATTGTATCTGAAATTTGTCCGAGTTATGTAGAACCTTTTATTTCTTTCTTTGCAATCGAAAATGATGAAGTAAAAGAGAGTGAAAGTCTTTCGTTTTTTTTTCGTTTCTAAAAATACAGGAACATTATTTTTAACGATGTTGAGTTGGTGATTAATTTATGTGTCCTGACGTACCCTGAGTCAACAAAAGTAGTTTTTGAAATATATGAATGTCTAAAATGAACGAATGCACTAACATTAACGGTATCTCAAATGTAATGGTTATCTTTTTAGCTATGTTAAGAAATAATGAATACATAACTAAAAACGAATTACAAATTCAAATTACTTATACAAAATATTTGTGGTCATAATTCTGGCCAATTTTTTTTACTCTTACCAATTTTATTAATGGTATCTACCATTTAAAAAATAAACCAAAGGTAAGTTTTCTCGGAAACAGCTTTAACAATTTTGATTAAACTTAACATAAACTATAAATGCAGTAGTTCCAACAACACAGCAGATTAAAGTCTTTTCGAGAGAATCCTTACAAACATTTTTTAGATTTAGTTAGTACTTTCTCGTAAACTATTTGGTCAAATTGAATTGAATCACATACCTTAAGAATGGCAACACCAATGGGGTTTATTTTTTGTTTAATGATCGGGTTATAACGATCATCAACTGAGGTTTTTACAGAAAGAAAAATTGACCACGCCCAACTTTTTTTTTAAGCTGTCTAAAAAGCGATTTTTCAAATTTTATTTTTAAATGTTTGTCATAACATAACTTTGGTTTTATGTTTTTACAGAAAGAAAAATGGAAAAAGCTCACTTTTTTGACCGACCGATTGGGCTAATTTTTTTAACTGTTTGCAATAGTCCATAATTTTTTTTTACGGATAGAAAAATTGTCAATTCCCATTTCTAAGTCGTCGGGTAACTTCATGTACAAGTTTAACTGTCCACCCAAAATGGGAAAAGGAAATCAAAAGTGTCTCGCAAAATTTCTTTTGTGTGAACCATGATTTTCAATACGAACAATGGGTATGCGCGATTCTTTTTCATTTTGTTCGTTATTGTATTAAAAAAGTTGTAAATTGAAACAGTTTGCAAAAATATTAACTTTTGTATGCACGTTCCACGATGAATGACGATATTTTGTTAATTATTTTCTGTTTTGTTCGACATTCTCTCAAGATGTTAACAATTGATTGGGCATTGCTTTTGTATTGGCAGTGTTCCGGGTTTTAGTTTTACGACGTTAACTTTGCCAATGCACTATTCTCATTGGTCAATCGAACATTTTTAGTCACTTAACATGGTCGATTGACCTATGAGAACAGTGCAACGGCAAAGTTAACTTGGGAAGTCTTAATTGTTTTGCGATTTTTTTTTTAAATGCAAGGTATTGTCTGAAAAAAATCCCTCCAGTTCGCTCGCTCACAACTTTCATAAGAATGTCGTACGAATATTTTTGTTGTCGATCAACAGTGTAGTGCATACCTAGGCATTACAGCTCTCAATCGTATGATGCCCTACGAATCAGTTCGAACGAACGCTGCACTGTTGATCGACAACAAAAATATTCGTACGACATTCTTATGAAAGTTGTGAGCGAGCGAACTGGAGGAATTTTTTTTTGACGCTCCCAGTGGAACTGAAAAAAACCTTTTTGATCGCATTGATTTTGGCAACGATACGATGGCAGAATGATATTGCACTTGCGCTTCCTTTATCAGGAATTGCAAATCCGAATCACTTTAAATCCAACTTCCAAGAAAAGTGCGATAGCCAAAGTTTTGCAGCAAAGCAAACTGATCGTTTGAGTGTACAATGGCGAGGCATTAGACAAAATGATGCAAGATTTACGAAACAATTAATAACTTGGTGGTGCGATAATTCTGTTGGCAGGTGATTTTCGGCAAACATTTCAAGTGATTCCATGGTCAACGCTATTTGATCATTCAAAAATATGTTTTGAAATTTGTATTCAAAACAAAGTTTCCCGGGTTAGCTAGTAAGCTATTTATATATTTTTATCATCAATAACCGAAAATTAATATTTTTGTCTATTTTCGCAAAACCAAGCAAAATTCTGCATGGTTGGTATTTGATCTTACGTCTACCTCACAGTAAAAGGCAAAGTAGTAGGTGCACGACTGGGATGTACGAAACCTAGTCATGCACCGAAAACTTGTGTATTTCAGAAGCAGTACGTTAATTTAAAATAGAAATGAGTATGAAGTGTGATATGGGTGTTTTGAATATGATTTTACCTTTTTTGAAAACTACGTTCATAATTTTGAATCAATTATATCTGAAATTTGTCCGAGTTGCGTAGATCCTTTTATTAATTTCTTTGCAATCGAAAATGATGAAGTTAAAGAGAGGGAAAGTCTTTCGTTTTTTTTCGTTTGTAAAAATACAGGAAAATTATTTTTAGGTCAAAGTTAATTTTAGCTGTGAACTTGCGCTTTGTCACTTTTAGAAATTCACACACGGCACTAAATCTACAGGGTCCGTCCAATGAAGTGTAACCATTTTTACGTTGGCATTACTGCCGACGGGGGCATAAAATATTTTAATATTTTCATTTATATTGACAGTATATTTAGTTGTTAATAACCGTTAGAAGAGTCATCGTTCTACTTCTTACTTTAAAAGTAATATACGAAATGAACTTTAAAAGCAACAGTGTGATTGGTTTGTATTTAGCAGCCTACTATTGTTCGTGTGTTGCAGCATTTGTGTATAAACAAAATGTTTGTGTATCGGACCATAAAACGGTACAATGATACCGGCAGCATTGATGAACGTTGTAAAGGTGGTGCTAGAAAAACTGCAACTTCGTCAGAAATGGTTCGTAAGGTGAAGGCTCAAATGCAATGAAATCCACGACAGAGCGCAACAAAGCTGGATAAAAATCTGAACGTTTCGGACTCAATAATTCGGCGCATACTAAAAAATAATCTTGAATTCAAGCCCAACAAAGTACAAAAATTGCAGGATTTGGCACATGCACAAAAAAAAGTTCGCCTTCAACCATCAGCATTAAAAGATTTGCACGCAGCCGGAAATCTGCAAAATTTGGTATTTTCTGATGAAAAAATGTTTACTGTTCAGCAATAAGTTAACAAACAAAATGATCGTGTGTGGTTGCGAAACAAGTCTAACGATAATTTGGAGAATCGGCTTGCTGTTCGTAAGCAAGCGCCTGCTTCTGTGATGGTTTGGGCTGCTGTGAATGCAAATGGACGCTCTCCACTAGTTTTTATCGACCAGGGCGTTAAAGTGAATCAGAAAGCTTACCGACAAAAGGTGTTTAATGATGCGCTTATTAAGTGGACACTCTAACAATCCGGTACAAACCACTTGACATTCCAACAGGACTCAGCACCGTCTCACAAAATTCGCTTAACGCAACACTTTCTGCAAGATCACGTCCGCAGTTCATTTCACTCAACAGTGGCCTCCCTACTCACCAGACTTGATTCAAATGGACTTCTCCATATTGTCCATTTTGGAAGCTACGGTGTCAACAAAAACATATGAATGTTGCAAACTGAAGTCAGCGCTTCGTCCAGAATGGTCACGAATCCGATAGGACCACATTCGTGCAGCATGCAATGTCTTCATCAAAACGATTAATGCCGTTATCCGTGCTAGAGGGAGCTATATCGAGCAGTGACTTAGTTTTTAAAAATTAGTCATATTGGTAATATGTACATAAAATTTGAAATAAAAAAACTCTAAAACTATAGAATTTTGATTTGGTAACACTTCATTTGACGGACCCTGGAGAATATAAATAAACCAAAAACATATTGTAGCTGTCAGATTAAAAATTGTATTCGAAGGCTTCCCACAAGGGTAGACTTTCCCTACAGCTTGTTTCCGAGCTTAGCGCATAATAGATTGCAATGGGCGCGCTGTCAGTGACACCCTTAAAGATCCTGACTGTGAATGTAAATTTACTCATTCCTGTTGCTTAAAGACCAAAGTCCCGATATGATTAGCCATAAGCAAAACTAAGATGAACTTGACTAATAGAAAAAGGGTGTGTTTGTAGAGGTATTGAACTTAAAGTTGGCAACACTATTTTAAATGGCGGCTATTTTGTCAGCTGTCAATCGATTTATTTTTTGTTTGGTTTGGCATTTCAACATGAATAGACTGGCACTGGACGTCTATTGCAAAATTATTTTGAAAATCATGGTTCTGTTCGAAATACGTATCGCGCATTACGTCAATTTTACGGTCAACATAATCGACCATCAGACTTTATTTTATTTGGAATATGTGGAAAAAGCGGACTTTTGTTGTCTGGTATCACGTTGTAACAGTTCTGGAATTTCAAAAGTGTTATAGAGAAACCCAAATAAAGGGTCTAAAGGTTATTTCAGAAAGGAGTTACTTTTGGAACTAAACATCGGAGTAAAAGGATAGTTATGACCCTGAATTTTCACAACAATTCATGTGCGCGTTACACATGACGTGTACTTCTTGCACGATGGCGGGACATCTTGCACGATGGAGGGACTTCTTGTATGATGGAAGGACTTCTTGTATGATGTTCTTGTTCAATGCCGCATCTGAAAAGCTTAGTTTGGATAATTTGTTCCTAAGGCTTGATACTATTCATATTATTTGTCAAATCATCGCGAGAGGAGGGCCAGTGGAAACCATTTAAGTGTTGAAACGAATGCAAATCTACACGGAAGTACATCGGCCCAATCATCGCGATCTGTTCACTAATGTGGAAAAAAAGATGAATAATTGTATCTCTCGGACAAAAAGAACTGTCGGTCTTAGGTTTTCGAACTGATAGGAGGGCTTTAACAAGATTTTGGAATAAATAAAACTTTTCTTCAATTTTTTGTGTATTAGCGATCCCTAAGCTATTTTTGAGGAAATAATCTACAACCATGCTAGGATAAGATCTGATATGTGCTGTAACTCGGCTTGCACAATACTACCTTCCAAAGTAAGATCACTATCTTTAAATATATGTTGACAAACTGACAAGCTGGCAATATTCCACAACACTATTAACCACAAGCTTTAATTATGTCCAACCACATGTTGCAACACTTGTCTGTCGATTAGCCTACGACCTTTTTGGCGTGTAATTTGAACCCAAACCCGTAGTTGTCACGTATCGCGCGTTTTATTTGTTAATTTTCATCGCCTTTTCGACACGCATGTCAAGAACCATAATTACCACATACTCCCGGGTTAGATTAAATCTAAAGTGACAACCTAACAAGTCTTTAGATTATCATAGAGCCCCTCTCAAACCATAAACATGGCCCCGATTATTTTTTTTTCGCGATTGTTCGAGTTACCTTTAGTGTTCACATGGGTTATTCTTTAAGACGATCAGTTTCATTGTCTCTGAAGTGTAGTTCGACCAGACTTGACATTTAACAAGTCTCGAAATGGAATCATACAAAAAAAAAAACAACAACAAGAAAAGCTTTTAAAGTGCATGGAGGTGGCAAACGAAACTAGAAGAAGGTCAGCGATTATTTCATTGTGCCTCAACGGAGTCGAGAGTTTGGGCGAGAGCGATTTAAGTGGCTCTGGCTTCACAACTCACACAAGACAGTAATGTTCAGCTTAAGCTTACCTTCCTAAATAAAATTTAATTTACACACGCCTCGTGCAAATGCACAATGGGAGTCTTATTGTCTTTGACTTGATGCGAAGAGTTAATTTGCATCGCAAAGATAAATTCTTTTTGGAATTAATAAGACAACCATGAGTAATTATGTTCATTCGTTTTCATTGCGCAATTTGACGTCGCATTTATTTATGCAATTTTTCAATAGGCGAATTACTACGAATTACTACGGCAAGTTACGATCAATTTTTAGAAGACAGAGGACTCTTATTCTTATTGAAGAATATTTCGAGAAGGTTAACACAAGTTTAAACAACGTAGGGCCCCTTCAAAATAAGAAATCAATTTCGAAAAAAATCTAGAAACTACCAGATCCTGTCGCCTTTGAGTACGTAGTAAGAGAAAGTCCTCACTATTAAAAAAAATTGCTTTTTGGCTTTCAAATTTAGATCTGTATACAGAATTGTCATTATTTTTGAATCTTGTTAACCAAAAAGCAATATTCCGCCTTGCCCATGAGCTAAACTAATTATTTCTGTTATTGTTATTTATTCATGTCAGATTTGATTGTAAGCTCGACAACCCTAAACCATTCGACATCCATTTTTATATATTCTTTTTCAGAAAACGACTTTTCCACCCAACTGATTGTCCTTCCGAACTTTCCTTTTTATTGCGTACATAATATACTGCGAAATTGTCTATCTTACCGACTCTTCTCCGTACCCAACATTTCTCTATGCACGATTTTCGTCTTCCCCCGATAGCTTAACAATAGCAGGAGCTATAACGATTGAACATCAATTGTGCCCCTTGGAGATAGCACTCGGAGATTGGGCTCATACAAGGTGGGCCAAAAGAGATCACCATATTGGAAGATGCTCTTATTTTTGCAAATGGCCGCCAATGTCAAATCTGTTTTGACATCTGTGGACTAAACAGATGTCGAATACAAGTTAACAAGCCATATAGCGATACAATCCCCAAGAAAGCGGAATAATCGTGTCTATTTTTTGCGTAACAATTCGTCTGTAGTGTTGGCGCAGCGCGAATTCCGTCGCCGATTCCCCGGCCTTCCGAAACCGATTGCGCAAACACTGCGCTGTTTGGCCACCAACCTTGGAGAGTATGGGACCACACGAGACGTTGCCAAGAGTGGCTGGTCCCGGAGCGCCCGTTGTGCCGAGAATATCTCCGCTGTTGCCGAGGATGCCGAGCTGTTGCCGGAAACATCGACCGGACGCCGTGACTCGCAATTAACCATCAGCCGGTCGTCCCTAAAGTGAATTTCGGTCAAAGACTTGCGCATATCACCTTACATAGTCCAGTCCGTGCATTAGCTGTTGACTGTCGACCGCCAAACGCGTGTAACCTACGCCCAAGCCATTCTTAATCTCGAGGACGAAGTGGACGATTTTTCGACCAAAATCATAATGCGCGATGAGGCTCATTTCCACCTCAGCGGGTACGTGAACAAGCAAAACTTCGAGGGGCTATTACACCCGCTCAAAGTTACTGCATGATGCGCGCTGTTCACGCTGGAGGAGTCATCGGGCCATTTTTTTTTCGAGAACGCCGCTGGTCATGTTAATCGAGTTTTTTTTCTGCCGCAATGGATGGATTAGGACTGGATGACATGTGCTTCCAACAGGACGGAGAAACGGCACACACTGCGCGAGCCAAAACCGATTTTAATGAGAGCCAAACAACATCGGATGACTTCTTTTTTTTCCCACCTCGTAAATATTTATTAAACAGCACACATGAACAGCAACATTAAAATGAACGGCAAAGTTAAGAATTGTTTTAAATTCGGTGTTGCTGTCAACGTTATTAAGGGTGATGTACCATACAAAAAAAAAACAACAGCTACAACAATTTTGCTCTTAATGTGTTGTTGCTGTATTAACTTGGTTAAGGTTGTACAAAGTACACATTACTGCCATCAAGGAAAAGCTGCGACAATTACAAAAGCTTGTGTTATAGTGAGTAGAATCAGCAACTATTCGAATGCTCATTTCTATTAAGAAATAGTTTCGACGATATCAGTGAAAGTATAATCCACATAAACGACAAATTCGTCAACATAAGCATTTTATGTGCTAACTCTCCGACGAAAAACCGTAAATATTGTTTCTTAGTTCTAGATAACACCATTTAGCGATAACCAAATTATGATGTTAAAAGTTTAAGAATCGCCTTGCTCGAAAATTTAAAAAAAATCATCAAATGTTGTCGAAAAACACGACCTATACAACATCGACAACGACCTTACCAAGGACTTAGACAGGACAAAATGTGGCTGGCCAGCACGGAGTTTACTTTCCTTCATATCGATAGGGCGAAGATGCGGTCTCCGAAAAAAAAAAACATCAAATATGACCATTTTCTTGTTGTAGCTGCGGACGAAGAGCTTCTAAATAAGTTGCCGTTGAGCTTTAGAGTAAAGCAGAAGGGACTTCAAAACCAGGAATACATAGCCCAAACAGAATCCTATCAAGATCACCTAGGAAGATCGTATTCGATGCTGAACATATCAAATCGAATCCTAAAACCGTTTACTAACAACCCGATCGGTCTCTGTCATTTTTCTGGCCTAAAAGCAGGAAAGTCCACAACTGGTCAAATCTTCCTAGATCCTGGAAAAAAACACAAAAAGCCAAAATCGATAACCACCACCGATTCGTCGATTTCATTTATAGAGACAAAGTATACAGAACCATGAAAAGTTTTGTCCGCCTTTAGTAGGAAGAAGTTGGCAAATCTATTAATTCTGAGTACGGCACATCGTTACTATTTAAAAGAAGGAATACTCTCGCCAAAAGGCTAATCTTAAACGCTCTTAATCGCACTACTAAGAAGATCATGTGTAACCCTTAAATCACCATAGTTTTACTTTACGGGTCTGACCATAAGTCCGGAATAGGGCTGGCTTTCAACCAACATGCCTTTGCAATTAGCAGCTAACTGCCTCCAGTTGTGTACTTCAAGCCAGTTGAGGTCGTCTTCTATAGGGTGGACTCAATTTAAGACGAGGTCTTCCTCTACAGCGCCCGAAGTCTGGCTGGGAATCGCAGACTCTTGAAACTATGTATCAAAAATTATTTCCTTATATGGAAGTTGAGGTCTATCTGCTTGCACTTCATGGCACCATAGATAACCCCTTTTCCATCAGCCCCATTGCGTTAAAAAATAAACTGAAACTTAATTAGGAGTTGCGATAAGTTTTGACTTTACCATGCGCAGAATTATGTAACATACATTTCGCCGAAAACCCTGAGATCGTATTAAAAGACCGAACACGGCCTACACTTATCGACTTTCACTTCAAAAACATTCGATTGAGACTTCCAATTGAGCCCCTATAATTCGATTTAATTAGCTCACTTTCCCAGACTATCCCAACAGTGCATTGAAGGTACGCTGCTACGCAATCGCACAGCTATCTGGCGATCCAACATCCACTGGCAATATGCTTGAACAGAGTCACACTCAATTGACCGGCTTAATAGCCTACATCAATGCAAAAGTGAACTCTGTAATTTTGCAGAGTTCCTGTTGGGCCAGCACCCCTCCGCATCAGTGTACACCACCCGACAACATGTGTGATGAATTGCTTAACGTCCCAGCAACAATGCTACAGCCTTCCAGTAACAATAAGGCGACGCTGCGCTGCTGTTGTCTCGGATTCTTATGCAATGATTTATGCAAATAAATTTACAATTCTGCATTTGATTTTGCAATTACAGATACACACACTCACCAACACACATACATTTTGTTGGTAAGCGGGACGTTAAGCGCGGTATGCCAAATGGCGTTGAATTGATTTCTAGGCAGCGACCGACCATGGGGAGTAGCAGTGCATCGGTTAGACGTCAGTAACAGCAAAATAATCCGCAAGATGTGCACTTGAGAAACAACTTCAGATACGCGGTGTTGCTGTGAATTATGAACCATAAGTGTTGGTGCTCTCTGCACCATTGGGCATTTATATGAAACGGAAGCCTTAAATATAACACTGCCGGCATGTAAGACCTGTCAGAGGGAGAGGCGACCCCACTTTTCCTTGTACAAAATGTCATTGCGCTACTGATGTTGCCCGCGGAGCGCTGTTGCAGTTAATGAGGAGCAAGGTTGTTTGGAGATTTATAGCGGATGGGAAAATAAACATCAGTACGAGTGGTTCGTCGATAGTTTGGAATGCTTTGCATACATGTTGGCGATGTCCAGCCAATGAGGCGTCTTTTGGGGATAGCGGTAAGTGGTTTTCTTCAGAGAATAAAATTTTGCAAAGGAAATGTGTCGGATGATATAACTACGTGCATTGATGTTAGTTCATGTCGACGTACAATAACTTTGTGTTAAGTAATCTTCGGATTTGTGGAAGCTTTGATCAGTGAGATAAGGTAGAGTTATCGTTTTGCATCGCTCCTTGATGGTACTTCCTTTCTTTCATTTTTTTAGCTTTATACAATTTTGTGTACTTCAACGCTGAGGTGAGTAGCTTTACTTACTAGTGTGTGTCCTGCTTCAGTCCAGATTTAGTCTGCACCAGAAACCAACACACCTCTCCAGTTCGCACAGTTCTCAAATGACTACCTTCAGCTTTATACTTTTATTTGGCTTAGGATGGTCTTTACTTGTGAGCGCAACCGTGACAACGATCTAACTAGGAGTAGAAGACTCTGTGTGCGAGTGTATTGGTGTCCTAGGCATCTTAAAGGTCTATGCCGCTGTGCAGTTTGTTAGGTTCATGATTGAATTTTCGTAGACCTCGTTAATGCAAACAGGACCGAAGATTGTTCGCTTAAAACACACAAGAATTTCTCAAACCAGTTTTGATACGGACCATGCTCAAGCGTCATATAGCTGGTGTACATGTCATAACCACCTTGAATGTCCAATGCACAGCTGTCAACCAGAGCTGTTCTGTTCTTAAAATTTCCGAAGAAATTTTTGTTCAAAACGATTAAGGATTTCTTTGTTGTTGAGCAATTTTGGGCTTACACATACTTCAGCAGACAGGATTTTGTAGGCGAAGTTGAGGAGCCTTATCCCTCTGATATTGTTACAGTTGAGAGGGTCAGTTTTTTGTGGATTAGACAAAAGATGGAGAGGCTCAGTTTGTCAGGCATACTATAATGCAACCAAATTTTTGTAATGAGTTGATGTATGCTTCAACGCTTATATGACACGGTAATATGGCCGTCGTTTTCAGCATCTTTTATAGGCATAGGCTAAGATATTGCCCATTAAGATTACTTTTTAGATGTCATCGCCAGTATTAAATGTTTCGTTCTTTTTGACAGCAGGTTGTTATTTTTTCTTGCAACGTGAGCTTTCTTTCCTCTGCATCGACTATGACTCAGCTAAGAATGTAAGTTATCTCAACAGGATCCTGTTCAGGACTTGAACCTCTGGCTCTGACGTTTTACATTTGGAAGATCATTCCTGGTAACTGTCTAAATCTTTAATCGAGCAGAATATTTATTTTTTTTAAAGGCCGCTTCTGTCCCATTCTTCTTTGCTTAGAAACTCAATGGCATATTCCTAGTGTAGCCTTAAAGGCCTTAAGACGGGAAGTAGTTCTTCAACAAATCAGGTGGGTTCAATTTTATGGCTTGTTGAGAGTCTCGTTATTTGTCTCGTTATTTGTCGTCGAAAGATTAAGGGATATAGATTCTATAACGGCCTGAACGGTTTCTTGCGACAGGTTTTCGAAAGTTGTATTTCACCGCACATGGTATTTTAAGTTGGAACTTCATCATAGGCTGGGACTCGAAGACTCTGCGATCCGAAGTATTGGTTTTCCTTCGTTTTACATGTCCTAGCCATTTTAAAGATCCAATGCGGAGTTTTTTGACCAGGGGCGTGTCGTTGTACAGCTCGTACAGTTCTTGGTTGAATCTTCGTCTCCATAGACCGTCAACGCAAACGGAACTGAAGATTTTTCGAAGAATTTTCCTCTCAAATCGACCAAGGATTTCTTCACCAGCTTATGAGATGGTCCATGCTTCAGCGCCTTCGAGTAGGACTGGGATGATCAGGGTCTTATATAGGATCTCCTTAGTATATAAGGTCTATGTCTGCAAATTTGCCCTTGAAGCGGATTGCCACAATGTTTTAACTGATTTAATTGAAGAATCTTGAAACAACCTTAGATCAAGTCTCGAACCGTTTTTGGTTTCACCTCAGCTTAAAGCTTGAAAGCTTATTTGCCAACATTATCGACCTTTGCTTTACAGCTAGCTCACGTTTGTTCCATATAAGCTATCGGATCCAGAATGTTCTTCAGGTCCAGAAAACGTACTTTCTATGGTCATACTATGCCACATTGAAACTAAGCCTAAATCATAAGTGATTATCGTCACCAAAGCACCTTCATAAAATTCGGGGTTATAACTTTGTTTTCGCAAACGCGCTGATAGTATGATTCCAGTTTTAGAGTTAACTGCCTTCTCAAAGTAACCTTTCATAATCACCTTGTTCGGTAGCCTCCCATGTATTTCCACTCACTGCACAAGGTAACCGTCTTTCTCTAAACAGCTGTTTTCCATCGCATTTATCTAACCATCTGACCTTTACGGCTTCCTGTCTTTTGTCTTTCAAGTCACGATAATAATGCCATCATGCATCTTAAAACCAAATGCGCTTGTTTAAGCTTTATCTCCCCCTCAACTTCCGTACAATGAGGGTGTGTTTGTGGGATTTAATTTATACAATTGTACACTGATTTGGGGTCTTTAAAGCTCCAACAACTCCAAGAGTCAGTCACATTTTGCGGAACACATAAATTAATCTCCGCGATCAGACACGTCGTAACGATCGCCTTAAATCGTGTTCATTAATTTAATTCCCGTGTCATCCTACCTAATCCGAACACAGAGCATAAAAAATATCGCCGACAACGATGACATCTTCCGGGTTCAGATGCTCACGCGAGAGTAATGCTCGCAGCGTAGAGTGGACAGATAATAGCATGAACACCGCCACCTATCTGCCCACTTATTGACTTAGTATTCTTCTCCTGCGCCGTTGCTGGCGCGCGACGACGCGTTATTGTCATCGAACGACGCGACGATTCCCGTATAGCATGTCGACAGTGCGCCGGCATGTATCCGCATGTGCAAGTGATATTTTCTCATATAATTAATCATCCGAAGAAACCGAGATATATGCAGAGGGGGATGGCCCCCCTCCAATACTAGTTGATCATGGTCCGCCTCACGGTAGGTGACTTGAGGAGCTCTCTTAGACCACATTCAGTGCCCACTTTATTTAATTTGCGCTTATGCAACGGCAATCGACTACCAACCATATACCTGGACGTTGGCCCACCTACAAGCTTCGAGATATTTACTCCTTATTCCCAGCCACCCGAAACCGTTCAATTGGCGAAAGGAAATTTTTTCGTGCCCATACATTAGGTTGTGTGTCCCATTTAGCCGGTGCTACTGCCCACTTATAGAGCACTCATCCACTTAGGCTTACATGAAGATGGCATTTGCTAGTGTAATAATAAAACCGCTGCAGGTACCGACCTATGACGACATGGATGATGCGCTCTTCACACACAAATGGATGACTTTTCCTTTCACAAAAATTCGCGCAAGCGAGCTGAGAAAAAAAAAAACAAACAAACACCGTTATTGGTGTTTTTTCAAGTAGGACATGGCTGACATGGTGATGGGCCTCTCGGTGGGGTTGTTTCGGTTTCCTTGTTTGGTCAAATAGATTTTTTTTTTAAAAGTAGACGTAATTTTTATTTTCTATGTAATCACCCGTAAATGGTCACTTTTGTGATGGCCTCCCTGGGGGGGTATTAGCTAAACCTGCTAAAGCATGCACAGTAACAGCAAGACAAGAGCCATTGATGGCTCATCTTCGAAGCGCTGAAGGGGGGTCGTGATGTTTGGCTGTGTGCATATGGATATGGCAGTGAGAAGATTCTTGTCGTTGACTTCAAAAGCTTTTCAAGCATTTCAAGGAGATCAAGTCGAGTCGAGTTGAATTTTTAATTTAAAAGTTGAACCCTCCATGCATACAGGTGAAATGCTTATGTCAATTATGTGGTGAGAATTTTCTTAGCGAAAAAGTTACTTAATGATGGCTGTCATGGCAAAGTGATCTTGTAATTATGGGTGAAGCACGAATTAGTCATAATAGCGAGTATTTTGAGGGGGGTAACAAGGTAGATTTCCTTCGTTTTACCAACAGCTTACTCAATTGTATTTGACAAGCTGTCAAGTATCTAGCAATCATATTGGAGACAGAAGTGGTGGTCATTGCACCAATAACATTATTGGACGATATACATCCATAACAATTTTACTTGCAAACATTTTACAAATATCGGCAACAGGGACGCTACAAAAGTTGAGCGACAGGGACAGCAAACGACGCCATATTTTTTGCCGCTCTTTTGCCATTTCTCTTCAGTAAGGTTTGCCATTTCATGATGGAAAGAGAAACGATCCAACAACGAGTTGAAATTATTAAAATTTACAACCGAAATTCGGAGTCAGTGGCCTCAACGTTAAGAGCGCTACGTCAAATTTATGGTCGTCATAATCGTCCTAGCAGATCAACAATTGAGCGTCTAGTGGACAATTTTGAATCCACAGGCACAGAACAAAATGTTCCCGTGCTAGTGAGACAAAGAAGGGCCCGTGGTGTCGAGAATATTGCTGCCGCTGAGGCTTCAGTTGAAGAAAGAAGCGTCGTATGTTCGTGAATTGGGCTGGGCAACAACTTGGAAATGATTCGGATTTTCATCGAAAAATCATCTTCAGCGATGAGGCTCATTTCTAGCTGAATGGCTTCGTCAATAAACAAAATATGCGGTATTGGTCAGGCAGCAATCCACACGTACTCCATGAGTCATCATTGCATCCCGAATAAATTACGGTTTGGTGTGGTTTATGGGCCGACGGCGTCATTGGGCCGTACTTCTTCCGTGATGATCAAGACCGGCACGTTACTGTGAATGGGAATCGCTACCGTTCAATGATAACCGAATATTTTTGGCCCCAATTGGATGATATGGACTTGGAGGACATGTGGTCCCAACAGGACAGCGCCACAAGTCACACAGCGAATGCCACAATCAATTTATTGGAAACCAAGTTTGGAGAACGTGTTATCTCACGAAATTGCCCAGTCGCTTGGCCGCCTCGGTCGTACGATTTGACGCCGTTACACTATTTCCTGTGGGGCTACGTCAAGTCTATGGTCTATGCCAACAAGCCAGCGACGATTGATGAACTTTGTACGAATACCAAACGTGAAATTGCAGCAGTATCGGCCGATTTATGCTTGAAAACAGTCGAAAATTGGGTTCAGCGTCTGGACTTCTGCAAGCGTGCCCATGGTGGCCATGCAAAAGAAATCGAGTTCCATACATAATGGCATCGAACGTACTTTCACAGGAATAAAGAATTTCATTGATATCCAAAACCGTTTTTGTTTTATTTAAAAAAAAACGTTTGTAGCGCTCTTATCGAAAAACCCTTTAGTTTTACTTATATTTCGGCCGGAACACTGAGATTTTGAATCAGCAGTTAAAGGAAATATCATCTTACGCTGCTAATCCGAACCAGGTTATCAAGGAGCTGGACAGACATATGAATTTAATCGGTCGTAAAAGTTGAATTTATGTAGGTTTAATCAGTAAGCTAATCTTAAGCCAACTTATTGTGAATGATGACGAAATCATTCACAGGTTGTAACAGAACAGGTGTTTTATCAAAACAATTTCGCAAGCAATCCCTGATTCTTGCTTTAAATCACTCACCGTCAGAATGCCATGAGACAGTGACAAAATTGTAAAGGGATAACTGCCACAAATGATGAGCTCCATCCTCTCCTCTAGCCAAAAGGCAAGAAACTGAAGTCAAGAACAACAAAAACTTGGGTGATTTTTTAAGAGTTAAGTTTTTTTTTCAGATTGGCAGCACTGGTTAGTAATGGCGTGCAAACGTCATCTGTCAATGTCAAACGTTTTCAGTATACTCTGCCATTTAATCATGGAAAGACTTACAAACGAGTTGCAAATTATTGAAATTTATTATCAAAATTCGTGCTCTGTGAAAAATGTGCAGCGTTTGTTAAGACGATATGATGGTCGTCAAAATCGACCTGGTGAATCAACAATTCGTGCTGTTATCACACCAAATTTCGCACCAAATTTACTTCGTTGGACATCAAATCATATCGACTCGCATGCGTACTGTGCGTGCCAAAGAGAATATTGCAGTCATAGCGTCGGGTGTTAATGAAGATCGTGAAATGTCTATTCGTTGCTGTTCTCAACTATTGAGCATGTGTTACTCAACCACATGAAATATTTTACGTGTCGATTTGGGTTTGAAAGCTTATGAAATTCAGTTTGGTCCAATTTTTGGTGAATTGGCCTTAGAAAAGCTCCATGAAAATCAGCTGTTTTATCGAAAAATAGTGTTCAGCGATGAAGCTTATTTCTGGCTCAACTTACTTACTTACTTAAGTGGCGCTACAGTCCGGAATGAACGTGGGCCTCAACCAAAATGCCTCTCCAATTAGCCCGGTCCTTTGCTAACTGCCTCAAGTTGCGCACTCCAAGTTGAGGTCGGTTGCTACTTGTGCGCGGCACTTCAGGCAAGGTCTTCCTCTAATGCGTCCGACTTCTGGGTGGGAATCGAAGACTCTACGAGCCGGAGTATTGGTGTCCATCGTTGATGTATTAGCCGTCTTTAACGTCCAATGCGGAGTTTTTTGACCAGGGGCATGTCGCTGTACAGCTCGTATAGTTCTTGGTTAAATCTTCGTCTCCATAGCCCGTCAACGCAAACGGGACCGAAGATTTTTCGAAGAAATTTCCTCTCAAATCGACCGAGGATTTCTTCATCCGCTCTTGAGACGGTCCCTGCTCCAGGGCCATAGAGCAGGACTTTGATGATCAGGGTCCTATATAGGATCTCCTTAGTAGTTTGAGTGAGGGCTTTACTACTAAATTGCATTCTTAGCCCGAAGGAACAGCGGTTGGCAAGAGTAATTCTTTTCTGGCTCAACGGATACGTAAATAAGCAAAACTGTCGCATCTGGAGCGATGAACAGCCACATGCCATACAAGAAGTATGGTGGCAGGTGGCATCATCGGTCCATTTTTCTTCAAAGACGACCGTGGAAGAAACGTTACCGTCAACGGCGAAAGATATCGAGCCATGATACGCGACTTTTTTTTTACCCCAGTTGGTTGAGTTGAACTTGGTTGACATTTGGTTTCATCCAGACGGTGCCACATGCCAAAAAGCTCGTGAAACAATTGAAATGTTAAAGGATGAATTTGGTGAGCTGCTTATCTCTCAAAATAACTCTGTGAGTTGGCCGGCAATATCATGCGATTTAACGCCTCTTGATTGTTTTTTGTGTTGTTATGTAAAGTCGTAAGCCTATGTGGACAAGCCGAAAACGATTGAAGCCTTACAGGAGAACATAACAAGCGGAATTCGTGGAATACAGGCCGAAATGCTCGAAAAAATTACGCAAAATTGGACCTTCCGAATGGACCATTTGAAACGGAGCTGCGGACAATATTAGCATGAGGTTGTCTTTAAAATATAAATGGCGAAGGCCTATTTATCGATTACAATACAAATTTTGAGTATTTGATGCAAATTTGAGTGTTTTATTCGATTTAAAAAAAAAATACGCTTAAAAAATATCATGTTCAGTGTTTAAAGAAAAATAGGAAAGGTTAACACCAGTCTTTTGGAAAAGAGAAGAGTGAACAAAAAAACGGCCAATATAGGAAGGTGCTACTGTAAAAATGTTAATAGGTTTTACCAAAATTTAATTTGTCAAAGTTATAAAGACAAGCCCCAAACCGAATACTTTCGAAAAGGACAAATTAAATCATAGTTGAGACATAATATATCCCGAAACTAATGCAAAATCACTTCTGGATACTTTTAATCACGATCGCGACCGATCCCTCGCTGTCAGGATAAACGAATCGCATTTACCACTACAGTGCAAAATACCATACATCGGATATATGGATGGTTAGGTTTACGAATAGTAGTAGCCAAACTTAACCTAACAAGACTGCCGAAAATAAAGACCTTCCCTCGAGTTATACACAGCCGCAAGAGATTTCTTGGTAAGAAGGATCAGCAAATTATAATAGAATCCCAATATTGTATGCTGGATCTATTAAACAGTAAAACCTCTGATGAGTAGTGTCCAATTACAGAGGCACAGGTCCCTTCGCCATTTCCTATATGATCCTGACTGTGCCATGTTAACCTTTTATCTAGAACTAAATCCCCATTGATCAATGTGGGTTTCATCTTTGACGGAACCTAATCCTATCCTTTCCTTATTTAGTCGACCAGTAAAATTTCGTATGACGGCTCGACATTTAGCCTACGGTTGGCTGCCATTCTGTTCTGAATATTTTCATATGCGCCAGGAAGTCGGTTTATTGGCGTAAAATTTAGACTTGAGATAACCTCTGAGGAAAAAATCAGTAATGCGTGGAGGCCAATTTATATCACGTCTACTGGAGAAAACTTGCAAGGACAAATTTAACGAACTTTTAGCAGAGGCACGTATTCCACGTGTATGACGGCGCTTCGTCCTTTTGGAACCATGTTGTTTGGTTATAGCCAGGTAAGTTTTGCAATTCCTCCACCAAGATGTAATTTAACCAAAGAATATAGAACTATGTGGGGTACTTTTATTGATACCCTAGTGTTCACATTACTACCCCAGCAAAAAACAACAGCATAATCGACGCATACGATCGATGAAATTCCCCCTTTGCACTTACCGCCGCGTCTGAAACGGCTACAAAAGGTTTAGCTTTGATGCGTACTATACTTTTTGGGTTCACATAATGCTCTGAATTCACTGTAACTGCCTGTCCCCTTTTATCTTCAAAAAAGCAAGGACGTACCATTGCTCTCGCCGATCTCATAGCCCATGCGATCACTTAAAGCAAATGAAGGAGTTTTGCGCAAGCAGAACTGCCACTGCCATTAAGATCCATATCAGCTCCATCTAAAAATAGATGTTGTTAAACCTTGAAAAGGCCTCGATTTCCTTGTTTATGAAGTCACGCATATGATTGACACCCTGGGGCTTTAGTTCTTGCACCGTGTAAGGTTAGGATCATCACGAATTGAATGATTAACACCCTCCACATTTTCTACAGTACTTGATGATCTTAGTCACCCGGATTTTTTTTTAAATTTTCGAATAACACATATGCTCGCCGTTTCAATTAAGTGCGTAAACCTCGAATACTGTAGAGTCATTTACGCATTTTAGTGGATAAAGCACCGTTTTTATAAAACTCTTACGATTTTTCATAGATTGTATACCCAAAGGTAGACGAAGTCCCTTATATCCTCATCGATTTGGCAAAGGTACGTGGGTATTAATTAGAATTAGTCCAGTTTACTCTTATTCCGGAACATTTAAGAATCGCCTCAAGTTAAACGGACTCAGTGGCGCAATAGTTAGTGAGATGAACTGCCGCGCGGAAGGTCTGGGTTGGATTCCCAGCTGTAGAAACACCTAAATGATTTTTCACTGGCCCTCCTCTCGTGTTGATACGAAAAATCATCTGAGTAGTATTAATTGTCATGAAAAGCTTATCTCAACTACGCCGTTCGGATTTGGCATAAAACAGGAGGTCCTGCCATCGCGCAAAGAAGTACACACGCACACATGAATGGTTGTTAGAAAAAAAACTAGTCCCTGGGTACTAGCGAGCCTGTTGCGCCATAAATTTATTTATTTTTAAGGTTAGCTAACGTGTCATCTATCGAGTCTTGACTTGGGGAAAAATCTGATTTTAACACTTTCAGTTTTTTTTTTAAAGATATGTTGGGAAAGAAGTCGGCTCATCTACATGACCTAGGAACCGTGAGAAACTTCTCGTTTATTTTACCAGCATTCTGCTGGGGCCTTCAATGTGTTCCACTGTTTCCAATGCAAAATGTCGGACTGTCAGGTGCCACACTGAAACAAGCACACAAAAGAATGTTTGACATCAATTAATTGCATATCAGTGACGGAGATAAACCACCAAATGACACTCAACAATTTATTCGACCTTACTGCAGTTCTATCGACAGACTTCTAAATCGAAAGTTACCTTTCAACATTTGCCTCAAAGACTTGCAGTTATTTACCCACAAAACCATGCGCATAATTCACATCTATTCTGCATATCTAATCTCTCTAGGGGCGGGCATGTAACATTTTAAATAATTCGACATAGCATTCCCACAAAGGCCTAAAGCCTGCCAAAACAAGAAACCCCGAAAACCAACTTGTCGTTTGGATTTTTATCATTAGTACACTTTATGCGGTCCATAAAGTCTGCATATCGATATTTAGGACCAGCGCCTCTGACCACCACGAACAATCGGACATGGGATTTGGGACAACACAGCTGCCAGCGGTATACCCCAGCCCAAATACCACATTCAAGTCAACTGCTTTATGTCGGAATTTTGATTTAATTCGCCGAACCGCCCATAAATTAAGAAACCATTTGACTCCATTGCTCCAGTTGCATATGCGTTCTTTCGGATAGCCCACCACTACTTGTCCAAATTCTCCTTTGTTGGTGGAACGTTGAGCTACAGTTTTTGGACACTTTTTGATGGAAACGGCGGTGCGGACACAAAGCTCCAAACTACAAACAATCATAAACACGTTTTGGCAGGCAACGACAAAAATGCTGGCTTAGCACAAGTCAGAAGTCATTTGGTCGTGAGTGATTTGCCAGCGAATTGTTTTAACACCTTTGGCAGGATCTCGTCTTTGCGGTGTTTGCTGGGCTTGGGTAAGGAAAAATTGCTTGCCTTACGAAATTCAGACCAAAGGTGGTCAATTCAGGCGCAAATTGCAGCTGAGGGTGGTCAATTCAGCTCGTTAAGTGCGAAATCATTACCCACAGTGTGGTTGGTCTCTATTTCAGATACATAGATACATGGGTTGTTTGTTTTAAAAAGGTTTTTCCGCCATCCCCATATGAGGTAGTGAATGTGGTGTATCGCCGATGGGGCCAATTGCGAGAAATAAAGGGAATTAGGCGGTGGGATTGGTCTCATTATTTCATAGCTGAAAGGAGGGAATTTCATTTTTTTTTCCAAACACGCAATGTGATTACGAACCTGGTTATGAAAGAGATACGAGTGGTTTGGTTGGGATTCAATGGAATTTAATCACAAAAATGTATGAGTTAAGAGATCATAGTCTCATGTGGCGTGGTAAGGCACTTGATTGAGAGTTACAGCCAGTCATAAAGTGGTTTGGAATAAATATTTCTTAATCGGTTGCTTTTCAATTTAGGCTGGGTCATGGGGAGTAAGCTTTATCTATCCATCACACAGTGCTTTTTATTTTAGTATCACAAAAATGATTGGCGATTTGCATAGTCATAAATGTATGCATGGACGATAGGATTCTATAAGATATAAATAAACCTTAAGATCAGCACTAACAACTTAAGCCAATAATAAGAGAATATGGCACTGTGGTATAAAACAAATAAGTTATTGATTCTACAAAGCATTAGTAAGTTCCTTTCCAATGGCTCAAAAAATAAGAGGTTGTTGCTTTTATACAGGATTCCATAAGAAGCTATGCTTCCAGAAAAGGGCCCGACCTACATCTATTTATAATATAGGCTTAAACTGGAAATATGGGTTTTTTGTTCAAAGCGATGACTCCTTTTATTTAGGCACCCATATTCTAAGAATGCTATAGAAACTCTACTCAGATTTTCTTATCAAGTCTTCAATAAAGCCTTAGAATTTACACATAAAAAATACTAAACAGGCTCAACAAAGTTTTCTTAACATGAACAACGTCGCGTACAAGTACTACAAAGGCTGTTCACAAGTAATTGCTTACCGAAATCATAAAAATCAACCTTTTGAAAGGACCATTGTTGTTTAGTTGTTTATAGGCCACAAGTTTTAACTGCATGGTATGCAATACTGTTATACGAAAAAAAATACTCCCTTTAACTACTTACTTGTACACTTAGCTTCCCTGTGGTGGCTGTGTATTGGTTTTTAACCTCTTCGCAGAGTTTGGCGATAGAGACAACAGTAATGTGTAATTTCACTAAGGCACCTCTTCCTCTTCCCAGAGGAGAAGTGAAGCAAAGCTGCTGCAACATATTCGCAGTACACTGATCATATAAAAATCGAAAAAAAAAATCTAAAACATATGAGAAGGCTACAATCCACTGTGTGGATCGTTTTATACCCTATCACATCCCATCCTTACAACAAATATCCTCAAAATGTCGGCTTTTTGGCGATGAAATATAGAAAATGTCATTGTCAGAACATATTGTTCAGACAGTTTATCAAAATCATTTATAGTTCGAGAAAAAACATCGTTTTTCGACTGGTTATGCTATGAGGTCGTGTATAAAAATGTATTTTTTTTTTATGAAAATGCCTCCAAAAAGTGGGCGTGGGTTGAAATGATGTATTTAAGAAATGCTTGTATTAACAGAACCAATGATTTTGCATAAATTTTTTTTTGAAATGTTTAAAATTTTACCAAAAAACTTTTTTTTTACTAAAAACGCCTCCCATAAAGTGGGCGTGGCAAACAAATTTGTATGAACAAAATATAGACAATTAAATTGTTTACATATGTTGTTCAGACTTTTTTTCAGTATCTCTAACTGTTTGGCCTAAAGCTACGTTTTTCTACAAAGGGGGCGTGGCAGTAGGCGGATTTCAAAAATTTTTACACTTGTTCTGCTGGGAGCAACAACACACACGTGTATCAAGTTTCATCATTCTAGCTCAAAATTCAAGGGCCAAAAACTGGTGACTTACGGACGGACGGACGGACGGACAGACACGGCTAAATCGACACAGTTATCGATTCTGAGTCGATCCCTATACTTTGAGGTATACCTACCTCAATTATTTCACTATGTTACAAAATATGTATCAAAAGTAATATACCCCTATGGGAAAGGGTATAAAAATACGAAAAGGATAATCAGTCACCTTCGTGGCCTGAACCTAAGCTGCTGATATTAGCAGTACACGGCTCATAAAGAAATGAAAAAAAAAATCTAAAAATTTAAAAAGGTCACTAAGGGGCCTAGTGACCAAAAAGTCATCCATACTGCTTTAGATTGGACTCTTATGAAGCAGACAAAGCTTTGAGCATCGTTCGACTGTACCAAAACTGAACTGAATTGCGAGGCAGAAGTCTTGTCATAATCGCCTCCAAAGTGCTTTTTGAAGTGAAATGTGAACGCCTGAAACCTATTACCATCTACCTGATCGCCTGTTACCAGTCTGATTTTAGGTCAGAAAAGTCCATAACTAATCAAATGTTTGGTAGATCCTGAAAAAAAAACCAAGAAGTCAGAATCGGTACGCATAACATGTTCATCGATGCAAAAGCTGCATACGAGAGAATTTATAAAGACACTGCCCAAAGTCGTCCGTCTGTGCGGATGACGATGGGGAATTCTCGGTGCTCGAGTAGGGTCTGCAACGACCTTATCGAATCATTCGACACCAAAAGATGATATAGACAAAGACATTTAGACATTATCATGTGATTTCTTCAATTTCATTCCTGAGAGAATTGTGCAATACCCCCGAGCCAAATTTAGGGGCCTCGACAGAATAAATTAAATGGGATGAGTTCAATGAAGAGTCATTGGTAGTACTCAACGTGATGTCATAGCCACCTAGTATGGAGAAGGAAGCGCCAGAAATGGGTTTAGTAGTAAATGAGGGCAAGACGAAGTATATGCAGTTAACACGAAAGAACATCACCATTGGCAGATATAACTTTGAAAGATGCGCGACTTTGTCCATCTCGGCTCCGCTATTAACTCTGACAACAACATCTCGTCAGAAATTAAACGAAGAATTACTCTTGCCAACTGCTGTTTCTTAGAGCTGAGAAGGCAATTCATTAGTAAAGCCCTCACTCGAACTACTAAGGAGATCCTACATAAGACCCTGATCATCCCAGTCATGCTCTACGACGCTGAAGCATGGATTGTCTCAAAAGCGGATGAACAAATCCTTTGTCGATTTGAGAGGAAAATTCTTTGGTCCCGTTTGCGTTGACGGGCTATGAAGACGAAGATTTGAACAAGAACTATACGGTGTTCTTACCTTCTTCTCTGCCTATAGAGCTCAACGGCAACTCCCGTCGTCACCTGCAGCTTAACTTTGTGGGCCTCGTTCTCGGCTGCGAGCATCTGTCGGCATTTCTCATCAAACCAAGGGTTTCTTGCTGGTGGGCGCCAGAAGCCTAGCACATCTTGGTCGAATGGCTTCTTGTTGGCATCGTTGCCATTGTTCTTCGACATTTGATGCTGTTGGTATGGGGTTAAGGGATTACGCGTTGCGCGAAGGTCTTGCGACATGTAACTGGTACAGCGACATGCCCCTGGTCAAAAAAACTCCGCATTGGACGTTTAAGATGGCTAGGACATGTAGAACGAATGGAGACCAATACTCCGCCTCGCAGATTCTTCAATTCCCAGCTAGACGTCAAACGCAGTAGAGGAAGACCTCGCCTTAAGTGGCTCGCACAAGTAGAAACCGATCTCAACCATCTTGGATTGCGCAACTGGAGGCAGTTAGCTAAAAACCGGGCTAATTGGAGAGGAATCTTGGTCGAGGCCCAGGTTTGTTCCGGACTATAGAGCCACTTATGTAAGAAACAGCGGTTGGCAAGAGTAATTCTTCGTTTAATTTCTGACAAGAAGTTGTTGTCAGAGTTAATAGCGGAGCCGAGATAGACAAAATCCCGTACCACCTCAAAGTTATATCTGTCAATGGTGATGTTCTGTCCAATTCGTCGATGTTGTGTGTCCTTTCGTGTTGACAGCATATACTTTTTCTTGCCCTCATTTACTGCTAAACCCATTTTTGCCGCTCCTTCTCTATATTAACAAACGAAGCTATGACATCACGTTGGGTCCAACCAATATCGTCGGCGTATGCTAGCAGTTGTACTGATTTTTGGAAAATTGTGCTTTTGGGTCGTGAGTTTTTTACACAATCATCTCAAGTATCAAATCGAAGAAGTCACATGACAGCGCACCACCTTGCCTAAATCTTTTTTTGTGTATCGAATGTGTCGGGAGGTCGTTTCCAAGCCTGATGGAGCGAGAATTCTCCATCGTCATCCTACATAAACGGACGAGTTTGGGCGGTACACATGGCTGTGTATAGTTCGTGTCTATAAGTGCTGTCCTATGCGGCTTTGAAATCGATGAATAGGTGGTGGGTATCGACTTGGACTTCTTGGTTTTATTCCAAGGATCTGGCGAAGCGTGAAAATTTGGTCGTTGTGGACTTTCCTGGCCCAAAACCACACTGATAAGGACCGATCAGGTTATTGGTAAACGGTTTCAGGCGTTCATATATTACGGTAGATAGGATCTTTAAGGCGATATGTTGAGGAGACTTATGCCTCTGTAGTTGGCGCAGTTTAGAGGGTCTCCGTTTTTGTTTTAAATGTCTATGACATGTACAACAAATGGACACCAATAATCCAGACCGCAGTTTTCGGTTCCCTGCAAGACTTCGGACACAACTGATGAATTCCTCGCCTAACTGGTACCAAGTAGTATAGAACTACATAGAGTGCGCATCTCATACAAGGGAAATTTTCTACGTGGGGTACTGATATTGATACCCTAGTGTTCACATTGCCAACAATAATAACTGGAGAAGCATGTTGGATGAGGCCTAGGTTAATTTCTTACTGTAGCGCCAGTTAAGTAATATTATACCTAAAATTTAAGGCCGATTCCGAATGGCAAATTCGAGAAACTGCTTATACCAGTTAGCTTCTCTTTGTCAAACCATCAAACCAAACCTAATCTTTAAGGAAGTTCCCCTTAATGTTGGTTTGTATGTTGTCGAAAGCTTTCAGAAGTTCACATTGCTTGTTAGATAGCTTCGGTTATGTCACATTCAGCTGGGATATGTCTTGATAGTTAGAGAAAATCAAAGAATTGGTTTCCTTATAGATTGTGTTTTTCTTAAGGAAGAAGTGTTATCATGAGTCTCAGGTCGCCTTGGGTTCATTGAGACTCATTATGGTCGACGGGTCTTTTTTATAAATCTTCGTTCTTGTATAGATCTCAAATTCTTGGCTCTCATTTTTGCTATGACGGCGTCCGTACAAAACAGAATTGTATGAGTAATGGGCGATGAATAACGTAAATATCTGCAGAGGTGCCGGATGTTAATCGTTTTTTATGCAAGATTTTGGTAAAGTTTTAGGCCAAAGCTTGGTTTTTCCACACTTAACTTAAAGACTATCTTATTAGCCACCTAATTATGCTGTCCTCACGTTCCTATATGGAGTTTAATACATTCCTTAGATTGACCTCCTTTCAACCTATATTGAATCAATCAAATCAATTTTTAACAATACCGCTCCCAGACTTAGACCCCAGCCTTCAAATCCCATATCAATGTCCACTTTATCATTTCAACTCTGAGCCTAATCATATCCAAACAAAGTTTCCTGACCAATTACTGCTGTTTACCCACATCAATCAAACACAATAATTCTGTCAATCAATCGCGACTTTTGATGGTCATCATAACGAGGTTCGCCCCCGACAAATAACATCATGGATACGGCCACTCAGCGTCTTCCGACATCGAACTCTTTTGACATTGGCTTCTTGCTCAGAAAAGACCTTACAATTGCCAGAGAATCCAGTGCTTATGCAACAGTAGTCTGAGAGTATAACGACTTCCAGACGACCGCAAGCAGCAGCATAGCATCGCAAACGACGGAAGGATTACTTCCGTATCCGTGGAGAATTTTCCACGTGTGATTTATGCTGCGCACCGATGTAACTGCTGCCGTCTTTTCTGTCTGTGAGTATGTTGTAGAAGTCAACCATAGAAGGAGGAGCACACGACTTTGTGGCCCGGCATACATGTGAAGAGATAGACTAACACTTCGTCGGCAACAGGCAACTGAGTTGCATTCTCCTTCTCGGATTTAGGGAGCAGGAAATATAAATTTTTAAGTTATATCCGGGATGGCATAAGGTTCATGGCGATGACTTGTAAAGCTAAGAGTTATGAACCTGTTGCTAAGTCATGTGTGGTATTGTTTTCGCCTTACATGAACTGGAAGGTTATGGTGGAAGTTTTGTTTTGTCTACGGTCTGATTGTGTGTGTATGTGGAGAGAGGATGCGTTGTGTAAAAAAAAAGTCAGAGGAAGGATGTGTTAAGGCAATTTCTCAACTCATTTAACTGGATTTTGTTGAAGATTACTCTTGAAAACAATGTGCGCTTGAAGTTTAAAGGGCTACACGAAATGTTTAATTTGCACGTTCTTTGGAACATTAAAATTCATGATGAACACTTTTTTTTAGGCCATTCAAAGATCAATGTAATAACTCTTCAGTCGACGAAGAAGATTTCTGCGACAAGATCAAATGTAAACTCAACTAAGGGCGAACAACATCCATCAGAGTCATCTTTTTCCCAAGCGCATATTGATTCCCATCAACAGCGGCTCTGATTTATGTGCCATTCAGAGAGCGAAAGAACGTCACTATTCACCGGTGTCACCATATTCTCTGACACGATTCCACGATTTTCTGCCTCGAAACAGGGTTAGACAAACTCTGCAGTGACACCGATGATGGCATGAACCAACTCTGGAAATAGATTTTTCAATTTGTCATTCGGTTACCCAATCGGAGCCGGCTTTATTGGCAGAACAATCTCCAGTCGGCATTATGAACAAAGAATGCCCGTCGTTTGCCCTTATCTAGATGGTTGTGAAGGAAGGGCAGGGGTGCTCCAAGCTGCAGGGGGGCTTCCACAATACCATTGTTTTGTGCGCTTGTGCGTGCACTGGAGTTTCTTGCGCCACACACAATGTAAGTCCAATGCTGGGCCTCGTGAAATCGCTCTGAATCGTGTTCGCTGAGTTTATTGGTAATTAACCTTGGTTCCGATAGAGATAAGCCTTTAAACAAAGATACTTAGATACATAAACAAACTAGCACAATGGTCTCTCTTAATGATTGCCCATTTGTGTGATGTTTTGTTCGTCCGATGGATTATTATGTGCGGCGCCGCTGTTGAAGACATTCACCCGCACGTTGGCTTCTCATAATAAATCACGAGCATGATAGTTTAAGGTTAAACGAACAGTAATTATGGACGGGTTCTTAAGAGGGCGTATTGGGTAAGTTGAGACTCATTATGGTAGGCGGGTTTCGCTGTGGATAGCTGCATTAGTAGTTCGAAACCATACTTTCAAAGGCCGGTAAGACCTTTAAAAAAGTACGATGCAAGGCAAGCTAAGGGAAAGACTTACTTGCATAAGTGACAGTCCGGGGTGAACTCTACCAACATCCCTTCTCACCATAAGGTCGGTCTTAGCCTGTCCATGCCTCTCAAGGCAGGACGTTCTTTTACTACGTCTACCATCTAGATCGGAAAAGATTTTCGGAAGAGTTGTTCGCTTAAAACGACCAAGAATTTATTCATCCGTCTTAGATACAGATACCCACGTTTCAGCCTGTTAAGCGGTACTGGGATGATCAGCACAGAAACCTAACACAACAGTTGCGGAATGTTGACAAAATCGCCATTGTTTTTGGACATTATAGCCTGGTGATATGGTGTCAACCGAGAGGTTAAGCGTTAAGGGATACGCGATATTTTGCGATTGCAGTCTGTCGAAATTAATTTTTGTACAGCATTTCGCATTTGTTATTAATTTTGGGTGCGTATATAGATCATTCTAACTTTTTCAGCAACAAACTAGTGGTCCGATTCGAAGTTAGCCCCTCGAAATGTTCGGCCATCCCAAAATACTGATTGCATGTCTCTTCTCATTTGATCTGCATACCTCCATGTCCCCTTATGCATATGAAGTTAAGGAAACCCTTTTCTGGTTATAGTATCATTCCATTCCGTTATAAAGTCAGTTAGCCCGATTGCGCTGCCAACAGTTGCGTCATGTGACTGTGCTTTCGAAAACACTGCTTCTTGACTTTGCATGAAAGTTCGTGATTTTCACATCGTAGTCGGTCATAACTATTATCCAGGAGCTCATAGAAATTGTCTTTAGTAATGACGTCTTTTTCCCCATACCGCAACCCCCTGGAGATCCATTTTTGATTTGTAGATACCCTCAACACAGGGCCAGCATCATGCAGTACATTATGCGTCGAGACTTCGGCTCACCCACTACCATCTCTATCAAAGAGGCCTGAGTAACCCCTGAAATTTCTGAAAGACATGTTGTCCATATATGTCGGACGAGCTTATGTAGGTCTCTTAATACAAGGTTTGACAAAAGAGGTCATCCGATGTTGTTTGGCCTGTTGGAACCACATGTCCTCCAGTCCTAATTCGTCAAATTACCTTAATACAAGGTTGGCCAAAAGAAGTCATCCAATGTTGTTTGCTCTTCAGATTATCGGTTGTAGCTCGCGCAGTGTGTGCCGTTGCTCCGTCGTCTTGGAACCACATGTCCTCCAGTCATAATTCGTCAAATTGCGGCAGAAAAAACTCTGTTAACAGGGCCCTATAGCGCGCACCGTCCACTGTTGTCGTTTGACCAGCGACGTTCCCGAAAAAAATGGCCCGATGACTCCTCCAGCGTGAACAGCGCACCACGCAGTAACTTTGAGCGTGTGTAATGGCTCCTCGTGCATTACTCGTGGATTTGCGGTGCCCAGAAGCGATAGCTTTGCTTCTTCACGTACCCGCTGAGGTGGAAATGAGCCTCATCGCTCATTATGATTTTGGACGACAAATCGTCCACTTCGTCCTCGAGATTGAGGATGGCTTGGGTGTAGGTTACACACGTTTGGCGGTCGACAGGCAGCAGCTAATGCACGGACTGGACTTTGTACGGAAACATGCGCAAGTCTTTGACCAAAATTCGCCTTAGGGACGACCGGCTGATGGCTAATTGCGTGGCACGGCGTCTGGTCGATGTTTCCGGCGAAAGCTCGACATGCTCGGCAACAGCGGCGATATTCTCTGCACAACGGAAGCTCCGAGGTCGGCCACTTTTGGCAACGTCTCGTGTGGTCCTATACTCTTCAAGGTTGGCGGGCAAACGGCGCAGTGTTTGCGAAATCGGTTTCCGAAGGTCGGGGAATCGGCGAAGGAATTCGCGCTGCGCCACCACTACAGACGAATAGTTACGCAAAAAATAGACACGATTATTCCGCTTTCTTGGGGATTGTATCGCTATATGGCTTGTTCACTTGTATTCGACATCTGTTTAGTCCACAAATGTCAAAACAGATATGATATTGGCGGCTATTTGCAAAAATAAGAACATCTTCCAATATAAACCCTTGCCTGAATGTAAGCATTTAGCACACCAGAAAACTAAATCTAAATTTCAATGGCGGCAAAATTGTGCATTGGGAACCACCACACTTTCAACAACACTATTTAGGTTGCTCCATCCAAGGGTTTAAGATCCTAAAAAAATAAGTCTTCCAATATTTATACTTTCCTCTAAGGAGTGGAACAAAAATAAGAGACCAGCGCCCGATATTTTAGCCATTTGTTTGTTAACTATGCTCTCAAATTGCTTAAGATTGTGCATTGGCGGGAATGTATCTATTGACGTTGACATCAAAGTACTTCGCACATGAATGCAACGAACTACAGACACGTAACAGCACTGGCGACTGAGGCCATCGTCTGGGGAATGTATCCAAATCTGTTAAGAAATACCAAAATTATGAGTCTGCAGTTGTTCCATAATTGTGAAACAATATCATTCTGCGTCATCTCTAGTGACCGTTGTTTTTGCAGTACACCAACCTAACAAATGGTGAACGAAAATAGTCGCTGATTCTTAACCAAATGTGGGTCAAAAGATCAGAAGTGGTACCACGTACGAACACGAACAAATTTTTCCGCTTGCAGCGGTTAAAGTGGTCCAATCCGACAGCATACTTGTTCACTTGTAGTGCCGAAAGCCGTTGAACTCAAGCTCCAAAATAACTCCATTGTCTATGTAGTCACACCTTGAATAAATTCAGAACTCCCCCATGTGGTACTTCCACCTTTAATCTTGCTAAAAAGTTTGCCAACAAGTCATACGGCGCCACTTTCATTGGAACTGTCATAGTCCAGCTCTAGGCCAAATTGCACGCCAGTTGGCCAGTTGGCCATGTGACATTTGACATGCAACATCTCACGTGAAACAACTCGAATCTACTTAACAATAATTCACTTCGAAACAAAAGCAATTAAATGCAATAAAACAATACACGTTACCGCAATTCGCCAGCTTTCAATCTGTGCTCTACGCGGATTATTCCTTCTCGTGCGCACTGTTGATTATAATGCGAAGATGATTAAGTGCGAACCGCTCTTTTTTTTATTTTTTTTTTTTATTGGTAAGCTATTTTATTGCTTCTGTTGCAATTTTTTTTTTAAAATTAAAATTGCCACAATAAACAATGCCAGAGGGAAACCGCCCGCCGACGTTAAAAAGAACGCTAACCGGATGCCGGACCTGCAGCTACATCATTGCGACCAAATTGACTTTTCATTATTAAAACATAAAGCGGATGCGTCCGCACTGAAACTTTCTGATTATTTTGATCTCTCGTGGAAATTATGTAATTTATGAATTTAACAACAAAAATAAAATTTATTCTACCAAACGACCGAACCCAACCCTACACTTACACCCACCGGTTAAACGCCTGCTTTGTAACAATCACCTACTCCCGCAGATTATCTCCTTTATAAGCTTACGCAATAAAATGCGAAAAAAATGCGATTGTGGGCTTTTGATTCAATTCCACAAAAAAAAAAAAATAATAAAAAGACCAACGGACCATTATACCACTCAAGCGATGCAACAATTTTCACATGGCTCACCATTTAGCCCTCATCTCCATAACCCACTTCCGGGCCAAGTAGACCAACCCCCATACGAGAATTATGATGCGTAAATTTCATAATTGCGGGTTGCAGCGAGTGTATAAATCTTTGGTGCGTATGTGTATGTGTACCACAAAAAAATTAATCCAACGAATACGGTGTTGGTCCGGCCGTTAACCGCCCTACACACGCATGTATCTTTTTTTTAAATTAATTATTTAAAAAATGATAAACTACTTAGGGAGCGGAATAAAAATAATTATTAAGCTATCATTACACCGGTGCGCACGTGGTAGAGTCAAATGAAATAAATATTCGCAAAAAAAAAATTTTATTAATAAATTGTCTTTGGAAAACCATTTGTATTTTTGGATTTTACTAGTCTACCTCTGATTAATGGTTAAGGCAACATAACGATAATTTGTTACCGCGTAAACTGCGGACCAATTTACTCTGCCATGTGAAGGCCAATTAAAATGGCAAATTTAAGAGTTAGCTGCGAATGGAAGGCTTAAAGTTCGATCAGCGTTAAAGGTTAAATTGGTCAGTAAAAAATAATCAATACCGAGTACAATTGATTGAAAATGTTTAGTCTCGCTTAAACACTTCAAAAGTTTAGATACTTTGGCAGTGTATGGGAATTTGCACACATTTCCATACATCCCTACTCATAAAGACACGAGTAGACGACATAAAAAATTACCAATGCGTGTAGCTATGACGTATTTTTGGGGTAAGTGGCATGCCTTGTATATTGTCTGTGGGGTGGGTGTAGTAGCCTATTGATCGGTGCATTGGAATAGGTACTAAGCACATGGCCTTTGGTTGAATATCTAAAAGTGACAAAATTTCATTTTTTTTTCACTGTTACACTATTTTTCAATGTCTGACAAAACATTTTTTTTTTGTAAGAAATAATTCTTACATCAATTTAGGAAACCTAGACATTTCACTACGTTTTTGTGACTTCACATATGTGACTGTTTCAACGAAAGTCGTTAATGGCACACATATCGAACAGGGAAACGTTTTTCGGAACGGTGTAAGTGGCTGAAGATTTTGGTTCTGGTGTGATGATTGGGTTTGGAAAACAATTAATTCCACTCAATTAGACTCACACAATTTAATTATGCTGTCAAGATCGCAGTTTATTTCTCTCTCAAACTTTCGAACCTACTGTAATTGAAAATAAATTACAAAAACTCAATGATGAATGAATACACACCAGGCCCAGATGGTATACCCGCTATTTTTCTTAAGAAGAGCTCCCTTGTGCTCTCCTACCCCCTTTCGCACCTCTTTAAACTCTCGCTACCACAAGGCGTCTTTCCTCATATATGGAAGTCCTCCTTCATAACGCCAATTCATAAAAAGGGATTAAAGAGCGAAGTTACTAATTATCGCCCGATAGCCAAACTTTCGCATATACCCAAACTCCTGGAAAGTATTTTGTACGAATCCTTAAGCTTTCAATGCAAGTCTTTAATTTCTCAAAACCAACATGGCTTTCTAAAAGGTAGATCAACCACCACAAACCTCGTTGAATTCACGTCCTCCGCGCTGTCGGCCTTAGAAAGTGGTAAAGAAGTCGATGTTGTTGCAACCGATTTTAGTAAAGCTTTCGACAAGATATCCCACAAATTAATCCTTTTCAAATTGTCTGCCCTTGGTTTTGAACCAATACTGCTGAAATGGATATCCTCTTATCTGGAAAACCGTTTCTATAGCGTTCGCTTCAGGTCCGTCCTATCTGCCCCATTTCTGGCCACCTCTGGTGTACCACAAGGCAGTCATCTAGGTCCCCTTCTCTTCATCTTAACTATAAACGATTTGGAAAGGGTTATTAAACACTCCTCTATCTCTCTCTATGCCGACGACACCAAATTTTATAAACACATATCTTCATCACAAGACCCCTGCTTGCTTCAACAAGATCTAGATTCTTTTTCTATTTGGTGTCTCAAAAACTGCCTAGAGCTAAATGTTGCGAAATGCCAATCCATCACCTTATCACGTAAGTACAACAAGTCCCCTCCCCGTCTTTACCTTCTTAATGATCAACCTATACCCATCGTACAGTCTCTTCGTGACCTTTCCATATTGTACGACCGGGAACTTAATTTCCGTTCGCATATTGACGAGATAATTCGTAAAGCCAATTCATCCCTTGGGTTTATTAAACGGTGGTCAAAGGAATTCTCTGATCCCTACGTAACCAGATCTCTCTACATCACTTTCGTCCGCCCCCTCCTCGAATACGCCAGCCAAGCATGGTCACCCTATCAGCAAGTTCATGTAGCCAGAATCGAAAGCATACAACGACGTTTTCTTCGATTTGCCCTCCGCGGTCTTTCTTGGAACGATCCCCTAATTCTGCCTCCCTATCATGACCGCCTCAAACTCATTAGCCTGAATAGCCTTGAGGACCGGAGAGATGCTGCAGACATTCTCTTCATTCATCGCCTCCTCTCAGGCTCTATCGATTGCCCGTCTCTTTACAGCTCCATCTTCTTTAATACTAACCCTCGTAATTTAAGACACCCCCGTCTCTTCTATCTGCCAACCCACCGCACGTCCTACGGCTCCAACGAACCAATTTCCCGTATGCTACGGAAAGTAAACTCAAACATTTCCATTTTTGATTTCAACCGTAGCTCTTCCTCCATTAAACTTAGCCTCCTTCTACATAAACCCTAGCTTTTACTCCTAGTTATAAGTCTTAGTTTTTAGTTCTAGTATTGTAAGTATTGTATTGTATTTTGTTTTCTCTAGCTTGTATTAAGCCAAATAAATGGGACATTTTGCCCCACCAAAATCAAAATTAACACATTTTCTCGTTTTCATTCTACACCCGAAGATGAAGCTCATTTCGACCACAAGAGCTTTATCAAGGAAGTAACAGAGGCTCGTCCTCACATTTCTTTCTCCGCCTTCGATGCAGTCTAGAGTCTGCTGTCTAGAGACTGCAGCAAGAGTTTAATCACCAAAGTTGTTGGGTTAGTACTGAGTTTTCACATTCGTTTCGAGTTAACTCGACATCAAACCCAAAACCACAAAGAAGCCCACAAACCAGTGCAATGTTACATAATCGCTGTGTGGTAAATTAAGACACACATCAAGGGTTTTTTTTTAGGTATAGAGCATCAAATTGAAATAAAACACAAGAAAATAGTTTTTATGTCCATCAATTTGGCTTTATTGGAAGGATATGATTTCGGGCATGTGGCCGCCGCGGATAGTTCGAATTAAGCCAAGTCTAGAGGTCCAATTTTCAACCACTTTTTCGAGCATTTGGGGCCGTATGTCGGCAATAACGCCACGAATGTTGGCTTCCAAGTCCCCTAACGTTTCTGGTTTGTTGGCGTAGACGAGCGACTTCACTTATCCCCAAAGAAAATAACCCAATGGTGTCAAATCACACGATCTAGGTGACCAATTCCATTCCGCGAAATTATGCGCTCATCGAATGTTTCCTACAATAAATCGATTGTGAAGTGCGCCGTCTTGTTGCAACTACATCTCATCCACATTCATGCCATCCAATTCGGGAACAAAATAGTCGGTTATCATGACTTAATACCGGTCTCCATTAACGGTGACTGACTCTCCAGCATAATTTCGGAAGAAGTATCGCCTCCAGCCCATAGAGCCCACCAAACAGTCAGTTTTTGTGGATGTAATTGCGTCTCGAGGGTCTCATGTGGATTCTCTTCACTCCAAATGCGGCAATTTTGATTGTTGACGTAGCCATTCAACCAAAAATGAGCCTCGTCACTGAACAACATTTTGCCATTAAAATCAGCATCGAGATCGATCTCATTTTCGGCCCATACACCAAAATCACGACGCATTGCATGGTCTCGCGGCTTTAATTCTTGCACAGGCTTTATCTTGTTAGGTCGTAAGCCAAGATCTTTGCACAAAATCTTCCATAAGGTTGATGGACAAGGCTCCGATTGCTGTGCACGGTGGCGAATCGATTCATTCGGGGCCTTTTCAACACTTTGCTCTACAGCGGCATTTTTTTCTTCGGTGCGCATTGTTCGACGTCTCTGCGGATGCGTATTATCACATAGAGTCCAATTCCAAGGTTAACCGAATTAATTGCTCTGATGGACGATTATGTCGACCATAAAATGGACGGCGCTTGCGGTAAACTTCGCGAACTGAACCATTGTTTTCGAAATAAATTTGCACGATTTGCAAGGGTTTTTCATTTGTCAACCCGTTCAAATGATAAAATGGCAAACTAAACTGAACATAAATGACATAAGAGTTGCCCGATTTGACCACAAAATGTCAGTTTTATCTCAATTCGAAAAAACCAACCTCTAAAAAAAAACACCAGTTATTACCCGCAAGAGATCCTGGACGGTAGCGGAGATTATTGGGCATGGGTCCATTGCCGATCATGCTGCACGATTCGTCAAACCCCACTCTCTCTCGCCACACACTAAAAATTTGATCGCCTTCTTTAATGCAGATGGATGGATTTCCATTTTCCGATGAGATATGACATCAAATCACCAGTAGACCTGTTGCTACGAAAACCATACTGTCGGACTTTGAGAAGTTTTCGAGATTCAATGTATTTTATAAGCTGACGGTTTATCAGCGTTTTCATGTATAAGAAAGTAGGGACGTAGGTGCAATTGGTCGGTAGTTCGAGAAAGAGAAAGAGAGAGAGGTAGAGTGAGAGAGAGAGAGTGAGTAAGAGAGGGGCGGGGTGATTTTTTGTTTTGAAAATTATGCGTTCTCAAGTACACCACGAGACTTTGTACATCGAGAACGTGGAACTGGCTCCAGAATTAGCAGCAAGCAGATTATCCTCTCCAGGCAAGGACAAAGGTGTAATTTCGTTGTAAATGCAGCGTTGAGAGGGAAGATTATTACGAATTCTTAAAATTCTTCAAACGACGAAAATTGTTTACTGCTCTAGGATCACAGTAAAATTTGCTGTCCCAACTTTTGGTGTTGAGAGAACTCGACACGCCTAATAGGCGCATTACTGTAATTTCCGGTTCGTTTGAACTGTCAGCAGGATTAGTTATATGACCGCGCAAACATCACTCTTTTACTCTAACAGCCTTATTGCAGCTCGAGTCACACACCTCAAGGTTAACTTTCAGTTTGCACCTAGATATTTCACGCATTCATGGATATTCATTTTTTTCTTTAAAGATTTAAATTAATAAGTTTTACACTCACTCAAATGACCTAGTCCCCTTTATGAATAAGAAAATTCGAACTGCTGATCCTGATGAAGTACTGCCATTATTCACAAAAGAGTTTGCCAATAACATCACAAACATAATGCGAAAACAAACGACTCGCAACAAAAATACGTTTTTTTATATAAACAAAATCGACAAGCGATCAAATTCTCTTCGCAATACATAAGTATGCGTATTTCGGTCAACTTTTATCCTGTCAGCTACCGGTTATTCCATAAACTGAACATGGTCAATAAATGCACGCGTTTCTAAGACGTCTCGCCTTATGTCAGAGAATTTGTAATTGATATTGAGTCACTGGAAGCTGATTGCCACTGCCTATGCCATGCCTAACGGTGTAAATCTGCAGCAAAGCTGAATGTAATTCAAGCCAAATTAATCTCTACATTCAACCGATAGATACAAATGCACTCGTACAACATAATAAAGCCTCCAGTCCGAATAAAAGGCGAAAAATTGGTCAATACGATGGCGCTATATGATACTTTCGCAGTGGTCATGTGAGACAGAGACTTGCCAGTAAAATGTGTTTAGCAATCATAAGCCTGAGTGAGCCCTGTTAGACGTACAGAGGAGCTTTAATAATTCACCGATCAATATTTCGAGTGATCTTTTTAACAACTCCGCATGCTCAAGCATTATCCATTCGATCAGAGATAAGAACCATACAATGTTGCCTGCGAATTGGAATATGGGGATTCAAGGAGATTGTTGGAAATGTGTAGGTTTGTCACCAACCTGTCTCGACAAGTTGATCGTGGAAATTCGCACGATTGGCGATTGTAATCGGGAATAAATTAAAATTGAACTGTGTGTCTATTGTTCGAATGAATAAATTTGCCATTTCGTATCTGTAACAATTAATTGCTATCAAACATACGTTGGGTGGAGATCAATTGGTAAAAGGTATTGATCCGTCCTAAGTAGGGGATTATTAAGAGGTATGTCGAAACCCAATTATATTGTAAGATGCGGCGACATTTTTTTGAAGCCACCTCTACATTATATCGGGTTTTTCAAAAGGGACGCTACAAAAGTTGAGCGACAGGGACAGCAAACGACGCCATATTTCTTGCCGCTCTTTTGACATTTCTCTTCAGTAAGGTTTGCCATTTTATGATGGAAAGAGACATTTCGACAACGAGTCGAAATTATTAAAATTTACAACCGAAATTCGGAGTCAGTGGCCTCAACGCTAACAGCGCTACGTCCAATTTATGGTCGTCATAATCGTCCTAGCAGATCAACAATAGAGCGTCTAGTGGAAAAATTTGAATCGACAGGAACAGTACAAAATGTTCCCGTGTCAGTGAGACAAAGAAGTGCCCGTAGTGTCGAAATATTGCTGCCGCTGAGGCTTCAGTTGAAGAAAGCCGAAATATGTCTCTCTTACGTCGTTCTCAAGCGTTGGGTATCTATGTGACGTTGTGTGGCGAATTTTGCGAAAAGATCTTGGGCTACATCCTTACAAGATTAAATTGACGCAAGAACTGAAGCTGCTTGACCACCAGAAGCGTTGTATGTTCGTGAATTGGGCTGAGCAGCAACTTGAAAATGATTCGGATTTTCATCAAAAAATCTTCATCAGCGATGAGGCTCAGTTCTGGCTGAATGGCTTCGTCAATAAACAAAATATGCGGTATTGGTCAGGCAGCAATCCACACGTACTCCATGAGTCATCATTGCATCACGAAAAAATTACGGTTTGGTGTGGTTTATGGGCCTGCTGCGTCATTGGGCCGTACTTCTTCCGTGATGATCAAGAAAGGCACGTTACTGTGAATGGGAATCGCTACCGTTCAATGAAAACCGAATATTTTTGGCCCCAATTGGATGATATGGATTTGGAGGACATGCGAATGTTACAATCAATTTATTTGAAACCAAGTTTGGAGAAAGTGTTATCTCACGAAATGGTCCAGTCGCTTGGCCGCCTCGGTCGTGCGATTTGACGCCGTTAGACTATTTCCTGTGGGGCTACGTCAAGTCTATGGTCTATGCCAACAAGCCAGCGACGATTGATGAACTTCGTACGAATATCGAAATTGCAGCAGCATCGGCCGATTTATGCTTGAAAACCGTCAAAAATTGGGTTCAGCGTGTGGACTTCTGCAAGCGTGCCCATGCTGGCCATGCAAAAGAAATTGAGTTCCATACATAATGGCATCGAACGTACTTTCACAAGAATAAAGAATTTCATTGATATCCAAAACCGTTTTTGTTTTATTTAAAAAAAAAAAAACGTTTGTAGCGCTCTTATTGAAAAACACTTTGCTTGACGATAGTGGAAGAACATGGGAAATTAGTCAAGTTTGTCTCAAGCTATATAGAATATAATGGTAATGGAAATATAATAATAAAATGGAACTGCATCCTTACTCCCCCCAAAAACAGCAAAAGGCTAAAATCGGATGATATTCGTACTGAAAATTTGTATTTTTCTGTAGCCGATGGGGACAGTAAGCGCCAAGAGAGGAAAAATAAGAGAGAAGTAATTGAAAACAGTTGTCTGTTCTATGTATAGAGGTACTTACTTACTTAAGTGGCGCTACAGTCCGGACGTCTGGCTGAGAATCGAAGACTTTGCGAGCCGGAGTATTGGTGTCCATTCGTTCTACATGTCCTAGCCATCTTAAACGTCCAATGTGGAGTTTTTTTGACCAGGGGTATGTCGCTGTACAGCTCGAATAGTTCTTGGTTGAATCTTCGTCTCCATAGCCCGTCAACGCAAACGGGACCGAAGATTTTTCGAAGAATTTTCATCTTAAATCGACCATCCGCTTTTGAGACGGTCCCTGCTTCAGCACCGTAGAGCAGGACTGGGATGATCAGGGTCTTGTATAAGATCTCCTTAGTAGTTCGAGTGAGGGCTTTACTACTGAATTGCCATCTCAGCCCGAAGAAACAGCGGTTGGCAAGAGTATTTCTTCGTTTAATTTCCGACGAGATGTTGTTGTCCTGGCATAAGACCACACTGATAAGGGCCGATCAGCTTGTCGGTAAACGGTTTCAGGCGTTCACATATTACGGCAGATAGAATTTTGTATGCGATGTTGAGGTTATGCCTCTGTAGTTGGCGCAGTTTAGAGGGTCTCCTTTTTTGTGGATCGGACAAACGATGCTGAGGTTCCATTCTTCAGGCATACTTTCTTCCGACCAGATTCGGCTTATGAGTTGGTGGATGTTACTTACCAAGTCATCTCCGCCGGCTTTATAAAGCTCGGCGGGAAGGCCGTCATTTCCGGCAGCCTTATTAAGCTTCAGTTTAGATATTGCTATCCTCACTTTACTCAGGTCGGGTGGTTGACAGCTTTCGCTGTCGTTGCCAATATTGAATGGTTCGTTCTGCCTGACAGCGGAATGTTGTTCGTCATCGCCGATTAACAGTCTGCAGAAGTGGTTCTTCCATATCCTCAGCATAGACTGTGTCTCAACTACGATATTTCCTTGTTCATCTCGACAGGATTCTGTTCGAACATTGTATCCTTGGCTTTGACGTTTTACACTTTGGTAAAACTTGCGAACATCTTTCCTGTAGTGGCACCTCGATCGCGCGCTGTTCTTCCTCTTTTTTCTTCTTTCTAAAAAGCCGGTGTTATTCCCTTCGAGGAGGTAGTAGTTTTCTATTCTTAGTTCTATGACCTATCTTGGTGCGCCTATTTATTTCTGATATGTTTATGATTGGTTTGATGTTTTCAACGCAAGATCTCCGAGGATTGAATCGCGTTGAAGAAAGGCAGCATTTGGTTAAGAGCTTAAAACTGAGGAGCACATATTGAACCGAATTAGAAACCATAAATCACCCGTTTCAGCAAAGAATACTCATCAATATCAGTGCCTTGAGAATGATGTTCAAGGACCTACAAGCAGATACTCTCAAGCTTGATAACATTTTTTACAAATATAATTCAACGTCATTGAAAGTGAGTCCGAATCACATAAAAACTTTACTTAGTTTGGCCAAAAAGATTGAACTACACTGTGAAATAAAAAAAAACTGTTTTTCCACTGCAAAATGTTTCTCAAAATCCGTATATTAAACAAAGACATGTTGAAAAATATGAATTCAAGAAAGAGAAAATAAAACTCTAAATTAAATGTAAACACGCGTTCATTATTATTTTTTTGTCGAAGAATTATAATTTTTTTATATCATACAGTTGCAGCAGTAAAGTGAAGGGTTATGCTTAGTTTAGTTGTTATGATCATAACCTCGCCGTCAAGGAAGAAGTAGGTAGGTATACAGATTTTTTACAGATACCAATAAATACACATTTTTACCAAAAGTTCACCATATTCACTCGGTACATATAACTTAATAATTACTATTCTTAATAAATCATTTTTTTTGTTTATTAAGAGCCCGAAACTATATTTTGCGATTAAAGCAAAACGTCAAATTTTACGATACACGTGACGTAGATGCGCAGAACGAAAGAAAATTTCAACACGAAAGAGCATGCCATTTATTTTATATACCTTGAGTTTGTCTAGTTTTGCTGGATAACTTCATATAATACTTTCTTTGATATTAGGGCGCTTGGTATTTTGGTTAAAACAACGTTTCGACGCATCTTATTCCAATGACCGATGTCATCAGAAATGCAAAAGTGACTAAATTTCTTTGTTTTCCTTTTATGAAAGTAGTTCACTACTACTACTACTACTACTTAGTTATAAAAAATAAAAAAAAAATGGTTTCCTTAAAAATTCTCATAGACTGAGTATGAATTTTATATTAAAATAATTTTAAATAAATTCACTTACGTACTCAGTTGTATTAAATAAATAATATAAGTGCATAATTACCTGAAAAGAAAAAAATAGAATAATTAGATTTGAATAAATAACGCTGGTAAGTTAAATTGAAATACATTGCATAGGAGTTATCGCAAGAAAGCCTTCTGCAATAGTTAAGGGCTTTTACCCGATCTTAAAGATAAAACCTACCAAAGACTGACTTTTACATGTCTTCTAGGAATCGCACCTAATAGTTATGCTAATCAGCAATTTATTTTATTTTTCTGCATAAACATGGCTGAGAAACCTAGCTCTGTGTCTAAGAGCTCATCTTTTAGCTTCATCTTCAACCATTTCAATATATGTTTCTCTATTGAAAATCGGCGTTTCGTACATACCATGGGGGATAAGCTATGTACTTTGTTTTAAAAGGTTTATATTCTTAGTAAATTTGTCTTAAATGTGCTTGCCCACAACTTTAGCCCATAGGTCCAAACTGGTTACTTCTACAGAAATTATAGCAGTTTTACCTGCAAGGTAGAGAGTAATTTCATCACTTTTTTGTAGATCACTAGTAAATAAAATATGTAGTACTGCGCCAAGGACACTACCTTGAGGTACCCCATACTTAATTTCTCTTAATGTTGAGTACGTTGTTTCTTGTTTAGTTCGGAACTTCTACAGAAAGTATAGCAGTTTTATCTTCACTTTTTCTTCATCACTTTTTTGTAGATCACTAGATAAAATATGTAGTACTGCGCCAAGGACACTACCTTGAGGTACCCCATACTTAATTTCTCTTAATGTTGAGTACGTTGTTTCTTGTTTAATTCGGAAAAATCGCTGTAGAAAAAAAGACTCTAGACTTTGTCAAAAACTTGTAATATTTCAAAAAATTCTGTAGAGCATACTGTTTTCTCTTCAATTTTTTTTTTCAATTTTATCAGTTATTCTATGCACATCAATTGTAGATGGTCATGCCTGAACCCAAATTGATGGTTCGGGACTAGCGATTTTTCTTCAATTATATTTTGCAGGCGTTTTACCAGCATCTTTTCAAATAACATGGACAACATTGGTGATATCTTTATTGTTTTGGAACCAATTTAACCACCCCTAGTCTTGTCACATTCCTTTATCTAATGCAGTATTAATGATCTGCGCTAGATGTTTTAATATTTTTTTGAGAATCGCCATTTTTTATTTATTTCGCAAGTTCTTTAGATGGAACCAACCGAATTAATTTGTCTTCCTCTCAAGTTTTGTTTCCATTCCTTAAAAATCTTTATCTTCATACGGTTGGAGAAGCCATCAAGATACTCAGCATAAGCATTTGAGTTTTCTAAGTTGTCTTTTGAATGCTTTAACACCACAAGCCCTGTAACGCGCGAGGACAGATTCAAGTTTCTAAGTAGCACCCGGAGTGAACAGCGTGCGTACTTTCCAGTTGCATAATCGAAAGTAGTTGTCTGTGGTCGGTTTTGGTCTGGTTGGTCAAGGCCGTTGTCTCTCTAATAACTTACTGTTTTTAAGTGGAAAGGAAGTTAGCCTGACGCACAACCTCCAACCTGGAGGACCAGATCAAATTTGTTTGATACCCCTACGATATGGGCCATCAGTATCAACTACCAATTCCGTAGCTGCCGTTTGTTATTCGATTAACCATTATCTCTGTTCAAGAGGTCTGACTAACCATTGAGAATCATAAATAACCTGTTGTCCGAATATGTCTAAGCAGGGTTTCACTTTGTTCATCCTTACTGCGATTGCATACGCCACCATTGATTTTATCTCGGGAATTCTTCCGGTTGAGGCCCAGGTTCATTCCGGACTGTAGCGCCACTTAAGTAAGTAAGTAATTCTTCGGGTAATTATTGGAAAATGACTTGGATTCAGGTCAGGGGTATATGGAAATATGGTGGATGCATAAGAACCTTTTAACCAAGTTCCCGGAGCTTCTGACCATTCGTTATAGACATTTGTTGTCCTGGTGGTACACAATTCTTGCCTTATTGGGCAAAGCTGAACCCTTCCATGGCGATGGATTCCTTTAGACGATCCAATTGTAGACAGCACAGGACCAAATAAAGAGTTTTGTCGTAAGAGAGCAGTTCACATTAGATGAATCCCTGCCAATTCCACACAGCAAAACCTTTTTGGACATCAAGCCTGGCTTGGCAATGGTTTGCGCCGGCTAACCGCGATTCGAACACCAACGTTTTCGCTTGAGATTTTTTTAAGTGATCCACTGTTCATCACATGTCACCGTCTTAGCTGCGATTCGCTTATGGGAATTTTAATTAGGTCGGACTCCATAGACTAATCAGAAGAAAAGTAAATTTTATGATGATTACATTTTACGGCCGACGCGTTGGCTCTTCAAAATCGACTTTCTAACGTTTGGTAACCAAATTGGAGACGGCTGATTCGGTAAGCAATCAGCCAGCACTCGAACGTCAAATGAAAGGCAGATCGAAAGAGAGCATCGCAGCTGTGTGCGAAAGTGTGCAGGAGAACCCGAACAAGTTAATTTCTCTCCGTGCAGAAGAACTCAGCCTTTCGCAGACTTCAACTTGGCCAATTTTGCATCGGGATTTTGGGCCAGCGCCAGCGTTGTCATTGGCTTGGTTTACACCGTGGACTATATTTGGACCGGGACCAAATATTTTAGTCTCCGAACTTTTCTGTTCACACCGTACTGGACCAAGTGCAGAACAAGTGACGTCTATACTTCATTAGACTTTTTTTTGCATTGATACTTACGTTTACACCGTGGATAAAAACCGAACAGGGGTAAAGTCGAAAAGTCCTCGCTATTATTACTATGCGTGAGGTAGAATAATCAGTTAAATTTATTATAGTCCATGTCACCTTAATAAGTGGACTGACCTTAACAATTTAGTCCTTGTCGGATGTGATTTAACCGATGGGACTTACACCAACTGTAGGCTTAGTCCCAGTTATTGTCGACGGTTTAATCGTAGATATCGGTCCGTATTTCTTAGAAAACGACACGATGCCATGTACGATACATGAGCCTTTCAATTAAAAAAATAAATGGATCCCAGACCCATGGGTTTCCCGCAAACATCAAGTGTCAGTTGTTGCAAAAATATCTAGAATAAGAACACTTCAGCATTCAAATGACTGCAAGCTTTTCAACAATGTCCAATCAACCAATGAAACTGAATCCGAAATTGATGAGCAGTCAGAATGGGCGTCTTCTGACTTCCTTCCTCCAAGAGAATTCTGCAATCCGAGAACTTTTCGCTTGTAAAAAAGGTCCAAAGACCGTTCCAAAGGACCACAAGCTTATGAGTTTTCCCAAGTTTTTTTGTTATTTCATTTCCCTTGGAACTTTTCAAGATTACAAAAAAAATTACACACATCCCTATAATGTAGAATTGGCGAATGCAGAAGTTTGTCTGTCCGCTTTGACCTAACACATGACAAAAATATCAATTTAGTGTCCATTGGTAGTTTTTTTTTATTTGAGATTCCACAGGTAAAGATGCTGATTTAACTTATTTTGTTTTTACTAAATTCCCTTAAATTTTAAATGTATATAGATGGTGAGCTTTTCAATTCGGCGGCATAAAAAACTACCCCTCAGAGGTCCATAGAAACCAAAAAAAAAGTGGTCGTAGTGATATATAGACGAAATGTTGATATTATTGTAACCGATGATTTTGCATCAAAAGGTTTTTCCAAAAGTTTTAAACTTTGACCAAAAACGTTTTTAGCTGAAAACGCCCCCAGAAAGTGGGCGTATAGAAGCAATATAGATAGTAATATTGTCTAAATATCTTGTTCACAAACTTTTTCAAAATTTCTTATCGTTTTGCCAAAAATAACTTTTTTTTTTTAGAGTGGGCGTGGCAGTGGGCGGATTTCAAACATTTTTACACTTGTTGTACTTTGCCGGATAGTCTGTATACCAAATATCTATTCATATACTATAAGGTATAACTAGCGAAATTATTTCTCTATGTTACAAACTTAATGTCAAAACTCATATACCCCTATGGGATAGGGTATACAATTATTGAACTGTCAGATGTCAAAGAAAAACACCAGCAGGGGGTCAGTTGGTGTTGGGTCATGAGTGTATTCAAATTCAACATTTTAAAATGGTTACACAAATGACAAAAAGAGGTTTAATGCGCTTCAGTAATTTAACGAGCTTTTACAGCAACAAAATGGCGTCTAATGAAATGATGCTAACATCCGCACTAAACAAATATCAATGTGTCAAAAAATTAATATTCCCCTCCTATAAGACACACATCCATAAATTAAAGCCAACAATTGCCTTTAAATGTCCTAACATGGAATAACTAACCCATCTGAGGTTGACCGGAACAATACAAAGGTTAATTGACAGCTCACCTGAAATCAATCATTCTGCAGATTGCTTTTGTTTTTTGGTAGTTCGCCATTTTTTTTTTGGTTTTTTTCGCAGCTAACTTATAAGTGGCACACTCAATGATAATTGCACGGTATCACGATTTCCTACCTCCAAGCGTATAATTAATTGCCTTAGCCAAGTGGCTATAGTTTCAAATTGAGTATTTTCTGTTCGCTAAATTACGCCTTGTTTTACGCTTTTCTGTGGCGACGCGGCTTTGGTGTGGTTAAGTGTGCCCCTCGTCTGAATTCGAGCAGCGCAAAATTCGATTCGAAATCATCTTGATTACTTCCTTGGTTGGTGGTGGCACGAAGCACCTCGTGCTTGAAGGCTTCTCGTGTTTACTTTATTAAGCATGACTCGAAGAGGTTATGTGGTTTAGAGTAACTTCTCAACGATGTGTGAGTAGCATTGACATCTAGATACATATTCAGATGTTGACGTTGAGTTACCTTTGTGCGTGACTTTTGTGGTCAAAATTAGGACGGAGGCACAGTTCTATGTGTCAATGGTATCACCTCACAAATTATAAAAAAAAACTGTCATCCCTGTTCATAAAACATCCCGCTGTACCTTCCTTGCATTTGCAATGAAATTCATTAACACGTCACATCGGTCGTGTCGACTCATAATTCTCACGGCGCAGGCGCACGTATTGTAACCTGAAACATGCAACAGAACGCCCCACTGCGAATGATCGTGATGTAATAACGAGGCTGTTGACCTTCAACCATAGCGACTTGCAAGTGCTTCTCTGTGTCGCTCATAAAAAGTCACATACAGGTATGGACTTTAAGCTGAAATTACTTAAAGGTGGTGTCGTAAGAAGAACCGAAAAGTGCGTATTTTTTTTTAATCAGTTTTTTTTGGATTTCCTTTTTAAGTAACCGCACTACAACAGACCGTACAAGGTGGCCCACAAAGTAGGTTTGTTAATTTCAGTTGAACAGTAAAAAAAAAACATAAAAAAAAACATAAAAAAATACGTATTACACCTGAATGCGGTGCTGCTACCGCTGCATGCTGAGGCCCTGACCTTCGCCTTGTTCCTCGATTCAGTTTTTGCAGGAAATTTTCATAATAATTGTGATTTCAAGAGTTTTATTTAAATAAAATAAAATTTGCAATGCAAATTATTGCTAAAGATGAAATAATAATTTTCGTGTTTTTTTTTTGTTGGGTCGTCGGCCTTTTATGAAGTTTATTTTGAGGAAGTACATAATTATAAATGAATTTCATTACTTTATGTGTCGAGCAATGGAACGAATGGCATAGAATAACTTTCTAAAATTCGTCGTTCCAAACACGAAGTACGAAGTGGCGTAACTGCAAAAGTTGGCGTATATTAACTACCAGTCGGTATTTTTCATCACATGAGGTGGCGTATCTGTAACTCTCAAGCCGTTATATAGTTTTATTAGTACATACTTTCATTGTTGACGTAAATGATTTCATTTTGTTTAAATGCAAGACGTATCAGTTGCATACGACAGTTAAGATTTTGCACATACACCACTTCGTGTTTGGAACGACGAATAAAACAGTCAATTAACAACTGTTAGTTATTTTGTTGAATGATATGATGGTTAACTAATTTGGGCAATTTTGATAAAAACTAAAGGGTGATCCATTTCGAGGTTCCCTACTTTTTTTTTAAAGAAAAAAACACAGAAAGTTCAAATTTAATGGAGAATGTTTGTTATCATTTGAAAGAACATTCTTTGGCATTTATTTTTTGAAGATTATGTCTATCAAATGTTGGCCGTTGCTACGTCGCAGATGGTCCGGTCCATCCGTTGAGTCCAATTTTCGATCACTCGTACGAGCATTTCGACTGGTAACTGGCGAATGACACGCGTGATGTTTTCCTCCAAGGCCTGAATCGAAGCGGGTTTGTCGGCATAAGCTTTTGACTTTACATATCCCCACAGGAAAAAGTCTAACGGTGTGATATCACACGATCTTGGTGGCCAATCGACCGGCCCAAAACGTGAAATTATGTGCTCACCGAAATGTTCTCTCAATAAGTCCATTGATTTATGCGATGTGTGGGAAGTGGCGCCGTCTTGCTGAAACCAAATGTCGCCGAGATCACGAGCTTCCATTTCAGGCATCAAATAGTCGGTTATCATGGCACGATAACGCCATTGACGGTTACGTTCGCACCGGCATAATTTTTAAAGAAATATGGACCGATGATTCCACCGGCCCACAAACCACACCAAACCGTTGTTTTTTCTGGATGAAGTGGCAGTTCTTCAATCTCTTCAGGTTGCTCTTCGTCCCAAATGCGGCAATTTTGTTTGTTTACATACCCATTGAGCCAGAAATGGGCCTCATCGCTAAACAAAATTTGCCTCGAAAACGTCGGATGTTCTTGGAACTTTTCAAGAGCCCATAGAGCGAAGCGATGTCGCTTGGGAAGGTCGAGCGGCTTCAGTTGTTGCACAAGCTGTATTTTGTACGCTTTCAATTTAAGATCTTGACGTAAATTGCGCCAAGTCGTTCCATACGTCAGTCCGAGTTGCTGCGAACGGCGCCGAATCGACTCTCTACGGTCTTCGTGTACACTCTCAGCTACGGCCGCTATATTTTCTTCACAGCGTGCTGGACGTGGTCTATTCGGTCGAATATTATCCAATAATGAATGCTGGGTCTCAAAATGGGTGATGGTGTTGCGAATAGTACGCTCAGTAGGCCGATTATGTTGACCATAAGTTGAGCGAAGTGCACGAAACACATTACTCACAGAACGTGGATTTTCATAATAAAGTTGAACAATTTGTAAACGTTGTTCACGCGTAAGTCTTTCCATTATGAAATGCCAAACAATACCAAACAAAAATAACATGACAGCATGACACGACTCACACGTGATCTGTCAAAAAAGGCTATTGAAAAAAGTATCTCTACTTGGATCACCCGTTACAACTCAATATAGCAAAGGCCACTTCCGAAAACGCATTTATTTAACTAGGGGGTATGTTGCTCACATTTCACAGATAAAGTGCGTTTTTTTTAGAGGTATAAATCTTCAAATTGAAATAAAACACAAGAAAACCGTTTTAGTGTCCATCAATTTGTCTTTATTGGAAGGAAACTTTGAAAGCTCCGTTTAAATATGATTTCGAGCATGTGGCCGCCGCGGCTGGTTCGAATAAAGCCAAGTCTAGAGGTCCAATTTTTAACCACCTTTTCGAGCATTTTGGACCGTATGTCAGCAATAACGCCACGAATATTGCCTTCCAAGTCCTCTAACGTTTCTGGTTTGTTGGCGAAGACGAGCGACTTTACATATCTCAAAGAAAATAATCCAGTGGTGTCAAATTACACGATCTTGGTGGCCAATTGACAGGTCCATTCCGCGAAATTATGCGCTCATCGAATGTTTCCTTCGATTGTGCCGTGCGCTGTGTGGCATGTAGTGCCGTCTTGTTGGAACCACATCACATCCATATTCATGCCATCCAATTCGGGAACAAAATAGTCGGTTATCATGACTTAATACCGGTCTCCATTAACGGTGACTGACTCTCAAGCTTCATTTCGGAAGAAGTATGGCCCAAAGACTCCAATACACCACCAGCCCATGGAGCACACCAAACAGTCAGTTTTTGTGGATGTATTGGCGTCACAAGAGTCTCATGTGGATTCTCTTCACTCTAAATGCGGCAATCTTGCTTTTTTTTTTTAATTCATTTTTATTTTGTTTTTCTTAAAAACTAAGTTAAATGCTAGACAAAAATTCATGAAAAAACTAGCCTACTTATCAACTACTTAACTAACTTACTTGCTCTATGCGGGCGCCCTAAATTATACGATAACTTAATTCTAATGCCTTTCGGCCTATTATCTAATATATAAAAATATAAAGTAACAAAATTTTTACCAAGAAAACTTTGAAAAACTTGGTTCCTCGTCTTCGGCAATTTTGCTTGTTGACGTAGCTATTGACGTAGCCATTCAACTAAAAATGAGCCTTATCACTGAACAAAATTTTGCCATTAAAATCAGCATCGATATCGATTTTCGGCCCATACACCAAAATCACGACGCATTGCATGGTCTTGCGGCTTTAATTCTAGCACGAGCTGGATCTTGTAAGGTCTTAAGCCAAGATCTTTACGCAAAATCTTTCATAAAGTTGATGGATAATAATGGATAACCATGCACAATTGCTGTGCACAGTGGCGAATCGATTCATTCGGGGACTTTTCGACACTTTGCTCTACAGCGGCAATTATTTCTTCGATGCGCACTGTTCGACATCTACGCGGATGCGTATTATCACATAAAGTAAACGTTGTGCGAATAAAATCCATGGTTAATCGAATTAATTGCTCTAATGGACGATTATGTCGACCATAAATTGGACGGAGCTTGAGGTAAACTTCGCGAACTGAAGTTTTATTTTCGAAAAAAATTGTCACGATTTGCAAGCGTTGCTGACAAATGAACCTTTTCATGATGAAATGGCCAACCAAATTGAACATAAATGACATTAAAGTTTCCCGATTTGACCACAAAATGTCAGTTTTATCTCTATTCAAAAAACCAACTTAAAAAAACACCCGTTAGGTAAAAAGTTTTTAATCATTAAAATTAGGGAACTCGATAACTCACTGGCATTTGCAGACGGTGCTGCACTGTATACAAACGGTTCAACAATTTGAAACATCCAAACTCAACTTCAAACAAGGTTGATTAGGTTTCAAGGTTTCTGCTCTGAATTGAAACTTAAAATCAACTATGCGTAATGTGAAACCATGCTGTTCTGCACCACAATAAGACGTGGTATTCAGATTTGAGACGCAACTGGAGAAATCTAAAAATAACGAGTTCAAGTGGTCCTCAGATCGAGTCAAAAACCGTTGTGAAATATTTAGGTGTTCATTTTGACAATTTTTTGTATTATAATGTGCACCTAAATAAAAGAAAGCAAGAACGGCATTTATTTCGCTTAAACTATCTAAGAACTGATGTGAAGACCATTTGCTACCAACCATTCTTTCGTCTAATTCCGACTTATGCGAGTCCTGTGTGGTGTAACATTAACCCATTGTGTATGGAAAAGCTCCGAGTGTTAGAGCTTGCAGATGTGCACATTCCGATTTTATACACTACGTCTCAAACAAAAGATTTTAGAAGCTTCCGGTGTGTCTAGAATTGAAAATGTCACATTGAACCTTGTAATGAATCACTTTGCTAGTTCGCAAGTTGAATCTCTGGATTATTCTATCCAAATCCAGGGTACTTCAGAAATGTTTTATAAAGTAGATACATTCCGCCAGAGACATTCCTGTTTCTGTATGCATATGGCTACTTATCAGACTTAACGAACGTCCCAATCATGGTATATGATTGGAAGGAGAGCAACAGATAAAATGATCCTTTAAGAGGCTTTTGAGTCGGAGGTTGGAATACTGATCGAATAAGATACTGCACTAGCATACCTGAATGCGATATAAGGAACACTTAAAGGTTGAATAGAGGAAAATACTGGTGACTAGACTGGACTGAAGGCGAAACTTAGGCCAAAGTAAAACTAAGCCTGGTCATGTGATTTTTTATCTAACGATAACTGAGAGATGTAAGCGTTCTGCTTACTTTCTTCTAGTTAGCCAATGTTTAGACTGATTTAGATAGGTTAAGATAGATTTAGATAAGTTTTGACAGATTTAGACAGGTTAAGAGACGTTCAGTTAGTCTTGAAAAATCTAGTTTTATATACCTAATTTAAAAAAAAAGTTGCGACTGCCTTCTAATAGGTTTTTGTTCACATTTTCCTATTTGAAAATAAAATACACAAATATAATAAAAAAATTTAATTACAAAATATCAAAATTTACCTATATGTAAGGGTGATCCAAGTAGAGATACTTTTTTGAATAGCCTTTTTTGACGGATCACGTGTGAGTCGTGTCATGCTGTCAAGTTATTTTTGTTTAGTATTGTTTGGCATTTCATAATGAAAAGACTTACGCGTGAACAACGTTTACAAATTGTTCAACTTTATTATGAAAATTCACGTTCTGTGAGGAATGTGTTTCGTGCACTTCGCTCAACTTATGGTCAACATAATCGGCCCATTTTGAGACCCAGCATTAATTATTGGATAATATTTGACCGAATAGACCACGTTCAGCACGCTGTGAAGAAAATATAGCGGCCGTAGCTGAGAGTGTACACGAAGACCGTAGAGAGTCGATTCGGCGCCGTTCGCAGCAACTCGGACTGACGTATGGAACGACTTGGCGCATTTTACGTCAAGATCTTAAATTGAAAGCGTACAAAATACAGCTTGTGCAACAACTGAAGCCGCTCGACCTTCCCAAGCGACATCGCTTCGCTCTATGGGCTCTTGAAAAGTTCCAAGAAGATCCGTCGTTTTCGAGGCAAATTTTGTTTAGCGATGAGGCCCATTTCTGGCTCAATGGGTATGTAAACAAACAAAATTGCCGCATTTGGGACGAAGAGCAACCTGAAGAGATTGAAGAACTGCCACTTCATCCAGAAAAAACAACGGATTGGTGTGGTTTGTGGGCCGGTGGAATAATCGGTCCATGTTTCTTTAAAAATTATGCAGGTGCGAACGTAACCGTCAATGGCGACCGTTATCGTGCCATGAGTACCGACTATTTGATGCCTGAAATTGAAGCTCGTGATCTCGGCGACATTTGGTTTCAGCAAGACGGCGCCACTTCCCACACATCGCATCAATCAATGGACTTATTGAGAGAACATTTCGGTGAGCACATAATTTCACGTTTTGGGCCGGTCGATTGGCCACCAAGATCGTGTGATATCAAACCGTCAACGGATGGACCATCTGCGACGTAGCAACGGCCAACATTTGATAGACATAATCTTCAAAAAATAAATGCCAAAGAATGTTCTTTCAAATGACAATAAACATTCTCCATTCAATTTGAATTTTCTGTGTTTTTTTCTTTAAAAAAGTAGGGAACCTCGAAATGGATCACCCTTTAGTTATAAAAAAAAACCAAAATAAAAAAATGTACTGCGAACCAAAATGGTCACTTACTTTTTTCAACTAAAAAAAAAAAAAATTATGGCGCAGCAGGCTCGTTAGTACCCAGGGCCGAGCTCTCTTCTCCCAACCATTCATGTGTTCGTGTGTGTACTTCTTATCACGATGGCGGGACCTTCTGTTTTGTGCCGGCTCCGAACGGCTAAGTTGAGATAAGCTTTCAACGACGATTGATACTACTCGGATGATTTGTCAGATCATCACGAGAGGAGGGCCAGTGAAAAATCACTTAGGTGTTGCTACGGCTGGGAATCAAACCCAGACCTTCTGCGCTGCAGTTCATCGCACTAACCATCGCGCCACTGAGCCCGTCAACTACTTTTAACTGCTCATATCTATAGCTTTTAAGTTTATTTTGGCTATTTGTTATTAAATTACATACATTATGTGAATAAATAAACGCTTAAATAAAAATGATCAGAGTTAACTCTGAGTAATTTTAACGAACGGCTCCGAACGGCTAAGTTGAGATAAGCTTTCAACGACGATTGATACTACTCGGATGATTTGTCAGATCATCACGAGAGGAGGGCCAGTGAAAAATCACTTAGGTGTTGCTACGGCTGGGAATCAAACCCAGACCTTCTGCGCTGCAGTTCATCGCACTAACCATCGCGCCACTGAGCCCGTCAACTACTTTTAACTGCTCATATCTATAGCTTTTAAGTTTATTTTGGCTATTTGTTATTAAATTACATACATTATGTGAATAAATAAACGCTTAAATAAAAATGATCAGAGTTAACTCTGAGTAATTTTAATTCAAGAAATAAATTTAAAATTAAAGAACGTATATAGCTATATCGAAATTCGCGCATATTTAATAAGTATGTGCTTAAGAAATCTTAAGTCCGCAATGAACCTGGGTAAAACCAACATGCCGCTCTTTTAGACTTTTAGTCTTAAACGGATAACAAAACTAAGAGTCAATAAACATCAGGTTATAAGATCCCCTAATCCAATGTTTTATTTTTTTTTAAGCCAAAAAAATTTATCCATTTGTAATTTTTTTTTGCTTCAATTATGTTCAAATCATTTGAGGTTTTACCGATTATATTGATGATCATGTTTTTTTTTTAGATTGTCGTGAAACTGTACGTTCTAAGCGTGCCAAAAGGCCTCGTGCACCAGAGCCTGTAAATTTTGAACCAGAACCACAACAAAATTTGGACAATGAAGACAATGGATCACAAGAAAAGGACATTCCAACGATACCTACCAACTTTTTAAGTCCCTCTGTTCGCGAGTACTTGGAATTGGGAAAATCAATACCCGGTAAGTATTGTCAAGGAGTATAGAACTACATAGAGTACGCATCAAAGCTAAACATTTTGTAACCGTTTCTGACGCGGGCGGTAAGTGCGAAGGGGGAATTTCGTAGATAGTATGCGTCGGCAAGGCTGTTGTTTGATGCTGGGGTAAGTGCGAAGGGGGAATTTCGTAGATCGTACGCGTCGGCAAGGCTGATTGATGCTGGGGTAGTGGGGTAGCAATGTCAAAATTGGGCTATCAATATCAATACCCCACACAGAAAATATTCGTCATATGAGATGCGAACTCTATGTAGTTCAGCTTTTAGATTTGGATTGGAGAAAACCCAGAAGCCTTTGTCAAGACGCCGTACAACCATTACAACTCCCTGTTTGGTGTGCCTAATTTGCTGGTGGAATCACCGGCCAATATTTCTTTAAGGACGATGCCGTCCAGAATGTCACCGTCAATGGAGAGCGCTATAGAAACCTCATTTTGTACTTCGGTTTCTATGGAGAGCGCTATAGAAACCTCATTTTGTAAATCGGTTTCTAGAAGATGGCGCAACATCCCACATGGCGCGCGACATCCTCACTTTATATCGGGAAAAATTAGCTGAGCGCATAATTTTGCGTAACTAGTCTTCACGATCCTGTAATCTCATAATTTTAGCTTACTTACTTCGGGGTTATGTGAAGTCACTAGTCTATGCCAATTAACCAGAGACTTTGGAAGATTTGGAAGTCAACATTCACCTTGCTGTTTCTTATATACCAGTTTCCAGTTGCTCGATAAAGTCATCGAGAATTGAACTTAGAGAGCGCTTCATTCCAGCGAGCCGTGGTGTTCTTATTCCCGAAATAATTCGTCGCCTTAGTGACACAAAGACGGATGTCAATATTTGAGTATTTTAGTTTTTCTTTGATGTTTGTGTTTTTTTTTACCATTTTCATGAATACTTTTGTAAAGTGCTAACTTTTATTCTACTTCACTTATAGGTAACATTTTTTGTCACAATACATAAATTCTATATTTTAAGTAAAATGGCATACCCAGCCAAAAATCGTAAAAAAAAAATGAAGTTACGTTCTTGTGTCACTAAGGCGGCGTTGCAGTTTTTATATTTCATCGCCAAAAAGCTGAAATTTTGAAGATATTTGTTTCAAGGATGGGCGCCAGATGTGTCGGCTCATAAACAACGAGACTGGTTATCATGACTCTATACCGGTCTCCACTAACATCAAATCTCCCGTAAGCTATATCCCGCTTACGGGAGATTTGATGAATAAAATATGATATATCTTCGATCCTGAGCGTTCGCCGCCTTAGGGACACAAGAACGTAACTTCATTTTTTTTACGATTTTTGGCTGGTTATGCCATTTTACTTAAAATGATGGCATACAATTATCTTTTAAAAAAGAGCTAACACCATAGACATCAACATAAGCTTCATGTGTTTTATTTGATAATTATTGAATTTGTATAACTCTTTAAAAATGCGGAAGTCCAATTTAAAGACCATCCCTAGGACCACTAAACCGTGGTGTATTCCAAAGTTCAGTCAAATCTCAGTGTACTTTACGGTCAGGTGTCAAAAAAGACATTAAATTTACGCGCCATTACAAACGTAGTTAAAATTTTAGCACCCTTAAACTATTTTTTATGATCTCTAAACCTCAAAATTTTCAGTCAAGGTTTACATTTTCATCATGCTGAACTTCATGAATGAGAAACGTCCAGAAATTATTAAAAACCTAAATTCAGAGACTTTAAGAGCCTTCTTAACAGAAAATTGTTGGACAACTTCAACGAAAAGTTTAGGTATATCATTTTGAAATTGAGACCGGAATGCCAAACAGTATCAAATGCCTTTTTGATATAAAAAAGCCTCCAGTAGATTTCACTACATGTCAGCTACATGTTTCAAAGATTTTAATTTTTTTTTTGCAGATGAAAGTTTATCAATAATTTTCCGTTTTTTTAAGTGTTCTTGATGACAATAATAACGCCAACTATTCACCTCTCAATTAGCTGGCTAACAACCTTTTTACCTATAAATTCATAAAGTAACAAAGCTTAATGCCACCACCAACTCGGCGCAGATAAAAGAAATTCAAATGAATTTATGTTCACTTAATTTTGTCCAATCAACGACTATACCAAAATGGAGAACCATTGCTTTGTTGTTATACAAAACCAATGACCCTCTAGCCATTCACTTTGTGGGAAATTAGTACCAGGTATTCCTTCATTATTTTATTTTTTTTTTTGCAATTTCGTTCCTCCATTTCACCTTCAGGCGGTGCAAGTCCAATTGGAAAATGATAGAATCTACTCCCTGGCCAGGTTAGTGCACTTATAAAAATCGTAAAATGGGTTCGATTCCATTTGGAATGGCCACGCAGTAAATTAGGAACAGTCGTTGGACCACCTTACCACCCTGAATGTGCCGTCGGTGTTTTTTTTTTAATGTTTTGATTGAGACAAACGATATGGTGGTTTAGCTCGGTGGACAATTTTTCTCTCACAAAGTGTGGTGCATCTGTTCTTAACACAAAATAATTGCATTTCCCTCCCTACAAGCCGGTTCTCATTGATGATATTTGCATGAGTGTGTCCTAAATATTCATTTTATCCCATTTCCTTGCAGGTCGACCGGGAACGGATTATCCAATCCTTTCAGCAATACCCTACACCAATTTCTATTGTGATGAACAACCGTATCCAGGCTTTTTTGCCGACATGGAGACAAGATGTCAAGGTGCGGTCGCAAACATACAAATGGATTTTCATTTCGAGCGGAATAAATGTTTTTTTTTTGGTTTCACCAATAGGTTGGCACTACTGTGACATCGATGGACGACAGGCGAGTTTCCTCTGCCCCAATGGAACACAATTCTCGCAGGCAGTGTTCGTATGCGATTGGTGGTTCAATGTACGTTGTGATCTATCGCCAAGGCTATATGCCATCAATGCCAGGCTCTATCAACGGCCAAAGGTGAATCCAACTCGGCCACATCGTATCATCACGAAGCAACTGGTCGATGATATTTTTAATAAATAAATCGATAGAGGGATAGTACCCACCACCATCACCATCAGCAGTAATAAAGAACAAGATTTTCAAAAAGGATTTTGATTACAAAAAAAAAAAATAATAATAATAATAGGGATATGTGTGATTTGGAAAATTCGAGATACCTTTTCGCAATGTGCTATGAAAATTTGTATCTAGATTTTTTTTTCTGTTTAGACATAGCAATGCTTTGACATTCAAAGCAACTAGATTAAGTAAAAGAAGACACGCACACACCCGCATCAACGCATACACCGAAACGGCATGAAACAATACAATATCGCGGTCAATATGGACAAAAAAAAATTTAAATAATTAAAACGATTTTTTTTTTGTTTGGTTAAGTTATTAAATTTAAGGAAAAAATATAACGAATTTGTTAACTAAAACGCAGTAAGGCAGTAGTAGTATGTAAATTCCCTGTATATCTGCATTTTATTTAAGGATAAATAAATGAAACCACTCGTAGACAGATTGATGTTTCATTCAAATGGATTTTGATTTTAAGTTAAGTTTATCATTGGTTACTATCATTGGAAACTTTTAGGAAAGCATTCATGTAAGGATTACAGATTTAAAGATAGCATACTCACTTAAGTGGCGCTACAGTCCGGAAATAACCGGGGCCTCAACCAACATGCATTTCCAAGTAGCCGGGTCCTTAGCTAACTGCCCCCGCACTTCGAGTTGGTTGAGGTGGGTTTTCATCGGGTGTTTTTTTCACAGGTTGGTTTTCCGAAAAGAGATAAAACTGACATTTTGTGGTCAAATCGGGCTACACTAATATCAATTCTGTTAAGTTTGGTTTGCCATTTTATCATGAACAGGTTGACAAATGAACAACGCTTGCAAATCGTGCAAATTTATTTCGAAAATATTGATTCAGTTCGCGAAGTTTCCCATAAGCTCCGTCCGTTTTATGTTCGACATAATCGTCCATCAGAGCAATTAATTCGGTTAACCATGGATCGTTTTCGCACTACGTTTACTTTATGTGATAATACGCATCCGCAGAGACGTCGAACAGTGCGCACCGAAGGAACAATCGCCGCTGTAGAGCAAAGTGTTGAAGAGGACCCGAATGAATTGATTCGCCACCGTGCCAATTGGAGCTTTATCTATCAACTTTATTGAAGATTTTGCGCAAAGATCTTGGCTTATGACCTTACAAGATCCAGCTTGTGCAAGAATTAAAGCCGCGAGACCATGCAATGCGTCGTGATTTTGGTGAATGGGCCGAAGATGCCAAACAGCGCACGTCACAATCGATTTGTTGAAGGAAACATTCGATGAGCGCATAATTTCGCGGAATAGACCTATCAATTGGCCACCAAGATCGTGTGATTTGACACCATTGGATTATTTAGTGCGAGTAGTGCGATGAACTGCCGCGCAGAAGGTCTGGGTTCGATTCCCAGCCGTAGCAACACCTAAATGATTTTTCACTGGCCCTACTCTCGTGATGATCTGACAAATTATCCGAGTAGTATCGATTGTCATGAAAAGCTTATCTCAACTTAGCCGTTCGAAGTCGGCATAAAACAGGAGGTCCCTCCATCGTGCTAAGAAGTACACACGCAAACAGGAATGGTTGTGTGAAGAAAGATAGGCCCTAGGTACTACCGAGCCTGTTGCGCCATAAATTTTTTTTTTATTTTTATTTTGTATGTTAAGTCGCTCGTCTACGCCAACCAACCAGAAACGTGAGGGGACTTGGAAGCCAACATTCGTGGCATTATTACTGACATACGGCCCCAAAGGAAAAAGTGGTTGAAAACTGGACCTCTAGACTTGGCTTTATTCGAAACAGCCGCGGCACCACATGCTCGAAATCATATTTAAACATCAATGGCATAAAATTATCCTTCCAATAAAGCCAAATTAATGGACATTAAAACGATTTTCTTGTGTTTTATTTAAATTCAAAGTTTTATGCCTCTAAAAAAAACTCCCTTTACTTGTGCGCGCCACATAGTCATCTTAAGCATCCATTTCGGATATTTTTGACTGGGGTATGTCGCTCTACATCACGTACAGTTCGTGTTTGAATTTTCGTTTCCATAGCCCATCAGCGCAAACGGGACAGAAGATGTTTCGAAGAACTTTTCTCTCAAAACGACCAAGTATTTCCTCATGCAATTTCGAAACGGATAGTGCGTCCCCTTGCCTAAACCATTTTTTTGTATCAAATGTGTTCGTGAGGTCATTTCCGACCCTGATGGAGCAACAAAAATTCTACATCGTTATCCTGTATTCCTAGCTCCATCAAGGAAGCAACGACCTCAATGAATCATGGGATGTAAAAAAAAAGTATTTAGACAAGGTTATGCATTGTCATGTGAATTCTTTATCATCATTCTGGAGAAGACTGTCTATACCAGAGCCACAATCTTTCATAAATCTGTGCTGCTACCAGCATACTCTGTCGTCATCAAAGGTAGGTCCAACCTAAAGGCAACCGCAGTGTTTTCGAGAACAGATATGATAACGTATTAAGTGAGTTGAGCAGTAAACTAGGAAAGACTCTTCTGGACGATGTTGATGCCTCTCACGCCTTTGCAGGGGGTGCAGTTGAGATTTTCTCCTTTCACGTGGGTCTTGCAAATGATGCTCAATTTTTTGGACTTCTTTCCTATGAACAAAGTTTGCTTTTCAGTGTACGCTTTCTTTTTTTTTTTAAAGTGAAGTAGCAATAGGATGTCATCTCCAGAAGCTTAGAATTAAGTTATTGCTATCTAGCGTCGATGGTAGTTTTTGGTATCGTCGTCAAAATCAAATATGTAGTTCGTTAAGGAGGGATCGACGTGAACAGTTCGAATAAGTGGTTGTTGCTTATTTTCAGCATGGAATATGAACGTCTCTACATAAATCTGTTCGGAAATGTACAACTAACTTTGGCGTTTAGCATTTTGGTTAAACCTCCGAACATCAACTTTTTTTATACATATCCGATAGCTCCGACCTTTCTGAAAAGCTGATGCCCCACCCTTGTCCTTGCAGTCAAATATACTAAGTCCGATTCCAGTGTTCTGTAGGCTGAAGATCGCGTTATCATTTTTTTCTCCGATAGCTCCGACCTTTCTGAAAAGCTGATGCCCCACCCTTGTCCTTGCAGTCAAATATACTAAGTCCGATCCCAGTGTTCTGTAGGCTGAAGACTGCGTTATCATTTTTTCCTCCGTCCGGCAAGAGCTTGTATTGATAAATTTGGCCATGATTCCGATTGAGACAATGTGGATCGCTGATGGTTTGCAAAACTTTATCGTTAATTATAACTTGGTCTCTAAAAAGCCGTTGGTTTTCGAATACACATCTTCTGTTGAATGTTCTAATTTTTTCTAGATGCAGATACAAACGTCGTCGTTAACAATAACATCATACCCTACCACCTGATGGTTAGCTTTAATATTTCTCAACTTCGAGATCGGTCAAGGAACTACGCACCCAGTAGTCGCCACGTAAAGGCTCAAAGTTTAAAAAAATACACACACGCAGTTTTAACTGTCCGGTTTGCCTGTTCAGGCGGCCTGTTCAGTTTTACCGGATCGCCATAGCGCTTTCACACGCTCCGGTAAATATGTGAGGCCAATCAGTTTGTGTTGTTTTGTCGTTCGATAAACATGGCATCTACCGTCTCCGCACATGCAAATTTCACTTTTAACTGACGGCCTGAATGCCTGATGCTACACACGCTTCGGTTTTTCTTACAACAGGGCACAGGCGGACTGAACAGGCAAAACGATTGAATTTTCGATTTTTCTCCGACCGCCTGCTCAGCCCAAAAAAACTTCCTTTAATTTTAAAATTTAAACCAAAACAATTCTAATGAATGTCTGTCGCACTAACCACTTCAACATAACTACCACCAGCCACCCAATCGGCTATATATGTATCAAGTAGTCTTTTAAAATAATTACTGTTAACATTGGAATAACAACAATCACTCAAAAGCTTCTAAAACTACACCTTAAATGCTAATGACAACCTATGGACATGAATCATAGCCTACAACTGAACCTGGCTTTGTATTAACTTGCGTGATTTGTGTGATTTAACGTTTATTTCTTGCATTTTAATTGACAATCAAGAACAACTTGATGTTTTTATTGTTTTCTGGAGAAACTGATTTAACAACACATTTCTGGTGACTAATGAAAATGTGGAATCCACCATCGAAGCAATAGTTAGTGCATTTCACAATCACGATTTAACCTAGCCTCTCAGGCTCCACGTTGCGACCCCAGGTGAGTTTCCTTACTCCAAGGGTGTCCTAAAATGGATCACCGGAAGAATTTCCAATATGGATTCACCGGTGGCGTCTTCAGTACCAATTGTAATGGACAAAGTGAAAAATGAACATAAGATACTCATACCTATTCAGATAGGTCATCTAGGAATCTCAAGGTTAGTCAGTCCACTTGAACAGAGAATTGTGGGTAAAAAGTTGAAAGGCCAAAGAAAGAACTCAATCCCGTAGTGACGACTGATGGCTCCGTATCCTAGGGACATCTAATAAATCGGAACTGGCCCTTCAGGTTGGGGGAGGTTCCATAAGGGTATCTTTCTTACCACGTGAAAAACAGGTACATATGAGAAAGCCAAACCTTCGACAACAAATTATGAGTATAGACTTGGAACATACGGGCGATATCCGTTCTCGCGCGGTGCAGGGCAGACGTTAGCGCGATTCGAAAATAAGTCGGACAGAATCGGGGTTCAAGAAAGAAAAACATGTGACATTACAGCTGCTATCAAAGGTTCCACACATTGAGATACGACTTCGTTGTGTAAGTCGACTCAGATCATGAATATTCAACTGAAATAATCGCATGAACGTGATTCGCATGAGAGCAACATTTTGCAACAGCAGCCATAATATATGCACCCAGCCCAAACGATGAGATTGAAAGTCCTATCGAGAAGGAATTTCGCTACCTCCTTGGCGGAGCCTACGGAGTCTGTCTGGAATACAATGTGTCAACAGATAATAGTTTCCGACTAACGTAGACTTCGCGGCAGCATGCAAAACTGTTATCAGCTGCACTAGATTCCCAGGACTTGGGATTCTCAAAGCAACCTGGCGATCTCCAGATGTTCGAACCGGCAGCCCAATTGATCATATCCTCATTGATGCGTGCAAGCATCCACCATCCTGTATTTATAGGAGGGGCAAAACGCCGACTCTGACCATTTTCTTGTCGCAGCAAAATTCAGGGTCCGACTGTCCAAAAAGAAGCTGTGACTGGTCACGCCTTAGTGAAACGGAGATTTCGAGAGTCTATAAACAAGAACTGAGTAAAAGACTCCCAGCTGTGCTCTCATCCTGCACTAATCTCAACACCCAGTATCGCAAGTGTTGACATTAGACATCAAAACAAGTAGCCATAACCACCTTAGGAAAAAAGAAAAGATTTCCGGATGATGATGTCTGCAAAAACTATAAAAAAAAGATGAAAAAATAGACTCATATCAAGGCGGTACAACGAGAATTCTGCACGTGTGTTTCAGGCATTATGCCAGAGTTAAGCTCATCTCATGTGCGAAGGCCCACTTAGTCTAACTGAATTGGCGCGTGCGAAAATGTACTTGCGCAACCACAATTTTTTTACTTTTTACTTTTTAATTCATTTTTTTATTTACTTAAAATATTAACTTAATGCTAGACAAAAATGCTTAAATCTAACTTATCAATAACATATCTACTTAATCTAACTTATCGGCCCATAGCGGGCGCTATAAGCATATAACTAACATTTTTCTTTTGCTTTTCAGCCTAAATTTGTCATTTGTTTCTTATTATTAATATAAAGACATTTAATTGATTTTTCAAAGAAAAAATTAAAACTTTAAACAGTAACCATTTTTTTTTATATATAAAAACTTAATCTAGACTAAAACTTACTTAAACTACTTAATACTAGTTAAACCTAACTAACACTACTTAAGACTACTTAACTACTTAAACCTAACTTAGTTATAATCGGGGTGGCAAGCACTCGTTGCATATGCCCCGAGGGTTTGCCATCCCGATTGCGTCATTGGGTCCAGCAAGCATTTATGCAACCATATTAAATAAAATATGGTGCATAAGCCCAGCCCCAGACCTTGTACCTAAATTTAATTTACTTAAGTACTAAGGAGTGGACTAAAAGTCCGCAAAGACCTGAGGAACTGCAGAAATACTTTCCTCGTTTAGCCACCAAAACTCGGTGCGCTGCTTTTCAGCGTCGGTCCTATCGCGATCCGATACCGCCGTGCTAAAGCGGAGGAGCTCCGGAGCATTATCGACGTACCCATCGCGGACTAGCCGCTTGTCCCGCGCGTCACGGTAGCGATGGTATAAAACCGGGATACCGTTCCTGTCTTGTATTAACCCTAACGAATCGATATAAATGAATGCCTCTGGTGGAATAAAGCCGGACATGAGCGCACTCTCCATGTACATTTCATTGGGGTAATAAGCCCTGAATATCAGGCTGTTGTCGCTACTCATCGCCCTTGAAGCGTGCCTTCGAGTCACCTTAATTAGGAAATTGTCAATTCTATTCAACTGAGCCCCATTGTATAGAACCTCGTTGCGATAATATTTTATGTACTCGGAGTCCGGCGTTCGGTACAATCCTAAGCAGGATCGGAGACAACGCCTCTCAAACAGCCGTATCCTTTCCATGTAGGATGGTGATACATTGAACCACACGGGACAACCGTAAGCGATGATCGGCCTTATGAGGGCCATGTAGCAAATGACTTTCACCCTTAAATCAAGTTGACTGCTATGAAACAATCTTCTTGTCAGAGCATAAGCCCCCCTAGCCCTGGCCAGACAAGCATCCACATTTTTATTAAAATACAGAAACTTGTCAAGCCAGATGCCAAGGTATTTGACTTCACTTCTCACCGCCAACGGCCGTCCATGCTGTCCCAGGATACACAATTTTTTCCAGTTTTTTCTGGTATCGTAAGAAGCCCTCTGCACTGGGGTCCTGAATAGAATTGTTTCGGTTTTTTGGTGCGCAACCACAATTATGACGTGTATTTGTCATTTGCAAACAGTCGGCGATGATATCTTAAACACAAACCCCCAAAATTACTCCATGTTTCTGTAGGCACATCTACATCCAACGATCATACCTCTAAAACTATGCACCAAATATTGTTAACAAAATGATCATCACCATCTCGCGTTTTTATCAAAGATGGCGCTTTACATACAGCATACGCCATTGTCTCTGAAATAAATAGATAGCTTATTTGACCACTCTCAAGCGGCTCAATGGTCTAGGGGTATGATTCTCGCTTTGGGTGCGAGAGGTCCCGGGTTCAAATCCCGGTTGAGCCCGATTAATTTTTTTTTTTTCAATTTTCATCACAAACAGAATTTAATTTTGCAAATCTGCTTCGGGATTACATCCACCACCGACCGACCAACCAACACCAAGAGAAAACAAAACGTAAAAACAGCAAAATAAAAAACCGCTTACAAAAGCTAAATCAACACAAAGAGAAGTTATAACCGTAAATCTGCAAACAAGCGGAACTGCCACGGACTACACAATACAAAAGCAGAGAAACGTCAAGCCTGCAAATTGAAACGAAGTAATGAACACAACACCGGAGTCGCCATGAGACATTAAGCAAAGACAAACACGGCGAGTGTAGAATTAGTCCTGCAACAGCGCCTTTCATGATGTCGGTGGCACCGTTGTCGTCGCCGATACTACTGCCGGTTGGTGGTGGTGATGGTGATGGCCCCAAAAATAGATGTCAACCAAAGTAAAGCGCAAGCAGCCACACACCATCAAAACAAAGGTACACAGCTCCAAAGTCCAGGTGAGGGTTATCATCTCACTCTTTTTGTTGAAAGGATACCCAGTGTGGACAACCGACACCGAAACACAAGAAAAATGCTTCCAAAGTAATTTTGTTAGTGCGACGGCACAGTGTGTGGCACAAGGCGGGCGGCACAGCTCATGCAATCCATGCCACCCTTTTTTTTTGGCCATTTAAGCAACGAGACGACGGACCAACGATACAATCGGATGAACTATGAAGGACAGCTCAGTAAAAACTGCACAACGGGACAAAACAAAAAAATCGAATCGGATGATTCCGAGCAGACAAAGAGCGGCAGCGGAACAGAAAATAATAAAAAGTCCACAAGCAGGTCCAGGTAATGAATGTCAATGTTTACATGGTAAGTGATTTAATATTCTATCGTTGGCCATTGTTGGGCCTAACGAGATAATCAAGAGAAGATGGCCAGCCACAAACTGGGCTGCACGACGTCGTAGTCATCGCCGTGCACAAATAGCCACCGAAAGTGGGTAAAGTGCCTGCCTGATGAAGTGATTTTGAACAGGTTGTCAAAGCTTGTAAGCTACTACTAAGCCGCAGGTCGGATCTGTGTAGAAACAGAAAGTGCCTTCATTAGGAGCGATGATGTGTCTGTGATGTTGTGGATGAAATTGTTTTTTTTTTTTTTTTGTTAAAAATTGGGAGTGGAAATGGAAACTATAAATTTGATTCACGTAGATTGATGGTGGTCTATGGAAAAGGAGGGTTAATGGAATTATCTGCTTGGGTATGGGGATGGTTTTGGGTTGCGTTAAAAAGTTTAGAAGGTTTTGGGGTTGTTTTCATTCTGGATACTGGAATTAGAAGGTTATTCTGCCAAGAAGGTTGTCAACCAGCTTTCATCTTTAAGCTGAGAGGTCTGTTTGTGGCAAATTTGTTTGTTGTCTTCCTTGTGCTTGTTGACGGCAAGTATAAACCCCAATACGTTTCTGTTTGCTGTAATTAGAAGTGCGAAAGTTGCGTGTCTATCAGGTATGTAATGCGGGTTGTTATATAAAAGCTTCAGCTAATAAAGCCGTCAATAGAATTTGAACGACTTCAGACCTCAGTAGTATCAATCCCGAAACCATACTCCAGTAAGAGGACTGTCATGAAGAAAGGTAACCGCTAACCGATCACTAATCGGATTCTAACCAAACTGATGAGGTAGCATCTAAGGTTCTTGTAAGAAATGTTAAGTAGGTCAGCACTTGGCGTTACTGCAAAGTTTCAACTAACGAAACCTCCGTTAAATGTTGGACCACCAAAGACTTCTGTAGTTAATCGACTTCTAACCAAACGTCAGCAAGGAAGGAGGGAATCTTTTGTTAGGAAGCTTTTTGTATTGTCTTGAAAAAGTATCACGGTCTATATAAAACAACTGCGAAACTATGTACCTCATGGGTTCACAGACATCAAAAGTTTTGAAGTATAAAATGTGCAAGCTAGAAATTCAACCAGACCACTAACTTTTAAAGACCAATTCCTCAGCAAGAGGTTTACAAGCATCAGCATTAAAAAAACCAAAACTTTACAGGATTATTGATAAGCTATTAAGAATGTATTGGCCTTTGTCAACAAGCATGCTCAGAAGGTCGGTAAAGAAATTTACTGCAAACAGTCCGGAAAATGATTTGAAGAACACGATGAAGCAGCCTCTTATAGAAAATGGTAAACCAAGGAATCAGCTGAAGAATACAAATGCTTTCCTAGATGAAGCTTATTTTACATTGGGCGTTGAACTCATTATTCGAAAGATGTGTAATAAAATATCTGAATACATCAGCTACCGTTAATAAGCCTTTCTAAATGTGAAGCCTTTCTGGTGTATCGGAATCCGCTGTTGAAAATGGGAGGAAACTAGATCAAACAACTGAAAATCGTTTTGTTTATTATGCTAGATGTTACCGTGCTTCCAATACGTTATTCAATTGAGGAGTCCAAGAAGGATAGAGTGCAGTGGTTCTTTGGGAAACAATAGTTAAATGATTAACGAAAAAAAAAAACACGTCGTTATAACGGGTGATCCAAGTAGAGATACTTTTTTCAATAGCCTTTTTTGACAGATCACGTGTGAGTCGTGTCATGCTGTCATGTTATTTTTATTTAGTATTGTTTGGCATTTCATAATGGAACGACTTACGCGTGAACAACGTTTACAAATTGTTCAACTTTATTATGAAAATTCACATTCTGTGAGGAATGTGTTTCGTGCACTTCGCTCAACTTATGGTCAGTATAATCGGCCTACTGAGCGTACTATTAGCAACACCATCACCCATTTTGAGACCCAGCATTCATTATTGGATAATATTCGACCGAATAGACCACGTCCAGCACGCTGTGAAGAAAATATAGCGGCCGTAGCTGAGAGTGTACACGAAGACCGTAGAGAGTCGATTCGGCGCCGTTCGCAGCAACTCGGACTGACGTATGGAACGACTTGGCGCATTTTACGTCAAGATCTTAAATTGAAAGCGTACAAAATACAGCTTGTGCAACAACTGAAGCCGCTCGACCTTCCCAAGCGACATCGCTTCGCTCTATGGGCTCTTGAAAAGTTCAATTGGCCACCAAGATCGTGTGATATCACACCGTTAGACTTTTTCCTGTGGGGATATGTTAAGTCAAAAGATTATGCCGACAAACCCGCATCGATTCAGGCCTTGGAGGAAAACATCACGCGTGTCATTCGCCAGTTACCAGTCGAAATGCTCGAACGAGTGATCGAAAATTGGACTCAACGGATGGACCATCTGCGACGTAGCAACGGCCAACATTTGATAGACATAATCTTCAAAAAATAAATGCCAAAGAAAGTTCTTTCAAATGATAATAAACATTCTCCATTAAATTTGAATTTTCTGTGTTTTTTTCTTTAAAAAAGTAGGGAACCTCGAAATGGATCACCCTTTACTTTATTCGTTAGTCAAATGGTATCCAACCTTATTCCATAACTTGTCAAATATAATGATAAGTCCTCTCACTAAATCAACTCTTCCTTTTCTCAAACACCAACCATGCAATTCCTAAACAATGGCGTCTACGGTTCCAGTTCGGCTGGAAAAAGTGAACAACTAATGAAAAATGCCCGTCTGTGATGACGATGGAGAATTCTCGTTGCTTCATTACGGTCGGAAACGACCTCACCGACCCATTCATTACCAAAAAGGGATTTAAGCAATGCGATGCACTTTCATGAGATTTCTTCAATATGATTCTTGAGAAGATTGTGCAAAACTCCCGAGCCAACACCAGAGGCACTATCTTTAAAAAATCCGTGCTTCTACTAGCATACGCCGACGATTTTAACATTATTGGTCGATCGTTTTCCAGTATAGAGGAGGAAGCGGCAAAAATAGGTTTAGCGTTAAATTTGGGTAAGACTTAGTATATGCCGTCAACACAAAAAGTATCGAATGTGTCATTGGGGTAGTTTCTGACTATGTTGGAGCAGCGAGAATTCTCCATCGTCATACTACACAAACGGACGAGTTTGGGAGGTATACCAAAACTATACATGACTCTGTACAGTTCGTCTCTATAAATGCTGTCGTATGCGGCTTTGAAATCGATTAATAGGTGGTGGGTATCGGTTTGGAACTTATGGGTTTTTTTCCAGGATCTGCCAGATTGTGAAGATTTGATCGGTTGTGGACTTTCCTGGCCTAAAACCACACTGATAATGGCCGATTAGGTTGTTGATAAACGGTTTCAGGCGTTCACACATTACAGCAGATAGGATCTTGTAGGAGATGTTGAGGAGACTTATGCCTCTGTAGTTGGAGCATTTCAGAGGATCTCATTATTTTTGTGGATCGGACAAACGATGCTGAGGTTCCATTCTTCAGGCATACTTTGTTCCGACCAGATTCGGCTTATGAGTTGGTGGATGTTAATTACCAAGTCATCTCCGCCGGCTTTATAAAGCTCTGCGGGAAGGCCGTCATTTCCGACAGCCTTATTGAGCCTGAGTTTAGATATTGCTATCCTCACTTCACTCAGGTCGGGTGGTTGGCAGTTTTAGCTGTCGTTGCCAATATTGAATGGTTCGTTCTGCTTGACAGTGGAATGTTGTTTGCATCGCCGTTTGACAGTCTGCAAAAGTAGTTCTTCCATATCCTCAGCATCGACTGTTTCTCAACTACGATATTTCCTTGTTCATCTCGACAGGGTTCTGTTCGAGCCTGTGTCTCAACTACGATAATTCCTTGTTCATCTCGACAGGATTCTGTTCAAGCCTTGTATCCTTGGCTTCGACGTTTTACACTTTGGTAAAACTTGCGAACATCGTTCCTGGAGGGGTACCTCTCTATATCCTCGATCGCATGCTTATCTTGCACTTTTTTCTTCTTTCTGAAAAGCCGGTGTTCTACTCTTCTTATCTGGCAATAGAGCTCAATGTCGTCTCCACCTGCAGCTTAGCCTTGTAGGCCTCGTACTTGGCTGGGAGCATATGTCGGCATTCCTCATCAAACCAGGGGTTTCTTGTTGGTGAGCGTGAAAAACATAGCACATCAGTTGAGGCTGATCTAATGGCTTGTTGGAATCGTTGCCATTGTTCTTCTACATTCGATGTTGGTGGTATGGTTTTAATTGAGGAGTTAAAGGATACGCGTTGCGAAAAGTTCTTGGCGGTCTCTTGCAATTGCAGTCTTTCGGCATACATTTTTTTCACAGTATTTCTGGATTGTTGTGGAGTGGTGGATATCCGCATTCATACCTTGGCTGCAACAAGGTAGTGGTCCGAGTCAATGGTAGCTTCGCGGAATGTTCGGACACCCAAAATACTGGATGCGTGCCTGTTGTCTATCGCAATGTGATCGATTTGGTTGACCGTTCGTTGATCTGGAGACCGCCATGTCCTCTTATGGATATCGAAGGAGGAAACCGTGTGCTGGCTATAGTGGCATTCCGTTCTGTACCGAAGTTAATTAGCCGAAGTCCGTTACCAGACGTGTTGGCGTGTAGGCTATGTTTTCCGACAATACTGCTCAAGATGTCTTCTCTTCCTACCTTTGCGTTAAAATCTCCCAGCACGATTCTAACATCTTGCTTCGGTAGTCGCTCATAGGTTTTGTCAAGAAGCTCGTAGAAGTAATCCTTAGCTATCTCATCATTTTCCTCCGTCGGCGCGTGAGCGCATGTATGAGGATTATGTTGGCGAATTTGGCCTTGGTGCGGATCGTTACAATGCGTTCGCTAATATCTTGGAAGCATAAGACTTCTTGCCTAAATCTGGCACTTATAACAAATCCGCATCCGAATAGTCGCTGTTTCTGCTCACTTTAACACGGTCCGTAGTAGATGTCACTTTTTCATCCTCTTTTTGCTCGGCCCATCCCATAGTATTTCCTGGATGGTAGTAATTTGTATCAGTTTAGGGCTTCCGCAGTTGTTCGCTTGCACCTCTCCTTATTTAATGTTCTTACATTCCAGGTGCAGATACGAACGTCGTTGTCCTTGTCCTTCGTTTAGCAGGGTCGTCAACAATAAAATCAGTGTTTGCCTCGGAAAACACTGCTTTCATTGTTGGTTGCTTCGTAACATATAGTTTTTGAAATGGGTGGGTAGTTAACCCAAAGCACAAACTCCAACCTGGAGGGCCAGTTGCATTTTATAAGATACCCCTAGGACAAGTTGCCATCAGTATCCACTACAAGATTGAACGCTACCTTTGTCCTTTCGGTTCGTCCGCCACCATCTCCGTTCAAGGGACCTGAATTACCCTTGAAATTCGTAGACAACCTGTTGTCCGAATATGTCGAAGCATCTTGTCTAGGTTCATCGGGGACAACAGGCCGGGTATTTCATTCCGTGCCATTCTGACCTTATTGTTTAGAGTGTTGCTGTTTTTCGTCGTTTTATCAACACTCGAGCTTAAAGTTAAGCAAGCCAAATATGAAACCAGTTACCACTTGGAGGTTAAAAATAAGCACTTGATGTGTAGTTACAACCACTGGGCATTGCCAAGTTAAAGCCAATCAGAGTCTACCTCGTTCTACAACACCCAACCATCGGATCAACAAACAAAAATAAATCGTGATCAGTGAAAAATAAAAAGTGATATTCTGCGAAAACTATAGTGAAACATTTAATTATTTTTGGATAATCGTGTTTGAAAGTTCATAAGATTTGTTTTGACACCAACTCCCCATTGGTTAAATTTATAAAAACAAAGCCAGTCAAGGAAACTTTAAAACTGCACCCTTACCATGTGTTCATTGGATGCAGGAAACTGTTTGTTTAACCTGAAAGATCCTCATACGATATATTTATTTGTGGTCCATAATAGGAGCACGTGAATATACCAGACCCCTCGTGTTCATATTTTGTGAAAATAAAAACAAAACCGTTTACTATGGGCTACGTAACGTGGTTGTATCTTCAACCTTTTCATTTGCACATGTACTGTATGCGATTACTATACGCCGCAAGTCCCCATGCGTGTCCATTTGAGAATAGCTAATAAAATTAAATATTTTCCGTTAAAAAAAACCTTTTATTCGGGATTACGAGTAAGCATCCAATGGGCATCGTTGGCGTGTGACGCACGTTCGCTCTGAAGTACAATCAAACACAAAACACTGATGCATGTCTGTCTGTTGCACACACAACCCCACAAATTACCACATTGCAATTGAAATGACGTCCTGTTTCTTTTTTTTTTATTTATTATTCTGGCCAGTAGCTCATGCAAAACGTAATGTATCTTCAACGTAAATAGATTCTATAACACTCGCTCATAATAAAATTTCATATTTTCCACTAAAGGATTTTATTTTGTATTTCCTTGGCTTAATTTTTTACATTTCATCCTTTCCAATGTGTATACCTGTGTTTTGTGGGTGTTGGTTTGAGGGGGAGATTGGTCGACCCGGACAGTGATCTGTGCCGCGATTTAATTTGTTTCTCTCTGTGACGGTCGTAGTGCAACTGTTCCTATTTTTCTCTCATTTTCCCGAGCATTTAATTCGAAGAAGGCGCATTGGCAGGGGGCAGGGGCTGGGGGTTGTTGCATTGGCTGTGTGTTTGTTGGAATCCTATGATTTGCCGTATAAAGGCCATTTGCACGTGTACCACCACCAGACGCGTCCTGACAGTTAGCCAAAAAGTGCGCGCCACTCGTTGGTGGTTTATGCTGAATCCGATGGTCTGGTTCTACCGATGGCATTGCAGCGGAAAAATTGTTTCGCGTGCGTAATTGAAAACCAACCCTCCCCATCCGAGCGGAAAGTTATAGAAAAAGTATTTGACTAGCTTTTATTTTTATTAGTTTTTTTTTTCTAGAATCCTTTTGCATTCGTTATTCCCTTTGGTTTTGTTGCGTGTTTTGCTTAAACCGTGTGATCTGTTTGTGATTGCTGTTCAAACATGCTGGAGGTGGAGGCGGATGGTGGGATAAATAAATTAAGAAAATAAAACGGGAAAAAATAAGATGGAAACCCATTCGCCGGGGGAAGTGCAATATATTTGTTTCATTTGAATTTCCGGGTTCGGCGGTAGAGCTAAACAATGTGGATGTCAGAGAAGAGCAGTGGACCTGGGTGGTTGTTTCCATACCGATGGTGGTCACAATCGTTAGAGGGGTTCGTCAAACATAAAACGGATAGATGCATCTGGATTGTTATTTTTTTATGTTATGTAGATGCAATTGAAAATGCTTACGAAGGTTGATGAATGCCAAATGCAATAACTATTTGCATGGAAGTTTAAGCAAAAAAGTTGGATTTGATTAGGTTCAGGTGTTATGAAACACCTCGTTATAAATGGGCCGAAAAAAAACTCGACTGGTGAATATAGCATACAAAAAGATATTTTAGATATAAGTGGGTTTTTGCAACTTAGTTTGAATAAATAATTATGTAGAAGTTGGGTGTTGTAGAACGAGGGTAGACTCTGATTGGCTTTAACTTGGCAATGCCCAGTGATTGTAACTCTGACTACACGTCAAGTGCTTATTATTAACCTCCAAGTGGTAACCATTGGGTACTGGTCTCATCCAACTGGATTTGACTTGCTAAACGATAAGCGCGAGTGTTGGTCACACGACGAAAAACAGAAAAAACTATAAACAGCCAGGTCTGCCGGCCAGCCGTCTCAGGCGAACATAGACAAGCTGCTTCGACATATTCGGACAACAAATTGTCTAGTTATTTCAAGGGTTAGTCAGGCCCATTGAACAGAGATGGTGGCGGATAAACCAAAAGACCAACGGTAGCGCTCAATCCCGGAGTGGATACTGATGGCCCCGTGTCCTTGGTTGTTGTGCTTTGGGTTAACTACCCAACCATGGAAAATTTTGACTGTAACAAAGCAACCCATAGCCTCGGAAAGGACTGTTTTTATTGTGGACGATCCAGCTAAACGAAAAAAAGGACAACGACGTATGTATCTGCACCTGGAATGTGAGAATATTAAACAGGAGAGCTGCAAGCGAACAACTAGCGGAAGCAATAAATTGCTACAAAGCAGACATTACTGCCATCCAGGAAATACTATGGGATGGGCCGGGCAAAAAGAGGATGAAAAACTGTGACGTCTACTACGGACCGTGTTATAGTGAGCAGAAACAGCGACTATTCGGATGCGGATTTGTCATAAGTGCCAGACTTAGGCAAGAAGTCTTATGTTTCCAAGATATTAATAAACGCATTGTGACTATCCGCATCTAGGCCAAATTCGCCATCTGAAACCTTATACGCTCCAGAGAAGGAAAATGATGATATAGCTAAGGATTGCTTCTATGAGCTCCTTTACAAAACCTTTGAGCGAAAACCGAAGTACGATGTTAAAATCGTGCTATGTAACTGTAGGAAGAGAAGATATCTTTAGGAGTATTGTCGGAAAACATAGCCTACACAACAACAGGTCTGATTGCGCTAAGGAACAAAATGCCACTATAGCCAGCACACGGTTTCCTCACCTCGATATCCATAACGGGACATGGCGGTCTCCAGGTCAACCAAATTGATCACATTGCGATATACAATAGGCACGCATCCAGTATTTTGGATGTCCAAACAATCCGAGGACCTAACATTGACTCGGACCACTTCCTTGTTGCAGCCAAGGTAAGAATGTGAATATCCACCATGCCCCCAACAAGACTGCAATCGCAAGAAACCGCCAAGAACTTAGCGCAACGTGTATCCCTCAACCTATCGATTAATCCCATACCACCAGAATCGAATTTCGAAGAACAATGGCAACGATGCCAACAAGCCATTAGATCAGACGCTACTACTGTGCTAGGTTTCTCGCGCCCACTAGCAAGAAACCCGTGTCAGCCAAGAACGACACCTAAAAGGCTAAGCTGCAGGTGAAGACGGGAGCTGCCATTGAGCTCTATAGGCAAAGAAGGAAAGATCACCGGCTTTTCAGAAAGAAGAAAAATGAGCAAGAAAAGCGCGCGATCGAGGATATAGAGAGGTGCCACTCCAGGAACTATGTTCATAAGTTGTACCAAAGTGTAAAACGTCGGATACAAAGCCCGAACAGAATCCTGTCTAGATGATCAAGGAAATATCGTAGTTGAGACACAGTCGATGCTGAGGATATGGAAGAACCACTTCTGCAGACTGTTAAACGGCGATGACGAGCAACATTCCGCTGTCAGGCAGAACGAACCATTTAATATTGGCAACAACAGCGCAAACTGCCAATCACCCCACCTGACTGAAGTGAGGATAGCAATATCTAAACTGAAGCTTAATAAGGCTGCCGGAAATGACGGCCTTCCCGCCACACTTCTGCAGATCCTGAAACAACGCTAGAAGTCGATACCCACCACCTATTCATTGATATAGACGAACTATCTAGTTCTGGTATACCGCCCAAACTCGTCCGTTTGTGTAGGATGACGATGGAGAATTCTCGCTGCTCCATCAGGGTAGGAAATGACCTACCGACACATTCGACCCCAAAAAAGGATTTTGACAAGACAATGCGATGTCATAAGACTTCTTCAATCTGATTGTTGAGAGGATTGTTCAAGACTCACGAAACAACACCAGAGGCACGATTTTTAAAAAATCGATGCAACTACTAGCATACGCCGGCGATATTGACGTCTTTAGTAGGACTCAACGTGATGTCATAGCCACGATTGGTAGTATAGAGAAGGAAGCGGCAAAAATGGGTTTAGCAGTAAATGACGGCAAGACGAAGTATATGCTGTCAACACGAAAGGACACACAACATCGATGAGTTGGACAGAACGTCACCATTGACAGATATAACTTTGAGGTAGTACGGGACTTTATCTATCTCGGCTCCGCTATTAACTCTGACAGCAACATCTCGTCAGAAATTAAACGAAGAATTACTCTTGCCAACCGCTGTTTCTTCGGGCTAAGATGGCAATTCAGTAGTAAAGCCCTCACTCGAACTACTAAGGAGATCTTACATAAGACCCTGATCATCTCAGTCCTGCTCTACGGCGCTGAAGCATGGACCGTCTCAAAAGCGGATGAAGAAATCCTTGGTCGATTTGAGAGGAAAATTCTTCGAAAAATCTTCGGTCCCATTTGCGTGGACGGGCTATGGAGACGAAGATTCAACCAACAACTATATCAGCTTGACGTTTAAGATGGCTAGGGCATGTAGAACGAATGGACACCAATACTCCAGCTCGCAGAGTCTTCGGTTCCCAGCCAGACGTCGGACGCAGCAGAGGAAGACCTCGTTTTAAGTTTCACGCACAAGTAGAAACCGACCTCAACCAACTTGGAGTGCAGTTAGCGGGCTAATTGGAGAAGCGGCATGTTGGTTGAGGCCCAGGTTCACCCGGACTGTGGCGCCACTTAAGTAAGTATTTGAGATGAGATGTAAAATATTAAAAAAAAAGTCAGATCTGTTTTTAAACCAAGTCATCAACAGAGTAACCAATCATAAGAATACGAACCCTTCCAGTGCAATGAGAATTATTCCAACCGCTAGGTTGTAGCTCCTACCTCTTGATTTAGGCATGTAAAAGTCATGGAACATGATGACCTTCGGAACTCGTTATTCCATGCCACTTGAAATCACGAGATTTGGTTGCTATGCTTGCTGGACCAGTTGATCTGAAGAACTCTGATAGTGCAAACCACTACATGTTTATAAAAAGTGTGGTAAAATAACATTTTTTTTCAAAAAAAAAAAAAACATCGAGATTTAAAGTCAGGTTTCTAAGAAATCGCCACTTGTATGGATGGTAATAAAGATCATCGTGAAGATTTCGCCTCATTGAGCGATCGGAAAGTCTTGTGGCAGACGCATGTTTCCGCGCCACAATTATTTTTACGTAATCAAATAAAACGAGGGAATGCAGTTCTTCGTCTTGGCACACTCGGTGCTTGCGATGGATTATCTTCTCTTTTTACTTCTTCTTCTCATGCCCTACAGAACTAAATGGAACCGAACTAGGTAGTGTTCCAAAAACATTCGATCCAAAGGAAGTCCTCGATGGCAAATTCACGGTGTTCTAACGCATGATAAGCATTGACCGAGGTGTAGAACAAGAACTCCAAAGTTCTTAAGTTTTGTTCCCTTTTGTGAGACCTAAACGCTGCGACCTTCATGATAGCCTGAGTAGATTGCATTTAAAAAGGAAATCATGTAGTCTAACGCTGCAGCATGATGTTGTTGTATAAGTATCTCACCAGGCTGCTGGAAATGAGGTGTTGTGTACGACCAAAGATTATAAAGCCGTACAGATGACACTTTGAGAACAAAAAACAGAAATTTTTGCTCACCGGCTCCATAGTACGGGCGGGCGGTGTGCAAATGCACACATGAGAAACGGTATCCAAATAAGGAGGGCTGTGCCACTAAGAGTTTACGACCCGCCATTGAACAATTTTTCTTGTATGCAGTGCGTCATCTGTATGGCTTTATAGTCCATATGTATTTTTTGGATGGGCCAACGATTACTGCTCTACTTGCATTCTATTGCATTCCTGTAAGCCCGGATTTACAATGTTCTTTTATTTTATCGCTTCTTTCGTTTTTTTTACGTAATTTAAATTTAACATTGAGCACTCATTTATCGGCAACACAATGTCCACATGCTGCTCATGATCACATTGCATACTAAAAAGAAAGTACATGTCGTCCAACGCATCTGCAGTCTTAACGACTTTCACTAAACCAACAAAAAAAATGCATTTAATCAGCGAATTTCCTTCTTGCGTCGTCACCCAATCATCTGTCTCTGTGCATCGGTCGCTGCGACGATGTCATCTCTCGCCAATGATCATCACATCACCACAACAACGAAATGCAACATTATTTGCAAACGAAAAAGTTTCGAAATCAAAATCACTTAACGAACATGCTCAGAGCTCGCTAGATGTTCACGAACCCAGCCGACTGGAGTCTTCTATTTTCCCACCTGTCCATAGCTGGATACTCTTCTCAGGGAAATCAACTCTCCAACTGGTTATGAACGTGTGCATAGTGTAGTTTCAATGAGCCATACCGCTTCAATTGCACGGTTTAGTCAATTTTAATTATGGACACTCTAATCGGCGGTAACCGTTGTGTAGCTACCACATGTGGATCGGTATAGTAAATCTTCAGATAGCGCCTCCATTCAATCGACACATACCGCCGATACCTAGGCTCCTCTCACCAGGTGTGCCTTCTAGGAAAATAATCTTAATAATTACGAATGCGAAAATTATTGTAATCCGATGCCAATCGGAAAATGGAAGTTGTCACGGTGCAAGTCTTGATGGAATTCCTCTTCTGAGGAAACCACAATGGCCGAGTGGAGCCTGGCTTATTTGCTTAATTACCGCTTTTATACGCAACAATGACGTGTTGGTGGGCCGTATGAGTAGTTACAGTTTGTTAAGAGGAAATTATATGTAACGGGGTTTAATTTGTATATGCACCAGGTCTTGGGAAATAAGTTGTCATGTCAATTCAGCGCGATTTGCGCAAGGAGACGACATGCTAATTGGCGGACGTACGTGGCTTGGCGGGAGACCGTTTATTAAAATTTGTTTTCATGTTGCACATTATTGTTCCGCTTGTTTTTGGTTGTGGCCTTCCGAAATAATAAGTGCTAGAGATTTTTAATGGGAGTGGTGGTTAGTTCTTGTTAAATGACAATGGAAACATTTCGAGTAAATACACTAAATGTACTTCAGGGCCACATAATACTCACGAATACCAAATTTTTTTTTATATGCAACTTACTATTTGGTTTGAGCAAGAGTGTGTTGAAGCAGAAGTCATTTCTAAGGTGTTCGAGCGAGACTATGGAGTTCGGTACTGTTAAGTCTCCTGTTATTTTAATATCATGGTTTTTTATTATACCCAGTAGGTGCAACAATGTTTTTTGCTTCTTTTTTTTTTGCAAAAGAATAAACAAAAATGAATATCTGGCATTTACGGACCAAACAGGTCCTAACAAAACTAGCTCCCCCCTTTATTTGTATGAACCAAGTTTTATATTTTTATCACAAGGAAATATTTTTTTATTCGATTAAGAAAAACCTTTAGCTGGGGTTTTTTTTTGTCAATTCAAATATGTGTTCGTTCTAAAGTCACTTCGAAAATACCAGCCAAGCAGGGATAGTCTTTTGACTTCGACAACGCAAGTACCCCTCATGGATAATAGTTGCACATATTGACTTGGCTTTAATGACAGAACTGTCCGCAGATGAAGAGTGTGGAATAATTAACGAATAGAAGCATATGAGAAGGCTACAATATGCTGTGCGGATCGTTTAATACCCTATCCCATACCAATCCTTAAAACTAATAACCCCGAAATGTGGCCGTTATGGCAACTTAATATTGAAGATGACATTGTCACAACATATTGTTCAGACTGTTTATCAAAATCTTGTATAGTTCGACAGAAAACAACGTTTTTCTCCTGCATATATCGGTTTTTTTTTTTAGAGGCATAGAACTTCGAATTGAAATAAAACACAAGAAAATCGTTGTAATGTCCATCAGTTTGGCTTTATTGGAAGGATACTTAATTAATGTTTGAATATGATTTCGGGCATGTGTCCGCCGCGGCTGGATCGAATAAAGCGAAGTCTAGAGGTGCAATTTTCAACCACCCCAAATGCTCGGGCCGTATGTAGGCAATAACGCCATGAATGTTGGCTTCCAAGTCCCCTAACGTTACTGGTTTGTTGGCGTAGACGAGCGACTTCACTTATCCCCAAAAAATATAATCCAATGGTGTCAAATCGCACGATCTTAGTGCCCAAATTGGCAGGTCCATTCCGCGAAATTATGCGCTCATCGAATATTTCCTTCAATAAATCAATTGTGGCATGTAACGCGGTCTTGTTGGAACCACATCTCATCCACATTTATGCCATCCAATTCGGGAACAAAATAGTCGGTTACCATGGCCCTATACCGATCTCCATTAACGGTAACTGATTCTCTAGCATAATTTCGGAAGAAGTATGACCTTATGACCCCACCAGTCCATGGAGCACACCGTCAGTTTATGTGTATGTCACGTCGTCTCAAGGGTCTCATGTGGATTCTCTTCACTACAAATGCATCAATTTTGTTGGCCATTAAACCAAAAATGAGCCTCATCACTGAACAAAATTTGGCGATGAAAATCAGCATCGAGATAAATTTCATGTTCGGCCCATAAACCAAAATCACGACGCATTGCATGGTCTCGCGGCTTTAATTTTTGCACAAGCTGGATCTTGTATGGTCGTAAGCCAAGATCTTTGCACAAAATCTTCCATAAAGTTGATGGACAAAGCTCCAATTGCTGTGCACGGTGGCGAATCGATTCATTCGGGTCCTCTTCAACACTTTGCTCTACAGCGGCAAGTGTTTCTTTGGTGCGCACTGTTGGACGTCTCTGCGGATGCGTATTATCACATAAATTAATTGCACTGATGGACGATTATGTCGACCATAATGGACGGAGCTTATGGGAAACTTCGCGAACTAAACCATTATTTTCGAAATAAATGTTTTGCACGATATGCAAGGATTTTTCATTGTCAACCTGTGCATGATGAAATGGCAAACCAAACTGAACATAAATGACATTAGAGTTGCTACATTTGACCACAATATGTCAAAGTTATCTCTTTTCGAAAAACCAACCTCTAAAAAAACACCCGTTAGTATGGCGTAGGGTATACAAATGGTTTTGTAGGAAAACGCCTACAAAAAGAAGGCGTGGGTAAAAATAATATATGGACGAAATATTTATATTATCATAATCAATGATTTTGCATAAAAACTTTTTCAAATATTTTAAAATTTTACCAAAAAACGTTTTTTTGTACTGAAAACACCCCCAAAAAGTGGGCGTGGCAAAAAGCTTTGTATAGACGATTATTATTTTGGGATTTTCCAAATATCTTGTTTACGAAATATTTCAAAATTCCTTACAGATTTGCCATAAAGAACGTTTTTCTTCAAAGTGGACATGGCAGTGGGGGATTTCAAACATTTTTTGTCGGACGGACGGACAGATAGACATGGGTTGATGGACTCAGCTAGCGATTCTTAGTCGATCCATTTACATTTTAGGTATACCTAGCGAAATTATTTTTCTATGTTACAAACTTAATGTCAAAACTAATATAATCCCTATGAGATAGGGTATACAAATTTGAGAGTAATGTCTTGAGCATAGGAAAGGATTGAACTCTATGTTGCTGACAAGAGATCATTAATAGAAATGAGAAAGAATGCTGCCTAAGACAGAAAGGGAAGATTTGTTACATTGAAAGATGTCTTATGCCAAACAGACATCAGCTAACGCATTGTAACAAGCATAAAGTCGAAATGTGTCAGATAAGCCTTATAAGTGCTCATTGTCAGACGCAGGAAAAATATTAAATTGCAAAGGCATATTTCTATGAGCTCCTCGACAAAACTTATGAACAACTACCGAGATCTGGCATTGAATTTTAAAGGCATAGAAGGAGGGAGGGACAAAAAAAAACAAGTAAATCGCAAATCGAGCGAATGATTTTCGAAACTTATGAACAATGAAACAATTGGCATTAACGGCCCACAAAGGACCTTAAACCTAGGTTCTCCCTTAATTGGTGTATGAGAGGTTATGATTTCTGTCAGATGAAGAGAACCTCCTGCTTAACGCCAAATCCGAATGGCAAAATTGAGAAGCTGACGACAATGTTACTCTTGGAGGTTTGGCAGACTTTCTCAGAAGAGGTGGAGCAGTGAAACAAAAAATGTCACTATTGGAATTTGAACCAGGAACCCCGCGCTTAGTATTCCAATGCACTAACCACTAGGTCACTGTACACACACTAAGTTATACCAAAGTGAAAATGACCAGCCATCAGGCCTCAATGAAGTAGAACAGCAATATCTGAACTTCGCCTGATCAAGGCTGCCGGGCTATATAAAGCCGGCAAAGAATAATTTATAAGTAACAGATACCAACTCCTTCAGCCCTAGCGAGGTATCCGTCGGAGCGGAAAATTTTCCGATTTTGTACGATTCGGAGAATTTTAGCTTCGAGGTATTCTTCCGAAAAGCTGTTCGGAATATTCTTCCGACATTTTGCAACGCATTCCGGTGAATTGCGTTAAAGTGCATTTAGGTGCATTTTTCGTAAAACTTTTGACAGCTAAGTGCAATCCTTTTTCCGATTTCCTCCGTCACAAATTCTTCGCGGAATTTATTTACGAATTCTAGTGCAGTGATTTTTTTTTTTCCGATGACACATACCTTGAATGAAATTTGAACCTCCGACGAAGTATGCGTTGCGGGAAATTGTTCGCTCCGACTGATACCTCGCTAGGGCACATTATCACAATTTGGCCGGATGAAAGTATGCCTTAAAATTGAAACCTCATTTTATATTATCCGATCTACAAAAATAAGAGGCACCCAGAATTTCACTACTATTGGACTCTTCAGTGGATGTAGGTTCTTTAAGAACCTAACTGCTGTACTATTTTAACGCCTCAAACCGCTCATCAACAATCTTATCACCCAGTCAGTGTGGCTTTCCTCCAGGAAAGTTCACAACAGATAAAATCTTTTCACTTAGACAGAGCTTCAAAAAAAAAAAAAAAACTCAAATTGATGACCACCACCTGTTAATCGATTTCAAATGCCTAGTTTTAGTCTACCATTTGAACCTCGGCAGGATGACGGAGAATTATCGCAGATGCATCCGGGTCGGCAACAATCTCACCATATTCCATATTAAAAAAAAAGAAGAAAAGGTACGGACGTACCGTTATATAACTTCTTTAAAATCATTCTTGAGAGGAGTGTGCAAAACTCCCTAGCCAACACTAGAGGCACTTACAATCTTCCATAAATTAGTTCATTGGTTGGACTCAACGAGATGTCACCGCCGCTTTTGCGAGTATAGATGAAAGTAGCTAAAGCGTGCGTAGTAGTAAACTAGGATAAGACCAAGTATAAGATACGAAAGAACAACATAGGGCTGAAGCTGCATTCGTATGGACGCTGATGTTTAAAAGGATGTTGCCATGTACAGGCTCTCCGCCGGGAAGGTATACTACTTTGTTTTGCCGCCATTTTGGTAAACATTATTCTTGACAGTTCATATTTGGCAGTCGTGAAGTAGACTCGTGGCAAATTTATTATGGAAAAATATTCGATAAGCCAACGTGTTTTAATCGTTAAAACATTTTATCGAATTCAATAATCGATTACTGTGACGATGAGAAAGTTACGTGAAATTTTTAATAGAAAAAGGTGCCAACAAAACGCACTATTTATCGTGTAGTGAATGATTTCGAAGAAAGAGGGTCTGTAGGTGATAGGCCCAAGCATGGACCACAACGCACAGCAAGGTCGGCTGAAAACATTACTGCTGCTCATGGAAGTGTTCAAAAGTATCCATCAACCTCAATTCGACGACGTGCTTAGGAGCTTGGTCTTCAAAGAACAATTTTGGCCACAAATTTGCATTTGTTTCCATTTAAGATTCAGTTGACACAAGAGCTTCTTCCACAAGACCATTTACGCCGCCGTACATATGCCAATAGGATGTTACAGCTAGCCCATGACAACCCCGATTTTCATGAAAAAATCATAATGAGGGACGATGGTGATGGTGATGACAATGGTAAACCCTCAAATTATTTATCAGTCACCTTTGCATCCATTAAAAGTTACAGTCAATTTGTACAGTCAATACAGTGCAATTTGGTCAGGAGGAATCATTGGACCTTACTTATTTGAAAATTAAAACGGCGTGACGGTAACTGTGAATGGGGAGCGATACCGTGATATGATGGAAAACTTTTTAAAGCCACAACTGCATGTTGTGGGCTTGATTAACATGTGGTATCAACAAGACGGTGCCACATCGCATACAGCCGGGATTACAATGAAATTACTGCGAGACCTCTTTCCATAAGAAGTTATTTCAAGAAATGGTGATGTTGATCGGCCTCCACGGTCGCCTGATTTGACTGCTTCGGACTTCTTTTTGTGGGGATATCCGAAAAGCAAGGTTTATGCAAACTATACAGAAACGCTTGAGCAACTCAAACAAAATATTCGTGATGAAATTGATGAAATACCGCGTGAAATGTGTGAGAATGTACTGAAAAATATGCTCAAAAGGACTTGCATTTGTGAGACTAACAGAGGCGGACATTTATCTGGTTTTGTATTTCATACACAATTGTCGACATTTAATAAAACATTTATCAACATAAGATCCATTCTCTTTCGTTTAATCAAAAAATATAAACAAACAAAGTAGTATACCTTCAGGCGAACACCCTGTAGTTGATACAAAGTATGCGAGCTCCTTTCTTTTGGTTTCTGAGGTTCTTATTGACGGGCACACTTTCATCCGAGGATATTCTGCGGATGGTTAGTGTATACTCATTACGCTTGTAGTTGGTTAAAATCTTACTTACAGCTAAGATACCACCAGTGAAAAACATGCCCCATCAACCTGGATGAAGGATGGGCTCGGCATGTTTGGTCGTTGGTTGAATCCTAGTTCTCAGCATTTATTTAGTAACCGGTAGCCTCTTCACGTATTAAACATCTCCCGGATTTCCAATAGGGTGTTCCCATCTATTTCATCGCATGCTCCAAGACGGCTTGTGAATCCTTATGTAGATTGTTTCACTTTTCTTAAGAAGCTGTGCATCTGATTTCTGCCGAATGCGTCTGCTCAACATCCTGCTATTGACCAGTTTTTTCTTTCGCTCCATGTAGACCTGGTGGCATGCTCTTGTTTTTTTCTGTAGCCAAACTCTGTAGGCATCCTTCATAAGTTCTGAAAAAGTTTGTCTGAGTTGTGTCGTAATTTTGTTTTAAAACCATCCAAGGCTGTTGAAAAGGCACTTTAGTAACAACTAGCTTTGGTGAACCTTATACATAGAAATCGAATCGCCAACTATTCCGCACTATATATCCCGTGAAGGTTTACGCCTTCACCTCTTCTGAAAGTTGCTTTCATTCAATTAGATTAAATGAACATTTTCTATGATTTGTCACAACCAATCTTTCGATGTAAATACTACCTCAAGCCGTCGACTTATAGGATTACCGCCGCAAAAATAATAAACAAACAGAATGCAACAAAACGTTTGCCACAAAATGTACCATCATTCGACAGTTGACACGCCCGAATTCTGGTTGTTTTCCCAATCAAAATCCCACACATGAGATGCCATTAAAATTAACTCATCATCCAACAACATCAAGAGGAGCAGCTCCAGCATCGTCATCCTGAAATTGAGCTCCAAAGCGCAGATATTGTGGGGGTTGGTTAGTTTGCCGAACAACCAGTGTCAACAGAAATGCAAATAAAATTAATTGAAACATTTTGCCACCATGGATATCCCGGGTTCATGCATTCGAATAAATTAATTTACTCTAAATATACAAATACTTTGCCCATTGGGATGCGGATACAGAGATACCTCTATCAGATAATAATACCTCAGGTGTGTGCACCCGAACATCCTTTAAAATATACGAACGTGAGCGAAAAAAAAAAACAAAACCGAAGCTCACCTGCCGCAACGGTACTACACTTAATCCACCCGAAAGTGCATTGCTTGGTAAATAATTTCACCAAACATTTTGTCAAATTAAACAAGACCTACACCTCGAATAGGGAATGGGGGTTTCGACAACCAGGGTCATGAATATCGACACAATCCATAATCTTCTGCGGAGTGTTGGACTGGCGGGTGGTCTATTCCGCAATGACTTGGATGGGATTGACAATCAACCTCTAAACCACTGAAAAGATACAAATGCTGCCATACAATCTGTATCTGTCATTTGCAACTACTCTCGTTGCGTATGTTCTATGAACACATAATGCGAAGCGAATTCTGATACACCTGTGCGCGCTTCCAGCTCTGTGGTCATCGTAACATTCCTCGCGTGACTGAATGAATGGCCACGGAATGATGAATGAGCACGTCTAAGGTTTCTTACGAGTTATAACAATGTTACGTCATATATATGTGTATCTCCTGCTGCAACTTGCAACCACCCTCTTACCGGGCTCTATATCGGTGGGGCTATAAAGTGAATGCACTCGAAGAAGAATGTGGTGCAGTGTGTTTCTGTGTTTTATAGACCTCCCCTACACTCAGGGGGATTGTTAATTTTTTTTATTGAAAATTTCACGTATTGTGGTTTAAAATGTTGCGTTGGTTCGTTAATTTAGACACGAGTTCCACTTTTTGGATTAATTTGCTGAGGTAGACGGATATGGGAGCTTTCTTCGACGGCATTAGATTGGGAATAGTTTTCTGGTGATGGTTATCGTGGGGTATTTTATTGAGCGTGTTGGGGAATGGTCGTTAACTAAAACGTTGTTATGGATTCGAAAACAAAATTAGTGATCCTCTATAAGTTTGCATTTATGTAAGCAAAACACTACCGATATGGTCATGACTAATATCTTACGTCATCTTCGGACGAGTGAGCTACTATTCAAACAGTTTGTAGGTTAAGAGGTTCGTAGTCCTTACCGTTTTTGCGAAACAGGTTCTGGATTTTTGTCAGTTCATTGCTGTATAATTTGTTTGTAGTTTACGCTTACTCAATTGGTTATAAGGTTCCTTTAGTTAACTGATGCAAAATAAATCAACGGGGATTGATGGAATTAGCGCAAAAGACATGAAATGTAACTTGCAGACGGTGGCAATATTAGCACATATTCCAAGAACTCTCTCTAAAAAAAAAACGGATTTCTATTTGTCAACAACTGATAAAGTCCTTGCGAAAGTCGGGGCTAACAGCCTTTAAAAATATCGGGTTTTTCAACAGGGACGCTACAAAAGTTGAGCGACAGGGACAGCAAACGACGCCATTTTTCTTGCCGCTCTTTTGACATTTCTCTTCATTAAGGTTTGCCATTTCATGGTGGAAAGATATACGATCCAACAACGAGTCGAAATTATTAAAATTTAACGTTAAGAGCGCTACGTCCAATTTATGGTCATAATCGTCCTAACAGATCAACAATTGAGCGTCTAGTGGAAAAAATTGAATCCACAGGCACAGTACAAAATGTTCCCGTGCCAGTGAGACAAAGAAGTGTCATAGTGTCGAGAATATTGCCGCCGCTGAGGCTTCAGTTGAAGAAAGCCCAAATGTGTCTCTCACACATCGTTCTCAAGCGTTGGGCATCTCTGTGACGTCGTTGTGGCGAATTTTGCGAAAAGATCTTGGCCTACATCCTTACAAGATTAAATTTTGCGCAAGAACTGAAGCCGCTTGACCACCAGAAACGTCGTATGTTCGTGAATTGGGCTGAGCAACAACTTGAAAATGATTCGGATTTTCATCGAAAAATCATCTTCAGCGATGAGGCTCATTTCTGGCTGAATGGCTTCGTCAATAAACAAAATATGCGGCATTGGTCAGGCAGCAATCCACACGTACTCCATGAGTCATCATTGAATCCCGAAAAAATTACGGTATGGAGTGGTTTATGGGCCGGCGGCGTCATTGGGCCGTACTTTTTCCCTTGATGATCAAGACCGGCACGTTACTGTGAATGGGAATCGCTACCGTTCAATGATAACCGAATATTTTGGCCTCAATTGGATGATATGGACTTGGAGGACATGTGGTTCCAACAAGACGACGCCACAAGCCACACAGCGAATGCCACAATCAATTTAACGGAACCCAAGTTTGGAGAACGTGTTATCTCACGAAATGGTCCAGTGGCTTGTCTGCCTCGGTCGTGCGATTTAACGCCGTTAGACTTTTTCCTGTGGGGATACGTCAAGTCTATGGTCTATGCCAACAAGCCAGCGACGATTGATGAACTTCATACGAATATCGAACGTGAAATTGCAGCAGTATCGGCCGATTTATGCTTGAAAACCGTCAACAATTGGGTTCAGCGTCTGGACTTCTGCAAGCGTGCCCCTGGTGGCCATGCAAAAGAAATCGAGTTCCATACATAATGGCATCGAACGTACTTTCACAGGAATAAAGAATTTCATTGATATCCAAAACCGTTTTTGTTTTATTTAAAAAAACGCTTGTAGCGCTCTTATTGAAAAACCCTTTATGTAGAAAATTACAGTTTTCTCGAAAAAAAGGAACAATCGCAAGCACAACATTTAGGAGTCTAGTAAAGAAAAAGGCCTTTACCATAAGACAGAATGAAGGAAACTACCTAGGATCTGTATAAGCAGGTTATTCTTGCTTTTAGAGCCTACCTAAGAAAGGAAATAGTTATAAGGTCAAGATAAAAAATCAACTAAATAAGATTAAAAAAAAATGTAAATCTGTAAAGAAATTAAAATATGGAGATCCGCAGGGATCCAAACTAGGCCCTCTTACATTTATTATTTATATAAATGACTTTCTTTCCATTTTTAAGCAAAGTATGGGATTTGCATACGTACGCCACCCATCCATAGTAGCCACCCATATATATGTGTTTAGCAAAATGAGGAAAAGACTTTTTAAAATGTTTTGACACAGTAGCTGGAGGTACTGTGTCCGGGAATATGTTCATTCGTACATATGTTAGAAAAAGATCTGAATCTTCAGTATAACGATTAATGTCTTATATCTATCTAAATGCAAATAACTTGGAGCGTTGCTCCACCTGAGCTATAGATGCCCACCGGATAATGTAGCTCCATTATAGCAGAATATTTTCTATTTCAATTTAGTCCCGTGATCTGAATAAACAAACCTTTGAGAAGACTACAAACCTATCTTGTTCAGATAGGTAGCATGTAAATATTTTTTTAGGGTATACAAATTGACCTGAGTGAAGTGGGGATAGCAATATCTAAGCTCAAGCTTAATATGACCTTTCGACCGAGCTTTATAAAACCGGCGGAGATGACTTGGTAAGAAACATCTACCAACTCATAAGCCAAATCTGGTCGGAAGAAAGTATAACTGAAGAATGGAACCTCAGCATCGTTTGTGCTATCCACAAAAAAGGAGACCCCCTAAACTGAGCCGATTACAATGGCATAAGTCATCGCCAACAAGATCCAATCTGCCGTAATATGTGAGTGAATGAAACCATTTAACAACAACCTGATCGGCCCTTTTCAGTGTGGTCTTAGGCCAGAAAAGTCCACAACCGATCAAATTTTCACACTTCGGCAGACCCTGAAAAAAAAAACCAAGATGCCCAAATCGATAGCCACCACCTATTCATCGACGAACTATACAGAGCCATGTCTAGTTTTGGCATACCGCCCAAACTCGCCCTTTGTGTAGGATGACGATGGGGAATTCTCGCTGCTCCATAAGGGTCGGAAACGACCTCACCGACACATTCGATACCAACAAATTATTAAGGCAAGGCGATGCGCTATCATGTGACTTCAATTTGATTCTTGAGAGGATTGTGAAAAACTCACGAGCCAACACCAGAGGCACAATTTTTCAAAAATCGGTACAACTATTAGCATACGCCGACGATATTGACATCATTGGAAGGACCCAACGTGATGTCATAGCCACGTTTGCTAGTATAGAGAAGGAAGCGGCAAAAATGGGTTTAGCAGTAAATGAGGGCAAGACGAGGTATATGCTGTCAACACGAAAGGAAACACATCTTCGAAGAATTGGACAGAATGTCACCATTGACAGATATAACTTTGAGGTAGTACGGGACGTTGTCTATCTCGGCTCCGCTATTAACTCTGACAGCAACATCTCGTCAGAAATTAAACGAAGAATTACTCTTGCTAGCCGCTGTTTCTTCGGGCTAAGAAGGCAAGAAGTAAAGCCCTCATTCGAACTACTAAGGAGATCCTATATAAGAACCTGATCATCCCAGTCGTGCTCTACGGCGCTGAAGCATGGACCATATCGAAAGCGGATGAAGAAATCCTTCGGTTATGCTTGTTTACGGGCTATGAAGACGAAAATTCAACCAAGAGCTATACGAGCTGTACAGCGACATACCCCTGTTCAAAAAACTCCGCATTGGACGTTTAAGATGGCTAGGACATGTAGAAAGAATGAATACCAATACTCCGAGTCTTCGATTCCCATCCAGATGTCGGACGCAGTATGGGAAGACCACGCCTTAAGTGGCGCGCATAAGTAGAAACCGACCTCAACCAACAGTTAGCTAAGGACCGGGCTAATTGGAGAGGCATGTTGGTTGAGGCCCAGGTTCATTCCGGACTGTAGCGCCACCTAAATAAGTAAGTAAGTAAGTACTTTGTAATGCTCTATATCTAGCAAAAGTCTGACAAGAGGTAACCAAGAATATAACAATGTTATCAAAGCTTCTCATCGAACTACTAAGGAGATCCTATATAAGAACCTGATCATCCCAGTCGTGCTCTACGGCGCTGAAGCATGGACCATATCGAAAGCGGATGAAGAAATCCTTCGGTTATGCTTGTTTACGGGCTATGAAGACGAAAATTCAACCAAGAGCTATACGAGCTGTACAGCGACAGACCCCTGTTCAAAAAACTCCGCATTGGACGTTTAAGATGGATAGGACTTGTAGAAAGAATGAATACCAATACTCCGAGTCTTCGATTCCCATCCAGATGTCGGACGCAGTATGGGAAGACCACGCCTTAAGTGGCGCGCATAAGTAGAAACCGACCTCAACCAACTTGAAGTGCGCAACTGGATGCAGTTAGCTAAGGACCGGGCTAATTGGAGAGGCATGTTGGTTGAGGCCCAGGTTCATTCCGGACTGTAGCGACACCTAAATAAGTAAGTAAGTAAGTACTTTGTAATGCTCTATATCTAGCAAAAGTCTGACAAGAGGTAACCAAGAATATAACAATGTTATCAAAGCTTCTCAAATCTAGCATTCAGGGTTGGCGTCAAATAGTAGGTCCTCTAATTTATGGCAAAACTTATAATTGCACATACACGAATTAAGTGAGGAGCTAGGTTGAACGCCTTGTATGGGCTGTTATTTGTTTTATCAATGCAAACGAATTTAGGCTGGGCTTTCATTTCAAAAGTAGCAGCGTACGTTTTCAAGTTTTTCCTTTTAAACTGTATCCTCTCCAATTTCCTCTAAACCCTCTGATGATCTTCACATGACTTTGTTCTTCAAATCCCCATTACCGGCATTGGAAACAACGATTTTCGAATGCGTTTCAACACAACAGATACCAAATATACCAGAATGAACATAAATTATAAAACGGACATAAATTCCAGCGCCCCACGGACAATGCTCTCTTTTCGTCAAAAATCTAGTTTTGTCATTGCACTCATACCTAATTTAAGCTAATCGCATCTGCGGGTAGTTCAAAAAAAAAATCCAAAACCACAAATATTGAATAAACAAATCTACATTCCTTCAGCACGATACCATCTCATTTACATTTAGCCCACATTTACACACATTCATCAAACCCACAAGAACCCTCATAAAACGAGTGAATATCAACCATTTAATGACATGCGATATGCTCTCCTAAAAGCGCGCCTTGACACTTGACATCATTAAGCGAATTTTGCACAAAGGTTTGGCCTGCAATTCATTTTTACACCGAATACAAATTTCCCATAACCTAGACGGTTGAGCCCAAGCCCAACTCCATTCGAACCGCAAAATTCGATCTGCTCTATCGCAGCACCATTCTGCAGTCATATTTTGTACAACCCCACTCCGATTCCAGAGTGTATGGCATAACCTAGGATTGGCAGCGAATTCACTAACCACCATCATGCTCACCTTTTGTTTTCGCCAAGATGTAGAACCGGTGATATCCGTAAAATCGACGGATCTTGATTGTAAATTCAATTAGCCCAGCTTTTACTTTACGTTTCCCTGTTCGCCAGACAAACCAATTAAGTTGTAAAAGTCAATGCTGCTTGTCGTCGACTGAAAACTGGTTTGGCGCCGTAAATAAGCCGGCACGGGACGACGACGACTTTCTTTCGACGAACATTTCACAAAATCAAGATCGCAACATTAGGCTCAGCCTAATCATATCATAAACTGATGCTCCAATTACCTATTATAGATATCGGCACACAACAGTCAAGCCCATCTTCGGCAATAGTTAATCGGTAATGGACTCTTCCGTTCAAGTCGGTCCATCAAATCCCTCCAGCTAACGAACAACACCAAACAATCACACTTCAGATCAGCCAAACGGACGGCGGATGGAAGAAGATTCATGAAAATCAAAATCAAATGCACACCACGAGGCGGTAAGTTGGGCACGCGACTTCCATTCCACACCGTCCGGTCCTATGGAGCCGGCGCGCATCGGTGGAACGCAAATGGTCTTATAAAGAAGTGATAATAGCTGCTCTGGCAGCAGGTTGCCGTGTTGTTACATCGTAAATCGTTACAGAGTAGCAAAGAAGACCATCGTACCAACGGCAGCATGCCATAATGACCTCTAGGGAAAGACTTGCGAAGACAACAATCTCGGTCTTCGCTGTGAGGGTGATGTCTGCAGAGGGAAAACGGCGTCAGTGAATGGCGTATTGTTATGATTCAGGGGAAAATATATTAGCGTCCATCGACACGTCTTGTCGAGTGCCGAAGTTGAAAGTCAAGTTGAGGAAAATTTCGTGTGGCTATTGGGCGTGGGATTATGCAAATAAATAACGGTTTTGAGATGTTATGGTGGAAATAAAATTTTTTGACTCACGTTAGTGTGTTGTTAGCAAGTTGTTATATGGAACATACCTGAAAAGAAAAAATAAGATTTTTTTTTTATTATACGGCGTGGATATATGAATTATTTTCAAGAAATATCATCAAGCCTTGGGAGGGTTACAATTTTTAGAAATATACATATAAGGGGGGTTTAGAGACCATTTTATCAGGCCGTAGTAATACTAGTTTTTTATTTCCAAATTATTCGTTGAGTTAAGTTGAGATTTTTATAAATTTTTATGTTTGGAGGTACTCTGAGTCCAAAAAAAAAGTATCTATGCCTATGTAATCTATGACTGGCATTAGGAACCTGTGGTCTGGAGTCTGGACTGGTGGATTTAAATAAAATTTGGTGTTGTTGGTGGTCTTACAAAGTGAGTTTTTTTTAAATTGAGCTTCTAGCTCAAAAAATTAACCGTAACTCCCATATAACGAAGCTTTTAAAACGCGAATATCCTGATAACTCTAACGATGTTGATACAAGGTGGGCCAAAAGAGATTACCCTATTGGAAGATGCTCTTACTTTTGCAAATGGCCGCCAATGTCAAATCTGTTTTGACCTTTGTGGACTAGACAAATGTAGAATAAAAGTGAACAAGCCATGGAGCGATACACATCACAAGAAAGCGGAATACTCGTGTCTATTTGTTTGCGTAACATTTCGTCCGCAGTGGTAGCGCGAATTTCGTCGGCGATTCGACACCGACTGCGCAAACACTGCTCCGTTTGGCCACCAACCTTGAAGAGTATGGGACCACACGAGACGTTGCCAAGAGTGGACGGCCCGGAGCGCCCGTTGTGCCGAGAATATCGCCGCTGTTGCCGAGGATGTCAAGCTGTCGCCGGAAACATCGACCAGACGCCATGCTTCGCAATAAGCTATCAGCCGGTCGTCCCTATGGCGAATTTTGGCCAAAGACTTGCGTATGTTTCCGTACAAAGTTCAGTCCGTGCATCAGCTGCTGCCTGTCGACCGCCAAACGTGTGTAACCTACGCCCAAGCCATCCTCAATTTCGAGGGCAAAGTGGACGATTTTTCGACCAAAATCATAATGAGCGATGAGGCTCATTTCCACCTCAGCGGGTACGTGAACAAGTAAAATTATCGCTTCTGGGGCACCGAAAATCCACGAGTAATGCACGAGGAGCCATTACACCCGCTCCAAGTTACTGTGTGGAGCGCTGTTCACGCTGAAGGAGTCATCGGGAAATTTTTGTTTTCGAGACCGCCGCTGGTCAATCGACGACAGTGGACGATGCGCGCTATGGGGCCATGTTAACCGGGTTTTTTTCTACCGCAATAGGACGAATTAGAACTGGAGGACATGTGGTTCTAACAGGATGGAGCAACGGCACAATTTGCGCGAGCCACAACCGATGTTCTGAAGGCCAAACAACATCGGATGACTTCTTTTGACCCACCTTGTACAAAGTAGTAATTAAGCTTTTACAATTATTTGTAAGATTGCATCAGCAGTTTTTCGCCGAAAATGCACATAACGGTACTTTTGAAAATGGCCGATTTTTCAGAAAAACCGGGTTAATTAAAATGAAAATTTTAATGTACTCTAATGTTGATATTGGCCGTGTTCTGGGTTTTAGTTTTACGAAGTTAACTTTGCCGATGCACTATTCTCATTGGTCTATCGAGCATTTTTATTCACGTGACATGGTCGACGGACCACCGAGATCAGTCCATCGGCTAAGTAAACTTGGTAAATCTAAAACCCGGAACACGTCCATTCTGTAGAGTATATACCCGGATTTAAAAAAAAAGTGATTTTAACACAGTTTGCCCCTAAAAATGAGTATAACGGTATTTATTAATTTAGTAATTTCTCTTATATTTAACATAAAGACATTTAATCGAACGTTGCTTAGTAGGCTGCTTAGAAACATAGCAAGCTTTATGTCAAAAGATCTAAATCTTATAAATCTTCATACACCCACGCACACTTTTTAGAAAACTTTGTGTTTGTCCAAACGGCTGGGAATTTCGAACAAAATGTCTGCATAAATTATTTAGACAATCTAAATATCTATATTTCGTCCATATTAAATTTTTGGTCACACCCCCTTTGTGTGGACGTATTTCGTAAAATACTGTTTTCCGTAAAATTAAAAAAAAGTCCAAAATAGCTTTTGATAAAAAAATTTTGAGATTAATATTACGAACATTTCAAACAATTATCCCATAGAAAAACGTATTTTTTTCGTCGAACCATAAGATATAGTTCCATGTAAAGGGTTTTTCAATAAGAGCGCGACAAAGGTTTTTTTTAAATAAAACAAAAACGGTTTTGGATATCAATGAAATTCTTTATTCCTGTGAAAGTACTTTCGATGCCATTATGTATGGAACTCGATTTCCCTTGCATGGCCACCACGGGCACGCTTGCAGAAGTTCAGACACTGAAACCAATTTTCGACGGTTTTCAAGCATAAATCGGCCGATACTGCTGCAATTTCAAGTTCGATATTCGTACGAAGTTCATCAATCGTCGCTGGCTTGTTGGCATAGACCATAGACTTGACGCAGCCCTACAGGAAATAGTGTAACGGCGTCAAATCGCACGACCGAGGCGGACAAGCGACTGGACCATTTCGTGAGATAACACGTTCTCCTAACTTGGTTTCCAATAAATTGATTGTGGCATGTCCTCCAAGTCCCTATCATCCAATTGGGGCCAGAAATATTCGGTTAACATTGAACGGTAGCGATTCCCATTCACAGTAACGTGCCGGTCTTGATCATCACGGAAGAAGGCCCAATGACGCCGCCGGCCCATAAACCACACCAAACCGTAATTTTTTCGGGATGCAATGATGACTCATGGAGTACGTGTGGATTGCTGCCTGACCAATACCGCATATTTTGTTTATTGACGAAGACATTCAGCCAGAAATGAGCCTCATCGCTGAAGATGATTTTTCGATGAAAATCCGAATCATTTTCATGTTGTTGCTCAGCCCAAATCATGAACATACGACGCTTCTGGTGGTCAGCGGCTTCAGTTCTTGCGTCAATTTTATCTTTTAAGGATGTAGGCCAAGATCTTTTCGCAAAGAACGACGCTTAAGAACGACGTGTGAGAGACACATTTGGGCTTTCTTCAACTGAAGCCTCAGCGGCAGCAATATTCTCGACACTACGTTCACTGCTTTGTCTCACTGGCACGGGAACATTTTGTACTGGGCCTGTGGACTCAAATTTTTTCACTAGACGCTCAATTGTTGATCTGCTAGGACGATTATGACGACCATAAATTGGACGTAGCGCTCTTAACGTTGAGGCCAATGTCTCCGAATTTCGGTTGTAAATTTTAAAAATTTCAACTCGTTGTTGGATCGTATATCTTTCCATCATGAAATTGTAAACGTTACTGAAGAGAAATGTCAAAAATGTCAGCGTCGTTTGCTGTCCCTGTCGCTCAACTTTTGTAGCGTCCCTGTTGAAAAACCCGATAGTTCCAATTTTTAAATCTGGTCATCGAAAAAACGTAACAAATTATAGACCGATCTCAAAAATTTCAGTTATACCAAAACTTTTGGCAAAAATAGTTTAAGACACAAATTTCATTTCAAGTCCAAAATGGTATTAATAATTTTCAACACGGGTTTGTTTCTGGCAGATCAACGACCACTAATCTAATACTGTTTACGAGTTATACCCTTGAGAGTCTTGAGGCCGGAACACAAATAGATGTTATTTTTACGGATTCGATAAGTTAGATCACAGAAAACTTGTGAAGAAATTAAATGCTCAAGACTCCACGAGCGGTTATCCTCTTATTTGGCAAATCGAAAACAAATTATCAAACTGGGTAATTCAACATCTTTATCCTTCAGTGTAAACAGTGGTGTACCTCAAGGAAGTCATTTGGGTCCTTTTCTATTTATTTTATTCACTAACGACATTCGTTCTTTCATTAAACATTCTAAATGCTTAGGATAGTCGACTATTGGAAGCTTTACACTCAAATAAAATCTGTTAGCGACTGTGAAAATCTTCAATCTGGTTTCCAAAATTTATTTCGCTGGTGCAGTCAAAATTCTTTAACTTTGAACGTAGAAAGCGCAAATCGTTTACTGCTTCGCGGTAGATAGTTGATGTTATGTTCACTTACGCAGGCAATGACACTTTTTTAGATCGAGTTAATGAAATATCTGATTTCGGTATTCGATTTGAAAAAAACATTTACATTCACTTCACATTTCGATGTAGCGATTTCATTACTATGTTTCTTGAAAAGAAATTCCTTTGATTTCAAAGACCCTTATACATTAATATAATATCAAGTTACTGTTCTCTAGTAAGATCAATTATGGAATATGCTTCGATTGCTTGGTCTCCTTACCAACAAATGCATATAGACAGAATCCAGGGGGGACTTGTTGAGCCATAGTATAGATATTGCTATCCTCAACTCATTTTGACGGGCTCAATGGCGCGATGGTTAGTGCGATAAACTGGGTTCGATTTCCAGCCGTAGCCACACCTAAATGATTTTTCACTGGCCCTCCTCTCGTGATGATCTGACAAATCATCCGTGTAGTATCAGTTGTCAAAGAAGCTTATCTCAAATTCGCCGTTCGGAGTCGGCATAAAACCGGAGGTCCTACCATCGTGCAAGAAGTACACACGCACACATGAATGGTTGGGAGAAAGCTCGGCCCTATGAACTAACGAGCCTGTTGCGCCAAAAATTTGTATTTTGTATCCTCAACTCATTTATGTCGATTGATTGGTAGTTTTCGCTGCCGTCGCAAAATTTTTTTTGCCTGACAGCGGGAGATTGTTCGTCATCATCGGTTTAGAGTCTACTGATGTTGTTCTTCCAACAGCATCAACTGTGCCTTAACCGCCATCTTTCCTTGTGCATCTGGATAGGATTCTGTTCGCACCTTGTATTCCTGGCTTTGACGTTTTACGCTTTGATAAAACTTACGAACATCTTTCCTGGAGTTTTTTTTGTTTTTTTTTAATTTACACGTACTCAAGGGGTTATGAATACCCTTTTATATGTTACCATAGAACGAGCGTTAGAGAAGGGGAAGAAAGAGAGGATAGGAAAGATTTTGGATGTAGTGGAGACTTAAACTCCATGGGTGGTGTCCGAACTAGCTTCGGGGAGTCACTTTTTCTTGTGTTCGTTAAATTTTAAGTAATTTAAGATGGTGTGCATACTTTTTAGGTATTACACCGACCTATTTATTTCTTTTAAATAAAAGTGAAATGGATTTTGGTTGGGATTGAACGTGCAACCTTCCACTCAACAGACGAACACATTACCACTATACCGCGGCCACCCACAAGCAGTGGCACCTTTCTTCGATCGCGAGTTTTTCTTGCCCTTTTTTCTTCCCAGTATACGTTGTGTGGGGAAGTATTGTGATAACGGGAAAATTTGATGTTGCGATTTTTACAATATCCTATGTTTTGAGGTACCCCGATCGCGAGTCTTGAGTCTCGAATCTGCAAATTAGAGTGTGATATTGATACTTCCTCCTGAACTACACAGCCGTTTTAACTGATATTTCAGGTTCGTGTTTTGTAGGTGTTCCTACAGAGCTTAGATAAGAAAAGGAAAAATAACAAAAATTCCAAATCGATGAAATTCTTGAGAGGATTATACAAAATTACCAAACTAACACCAGACACTGTTCATGCCCCATATCCCGACGATATTGGCATCATTGAGTGGACTCACCGTGATGCCACAGCCACGTTTGCTAATATGGAGAAGGAATAGAGCACTAAATTAGGGTATGAGGAGAATGCCAAGTAATGGGTGATTTTTTGCATTTTTTTTCTTGAACATTTTCGACCTCGAGATTTTGATTGATTCTAACATTACGATGATAGCGGAACTCAAAAAAGTGGTTTTTGGAATTCCGTACGTCGGTTCGTCGCGACGACGACGTCGGTCCGTCAGTCCGTACAAGCCTCTCCAGCCTAAGCGACTTGACCGATTTTCTCCAAACTTCGTATTCAGCGTTTGTTTGGTCATAATTTTAGGGCATTTTTTTTGTTTGCTTTAAGCCATGTTATAAAAATCATACATAACCTCAATTTTCTTGAAAAAGGCTCGAACGATTTTGATTAAACTTCATGTATCTTGCAAGCATATCAGTTCCAATAAAACGGCATACACAGTTTTTTTTTCGAGAAAATCCATAAAACGGATTTTTGCCTATAGGTTATATACAGAAAATTGTCAATTCCTCGCAAACTATTTGGCCAAATTGAATGAAATTTAATTTGTATACTACAATTACAGTTTTCATGTGTTACACGTAATTGGTTTTGGCCCATTTATCTCTAAACGGAATTTTCAGTTTTTGCTAATAACGGAAAATCATTGTTATTCCCATGAACACCGATTACTTTCAATGACGGATTTATTGTTCGTATAATTATATTTCGACAACATTTATATCATTTTTAGCATCATTAATCAAAAGAAATATTATTGTGTGTTTTGGCCAACTTGTTAAAAACTCGCCATGAAAGAGAAAGTTGCGTACGACCCAGCCGTGCACCCACCACTAGTTTTTTTTTTAAATCGAATAAAACACTTAAATTTGCATTAAATGTTCAATTTTTTATTGTAATCGATAAATAAGCCTCTGCCATTTACATTTTAGAGACAACTTCTTGTAACGGGTGATCCAAGTAGAGATACTTTTTTCAAAAGCCTTTTTTGACAGATCACGTGTGAGTCGTGTCATGCTGTCATGTTATTTTTGTTTGGTATTGTTTGGCATTTCATAATGGAAAGACTTACGCGTGAACAACGTTTACAAATTGTTCAACTTTGTTATGAAAATTCACGTTCTGTGAGGAATGTGTTTCGTGGACTTCGCTCAACTTATGGTAAACATAATCGGCCTACTGAGCGTACTATTCGCAACACCATCACCCATTTTGAGACCCAGCATTCATATTCGACCGAATAGACCACGTCCAGCACGCTGTGAAGAAAATATAGCGGCCGTAGCTGAGAGTGTACACGAAGACCGTAGAGAGTCGATTCGGCGCCGTTCGCAGCAACTCGGACTGACGTATGGAACGACTTGGCGCATTTTACGTCAAGATCTTAAATTGAAAGCGTACAAAATACAGCTTGTGCAACAACTGAAGCCGCTCGACCTTCCCAAGCGACATCGCTTTGCTTTATGGGCTCTTGAAAAGTTCCAAGAAGATCCGACGTTTTCGAGGCAAATTTTGTTTAGCGATGAGGCCCATTTCTGGCTCAATGGGTATGTAAACAAACAAAATTGCCGCATTTGGAACGAAGAGCAACCTAAAGAGATTGAAGAACTGCCACTTCATCCAGAAAAAAACAACGGTTTGGTGTGGTTTGTGGGCCGGTGGAATCATCGGTCCATATTTCTTTAAAAATTATGCCGGTGCGAACGTAACCGTCAATGGCGACCGTTACCGTGCCATGATAACCGACTATTTGATGCCTGAAATTGAAGCTCGTGATCTCGGCGACATTTGGTTTCAGCAAGACGGCGCCACTTCCCACACATCGCATCAATCAATGGACTTATTGAGAGAACATTTCGGTGAGCACATAATTTCACGTTTTGGGCCGGTCGATTGGCCACCATGATCGTGTGATATCACACCGTTAGACTTTTTCCTGTGGGGATATGTAAAGTCAAAAGCTTATGCCGACAAACCCGCTTCGATTCAGGCCTTGAAGGAAAACATCATGCGTGTCATTCGCGAGTTACCAGTCGAAATGCTCAATCGAGTGATCGAAAATTGGACTCAATGGATGGACCCTCTGCGAAGTAGAAACGGCCAACATTTGATAGACATAATCTTCAAAAAATAAATGCCAAAGAATGTTCTTTCAAATGATAATAAACATTCTCCATTAAATTTGAATTTTCTGTATTTTTTTCTTTAAAAAAAGTAGGGAACCTCGAAATGGATCACCATTTATATGCTGTCCGCTGCTCCGTTTCAAATGGTCCATTCCAAGGTCCAATTTTGCTTTACTCTTTCGAGCATTTCGGCCTGTAGTCTACGAAATACGCGTGTTATGTTTCCTGTAAGGCTTCAATCGTGTTCGGCTTGTCCACATAGACTAACGACTTTACATAACCCCACAGAAATAATCAAGAGGCGTAAAATCGCATGATCTTAGCGGCCAAATCACAGGGAAATTTCAAGATACAAGCTGCTCACCAAATTCATCGTTCAACATTTCCATTGTTTCACGAGCTGTGTGGCATGTCTTGATGAAACAACATGTCAACCAAGTTCAACTCAGCCAACTGGGGCAGAAAAAAGTCGCATATCATGGCTCGATATCGTTCGCCTAACGATTTTCGAAGAAAAATGAACCGATGATGCCACCAGCGTATAAACCACAGCCAACTGTCGTTTTTTCGGGATGCATCGTTAATTCTTGTATGGCATGTCGTTCATCACTCCAGATTCGACAGTTTTGCTTATTTACGTATCCGTTGAGCCAGTAATGTGCCTCATTGCTAAACACAATTTTTCGGTAAAACAGCGAATTTTCATGGAGGTGCTCTGAGGCCCATTCACAAAAAATTAGACGTTTTGGTCGTTCATTCGGCTTCAATTCTTGCAAAAGTTGAATTTTATAGGCTTTCAAACCCAAATCGACGCGTAAAATTTTCCATGTGGTTGAATATCACATGCCCAATTGCTGAGAACGGCGACGAATTGACATTTCACGGTCTTCATGGACATTGGACGCCACGACTGCAATATTCTCTTCGGTACGCACTGTACGCATGCGAGTCGATGGTTTAATGTCCAACAAAGGAAATTTGTTACGAAATTTGGTGATAACAGCACGAATTTTTGATTCACCAGGTCGATTATGAGGACCATAATATGGTCGTAACAAACGGTGCACATTTTTCACAGAGCACAAATTTTGATAACAAATTTCAATAATTTGCAATCGTTGCTCGTTTTTAAGTCTTTTCATGATTAAATGGCAGAGTGTACTGAAAACTTTTTACTTTGACAGATGATGTTTGGACGCCATTTCAAACTAGTGCTGCCACCCTGGAAAACTTAACTCTTGAAAAATCACCCTTTATATGCTGTCAACACGAAAGGACACACAAAATCGATGAATGGAATAGAACGTCACTATAGACTGCTAGAACTTTGACGTAGGAAGAAACTGCCTTCCTTAGCTCCGCTATTAACTTATAGATACATACAACGACTTCTCGTCAGAAATCGAACGAAGAATCACTCCTGCCAACCGCGCGCTGTTTTTACTGGCTACAATTTAGTAATAAAGCCTTAACTACTAAGGAGAGCCTATATAAAAACCTGATCAAGGCCTGCTTCGCGGTGCAAAATGATGGACTTTATCAAATGGGAATGTAGAAACCTTGTCCGGTTTTAATGAGCATTTCTTTGGAAAACCTTCGCTCCCGCTTGTGTGACAGTTTATTGAGACGAAGGTTCAACCAACAACTTTACTTCAACGTCCAATGTAGATGTATATGTCGCTATACATCCACATTGGACGTTGAAGATAGCTACGACATGTAGACCGGGTACTATTTCACGAATTAAGTCGCTGAGTCAGTGGGTTGTCCGCAAAAAAAAATCGGAAGTCTTTTGTGGCATGTAGCCTCAATCTGCTTTAACCATAACTCGCCAAAGTTCATATCCCCTACTGAAAATCAGCTTGCGTTGACCATACTCTCGGGTTTACCAATATCTAGTCCAACTGTCATGAACACACGAATATAAATTAAAAACAATTACAGAATCTGATCATAAACATGAAAGCAATACCCCTTAATTCCCGACCTTGCACTAAAAGGCTTACAGCGCTGGCTTTATGCTCAAGCAATTAACCAACTCCAATCATAAATCACAGCATGAACAAACTGTTGAAGTGAAACGTTCTCCCGACAATGGATCGAGGAAAACAAATGTACTCCCAGAGCAATGACCAAGGAAACAAAAGTGAACACAAAAGTTAAAAAAAAAAAAACGCTAATGATAAAATCCATTAAAAACACATCTATATCGAGCGGATCAACATCTTAAATCCACTCTGGATGTTCGCCTAATATCGTCAATAGTTTCCACATCACAACAATTCAATTAGACAAACATCAAACCTCTCTCATGGCACTGGCTGCCTCCTCCTCCAGCCACCGCGGCGGCGTGTCTAATGAAGATCCCCCTAAGCTGTAGAATGAGTCGTGCCGCCAAGTAGCTCTTCACATGGATTTCTTTAGATTTCTATCGCCAACCCCACAGAGACAACAAAAAGTCAATTGGTGACTTTTGGTGCTCGATCATCATGACCTACGACAAGCATTTCAATTAGAGGAGACACAACTCCCGCTTTGTGTAGATGGAGTATCTCTTTATGGCGAAAACGTCGATCGAATATTCGCAGATGCTTTGAGTTCTCTTAAATGCCTGCACTCAGAGAGGAAAGTAAACAAACTCAAGATACGTGTTTTCTCTTTGGATCTTTCAAAAAGCCGGTGTGTCGTCGGTTATGCAGTTCGTTCACTGGTACTAGCACCATATGGGTAAGCAAACGTCACAAGACCGCTGTTGTAACTATGTTAACGGTTTGTTGAGTATCTCGAACGTCTTTCGTGGTCTTGTCGCTTTAATTCACTTTCGTTACCATTAAATTCGCCAAGATAACACCGCGGCAGCGCCAGTATCGTGCAAGTCGTCGTTCGAGAACGTGCGTTGTATCTGCAACAACCGGAGAGTAGTATCTATCGGTAAAGTCGGCAATCGGCATCGCATTCGACTTTAAATATCAATTGAGCTACTTTGCATTGAAAATTAAATCGTGAATTGTGAGAGTGATTTGTGGGATACGATTTATAATCCGTGAAAGATACAAAGTGAAAATTAAATGGCAAATTTAAATTCAAAGTGGTTTTGAGATTTTTTTTTTTCGTTTCTGTTAAGTGAAGTTTTTTTCTAGAAGATAAATCATTTCAACAAAACAAAAAAAAAAAAAAAATAGAAAGGCAGTGCTTACCGTTCAATCGAAATTTTGGATAACCAACGCAAATCGAGTTAACCGCAAAAATATGAGTTTTGTGGTGGGATTTCTGTGTCTTGTTCTAGGTAAGTTATTTATAGACTTGCAAAAGATGAGGATGAAAAAAAAAAAGATTCTCGAAATTAGTAAAGCACATCATTTTCACTAACAAATTTGAAAGTGAAAAAGAGATTCGATTTGAAAATAGAGGCGTCTTTTCGTTGACCCTCGCTTTTCGCCTTTGGCTACTGCAGAGAGTTAATTACATGGACCTTTAAATGGTGGTGGAGCCATGTCCGATTTGTGGTAATTGACGAGCGTGTTTACACCAATAAATCATGTTGTCAAAATAGGCATAGACCACCGTACAAGTTTTGACAAGCTAAATGGGTGCAATTGTAATTGCAGGTTGTTGCGAAACAAGGTTTTGTTTTTTGTTTTTTATTGAGTTTTGATTTACTTTTACCGCCAGTAATATTTTCTTTACTACGTAAATACATCCAGTTGGTAGAAGTGTATTTAATTTAATGGTAAATCATTAGAAATTAATCGTCGAAAGCTATAATAAAAAAAGAAGATTGCAAATAGATAGCGTCTAAGCGATACTTGGGAAGGCAAATGATAGAAAGTACTGATGCAATAAAACTTTTTATATAACAGCAGTCAATTTTAAAAAACTTGTTTTTTTTTCTAGGCTAATTAGGAGCAAGAATTTAAATAAATAGATTAGTTAACTAAATATAAATATACGTGCTGAGCAAATGTTAAGAACCGGATGTTGAATTTTAATAGAGCCCAGGTTGGATTAGTTTTAAGTGCATTGGTCCAATAGTTAGTGTGTTGGATTACTAAGCGCAGTTCTAATTCCGAAAGTAACAAAGCATACGATTTTGCACAGCCCCAGCACTTATGAAAGACTGACAAACAACCAAGGTCATACAACTGTTATCAGAAGCTTTGTTAATCTACCGTCCGGAATCGACGTTGAACAGGAGATACCATTCTTTGGTGCTAAATCAAAAGCTAAAAGAACTGCAATGCAATTTCTATACAAACAAAATTTTTTTTGTTGCAACAGCCTAATTGGGAGACAGAGCCTAGTTTTTTCACAACCATTCATGTGTTGAGATTAACATTTTTGGAGAATTGATACTACTGGGATCATTTATTAGATCAATAAATCCACCATTTTTAATAGGGTCCGACATCACTTAGTCTTACTTTTGTTAGGTTACTTAAACGTATTGAGGTCTTCCGCAGGGAATCCACTTGGGTCCATTGCTATTTGTTTTAGAGGGCAATAGCATCGGTTCTCTTCATTTCTTTTAAGGAGATATAAGTTTTTTTTAACAATCAGGAGGGTTATATTACGGGGTGGTACTGACCCTCAACCAATTTGTCTCTCCAATCAGCATGGTCCTTATCTAGCTGCCTCCAGTTGCGCACGTTGATTCGGTTGACCGGTTTTTAGTTGTTTGCGTGCGTTGCTTAAAGCGGGGTATTCCTCTACTGCGTCCGAGTTCAGACGTCTGGAGTATTGGTTTATTTGCTCTACATTTCCTAGCCATTCACAATGCTCATCAATACAAACGCGACCGACGATGATTTTTTTAGGACTCTCTGCTAGAAACGAACAGGGATATCTTTACTCGCCTTTGATACGGCCTAATCTTTGATGCCGTAGACCAGGAGTGCGATGATAAGGGTCTTATATTAGATCTTAGTGCGAGGCAACTCCAGTTGATAAACGATATAACGTCTTTCATAAGAGAAGTCGTTGTCGAGAGTTAATAGCGGAGCGCAGTTAGAGAAAGTTCCGTACTACCTAAAGTCTTATCTGTCAATGGTGACGTTTTGTCTGAGTCGATGTTGTGTGTCCTTTCGTGTTGACAGCATATACTAAGTCTTACTCTCTAACCTTTTTTGCTGCTTCCTTCTCTATACTAGCAATCTTGGCTATGAGGTTGAGTGCGACAAATGATGTCAATATCGTATGCTAGTACTTGCACTGATTTATCGAAGACTGTGCCTCTGGTATTGGCTCGGTAGTATTGCACAATCCTCTCAGGAATGATATTAAAGAAGTCACATGACAATGCGTCGCCTTGCTTACATCCCTTTTTGGTATCGAACGTGTCGATGAGGTCTTTTCCAACCCTGATGGAGCAGTGTTCTCCTGCAGACAGGAAGGAGTTCGGACGGTATACCAAATTTATATAGTTGGTGTCTGTAAATAGAGCTTTGAAATCGATGAATAGGTGGTGAGTTTCAATTTGGACTTCTTGGATTTTTTTTTCAAGATCTTCCGAAGTGTGAAGATTTGGTCAGTAGTGGCCTTTCCTTTGGCCTAAAACCACACTGAAAAGTCATCGCTATTTAACAGTACGCTGAAGTGGTTCTTCAATATCCTCAACATCGACTGTATCTCAACTACGATATTTCCTGGTTGATCTCGACAGGATTCTGATTGAGACTTGTACCCCTGGCTTTGACGTTTTATGTTTTGGTAAAACTTGCGATCATTATTCGAAGGGTGGCACCTCTATATATCCTCGATGGCGCGAGATAAAAAGCCGGTGTTAGTCCCTCCGTCTTTGCCTATAGATCTCAATGGCAGGCCTTCCGCTGCAGCATAGGCCTAGTTCTTGGCTGAGAGCATCTGTTGGCATTTTTCATCAAACCAAGGGTTTGTTGCTGGTGGGCAAGACAAACCTAGAACATAAGTTGCAGTCGATCTAATGACTTGTTGACATCGTTGCCATTATTTTTCGACAATAGATGCTGGTGGTATGGTGTTAGTCGAGTGAAGGCCTTGGCAGTCTCTTGCGATCGCAGTCATTCGACATAAAATTTTATTCACATTATTTCTGATTTGCTATGGCGTGGTGGAGGACATCCGCATTCTTACCTTGTCTGCACCAAGGTAATGCTCCGTTGGCAGGCGTGAAGTCTATATATTTCGGCTATACAGCCAAAGATGTCTTCTCTTCCTACCATTGCATTAAAATCTCTAGCATGATTCCTACATCGTACTTCGGTAGTCGCTCAAAGGTTTTGTCAAGGAGCTCGTAGAAGCAGTCTTTCGCTATACTGATGTTTGTTCCGTCGGAGCGTGAGCTTATATTGATTGAATTTGATCTTGGTGTGGATTGTTTCAATGCATTCGCTACTGTCTTGAAAACATAAGACTTCTTGTCTAAGTCTGTTGTCGCTGTTTTTGCCCACTATTACACAGTCCGTAGAAGACGTCGCAATTTTTCATTCTCTTTTTGCCCGTACCATCCCATCGTATTTTCTGAATGGCAGTATTGTCCGCTTTGTAGCAGCTTAGGTCTTCCGATAGTTGTTCGCCTGCACTTCCTCTGTTTAATGTTCTCAAAATCCAGGTGCAGATACGAACGTTGTTGTCCTTTTTTTATCATCAACAATAAAATCAATCCTTTGCGACGCTATTGGTGTTCTTTTTTTCTGTGGGTGGGTAAGTTTACAGAAAGAAAAACCCCTGAGCTGGAGAGCCAGTTCCAATTTATCGGATACCCAAGGACACCGGACTATCAGTATACACTACGGGATTGAGCGCTACTTTTGGCTTTTCGGCTCATCAGCCATCATATCATTCAAGCGGTCTTACTTACCTTTGAGTTTACTAGAAGAACTGTTGTTCAAATATGTCAAAGCAGCTCATTTAGGTTATTATACACCCCAACATAATTTACTAAATAAACCCGATCTTTAACAAATGAAACGGATTCAACCTAGTCAACAAATTTTGCATTTCAGACAGAAGTGACTTGAAATATGTAACATATAACGAGTGAATTTTTAAGAGCTAAGTTTTTCAGGATGGCAGCACTGGTTAGTAATGGCGTCCAAACGTCATCTGTCGAAGTGAAAAGTTTTCAGTACACTCTGCCATTTAATCATGAAAAGACTTACAAACGAGCAACGATTGCAAATTGTTGAAATTTAGTATCAAAATGCGTGCTCTGTGAAAAACGTGCAATTCGTGCTGTTATCACCAAATTTCTTAACAAATTTCCTTTGTTGGACATTAAACCATCGACTCGCATGCGTACAGTGCGTACCGAAGAAAATATTGCAGTCGTGGCGTCCAATGTCCATGAAGACCGTGAAATGTCAATTCGTCGCCGTTCTCAGCAATTGGGCATGTGATATTCACCCACATGGAAAATTTTACGCGTCGATTTGGGTTTGAAAGCGCCTATAAATTTTAACTTTTGCAAGAATTGAAGCCGAATAATTTTTGGTGAATGGGCCTTAGAACAGCTCCATTAAAATCTGCTGTTTTATCGAAAAATGGTGTTATCGATGAGGAACGTTACTGGCTCAACGGATACGTAAATAAGCAAAACTCCCGAAAAAAACGACAGTTTGCTGTGGTTTATAGACTGGTGGCATCATCGGTCCATTTTTCTTCAAAGACGAACGTGCAAGAAACGTTACCGTCAACGACGAACGATATCGAGCCATGATACTTACTTACTTACTTAAGTGGCGCTACAGTCCGGAGTGAACCTGGGCCTCAACCAACATGCCTCTCCAATTAGCCCGGTCCTTAGCTAACTGCCTCCAGTTGCGCACTCCAAGTTGGTTGAGGTCGGTTTCTACTTGTGGGCGCCACTTAAGGCGAGGTCTTCCTCTATTGCGTCCGACGTCTGGCTGGGAATCGAAGACTCTGCAAGCTGTAGTATTGGTGTCCATTCGTTCTACATGTCCTTGCCATCTTAAACGTCCAATGCGGAGTTTTTTGACCAATGGCATGTCGCTGTACAGCTCGTATAGTTTTTGGTTGAATCTTTGTCTCCATAGCCCGTTAACGCAAACGGGACCGAAATTTTTTCGAAGAATTTTCTTCTCAAATCGACTAAGGATTTCTTCACCCGCTTTTGAGACGGTCCATGTTTCAACGCCGTAGAGCAGGACTGAGATGATCAGGGTCTTATATAAGATCGCCTTAGTAGTTCGAGTGAGGGCTTTACTACTGAATTGCCTTCTTAGCCCGAAGAAACGGTTGGTTGAAGAAGCGGTTGGCAAGAGTAATCCTTCGTTTAATTTCTGACGAGATCTTGTTGTCAGAGTTAATAGCGGAGCCGAGATAGATAAAGTCCCGTACTACCTCAAAGTTATATCTGTAAATGGTGATATTCTGTCCAATTCGTCGATGTTGTGTGTCCTTTCGTGTTGACAGCATATACTTCGTCTTGCCCTTATTTACTGCTAAATCCATTTTTGCCGCTTCCTTCTCTATACTAGCAAACGTGGCTATGACATCACGTTGGGTGCTACCAATGATGTCAATATCGTCGACGTATGCTAGTAGTTGTACAGATTTTTGGAAAATCATGCCTCTGGTGTTGGCTCGTGAGTTTTACACAATCAGCAAGTCAAATCCGGTTGGATGAGACCAATTCCCGATGGTTACCACTTGAATGTAAAAATAAGCACTTGATGTGTAGTCAGAGTTACAAAACTGGGCATTGCCAAGTTAAAGCCAAACAGAGTCTACCGTCGTTCTACAACACCCAATCCAACCGTCGAGCCATGATACGGGACTTTGTTTTACCCAAGTTGGCTGAGTTGAACTTGGTTGACGTGTGGTTTCATCAAGACAGTGCCACAGTGCCACATGCCACACCGCTCGTGAAACAAGGGAAATGTTGAAGGATGGCCCTGTGAGTTTGCCGCCAAGATCATGCGATTTAACGCCTCTGGATTATTTCTTGTGGGGTTATGTAAAGTCGTTAGTCTATGTGGACAAGCCGAACAAGATTGAAACCTTACAGGATAACATAACACGCATTTTCGTGGAATACAGGCCGAAATGCTCGAAAAAGTGACGCAAAATTGGACCTTCCGAATGGACTATTTGAAACGGAGCCGCGGACAACATTTACATGAGGTTTTGTCTTTAAAACGTAAATGGAAAAGGGCTATTTATCGATTACAATAAAAATTTCGAATATTTGACGCTAATAAAGCCCTTTACATCTCTTTTCAATTTCACAAACGGATCGAAAATCACCTTTGTAATGTTCAGAATCGGCTTTAAGCTGAAGGACATATTCCCTGTGCATACAGAAATCAATGGAGAAGGTTTTAGGCCTGTATGAGACCTAATGCAAGATAGGTATTTCATTTTTATATTTCCACGACATGTGTCTGGCTATATTAGATAGCAGGTAACTCAATCTAGATAAGCACTTCTAGAGCAAACTAAATAATTTGAAAAACTTTAATACCGAAGACCTAAAAATGGAATAATGGTATCTGAATGGATATATGCACCTTTTACTAAAAACAAAATATCTACGTGAATTGATTGTTTGTATTACCTCCCGATTAACGGTTCTCTTTATTAGAACAAGTTTATTTGCCTTGATTGCTTTATGAAAATTTTAAACAAAAATTATGCATTCAACTAATGCCGTTAGAATATTTTCAAATATTTTATTTTGCATCAAAAGTGGGCGTTTATTAGGTGGCAATAAGCCCATTTCAGTAAAAGCTTTTTACCCTCTTACCCACAGAAGTGGTCCAATAAAATTTATTTTCAAAATGCAAATAAATCAACTTGCAATATAAAAAATGGGGAAATGGCTTCATCCAGATCGTTGGTCACGGTATTTCAAGACACATCGCATCATCATATTCAAATCATGTTTTCTAATAAAAAAAAAAAAAAACAATAAACGAATAAAATTCCGATAAAGGTGAAAGACATTTGTATCTTACGGATACACTAGAAAATAGACCAGAGTTTTTGTTGTTCACCTTTATATGCATTTAATAACAAACTAAATGAATGTTCTGATTTTTTTTAAATTTCACCAATGTGGTCATGTTTAGTTTTATATTTAAAATCTTCTAAAAGGTCAAACAAACAAAAAGCTAGCTACCTATTTTGGTCAATTCCGGGAACCTTGAGTTTGGGATGAGTTTATATAATTTTAACAATTAGCCTATACGTACCCGGGGGCGATGATTTCGTCAATACAACCTTTGCACACCAATCACCTTTCGAAAAATTACCTGCAAGCAATTAATTTAATCGGAATCATTACCCAATGCGTGGGGTAAGCCTCTGTTCAAACCTCACATAAAAGCTCAACTCCCCGACATTATGATTATTTGCGGTCGCCGCCCAAACTAGGAAGTCCATCTAAAAGTCGAAATTACAGCCAATTACTTGAAAATCGTAGACCGCTATCCCAGCCCACAGCTCACTTTTCGCATTTACACAAGCCAGCAACGATAATGACGGCTGCGCTGGCGCACAAGGAGAAGGTCCACCATATAAGGAAAAGTGTATCACAAGGTGTGTCCGCCGGCAGTCCAAGAGATTATGGGAAATTCCCTGCTATAATTAAACCCGTTCAACGAACCTGGTTTTCTTTAGAGAAAAAAAACACCTTTCGACCAGTCTAGAGTGGAGTGCGCTTGCTGGAGCCGCCACCACCTCTCGACTGGGTGGATGAGACAAGAAAAGTGAAAATCTAACATTGATCTTGAAACGGGGGGTCTCTATGAGTTGTCAAATAAGAGTTGTCGTCCTCCTGGGGGACAGGAATAGTCGGTTTTTCAGCAAATTTCCGATCCCCCTTGAGATACATTGGCATCACATGCGTATATACCATTCAAGCGGGATACATTAAATCTACATAAAATTAAAAAGCACACAGTTACCGTGAGGAGCCTGTTGGTTAATCGTTGGCATTCTCTAGACAGATCATTATCATGAACGATTTGTAACGAGGAAGAAAGTTGTATGCCGGCTTTGATGTCAATGACACTTGTTATGTGTGTGTGTGTGTGTGTGTGTGCCCAGGGTATAATAAGGCTGACCGGACAGGTCGATGGTATGAAATACTTGCGCCAGCAGCAGTCAAACTTTTTATCGATACATTTTGAGATACAATTTAACGAGTCCAAACCGATTTCACAGGCATTCGCATTGGCACAGAGGAAGCCAATGTGATGGACTGCAAAAACCGCATATACGGGCCGCAGAGCTGTAATAATTGTTTATGAATGTGGAATTCGGTTCCTGATTGGCAATCATAGTGAGTGCTGGCGTGTGCACATGCGGACAATGTAGCTCGGCTGTCGAAAGGTGAATTTCATTGAATTCATTTTGATTGTATCCGTTACCGTTAGCATCATTTAATTCAAATATCGAGTTTGTTGCACACCAAGTGGCATAGCTATGTGTGGAAGGTTCGGGGAAAATTCATATCCGAGGAATGACAAGTTTGTGGAATGAGCATCAAAGGAGCGCATGTTGTAGAAATCGCTGTCATTTAATTAATAAATGACACGCACTTAGAAGAACCATGTCATAGTGTTCTGTTTAGATTATGCGCATCCGATTACTTTTTGCTGTCAGTTTGTCTGGAGTTCCTCAAGGAAGTGATGTTGGCCCCCATAATATTCATTCAGAGAGTTGATGACTGTGTTAACTGCATGATTGAATACTGACATCTCTCTACACTGCAGGTATGAAAACCATGAGGTATGTAAGTCTCTTCAGTTGTTACTTGTTTCTGCTAAAAAACTCATTTGTTTGTACGAGTGGTTGCAAAGTTACTTAGCATCATGTTTTCAAGATTTTTTTTTTGTTGCTTACTTAGGCCGATGAGCAAAATAAAGAGGTTCCAGAGTTAACATTACATCTAGGCAAAACAAGGGTTTAGTGTTATTCAATTGAATCACTAGACTATTTTTCTTCAAAAAAAAAGAGACCGTATACAACTTTCTCGTTTCATGCAAACAAATTACTTGATGACTAAAATGAAAGGAACAATTGTTCTCTTGTATTTTTCAAAAATGTCGTGCAATGAATCATCCACTACATATAACTTTGTGTTTCTCTGTTGTGTGCATTGTTCCAATTTAGTTTGAGACTCCAGAATGGTGTCGTATGTGTCTTTTTGCAGTTAATTTAAATGATCATCTGCTAAAAATATAAAAAAAAAACCATAACCAATTATTGGGCTTTCATACTTAAGATAGGTGAGTTAAATTTTGCATACTTTTATGAATTTCAAAATCAACAATTGGGTTTACTACATTTCACCACATTCTTTTCCAAATCGGTAGAGGAAGAATTCCCAAGATGGAGTCAAATTGAAGTTGCTCCGACATATTCGGACCACAGATTATTAAATTGATTTGGTATATTGCAATATAACGGGTGATCCAAGTAGAGATACTTTTTTCAAAAGCCTTTTTTGACAGATCACGTGTGATTCGTGTCATGCTGTCATGTTATTTTTGTTTAGTATTGTTTGGCATTTCATAATGGAAAGACTTACGCGTGAACAACGTTTACAAATTGTTCAACTTTATTATGAAAATTCACGTTCTGTGAGGAATGTGTTTCGTGCACTTCGCTCAACTTATGGTCAACATAATCGGCCTACTGAGCGTACTACTCGCAACACCTTCACCCATTTTGAGACCCAGCATTCATTATTGGATAATATTCGACCGAATAGACCACGTCCAGCACGCTGTGAAGAAAATATAGCGGCCGTAGCTGAGAGTGTACACGAAGACCGTAGAGAGTCGATTCGGCGCCGTTCGCAGCAACTCGGACTGACGTATGGAACGACTTGGCGCATTTTACGTCAAGATCTTAAATTGAAAGCGTACAAAATACAGCTTGTGCAACAACTGAAGCCGCTCGACCTTCCCAAGCGACATCGCTTCGCTCTATGGGCTCTTGAAAAGTTCCAAGAAGATCCGACGTTTTCGAGGCAAATTTTGTTTAGCGATGAGGCCCATTTCTGGCTCAATGGGTATGTAAACAAACGAAATTGCCGCATTTGGGACTAAGAGCAACCTGAAGAGATTAAAGAACTGCCACTTCATCCAGAAAAAACAACGGTTTGGTGTGGTTTGTGGGCCGGTGGAATCATCGTTCCATATTTCTTTAAAAATTATGCCGGTGCGAACGTAACCGTCAATGGCGACCGTTATCGTGCCATGATAACCGACTATTTGATGCCTGAAATTGAAGCTCGTGATCTCGGCGACATTTGGTTTCAGCAAGACGGCGCCACTTCCCACACATCGCATCAATCAATGGACTTATTGAGGGAACATTTCGGTGAGCACATAATTTCACGTTTTGGGCCGGTCGATTGGCCACCAAGATCGTGTGATATCACACCGTTAGACTTTTTCCTGTGGGGATATGTAAAGTCAAAAGCTTATGCCGACAAACCCGCTTCGATTCAGGCCTTGGAGGAAAACATCACGCGTGTCATTCGCCAGTTACCAGTCGAAATGCTCGAACGAGTGATCGAAAATTGGACTCAACGGATGGACCATCTGCGACGTAGCAATGGCCAACATTTGATAGACATAATCTTCAAAAAATAAATGCCAAAGAATGTTCTTTCAAATGATAACAAACATTCTCCATTAAATTTGAATTTTCTGTGTTTTTTTCTTTAAAAAAGTAGGGAACCTCGAAATGGATCACCCCTTACAACCGGCATACATCCACTATTTTGAATGTCCCAACATTCCGAGGGGTAACATCACTTCGGACCACTTCTGTTTAACAGCTAAGGCAAATATGCGGATACCCACCACGCAACAAATACAAAATACTTTGAATAAATGTAGTGTCGAAATACTGCAATCACAAGAGACCGCCAAGTCCTTTGCAGAATGCACATCCATTTACCTCTCGATTAATACCATGCCAACTGCATCTAAGGGCAATGAACTCTGGCGTCGGTGACAACAAACCATAAGATCGGGAGGAACTGATGAGTTAGCTTTCTCCCGCCTAGCAGCAAGAAACCCCTGTTTCGACATAGAATGCCGAAAGATACTAGTAGCCAAAAACGTGGCCTGCAATACAAAGTTGCATGTGGAGACTAGAGCGCCCATTGGGACTTATAGGGTGAGGTTAAAGGGTAAACAGAACAATGGCTTTTCATAGAGAAAAAAAAATGGCAACGAAAGGCGAGCCATCGATAAGTTTTACAGCAGTGTAAACGTCAATGCCAAAGATGCAACCCCAAACGATGAGTGGTGGGTGCAAACCAGATTTTTTTTTTGCGCAACAGGCTCGTTAGTACAAAGGGGCCAAGCTTTCTCATAACAATTCATGTGTGCATGTGTACTTCTTGCACGATGGTGGGACCTCCTGTTTTATGCCGACTCCAAACGGCGAATTTGAGATAAGCTTTTCTTGAAAATTGATACTACTCGGATGATTTGTCAGATCATCACGAGAGGAAGGCCAGTGAAAAATCATTAAGGCGTTGGCACGGCTGGGAATCGAACACAAAAGGCAGTTCATCGCACTAACCATCGCGCTACTGAGCCCGAGTGGTGTGGTGGGTGCGGTGCAGTGTAATAACCTCCACGGAAATAAGCCCCATGTGGCTTGATTCTTCAAATACCGGCAATAGCCCCCATGGTGGGTGCGGTGCAGTGTAATAACCCCCACGGAAATAAGCCCCATGCGGCTTGATTCTTCAAATACCGGCAATAGCCCCCACGAGGCTCATTTCCTTTTCGATATGAAAATAAGCCCCGCTATCAAAAAGAATTAACACCTGCGGGTGTTATTGCTATTTGAAATTTGAATTCTATTAAAGTTTTGTAAATGCAAATTTTGAATGATATGCAACCCCCTGCTTGGGCTCACTGTTGGATTTGGGATATGTGCGAGTTTGGATGAATGCAAAAGGAAATAAACAGTCGTGGGACTTTCCCCGTGAGACTTTCACTGTACCGGTGGTTGCACTACCGAGTCCTACGAACTTGCTCCCTGTGCACTGGAAATTGTGATTATAAGAGCTCTTAATACTGATTTTGAAGGCTTTTCGTTATTGGCCAAAGCCGAAAACTCTGTCAAGACCATTTGTTTACGTTTTTTCTATACAAATGTCAAAAGCAATGAGGTTTTCAATATAATTCAACGAAACAGTTCACGAGAAATTGATGATTTTTCAAATCTGGCCTTTATACGAAAATCATTTATTCAATGGTTAGTGCGATTAACTACCGCCCAAACAGGTGTGGTGTTGATTGCCAGCCGTAGCTTTAATAATTTTTGAAAAACATTTTCTTTTCTTGTACAAGGTGGGCCAAAATAGATCACTCTATTCGAAGCTGCTCTTCTTTTTGCAAATGGTCACCATTGTCAAATGTGTTTTGACATTTGTGGACTAGACAGATATAGAATACAAGTAAACAAGCCATGGAGCGATTAAATCCCCAAGAACGCGGAATAATCGTGTCTATTTTTTTGCGTAACAACAACGTTGAAGAGTATGGGTCGAGACGTTGCCAAGAGTGGCCGGCCCGGGATAGCCCATTGTGCCGAGAATATCACCGCTGTTGCCGAGGATGTTGAGTTGTCGCCGGAAACATCGACCAGACGCCGTGCCTCGCTATTAGCCATAAGCCGGTCGTCCCTTAGGCGAATTTCGGTCAAAGACTTGCGCATGTTCCTGTACAAAGTAAAGTCCGTGCATCAGCTGCTGCCTGTCGACCACCAAACGCGTGTAACCTACGCCCAAGCCATCCTCACTCTCGAGGACGAAGTGGACGATTTTTCGACCAAAATCATAATGAGCGATGAGGCTCATTTCCACCTCTGCGGGTACGCGAACAAGCAAAACTATCGCTTCTGGGGCACCGAAAATCCATGAGTAATGCATGAGGAGCCATCACACCCGCTCAAAGTTACTGCATGGTGCACTGTTCACGCTGGAGGAGTCATGAGGCCATTTTTTTTTTTCGAGAACGCCGCTGGTCAAACTACAACAGTGGACGGTGCGCGGTATAGGGCCATGTTAACCGAGTTCTTTTTTTTTGCCGCAATTGGACGAATTAATACTGGAGGACATGTGGTTCCAACAGGACGGAGCAACAGCACACACTGCGCGATATTCAGAAGGCCAAACAACATCGGATGACTTCTTTTGGCTCACCTTGTTTTTTTTCATAAAGAACTGTAGCATCTATCATGTGGTTTACTGGTTTTGGCACCGCATTTACAGCGCTATTACGTTGTTGATTACCGGTCCTAGTTTTGAATTTTTAGCAATGAGGTAGTTAACCGGGGAATGCTTGTGAGTTGAAAAAAATCCATTGGATAGTAAACGCCCATATGTCATCGATTCCATCTTGAATTTGGAAGGAAACATGATTTTTATATTTTTAAACAATTTTTGGGAACACCATCTTGATGATTTCAGTCTTTGATTTGATGAACTGGCAAATATCGGCTGGGAATGTAATGCGTCAAGAAAGAGTGTCAGCAGGGATTTTGACATGTCAGTGCCCAGCAACTGTTTTGAAAACAAACACCTCCGTGTTGCATTGCAGAATGACTAATCGTTGTGAGAGGCAGGCAACACGCTGTTCATACATAATTTGATTGTTTCAACGTGTTTCCACAATGCTCCAGACATGCATTATATTTATCGGCTATTATCGATAGTGAAATATATGGTTATGTTGAAAATCACCTAACAATAGAAGCATTCGACTGCAAAGACTGTCTCCAAATAAATTTTGCGTTCCAACGTACATTTATCCCGAACTATAAATTTGCATAGCTCTACCATTTTGGTCATCGTTGGCCAAATTGGGGTTTTATTCATTTGCATGTTTAACGGCAACTTGATTATTAAATGAGCTGTCCGAGCACCTACCAACATCGTAGCGGCAATTTCTAAAGAAGCAATTGCAAGAGCACTTCCATTTTGGGATCGAGAAAAGTGTTTCCAATTCCAACGTTGCACAGTTTTGTTAGAATCACGATACCTTGATTCGACGCCTCCAGATTTCCTCTTGTAACGGATGATTTTTTTAAGAGTTAAGTTTTTCAGGTTGGTAGCACTGATTAAATAGGGCGTCCAAAATTCATCTGTCAAATTCAAAAGTTTTCGGTACACTCTGCCGTTTAATCATGGAAAACCTTACAAACGAGCAACGATTGCAAATTATTTATCAAAATTCGTGATCTGTGAAAAATGTGCACCGTTTGTTTGTTATATTATGGCCATCAAAATCGACATAATGATTCAACAATTCGTGATGTTATCACCAAATTTCGTACCAAATTTACTTTGTTGGACAGTAAACCATCGACTCGCGTGTGCACGGTGCGTACCGAAGAGTATATAGCAGTCGTGGCGTCCAATGTCCATGAAGACCGTGAAATATCAATTCGTCGCCGTTCTCAGCAATTGGGCATGTGTAACTCAACCACATGACAAGTTTTACGTATCGATTTGGGTTTGAAAGCCTATGAAATTCAACTTTTGCAAGACTTGAAGCCGAATGAACGACCAAAACGTCTAATTTTTTGTGAATGGGCTTTAGAGCACCTCCATGAAAATCCACTGTTTTATCGAAAAATTGTGTTTAGCAATGAGGCTCATTCCTGGCTCAACGGATACGTAAATAAGCAAAACTGTCGCACCTGGATTGATGAACAGCCACATGCCATACAATTCTTGTGGGGTTATGTAAAGTCGTTAGTCTATGTGGGCAAGCCGAACACGACTGAAGCCTTACAGGATAACATAACACGAGTAATTCGTGGAATACAGGCCGAAATGCTCGAAAAAGTGACGCAAAATTGGACCTTCCAAATGGACCATTTGAAACGGAGCTGCGGACAACATTTACATGAAGTTATCCTTAAAGCGTAAATGGCAAAGGCCTATTTATCGATTACAATAAACATTTTGAAAATCTGATGCAAATTTGAGTGTTTTGCTCGATTTTTAAATAAACTACGCTTACAAAATCTCCCGTTACTTGAAAAAAAAGGTGTGCATTGCCAACCACAACCTCGAACTAATTGCTTTAAAGAGCTCGCCTTTGCACCACGACAATAGGCGCCTACTTGACCGACATCATACATATTACATAAATAATTTTAAAAACCATATAATCAATAAATAAAAAAAATTATAAATCTGTATTTCATTTAAAAGTCATGTAACAATAAAAAAAACATCGTTCTGGAACACAAAACGTGCTCCAAGTCTAATCAAAATAGTAAAAGCTGTTTTGGAAAAATCTTCTGTTTATCCAAAAACACTACTTTTGGTCCAGAAATTCTAATTCCAAAAAATCCTCTTGGTATTGATCCAAAACCCTTAAATACAAATTTTTAGAGGATCAGTCCAGCCGTTGAGGATCTAGATGTGTGCACAATGCACACGCACATACTTACACCCCCAAAAAACCGACAGACAGAACAGAATTGCCGGACCCACTTTTTCGGTCTTCTTCTCCATCATAATGTTAGGGTTCAATCAAGTATTTAGTTCGATTTTTTCACGAAACCTATACTTGCTTGATGAGGGGCAAGAAAAAAAAAACAAAAATTTACTTAGCAAAATAAAGCCAAATTGTTCACTCGCCATTTTCGTACGACCTTCTTCAGAGCGATAACCTCTAATAGTCATTCGCCATATCTTACTAAGAAATTCACAAGTCACAGTATATCTGACAGATGTTAATGCCGCTAAGACCTAGCCGAGCGTTTACTATTTATCTCTGTCCGAAATGATGTATCAAAACTATAAACATATGAATAGAATATATCATGCAATATATTGTTCGAAATTTCATAAATTTTAATGTATTCCCCTCCTTGACAGACCTATTTATGTAAATATCTAAACCCCTGATTTTCACTTTTAAAAAATATGATATATCGATCAGAACATCCACACATACCACACCTGCATTTTCAGATGAAAGTTTTTATGTAACACAATAATTCACTCCAAATATTCAATCAATAGGCACTTCGAAATGCAAACAATCCAATTCTCTCAAATCGGCGTGCATAATTCGCGCTAATAGTCAAAAAAAAAAAACCGCCGGAATTGAATTTGAATACAATTTCGAACTAAAAAAAAAGATCCACACTTGATCATAACTGGAGCCTATGGTAGGGGCAATGTCATGTCATTCAATAATCTGATAACAGTAAACGGACGAACAAAAAAAAATACAGATATTCAAAAACAAATGTAATTATGCAAATTAATTTTGATAGCTTGGTTACGGCATAGTCTTAGAGGTACACACAATATTTTCTCACAACTGTTTCTTGTCTATACTTTGTGTCTTTATACAACAACAACAAAATGTAGACCCTAACCCGTCACGCATAGGTTCTGAGTTTATCGCAGTACCAATTTTGGCATAGCCCCAGCCAATTCTACACCACCACCACCTGACGTCGTCTTGTGTAGTCCAATAAATAAATTATAGTCCAGACAAAATGTATCTATTGTACAATAACAAAGTATCTGTTGAAATAAGGTCGCCTGGCAACTCCACAATTAATGTTAGACTCGAAAGTGTTAGAATTTCAATTGGCTATTAGATTGTGGAACCATTTTTCGACGACCCCAAAATGGCCTAACATCCCATAATTAAACGAAAATTCCGTTTAATTCAGATGCTGTTAGATTAATCTATGGAATCATATCCCAAAGAGGCAAATCCACAGTTTAATTGAATGGTTTCCAATCGAAGTAAGTTGGATGGCCTGTGTACGTCTGCCCCGTTCTAGACACTGTGCTGTGGCAACTGTTGAAATAAGGTCGCCTGACAACTCCACAATTAATGTTAGACTCGAAAGTGTTAGAATTTCAATTGGCTATTAGATTGTGGAACCATTTTTCGACGACCCCAAAATGGCCTAATATCCCATAATTAAACGAAAATTCCGTTTAATTCAGATGCTGTTAGATTAATCTATGAAATCATATCCCAAAGAGGCAAATCCACAGTTTAATTGAATGGTTTCCAATCGAAGTAAGTTGGATGGCCTGTGTACGTCTACCCCGTTCTAGACACTGTGCTGTGGCAACTAGAAATTGTATAGCCAATTAGTTTTTAATGGAAAATCAATGGCGTAGATAATCCAAAGTTTTACAAGGCGCCTGCGCAACAACTAATAAACCTTGAAACCATTTTACAGAATTTCGTTGTGCGATTCAAGCTGCGCTCTGGGTTGTGCGGTTACGCTAAGATTCTTTGTGCTGAATATTTTCACGTGATTTATGGGGACCGACTGCACTATGTTGAAAGTGGGTTTGCATTTAATTTTACGGTAGGGCATAAATTCTTTAATTAGTTTTAATTGATTTATAAAATCATCAAGCTTTTTTTATAAATGAAGATCTGCATCATATCTACAAAAGCTACAGTTTTATACAACTCGAGGTGGGAACTTTATAGTCTTGCTTTTCTGGCTTTTCATTGCGAGATCATCTTAATTCGAGAAATTTGTTTCTCAGTTAATATTAATCCAGAGTTAACTTCCACAAAAAAGGAGACCGTCTAAGCTGCGCCAACTACCGAGGCATAAGTCGCCTCAACATCGCCCACAAGATCCTATCGGCCGTAATATGGGAACGCCTGAAATCGTTTACCAACAACCTGATCGGCCCTTATCAGTGTGGGTTTAGGCCAGGAAAGTCCACAACCTGTCAAATTTTCACACTTCGGCAGATCCTGGAAAAAACCCAAGAAGTCCAAATCGATACCCACCACCTCTTCATCGAATTGAAAGCATTCATAGAGACGAACTATACAGAGCCATGTCTAGTTTTGGTATACTGCCCAAACTCGTCCGTTTGTGTAGGATGACGATGGAGAATTCTCGCTGCTCCATCAGGGTCGGAAATGACCTCACTGACACATTCGATACCAAAAAAGGATTTAGGCAAGGCGATGCGCTGTCATGTGACTTCTTCAATCTGATTCTTGAGAGGATTGTGCAAAACTCACGAGCCAACACCAGAGGCACAATTTTCCAAAAATCTGTACAACTACTAGCACACGCCGACGATATTGACATCATTGGTCTGACCCAACATGATGTCATAGCCACGTTTGCTAGTATAGAGAAGGAAGCGGCAAAAATGTGTTTAGCAGTAAATGAGGGCAAGACGAAGTATATGCTGTCAACACGAAATGAAACCCAGCATTGACGAATTGGATAGAACGTCACCATTGACAGATATAACTTTGAGGTAGTACGGTACTTTGTCTATCTCGGCACAGATATTAACTCTGACAACAACATCTCGTCAGAAATTAAACGAAGAATTATTCTTGCCAACCGCTGTTTCTTCGGGCTAAGAAGGCAATTCAGTAGTAAAGCCCTCACTCGAACTACTAAGGAGATCTTATATAAGACCCTGATCATCCCAGTCCTGCTCTACGGCGCTGAAGCATTGTCCGTCTTAAAAGCGGATGAAGAAATCTTTGGTCGAGTTGGAAAGAAAATTCTTCGAAAAATCTTCGGTCCCGTTTGCGTTGACGGGCTATGGAGACGAAGATTCAACCAAGAACTATACGAGCTGTACAGCGACATGCCCCTGGTCAAAAAACTCCGCATTGGACGTTTAAGATGGCTAGGACATGAAGAACGAATGGACACCAATACTCCGGCTCGCAGATTCTTCGATTCCCAGCCAGACGTCAGACGCAGTAAGGGAAGACATCGCCTTAAGTGGCGCGCACAAGTAGAAACCGACCTCAACCAACTTGGAGTGCGCAACTGGAGGCAGTTAGCTAAGGACCGGGCTAATTGGAGAGGCACGTTGGTTGAGGCCCAGGTTTATTCCGGACTGTAGCGCCACTTAAGTAAGTAAGTTCCACATGCTCTATGGCATGTGGCACCGTCTTGATGAAACCACATGTCAACCAAGTTCAATTCAGCCAACTGGGGCAAGAAAAAAGTCAATCATGGCTCGATATAGTTCGTCGTTGACGGTAACGTTTCTTCCACTGTCGTCTTACAAGAATAGTGGACCGATGATGCCACCAGCCCATAAACTACACCAAACTGTTGTTTAGTGGGGATGCATCGGTAGTTCCTGTATGGCACGTGGCTGTTCTCCAGTTGGGACAGTTTTGCTTATTTACGAATCCGTTGAGCCAGAAATAAGCCTCATCGCTGAAGACAATTTTTCGATAAAACAGCGGATTTTTATGAAACTGTTCTAAGGCCCATTCACCAAAAATTATAGGTAGGTCATTCGGCTTTAATTCTTGCACAAGTTGAATTTTACAAAATTTTCAAACCTGAATCGACACGTACAATCTTTCATGTAGTTGGGTATCACATGCCCAACAGACGAATTGACATTTCACGACCTTCGTTAACATTGTACGCTACGACTGCAATAGTCTCTGTACGCATGCGAGTCGATGGTTTAATGTCCAACAAAGTAAATTTGGTGCTAAAAGCACGAATTGTGGATTCTCCAGGTCAATTATGACGACCATAACATGGTCGTAACAAACGGTGCACAATTTTCGCAGAACAAATTTTGATAATAAATTTCAATTATTTGCAATCGTTGCTCGTTTATAAGCCTTTCCATGATTAAATGGCAGAGTACACTGAAAACTTTTCACTTGAACAGATGACGTTTGGACGCCATTACTTACCAGTGCTGCCAACCTGAAAAACGTAACTCTTAAAAAATCACCCTTAGTTGCACAGAATTATTACGGTTTGTGTCTCTGTTATAAATCTGAAGTTTTTCTGAAGAATGATTTTAAAAAAGTCACACGACAATGCGTCACCGTGCCTGAAGCCTATTTTGATATTGTATGTTTCGACCAAAACCGTGAATTCTCTATCGTTATCCTGTCCATTTATAATTTACTAGGCACTTGTTTGATTTATATAGAAATGCAGTTTATATACGCAAACGTTTGTGTTCATTCAATAGGAAATTGACTTGCAATAGGTTTAATCATTTAGAAGACCAATTTTTCAGAAGACCACCTTCTAGGGTTTTCGGAGAAATAAATTCGACACCTGTCTATACAAAAAGACTGCAAACACAACTGTCCGATTTGCCTGAGTATCATGAAGCTCAAGAAAATGCTTTTTATAAATTCCACTACACGTTCGATTTGATTGTGAATGTATGCAACAATCTACTTAATATTTCTGCATTATCATGTTCAACAAAACTGTCTGGATTTCAAGGAATTGCCTCCTATAAAAAGGATATACTAACGCACGTTCGTGTACATACTACTCATGTCGGATACTTTAGCAACAGTTTAAATTTTAAGCCTCCTTCACATGGTTATGGTAAATTAAATTTTTTTTAATAGTTGGTTGATCTTTAATTAATTTTAATAAACTGCCACAATAAGCAGTTTTAATGAATGCCCATACTGACATCCGATATGCATCTTTTTAAATTCAATCTGTACGACAATCTGCACTCACACTTGTTATCTGGAAATCACGAATCGTTTATACATAATTCCCATGCCCCAGGCCAGGACAACAACTGCCCAAACTTAATCAGCAAAAATAAGGCTGATTAATATGCATTGGATAATTATCCTGAAACGGCCACTTAATGCTTGACACATTGATCGGAACAGCACACGGAATTACCAACACTCTTCTACGGAGAAGTGCAACATCTGACGCGTGCAGTGTTATGTTTTGTATCTCACTATAGTGGTAGCAAAATTTATTTAAGTACTTAAACATATTAAACAAAAAAAAAAGCATAAAATAACACGAACTCTTTTTACAATTAAAATCCATTCCATTTAATTTGCATTAATAATTGCTAAATGGTGGCGTTTTTTTTTTAATTTTTTTTTATTTTTAAATAATTTTTCTCATAAGAGATACTCATTTTTATTTATGCACTCTTCAATTTATATCCGCGTATTGAGTAATTAATTCGATTAAAGTTGTTAATAGGTAAAGAATTTTTTTTTTTTGATAAACTGAAAACAATTAATTTAAAAATATTTTTTTTGTATTTTACTTTTTTACAGTTTAATGTGATTCGAATTATTTATAAATCCTTTTGACGTGGGTTTTTTTGGGATTTTATTTATTTACTGTTAGCATTGAATACTCGTGGAGTCGCGTAGCCTCTAGAACTAGTCTCGAAAATGATTAATAACACTCAAGGTTGTTGTTCTTAATTTTTTGCCACGATAACTTTTTATGAATGGCGTTATAATTTATTAGTAAGATAATCTAGAAGTATTTCTGTTTTACTAATTTAACCTTTTGTTTAAAAAAAACAAAAAAAAAAACACTAACAACACTTATTGTCTCGACTAATCGGGTTATACTTTCTAAATTATGATCCGACGGCTGGGCTTTTCCATAAGGAACCATCGTGTGAATGCGGTAGTAGGTTGAAACTAGCAATACCCGTCGAAGTAATGCAAATCAGAGGTTCGTGAACCACACCATAACCTTACAAGGGGCGACACGCTATGAAACTTGCAACGTTTGAATGCCTGTGAACGAATTTTCGTTGGTAGATAAATTAATTGTCAATGGGATTTGGACTAATTTTACTTTCATTTGGTGGATAGTTTTATTGGTTTGGAATGAAGATGGAAGGTGTCATTGTTAAGTGTTGCTGGTGAGATCGTATAGTTTTTTTTTTTTATGATTTCGGTCTATGAGAAAATAAATCATTGCAATCGTAAACATTTTATGATGCAGCCTTTCATCTAGATGATTTTTTTTTGTAAAAGTCTTGTATAAAGTATGACGAAAAACGAAGTTTCATTTGAGAGACTTTTAAATGAATTACCAACCTTAAGGGCCAAACCTACTGAGCAACCGAAACAGAAACCTTGTTTATACCCTATCCCATAGGGGTATATAAGTTTTGATACATAGTTTGTAACATAGAGAAAATATTTAGCTAGATATACCTCAATCGACTCAGAATCGCTAGCTGAGTCGATTAAGCCATGTCTGCCTGTCCGTCCGTCCGTCCATCTGTAGGTCACCAGTTTTTAGGCCTTAAATTTTGAGCTAGGATAATGAAATTTGGTACATGTGATCTTTGTACGAGCTGTTCGAACAAGTGTACAAATTTGCAAAATCCGCCTACTGCCGCGCCTACTTCTTAGAAAACTCTATTTTCGGCCAAATGGTATGGCATTTTGAAAAAGTGACTGAACAACATATGTAGTAAATCCCAATATCTATATTTTTCCATATAAAGTTTTTTGTCACGCCTACTTTTTTAGGGCGTTTTCAATAAAAAAAAAAGTTTCTCTGTAAAATTTTACTAACGGGTGATTTTCTGTTTTTTTTTTCTTAAATCGAATAAAACACTGAAATTAGCATCAAATATTCAAAGTTTTTATTGTAATCGGTAAATAGGCCCTTGCCATTTACGTTTTAAGGATAACTTCATGTAAATCAAATGGTCCATTGAGAAGGTACAATTTTGCGTCGAGCATTTCGGACTGTTTTCAGCGAATTATGCGTGTGATGTTATCCGGTAAGGCTTCAATCGTGTTCGGCTTGTCCACATAGCTTAACGGCTTTACATAACCCCACAAGAAATTATCAAGAGGCGTTAAATCGCATGATCTTGGCGGCCAACACAGAGGGCCATTTCGCGAGATAAGCTGCTTACCAAATTCATGCCTCAACATTTCCATTGTTTCACGAGTTGTGTGGCATGTGATACAGTCTTGATGAAACCACATGTCAACCGAGTTCAATTCAGCCAACCGGGGCAAAAAAAAGTCACGTAACATTGCTCGATATAGTTCGCCGTTGACGGTAACGTTTCTTCAACTGTCGTCTTTGAAGAAAAGTGGACCGATGATGCCACCAGCCCATAAACCACACCAAACTGTTGTTTTTTCGGGATTCATCGGTAATTCTTGTATGGCATGTGGCTATTCATCACTCCAGATGCGACAGTTTTGCTTATTTACGTGTCCGTTGAGTCAGAAATGAGCCTCATCGCTGAACACAATTTTTCGATAAAACAGCGGATTTTTATGTATTTTCACAGAGCACGAATTAGGATAATAAATTTCAATAATTTGCAATCGATGATTAAGGGGCTTGTTGGTTGAGGCCCAGGTTCATTCCGGAATGTAGCGCCACTTATTTACGTAAGTAAGTATATACTAGCAGATGGCACAACAATAGAGGAAACAAGTATGAAATTACAAAACGCCCCTAAAGAGGTTATTGAATGGAAAAAATCCTGGCGGGAAGGCTTTTAACAAGAGCAAATCGATTCATGTAGATTTTTCGTATAAACGGATAAACAATTTGTCTGTACTTCTCAATACGATTCCCTTTTGCAAATGAAGCGAAATATTCCGGAACGACACTCGATGCAAAATTAAAATGAAAGTCGCATGTAAAAAATAAATGCGAAGAACTTAAAAATAAATACAGAGAACTGCACTGGGTGCACTGAAATTATTCGAAGCTTAACCTTGATAACAAGCTGCTATTATACAAGCAAATGCTAAAGCCGGTCTGATCATATGGTATACAACTATGGGGTTGTACCAGTGAAACGAATCTAAATATTTTACTTTTGAAAACAAAATGTTAAGATCATTCGTCAATGCGCCGTGGTATATAAGGAATAAAGATCTACGCCAGATCTGGGTATTCCCGCGGTTAAAGATGAACGGAAAAATTTTGCACGCAAACATAAAAAACGTTCATTGGGAAAAGTTAACTCAACGGTCATCCAAATTCTTGACGAAACGAATTTATTGCGGCGTCTTCAAAGAACTGAGACCTTCGATTTGGCCCAATAATAACAAACCGCGCTATAACTTGCGAAAAAAGCTGGAACTTTCAAAGGAAAGTTACCTTCCAACCATTCATTAAAAAAATAAATTTATGGCGCAACAGGCTCGTTTGTACCCAGGGCCTAGCTTTCTTCTCACAACCATTCATGTGTGCGTGTGTACTTCTTAGCACGATGGCGGGACCTCCTGTTTTATGCCGACTCCGAACGGCTAAGTTGAGATAAGCTTTTTATGACAATTGATACTACTCGGATGATTTGTCAGATCATCAGGAGAGGAGGGCCAGTGAAAAATCATTTAGTTGTTGCTACGGCTGGGAATCGAACCCATACCTTCTGCGCGGCAGATCATCGCGCCATTGAGCCCGTCGCCAAACATTCATTACTCGTGATAAAAAAATTGCTAAATAAGTCGCATACTTAGTTGTAATACAAATACAAAAAGGGTGGTGGTTTTAGTGGGTTAAACTCCCACTCTACTTGTGGCACGTGCTCATCGTGTCTTTTGAGATTCCCACCAGCCCATGGAAAAAAAAATTCATCGACATCAATGTTTTTCGAAGCCAATATGATTTTTTAATTTTATGCAATTTTTGTTAGCACCTTTCGGATGAGTTCGAATTTTGATTCGATAAGCTAATAGAAAGCGACGGATATGGCAATCTTTGCGAAAATTACCTGCCAACAAAATCATCGTTTTGTCTAATGCCTACAAAGCCTTTTTATGCGCCCACTGATCCCAAATTATCAGTTTGCAGCAAAACTTTGGCCATCGCACTGTTCTTGGAAATGTTGGATTGATTTGCATTTAATGGCAACTTGAGCAGTTCGACCGCCTTCCAATAATGAAGATGCAATTCCTGATGAAGCGAGAGCAAGTACAATACCATTCGGCGAGCGTATCGTATCCAAAATCAATTCGAGCAAAATAAATAATCAAAACAATAACAAACCACGTTATAAATTTCGGAAAAAGCAGGAACTCTCAAAAAGGAAAGTTACCTGCCAAACATTTATTACTCGCAATAAAAAAAAATTGCTAGATAAATCGCAGACTTAGTTGCAATACAAATACAAAAAGGGTGGTGGGTTAAAGTCTCATACTACTTTGGGCACGTGCTCATCGTGCCTATTGAGATTTCCACCAGCCAACGAAAAAAAAATTGTCATGATGGTGAAAAAAAAGCAAAATTGAGAAAAAGAGTGTTACGCCACTCCTGCTCTCAATGCCTCATATACAAGGTGGCGCAAAAGTAATCCTCCTATCAGAAAATGCTTTAAATTTTGCGATTGGCCCCTAATGTCAGTTCTGTTTTGACATTTGTGTAGTAAACACATGCGAAATACACGTTAATAAACAATGTTACGCTACACTGCTCCAGAACGCGGAATATTGGTGACTATTTATTTGAGCAATAATCGGTCGGTGACTTTGGCACAACGTGAATTTCGTCGCAGATTTCCTAGCCGTCCAACGCCTACTGGTGAAACACTGCGACGTTTAGCCGCTCGCCTCGAAGAGACTGACACAACACGAGATGCTGCCAGGCGTGGCAGACCCCAGAGTAGCCGTTCTGCAGAGAATATTGCTGCTGTAGCCGAAGATGTCATGGAAGCGCCATCGACATCGACCAGACGACGTGCCACGCAAATGGGTATCAGTCGACGGTCTTTACAGCGAATTTTGGTACAAGATTTGAAGATGTTTCCGTACAAAGTCCAGACGGTGCATCAGCTGTTAGCTGCTGACCGCCAATCGCGTCTAACATACGCTCAAGTCATCCTTAATCACCACCAAGAGGAAGATGATTTTTCATCAAAAATAATCATGAGTGATGAGGCTCATTTCCATCTTAGCGGGTACGTAAATAAGAAAAATTTACGCTTCTGGGGCGCGTGTAACCCACGAAGAGCCATTACACCCGCTCAAAGTCACTGTATGGTGTGCTGTTTTCGCTGGAGGAGTCATCAGACCTTTTTTTTCGAAGACGTCGCGGGCCAAACGGTTACTGTGAATGGTGAGCGCTACAGAGCAATGATCAACGAGTTCTTTTTGCCGCAACTTGATGAATTGGGATTTTAAAACATGTGGTTCCAACAGGACGGTGCAACGGCACACACTGCACGTGCCACAACCGATATGCTGAAGGATGCATTTCCCGGGCGCCTAATCTCCCGTTTTGGCGATTTGCACTGGCCAGCAAGATCGCCTGATTTGACCGCTCCAGACTTCTTTTTGTGGGGCTTTTTGAAGTCACGGGTTTATGTCAACAAGCCTCAGACTCTTGCAGCTCTTAAAGACAATATCCGTCAAGAATGTGAGGACCTGTCGCCGGAAGTTTTGGCCAAAGTGATGGAAAATGCCATAAAAAGGGCTCAAATGACAATCAACTGTGGCGGCGGCCATTTACATGAGTATCATATTCTCGACTTGATTAAAAAAAAATTAAAAGACCAAATAAAAATAATCCACAAGAAGAATCAAAGTTTTTCTTCTTTTTTTTTTAAATTACAGCCAAAAAACATCGGAAGGTTATTTTTGCGCCATTTTGTATAAATGAACGTTGAAACACAAACTATTCCAGATGATTTTTTAAATGCCCAAACATTCAAGACATAATTTGTTTTAGCAGTTTTATGTTGTTAGTCCATCGAACTATAGAAACAAACAAAAAAAATTATTAAAAGCTGTCCGATTAAATAAATTTTCAAAAAGATGAGTCCTGAAGTCTGGGCGATCAAAAGCAGTCAAAACTAAATGTTATGAACCCAGAAGCTAACCATGCTTTATGGTCAGATCGTTTGTTGCACCACTTATACTTATGAAATTCAGATGATCCGGTTCAGTTTTTATTTTCTTGTCCCAAATTCCTTTCTATCTTGTAAAACGCCTCATTATTTTTGTATTTCCGAATAAAAATTCAGAAATGCTGAAGAAATAAAAACCTTTTGTTTGCTTATCATATTGATGACATCCAATTCTTAATAGAACAATATAACCGTACAACAATATCTTGAATTTTAATAATTATTTACATAATTGTATGCGACATCGAATCGAGAATTCCATTTTCCAACACATTTATTCACGATCGTTAGCTTTTTCCCCGTTAGGTATGAATAACACACTTCGAAGCCAGAGTTACCCTAGTAAATTATGTAAAACCTGAAGCCTTGTCTTTCGAAAGTGAACGTGAATGCGATATTGTGACTTCCGTAGAACTTCGACATCGCTCTAGAGCTAAGAATAATCTAAGAATAATTTGCTCTGAAGAAATAAAAAATAAATTAACTGAGTAATTATAGGTAATGATGCTCTACAACGCAAAGTAGCGTGAGAACCTTTAAGCAAGCATTTAGTCTAATTGATACAACCAACTCGGTTTATAGGTGGTGGGTTTTTCTTAGATTTTTCACTAAAAGAATTTAAGCCGTCAGCAAAAATTTAAATTTAGACAAAAAAAAATAATTCAAAAGAATAATCAATTGATTGATCGCAGTGTCACTTTTAACCTTGCAGCCTTGCCAACATTTAGAAAAAATATTCATAACTCATCACCTTCCGTATGGGATGACATGGCTGTGTGCTAATTCTAATTGGAAACTATAAATAACGTGAATTTTTGATTGCTAAAAAAATGGCTCATTGTTATTTATATTTCGGTTGACGAGTTATTTTTTTTAAATAAATGGCGACGAATAATAGACCTTTTTAAGAGTGTAAATGTATTATTTAGAAGTTAACATATGACTAGTCAATCGAACACAAAAGTATGCATCAAACTTTGCACCCATTAATAGGTCGGCAATGGAGGGTCTTCGATTTTTGTTGGTCTTTCGCTGACTATAATTTATCGGGCTGATCCCAAACGTGTACCACAGAGACGTGGAATGTTATGAAGCCATATTCCTAGCCCTATAAAGCGTACACAACCTCGATGTTCCAGAAATGCAGACACTTGTGAAAAGTCGTTCGAGCTTACGGCTGATCAAACTATTGTAGCGTTAATAACGGGTGATCCAAGTAGAGATACTTTTTTCAATAGCCTTTTTTGACAGATCACGTGTAAGTCGTGTCATGCTGTCATGTTATTTTTGTTTAGTATTGTTTGGCATTTCATAATGGAAAGACTTACGCGTGAACAACGTTTACAAATTGTTCAACTTTATTATGAGAATTCACGTTCTGTGAGGAATGTGTTTCGTGCACTTCGCTCAACTTATGGTCAACATAATCGGCCTACTGAGCGTACTATTAGCAACACCATCACCCATTTTGAGACCCAGCATTCATTATTGGATAATATTCGACCGAATAGACCACGTCCAGCACGCTGTGAAGAAAATATAGCGGCCGTAGCTGAGAGTGTACACGAAGACCGTAGAGAGTCGATTCGGCGCCGTTCGCAGCAACTCGGACTGACGTATGGAACGACTTGGCGCATTTTACGTCAAGATCTTAAATTGAAAGCGTACAAAATACAGCTTGTGCAACAACTGAAGCCGCTCGACCTTCCCAAAAAACAACGGTTTGGTGTGGTTTGTGGGCCGGTGGAATCATCGGTCCATATTTCTTTAAAAATTATGCCGGTTCGAACGTAACCGTCAATGGTGACCGTTATCGTGCCATGATAACCGACTATTTGATGCCTGAAATTGAAGCTCGTGATCTCGGCGACAGTTGGTTTCAGCAAGACGGCGCCACTTCCCACAATTCGCATCAATCAATGGACTTATTGAGAGAACATTTCGGTGAGCACATAATTTCACGTTTTGGGCCGGTCGATTGGCCACCAAGATCGTGTGATATCACACCGTTAGACTTTTTCCTGTGGGGATATGTAAAGTCAAAAGCTTATGCCGACAAACCCGCTTCGATTGAGGCCTTGAAGGAAAACATCACGCGTGTCATTCGCCAGTTACCAGTCGAAATGCTCGAACGAGTGATCGAAAATTGGACTAAACGGATGGACCATCTGCGACGTAGCAACGTCCAACATTTGATAGACATTATCTTCAAAAAATAAATGCCAAAGAATGTTCTTTCAAATGATAATACACATTCTCCATTAAATTTGAATTTTCTGTGTTTTTTTCTTTAAAAAAGTAGGGAAACTCGAAATGAATCATCCTTTAATTAGGGAAGCCTACTAGGAACCGAAATATTGGATGGTTTAACGTTCATTATGAAAACTAATGGAACTTAAAAATTTGAGTTCTAATCGCGTAAAAATCACGTGATTTATTCATTAGTCACGACCATTCAATTCCAATTTTCTAAAATTCAAGACTTAGCTCACGATTGTTATTGCAGGATCGTATGATGTCAGTATTCTTCAACTCTGTTTGATAGTTTTATAAAGCCGGCTACACACGAGCAGTTTTAACTGTCCGGTTTGCGTGTTCAGGCCGCCTGATGAGTTTTACCGGACCACCATAGCGTATTCACACGCTCTGGTAAATATTCGAGGCCAATCAGTTTGTGCGTTTTTGTCGTTCGATAAACATGGCATCTACCGTCTCCGCGCATGTAAATTTCACTTTAAACTGACGGACTGAATGCCAAATGCTACAAACGCTCCGGTTTTTCTAATAACAGGCGGACTGAACAGTGAACAGGAAAAACGATTGAATTTTCGATTTTTCTCCGACCGCCTGCTCAGGCCAAAAAAAAACTTACAACCTTATCACACACACGTTCAGTTATAACTGCGCAGGCGGCCTGAACAGGCAAATCGGGCAGTTAAAACTGCGTGTGAATAGCCGGCTTTAGATATATGAACCTTACGTTGGACCAATAATATATCCCTTGAGCAATTATTATGGAATGTCCAAACTTCCGGCAAAAAGGTAACAAAACGACATCTTCTGCTTGTAGGTATTTCGGTTACTTTATTAGGGCACTATTTTTAGAGGCCTTTCCAATCAGGGTCGATGTGAATCAACAAGCTGTGTTGAGGATATTAAAGCAATTATTTCTTCAATTGGAAGGTCCGTGTTTAACATCCGCTCATAAGGCAAATCTGGTCGAAAGAGAGTATGCCTGAAGAATGGAACCTCAGCATCGTTTGCCCGGTCCACACAAATGGAGACTCTCTAAACTGCGCCAACTACAGAGGCATAAGTCTCCTCAACATCGCCTACAAGATCCCATCTGCCGTAATATGTGAACGACGGAAACCGTGTACCAACAACCTGATCGGTCCTTATCAGTGTGGTTGTAGGCCAGGAAAATCCACAACCGATCAAATTTTCACACTTCGGCAGATTCTGGAAAAAACCCAAGAAGTCTAAATCGATACCCACCACCTATTCATCTATTTTGAAGCCGCATACGACGGCATTTATAGAAACGAACTATACAGAGCCATGTCTAGTTTTGGTATACCGCCCAAACTCGTCCATTTGTGTAGGATAACGATGCAAAATTCTCGGTGCTCCATCAGGGTCGGAAACGGCCTCACCGACACATTCAATACCAAAAAAGGATTCAGGCAAGGCGATGCGCTGTCATGTGACTTCTTCAATTTGATTCTTGAGAGGATTGTGCAAAACTCATGAGCCAACACCAGAGGCACAATTTTCCAAAAATCGGTACAACAATCGACGATATTGACATCATTGGTAGGACCCAACGTGATGTAATAGCCACGTTTGCTAGAATAGAGAAGGAAGCAGAAAAATGGGTTCAGCAGTAAATGTGGGCTAGACGAAGTATATGCTGTCAACACGAAAGGACACGCAACATCGACGGAAAGAACGTCACCATTGACAGATATAACTTTGAAGTAGTTCGGGACTTTGTCTACCTCGGCTCCACTTTCAACTCTGTCGACAAAATCTCGTCAGAAATTAAACGAAGACTTACTCTTGCCAACCGCCGTTTCTTCGGGCTAAGAAGGCAATTTAGTAGTAAAGCCCTCACTCGAACTACTAAGGAGATCCTATATAAGACCCTGATCATCTTAGTCCTGCTCTACGGGCGCTGAAGCATGGACCTTCTCGAAAGCGGTTAAAAAAATCCTTGGTCGATTTGCGAGGAAAATTCTTCGAAAAACCTTCGCTCTCGTTTGCCTTGACGGGCATTCCCCTGGTAAAAAAAAAACTCCGCATTGGACGTTTAAGATGGCTAGGACATGTAGGTCATGTAGGACATGGATACCAATACATACTCCGGCTCGCAAAGTCTTCGATTCCCAGCCAGACGTCGGACCTCGCCTTAGGTGGCGCGCGCAAGTAGAAACCGACCTCAACCAACTTGGAGTGCGCAACTGGAGGCAGTTAGCTAAGGACCGAGCTAATTAGAGAGGCATGTCTTTTTAGGCCCAGGTTCATTCCAGACTGTAGCGCAACTTTAGTAAGGAAGGTCCGTTTATGTCGTTATTTACGGAAAATGACATCCTCCAAATGTCAGCCGGTGGCAAGTACGCGAGATGTCCAATTTTCAACGACTCTGCCGTATAGATCCTAATGAATTTGAACAATGGCCTGGTAGCCTGGGTAATGTTGTTTTTAAGGCATCGGTGTCGATTGCGGCTTGTTGGCAAACACCTGAGATTTCAAAAACCACAAGAAGACAAAATCTGACGGGGTCAAATCGCAGGATCTTGGTAGCCAATTCACATCAACGCCTAGAGATATTAACCACAAGTCGTTTTTGCAGAATTTTTACTGTGGCGTTCGCTGTGTGGCGCCGCTATACTGGAATCCCATGTCGTCAATGTCTATTTTTATACTTTGGTGCCAAAGAAGTTGATTAAAATTGGTCTGCATTCGCTGTTGAAAGCGATCATTTTCAAAGAAGTTGAGACCAATAATGCCGGGGGCCCAAAATCCGCATCAAACAGTAAATGTTTGTGGATGCATTGCCACCTGGTAAACATCGTGTGGGTTGGTGTTGCCCCATAATCAGCAAATTTGCTTGTTGCCATAGTTATTTCTTAAAAAAGGTTTTTTTTTCGTCCGCAAACAAAAAATCATTTTGCAAACGCTCAAATGTTCATTCAGCAAACTAAGTGCATTTTCTATGATTATTAACTTGGAGCTCCTGAGTCAGTGCAGGATGTACTGTCGAAGTACGGACGCGAAGTTCGCATCTTACCGAAGCGGTCGTCTTGAATTTGGTCGACTTTACTGGCCCATCTACTTGGTTCATGGTTCATATTTTTTCTTTCTTGCAGGTAATTAATATTTAAAAAAAAAACTCTTGCTGATCAATAGTCAAATTAACGGGGCTGACTAACAACCCTCTACAACTACCAATCAAACAAAGCTCGGCACTGTTTCCGAAATGCATGTTATGCCAAGATCACTATACTTAGTTCATAATTTCCTCAGTTAAGGTATACCAATAACGCTCAAACAGCGCCCTGAGATGATGCTTCTGAAATTTATTAAATCTGCTCTTGAAATCGTGGAAATACCCCACCTAGAAGTTCGTTCTGTCGTTTGCTTGTTAAGTAGGTTAAGTTAGCCTGCATGGGCCATTTACGATACTAGTTGGTAGTCGACTAGGGCACCGCATCATACCAGTGCCGTGAAAGACAATGTAAAAGCGAAATAACGCCGAATTTTGGAATTCACTGACGACAAAGTGAAAAAATGTCGAACATTGTTTGTGAAATAAAGAAGAATTCAGAAAGAGAGAGAGAGAGAGGGATTCATTATTTTGCACACATATGAGTGCGAGTTTGGGTGTATGCGAAGTTTGAACGCAACCCAAATCCAACAGTGTTCCCTGGCAGGGGGGTTGCAGGGGGCAGCAGGCCCAGTCAAAAACATTAATGAATTTATAGGGCCAGGAATCGAACCCAGACCTTCTGCGCGGCAGCCTCACGCGCCATCGCGCCTCTGAGCCCGTCATATATCTATATGATAGCTGAGCTTTAGACTAATATGGAGATATCCACCCCTATTCGGAATAAATTTTTCACCAAGTTGTCCGAAATAGGAGAGTTTTTTATGACGTATCAGTTCCGATTAGCATTTCGGACATATCTTCCGACGAAATGTAACGCACGTGATCGTACATCGGCGATATGCGTTAAGCCGACAATTTTTGACTGCTATGCGTTGAATTTCTTCCGAAGTTGGCCGAAAAATTGCCGGGGAATCAAACTAACGCGATGGTATGCTTTTTTATTTTGTTCTGCAACGGATACCTTGAAAACAAATTGATACCTCGAGCCCTAGCCTTTTAATCCGCTTCGAGTATGAGAAGGATCTCTGCTTGGAATACAAAAAAAAATTGCAAATTTTTGGGGCAAAGCTATTTTGCTCTTTCCAAGCTGCATAACACATTTTTTGACAACCATACTTCCCTGCTTGGTATTCTGGTTAGGTATCTGATATCAAAATCGTGGTAAGAGATAAAATAGGCCGACATAACAGATTCCTCCTGTATAACTGATTTCAGTAATGCCCTGTGACCAAAAGTTTAAATACACAGGTTTGAAGCTGCTCTAAGTCTTCTCTAAGTCTGCTCTAAGTCAGCTTATGAAATATTTTGAAAAAACGAAAACTTCTTAATGACCGGCAGTATGGTTTTCGCAGCAAAAGGGTCCACTGGTGATTTGATGACATATCTCACCGAAAAGTGGAAACAATCAATATACCATGGTGGAGAAAGTAAGATTGTTGCACTTGATATTTCAAAGGCATTTAACAGGGTTTGTCATCAAGCCCTTTTGTCGAAAATGTGTGCATTTGGAATCGATGAAAAACTTTTTCTATGGATTGGAAATTATCTTTTGAAACGTTCATCAAGTTGTGTTGGCCTTTTTCAAATCTGCAACTCACCAAATAAATGCTGGTGTCCCTCAAGGCTCAGTTTTGTCTCCGAATCTGTTTCTCATTTTCATCAATGATCTCCTGTCTGCAACTTCTAATCCAATTCATTCCTTCGCTGATGGCAGTACTCTCAGCTTCTCATATTCGTTTTTAGGTCCACGTCCCTAATCTTCGAACGTGAAATCTAAACGACAACATATGTTAAGCTCATTGAATTCCGACCTTGACAGCATCATCAAATGGGGTAAATCTAACAGAGTTGAATTCAATGCTTCCAAGACACAATGCTGTATTCTGTCGTTAAGGCGAAACCAAAATCTAGAGCCATTATCCATGAATGGCACATACGTCGAAGAAACCGAAAAACTTTCCATTTCAGGTATGTGTGTTAGTAACGACTTACGTTGGAACGACCACATATTCCAAGTCGCTAAAAACGCAGCGAAATGTTTAGGTTTCCTTAATCGATGTAAAAAATACATCACCCCTTCTGATCTGGCCACAATATATAAAGCGTTTATACGCCCTAAACTTGATTTTAACACCCACATCTGGTCGGGTGTACCAAAAACGACATTGCACCTCCTAGATAGGGTTCAAACGCGTGCGAAAAAACATATAGGAGATATTTGAATATCGAACTCTTTAGTTTCGCTTGAACACCGTCGAAATATCTCCTGCCTTACATTGTTTTATCGCTATTTTAACAACCAATGCAACCAAATGAAATAGCCAACTGCATTCCTCCCATTCAACAATTCAGCCGCAAAACTCGTTACGCTATGAATGCAAATTAGTTTACCCTCAAGCCTATCTTCGGACGAACGCTAAAATATAGAGATTCGTACATAAACCGAATAACACGATTGTGGAATGCTCTACCAAACTCTATTTCTCCTTTCCCTTATATCTTACAGACATTTAAAACCAACGTGCATCGGTATCTCCTTTATTCTTATCCCGAATTTCCTTCACGCCCGCACTGTGCTAAAACATATAAAGGTTAGTCATGACCCTTGAAAGCGCGCAAATTATAAAAAATTAACATGAAGATCATGAAGATCAATTGATTTAAGGTAACTAGTACCAAAAATTATAAAGTCATACAGATGACGCACTGCATAGAAGAAAAATTGTTCTATGGCGGGTCGTGAAGGCACAGACCGTCTACACAGTGAAATATGTCTGGATCTTGTTTCTCATGTGTGCACACTGCACACCGCCCGCCCCTACCGTGAAGCTGGTGAACAAAAGTTTCTGTTTTTTTGTTCTCAATGCGTCATCTGTATGACTATATAATCTTTGATAGTACTCATGGCTTCTCTTATCAGTTAACATGCCAGCCCTTATATTGATAAGCGATGTTATATATTTTGCCCTTTTATTATCATTCCATCTTTGCAATATGTAAAGATGTTACCAAAAGAATTTTGGTATTGCGTTGTTCGTGAAGATGTAAGATAGACTATGTGCACGTGAGCTGCAACTGCGTGCTGTTCAGCTCGTTGATATATTACAAGTCTAGGTACCTGCAATAAAGAGAAAGACCAACTAAAAGCCTTTGCCAAAGGTTTAGGTTTGAAGAAATTGAAGAATCATCTTGAAGTAGGATTGCTCGTCATTTGCTTAAAACTTCAGTGCATGTTATCGAGCCAAACTCCAAAAATGAGAGCTTTATTCAAGGTTATTTCTTACTTGGGCTTTATAGAAAAAAAAAGTATAATGGTGTAACATGCGTTGGGGCATACAAAACATTACCCACCCATACTAGAGGAAGAATGTTGTCTGAGCAACCAAGACTTGAAACAACACGATTCGTAGTAAAAGATTGACCTCTGGTGCAGTAACCTATTGGCCAGAATGAACTACTAAGGGCTGGTCCCTGTTTTAAAACTTAAAAGTAGCACCGTCATGAGAAACTTCTCAAATCTGTCATTCTGAGTCACCATTAAACAGCTCCATACCCATATGAAGAGCGAAGCTATGTTTGATTCCCTGTATGCGACGTGAATGTCTGATATTTCAACAGCTGATTGCGATCCATGATTTATTTATACATACGCCGATTCAGTTTTCTTCACAAATGTCAAACTTTCGATGACATAATTCGCCATTCCAAAAAATTAACATATTATCCGAAGGGGCGATGACTTTTGCGTCACAAATTGTATCTGTGCAAAATGTGTGTTCCATTGAACAAACCCAACGTAACTAACACCTATAACATTATTTTAATGGTCTTCCAGTGCAATATATTTCCACAGTAATGACACAAATTAGCACCATTAAACGATACGACCTGAGCTTAAATTTGTTTGCAAATTCATAACCGTGAAGGGACCTCTTAAACCTACCAACAACATCTCTTCATAAGCACTCTTATGGGATGATAGCATTTCATTAGACTAGTTTACATATTTGAAAAAAAAAATAAAAAAAATGGAACCTGGGGGTGCAATAAATTCCAAATGAACTTTCATTGTTCGTTTCATTCGCAACTGAAATCAAAAACGACATTTACGATCGAATTCGGAAAATGCTAAAAGCCATAACCAAGCGAAAGTTGAACATCTTCCATACAAATGAGCTCTCCGCAGAGCTATGCTATTCGATGGATGCGTCAGAATCCATTAATTATAAATGCAAGAGAAAAAACTCAACGACGATGCACCGTCAATTAATTAATAGTCCCTCGTTGGCTAACATCGTTAATTGCTTGATGTCTTAATTTTGAAGCGAAAAAAAAAAACTTCAATTTGCATCAAAAAAAAATTTGTGGGAATGACTTATAGGACATTACCACCTTATTAGCAATAATTAACCAACACCTTCGGAGACATTGATCAGGCGTTGCCTAAGGCCAAATTGGTGTCCATTCGAGGCAAGATTTTATCGATTAGACACATTAACAGATTACCTACCACCGATTGCGTCCACTAAAGTGAAAGCTACGTCCTATTACTTAAGCCCGGTTGTTTGTATATGTGTATCCTGTAGAATTGCACACACCATCCGCCCCCACCACTTTTAGGCAATCAAACATAACATCGATTGGATTGCTGCAATTTGGAAAGTAGTCTCCTTAGGCGCTTCGCCATCTGTCAATTGTCCGGCGTCAAAGTCGAACTAGACTCGTAGATTAATTTGAATTGCGTTAGCTCGCTCGCCGTCTCTTTCGCTCTCTCGGGCATTTGGTAATTATTTGGGGTTGGGGATTGCAAAAAAAAAAAAAAACGACTACTGAGGACAACGACTACAGGCTACTCTCGGACTGACATAAGAAACAAGAAATTGTACTCTTGTCTGATTAGATTTCCACCACAGATACAAATAGAGCATTCGGCGCAGATACTTGTTGGCAATTTGTATCTAATATGGAACAGAGTATAGCCCAGCCAATTGCTTTGTTATAATTTAGAAGTGCAACGTTAAAGGTAATGTGGGTTTAGATATGTAAAACTCGGGACAGACAGACGGATGGATACGGATAACAATTATCCAAAAGTGAAGGAGTCGTTATGCGTCGTCGTGCATTTGCATAGAGTTGGTCAAAGGTTGTGTGAGGGGGTTTTTTCGTCATTTGAGTCAAATTTTACCATATTGCACACATTGTCCAGTTTGATTGCTGGTGGGGGGTAATACGGGTATAGACGGAGTATTCAATCAAGTGAAGTGGACTTTTATAGGCTGTCTTGGCGAAAGAGGATATTGTCAGACGCGGTTTATAATATGACCAGGCGATGAATGTAAGCAAACTGTATATGAGCGCAAATCCATTTAGTACCCTCAAATAAGAAGTAAACAAATTAAAAATTGGAAAAATTGGGAAAAGCATGCCTACATTGATTTTGTATTCAAGTCGGTACTCATGAGTGTTACACCTACGATCTAGGTCATTTGATAAAATTCAAAACCACTAATGGCAAACGTGATCGTTAATCGACTAGATAGATAACTTTTCTACAGTCTTTCCCATGGTTGGTGTTGTAGGATTAAATATTTTCGCAATGCCCAGTGTTGTTACTTTAGCCTTTCACCAATTACCACAGGAAACCATTCGATTTGGGTTTAATTCAACAGGATTTGACTTGCGCTTAATGTATGTGATAGTGTCCTTGTCGGACACAGAAAAAAATTACAAACTTTATCAGAATGAATGTCGCGGACGCATTGAAAATGTCCAACCAGGTTGGAAGTTCCGCTTTAGGGTAATTACTCAATCATCTGGAAGAAGAATTATTCAGAAGCAATTAAAAGCTCTGGAAGGACTGATCTTTGACAGCCGTGCTCAATGCAAAAGGAAAACAATTTTCGTATCTGTACCTGCGCCTAAGAAAACTTAAACCTATTTTTTGTATAAATCTTACCATCGTTTATATTTACCATAGAGTAAACAAACTGGGCCGTAACAGAAAAGGTACAGTCGAAAAAAGCCCAAATAAGACAATACTACCACCCAAGAAATATGATCGTATGTATTCGGAAAAGGATTAAGAAAGACTGTGACATTTACTACGGTCAATGCTATTACTGAGTATAATCAGCGACTCTTTGCATGAGGATTTGTCACAAGCACGTTTCCCGAAGTCGTAAGTTTTTAGATTTTTTATGGACGATGTAAATCAGAGAGCTAGCAATCAGAAGAGCTATGCCATACCTCTGCAAGCCGAGTATCCTTATATCTTTTAAACTTTTCCATATTGCAGACTTTAATGTCGAAAACCAGTGGCGATATTGTCATGAAAAGCAAATGATGGGCAACCACCAAGTCCAAGTCAGTAAGATTGTCCTGATGGACACATGGCTGTAGCTGAGAGCTGAGAGATGAGAGGTGCTGAAAACATTCTCACAAAGCATTTAGACAATAGAAATAACGGGTGTTTAGAGGTTGGTTTTTCGAATAGAGATAAAACTGACATTTTGTGGTCGAATCGGGCAACTCTAATGTCATTTATGTTCAATTTGGTTTGCCATCTCATCATGAACAGGTTCATTTGTCAACAACGCTAACAAATCGTGACAATTTATTTCGAAAATAAAACTTCAGTTCGCGAAGTTTACCGCAAGCTCCGTCCATTTTATGGTCGACATAATCGTCCATCAGAGCAATTAATTCGGTTAACCTTGGAATTGGTGGACTCTATGTGATAATACGCATCCGCAGAGACGTCGAACAGTGTGCACCGAAGAAACAATTGCCGCTGTAGAGCAAAGCGTTGAAGAGGACCCGAATGAATCGATTCGCCATCGTGCACAGCAATTGGAGTTTTGTCCATCAACTTTATGGAAGATTTTGCGCAAAGATCTTGGCTTAAGACCTTACAAGATCCAGCTTGTGCAAGAATTAAAGCCGCGAGACCATGCAATGCGTCGTGATTTTGGTGTATGGGCCGGAAATGAGATCGACTTCGATATTGATTTTCATCGCAAAATTTTGTTCAGTGATGAGCCTCATTTTTAGTTGAATGGCTACGTCAACAAGCAAAATTGCCGCATTTAGAGTGAAGAGAATCCACATGATACCATTGAGACGCCTTACATCCACAAAACCTGACTGTTTGGTTTGCTCTATGGGCTGCTGGTCATTGGCCCATACTTCTTCGGAAATGATGCTGGAAGGTCAGTTACGGTTAATGGAGAGGGTGTAGAGCCATGATAACCGACTATTTTGTTCCCCAATTGGATGGCATGAATGTATATGAGATTGGGTTCCAACAAGACGAAAGGAAACATTCGTCTTGTTGGAAAGAAACATTCGATGAGGACATAATTTCGCGGAATGGACCTGTCAATTGGCCACCAAGATCGTGTGGTTTGACACCATTGGATTATTTTCTTTGTGGATATGTGAAATCGCTCGTCTACGACAACAAACCAGAAACGTAATAAGACTTGGAAGTCAACATTGGTGGCGTAATTGCCGACATACGGCCCCAAATGCTCAAATAAAAGGTTGAAAATTGGACTTCTAGGCGTGGCTTTATTCGAACCATGCCCGAAATCACATTTACATATTAATGGCATAAAATTATCCAAAAAAAAATTGATGGACATTAAAAAAATAACTCAGTGGCGCGATGGTTAGTGCGATGAACTGCCGTGCAGAAGGTCTGGGTTCGATTCCCAGCCGTAGCAACACCTAAATGATTTTTTACTGGCCCTCCTCTCGTGATGATCTGACATATCATCCGAGTAGTATCAATTGTCATGAAAAGCTTACCACAACTTAGCCGCTCGGACTCGGCATAAAACAGGAGGTCCCGCCATCGTGCTAAGAAGTACACACAAACACATGAATGGTTGTGAGAAAAAGCTAGGCCCTGGGTTGCGCCATAAATTTATTTTTGTTTTTTATAAAAACGACTTTTATTGTGTTTTATTTCAATTCAAAGTTCTATACCTCTAAAAAAACACCCGATAGAATTTTTCAGGAATTATTTTTGCATAAAATCGAAAGCTTTATTTAACAGAATGATCCAATTTAGATCAAATAAGGGCCGCTTTCTTCGATTACTTTTTATTCAATAAGGCCTCTCTCATAGAACTCGTTTCTATTGGCGAAAAAAACTGGAGCAGTGGTTACCCGCAAACTTGTACCAGCAAAATCGTTCGCCATGGAATGGAAAATATTGTAATCACTTGCAGCAGGGTCCGTAACATAAGGTGGATGCATACGAACTTCACAACTAAGCTCACGGAGCTTCTGGCAAGTCAATTTCGATGAGTTTGGCATTTTTGTTTATAAAGATTTCTCAAAGGAGGCAAATCTAATGGGTGGTTAAATTTTAAGGGCCAATGTTGAATGTGAACCACACCTAAACGTCAAGTTGTTTTCTGCATTTTATTTGGCATTTATTAATTTCAGACTGAATACGACACAATTTGACTCAAATAACTCAATTTGAACCACGGAAATATACACAATCGAGCAACACGTTAAAGTTTTTCAGTCTTGTTATGAAAATGGGCGTTCAAATCAAAATGCATATCGTGCACTTCGTGATTTTTTCGGTCAATTTAATCGTCCAAATGTGCGTACAATCGGAAAAATCGTCCAAAAATTTGAGTAAACCGGGTCTGTAGGAGATGTGAAAACACCAGTGCATGCCCGTACAGCTCGTAATGCAGAAAATATCGCTGCTGTTCGCAATAGTGTGGCTGAAGAGCCGTTGACCTCAACTCGTCGTCGTGCCCAACAATTGCACCTCTCATGCTCGTCGTTGATGAACATTACGCATAAAGACTTGCATTTACAAGCTTACAAGGTGCAATTGGCTCAAGAACTAAAGCCTCTTCACCATTTCAAGCGTCGTCAATGGTCAGAATGGTGGCAAGAAATGGCAACAGTGGATGATCAATTTTCGAAGAAAATCATCTTCAGGGATAATGCGGCTCATTTTCACCTCAGTGGATTTGTCAATAAGCAGAATTGCCGCATTTTCGTGTTGACAGCATAAACGTCGTCTTCCCTCATTTACTGCTAAACACATTTTTGCCGCTTCCTTCTCTATACTAGCAAACGTGCCTATGGCATCACGTTGGGTCCTACCAATGATGTCAATATCGTCGGATTCTGCTAGTAGTTGTACCGATTTTTGGAAAATTGTGCCTCTGGTGTTGGCTCATGAGTTTTGCACAATCCTCTCAAGAATCAGATTGAAGAAGTCACATGACAGCGAATCGCCTTGCCTAAATCCTTTTTTGGTATCGAATGTGTCAGTGAGGTCGTTTCCGACCCTGATGGAGCAGCGAGAATTCTCCAACGTCATCCTACACAAACGGACGAGTTTGGGTGGTATACCAAAACTAGACATGGCTCTGTATAGTTCGTCTCTATAAATGCTGTCGTATGCGGCTTTGAAATCGATGAATAGGTGGTGGGTATCGATTTAGACTTCTTGGGTTTTTTCCAGGATCTGCCGAAGTGTGAAGATTTGATCGGTTGTGGACTTACCTGGCCTAAAACCACACTGATAAGGGCCGATCAGGTTGTTGGTAAATGGTTTCAGGCGTTCACATATTACGGCAGATAGAGTTTTGTATGCGATGTTGAGGAGACTTATGCCTCTGTAGTTGGAGCAGTTTAGAGCGTCACATTTTTTGTGGATCAAGCAAACGATACTGAGGTTCCATTCTTCAGGCATACTTTGTTCCGACCAGATTCGGCTTATGAGTTGGTGGATGTTACTTACCAAGTCATCTCCGCCGGCTTTATAAAGCTCTGCGGGAAGGCCGTCATTTCCTTATTAAGCCTTATTAAGCTTCAGTTTAGATATTGCTATCCTCACTTCACTCAGGTCGGGTGGTTGGCAGCTTTTGCTGTCGTTGCCAATATTCAATGGTTCGTTCTGCCTGACACCGGAATGTTGTTCGTCATCGCCGTTTAACAGTCTGCAGAAGTGGTTCTTCCATATCCTCAGCATCGACAGTGTCTCAACTACGATATTTCCTTGTTCATCTCGACAGGATTCTGTTTGAGCCTTGTATCCTTGGCTTTGACGTTTTACACTTTGGTAAAACTTGCGATAATTTTTCCTGGAGTGGCACCTCTCTATATCCTCGATCGCGCGCTTTTCTTCCTGTTTTTTCTTCTTTCTGAATAGCCGGTGATCTTCCCTCCTTCTCTGCCTATAGAGCTCAAAGGCAGCTCTCGTCTTCACCTCCAGCTTAGCCTTGTAGACCTCGTTCTGGGCTGCGAGCATCTGTCAGCATTCCTCATCAAACCAGGGGTTTCTTGCTGGTGGGCGAGAGAAACCAAGCACATCAGTTGCGGCTGATCTAATGGCTTGTTGGCATCGTTGCTATAGTTCTTCGACATTCGATGCTGGTGGTATGGTGTTAATCGCGAGGTTTAGGGATACGCGTTGCGCAAAGGTCTTGGCGGTCTCTTGCGATTGCAGTCTTTCGACATTACATTTTTTTACAGAATTTCTGGATTGTTGTGGCGTAGTGGATATCCGCATTCTAACCTTGGCTGCAACAAGGTAGTGGTCCGAGTCGATGTTAGCTCCTCGGAATGTTCGGACATCCAAAATACTGGATGCGTGGCGCTTGTCTATCGCTATGTGATCAATTTGATTGACCGTTCGTTGATCTGGAGACCGCCATGTCCCCTTATGGATATCGAGGTGAGGAAACCGTGTGCTGGCTAAAGTGGCATTTCGTTCCGTAGCGAAGTCAATTAGCCTAAGTCCGTTACCAGACATGTTGTCGTGTAGGCTATGGTTTCCGACAATACTGCTAAAGATGTCTTCTCTTCCTACCTTGGCGTAAAAATCTCCCAGCACGATTTTAACTTCGTACTTCGGTAGTCGGTCACAGGTTTTGTCAAGGAGCTCATAGAAGCAGTCCTTAGCTATATCATCTTTTTCCTCCGTTGGGGCGTGAGCGCATATAAGGCTAATGTTGGCGAATTTGGCCTTGATGCGGATCGTTACAATGCGTTCGATAATGTCTTGGAAACATAAGACTTCTTGCCTTTGTCTGGCACTTATAACAAATCCGCATCCGAATAGTCGCTGTTTCTACTCACTATAACACGGTCCGTAGTAGATGTCACAGTTTTTCATCGTCTTTTTGCCCGGCCCATCCCATCGTATTTCCTGGATGGCAGTAATGTCTGCCTTGTAGCAGTTTAGGGCTTCCGCTAGTTGTTCGCTTGCAACTCTCCTGTTTAATGTTCTCACATTCCATTTGCAGATACGAACGTTATTGTCCTGTCATCCATGTATCGTTTAAAAAACTAGTTTTAGATATATTCGCATTGAAGACTAATTCGAAAACAAAATCGTTGTATATGCTCACGCTTCGACATGAAGGGGAGAAATTATCTTCCACAAAACCTATGTACACCTTTGAAAGTACGATGCTAATCAAAGAACTTGTAAGCAGAAGAGCTATACCAGACCTAAGCAAAACCAGTATTCCTCAATCTCCTAACGATTTCCATCTGTCAGAATTTAATGTTGCCAACCAGTGGCAGTATTGTCCTCATTTCAATTAAGTAATGCGTAACAATCATCTATTTCTATATTAAAAAAAAAAACACTGACAGTGACACAGTGTCACTGTCATCCATATATCGCTTCGGATAAGATACGCAATTATCGCTCTGTCATCCAGATGACCGTGGTGGGCGCGAGAAACCATTCAACAAATATTCGAGCCTCTTATTACCAGCCTTCAGACCCGCAAATTATTCGAATGTTATCTAGTGATGAGGCCGTCACGATTGACATTAGATGACACCGTATGACCACATTTAGGACGACAGCTAGTCTTACAAATATTAAGAGTAAACAGTGTAAACAATTAAAAAAAAGCTTTCGTTTTCAAGCAGAGGTACTTTTTGACCTTTAAGGGCAAACATGCAATCATTTGTTCATGATATGCCTGGAACCTCATAGTTATGCGGTACTTTTTCCCAATTATACATCCGACACTTGGAAATGAATTAAATGTGATTGTGCCTGTGACAGTGACACTTTTGTCCGTAACGGATTGATGAATTAATTAAAAAGTTTCACCTGCGTAGGCAATGCGATTTTTACGTATCTTCCTTATTTTTCGCGCGTTTCATTCCCATTTTATTCAATTGAAATCGAGTTGGGTGAACGATAGGATATAAGAAACTTTTTGTATGAAAAAAAAAAAAAATTGAATGCCGTTTGCCGAAAATATTACCTCATCGTCGGTGGCAACCACTTTAACTGACAAACAAAGTTCAGGTGGATGATATCGTCGTTTCGGGCGATGCAACAGAAATTAAGATCATCCGAGCGAGAAGGATTTATTAAATTTTAATGAGATGTCGTGGGTGCATTCTATCCGAAATCAAGATCTGATTTTAATTAATTACTAACGTAACATTAAGCCGGTGTAATTCCAACTATGTGCATGGACTTGAGGTCGCCTTTTGTCACCTGGCTCTAATTGATTCCACGCCAGCTTTGTAATAGACAAACCTCGACTGTGAAGGTCGATTATGAGAGTAACAACTGTTGGATCCATTTAAGTGGACAAAACAAGTCTTTAGGCATGGCATTGACATTTCACTTTTATTGATCATTCACGGCTCATAATAGCGTAGTCAACTGGGGGATTAGTGATCGACTCGTGACTTTTGTAGAAATTGTATCGCTCACCGGTGTGCGACTAATTTCCGAGTATCTACAAACGATTTTTTGTTTCCATGTCTAGATTAGTACACCTGCCATAGATGAAGTACACTGTTATGTCAACAAAGGCATAATGAAGAAATGTGTCAAAGTAAAGAATTTCATGCTCTGGTGGAAAACAGACAGACAGACAGACAGTCAGTCTGTGCTCTGCTGTGCCATGCAAGGCGGTACATAAATAATAAACAAAATGACGCAGATACATGTTAGTTAATGCTGCGAATATTATGACAAAAGAAAACACAATTTAGATTGCATACCACTTGAGTTGAGAGGATGTTGCCGGTAATAATAGCCCGGGCTTTCTTAGGAAAGTGATTCCACTTGAATGATGTAGGGTACGTGCGACGATTATGGAGGTGTTATGTCAGTAGTGGATGGGGAGGGACAACAACTACATGGTGCATGGTGAGAAAGAAACGGTTTGGAATCACTATATCAGGGAAATGAATTGTACATGCATGGAAATATGTGACAGAAATCTAATGAATACCTTGGGTTCGGTTGCAACTATGTTGTTGATGGGGAAAGGTTAATCATTTGAGGTTGGATGTGATTGTGTCATAAATATTAATTTGTTGTTTCAAGCAATGCGTTGTGTTCAAGTTAATGCCAAACTTGAACTTTTTTCATTCATGGCATGACTCTATGTATTTTCCAATTCAACCTTTATGCTTGTTTAATACACTGCCACTTGGATATTTTCGCATATCTTTAGCTGATTTCTAATACAAAACAACAACATTTTTGACGCAGCATGATCGTTAGTAGTGAGGGCCTCTCTTTTCACAGCCATTAAAATATGCATGTGTACATCTTGCAAGATGGCGGACTCAATTTTTTAATGCAGAATCCAAACTACACTAGTCGGCATAAGTATTTTGACGAAACCTTTTTGTGACTATTGAGACTAACTTTGCTTGGTATCGTTAAAACAACGGTGCAAAAATGATGCGCGAAACAAAGAATCTATTTTTAGCTCTATGCATGCCAAGTTTTGTATTGTTTACCTTTTGCATTCTCTTTCTGCTGATAAGAACGCATGCAGACAAAGAATTTTTACGTGGCATAAGTATTTTGACGGAAACTTTGTGTAAATATTTTAACAGTTTTGAGCACGTGATAACCAAAAAACTTGTGTAGTTAACTTTAATTTACATTAAACGTTGATAACAAAATAAAAATTTATTAAAAAAATTATTAAAAACCATGGGTAAAACGGCTGAGTTAAGTTTGGTTGTCAGATCTTCAATGGTAGCGAAGTTTAACGCTGGAACGGCAGTAAAAGACATAGCAAGTGAGTTTAATGTGTCGCGTCAAACTGTGCACTATCAAATCAATAAGTTTAAAAGGCATAATGACATCACAAACCTAATGAGATCAGGTGCTAAGCGCAAAACAACGCCCACTGAAGACCGAACCCTTCTACGGGAATTTAAAAGAAATATATTCCTGAAGCCTCAAACTGCTGCAAATCAATGGAATTTGACGGCAATGAATCCAATCAGTGAGCGCACTGTCCGACGACGTTTAATGGAAGGAGATTTTAAAACATTTAAAGCTAAGGACGTGCCGTACATATCAAAGGTAAACAAGCTTAAAAGACTGTCTTTCGCAAAGTGACATCTGCACAAGCCAAAGAAGTACTGGAGAAGCGTTCTATGGACAGATGAAAGCTCCTTTGAGTATAACTCATCAAAAAACAAATTTTACGTTAGATTGCCAAAGGTAGAAAGGCAAAAAAGACGCCCCGCTTGTCAAAAAGTGAGCCATGGTGGAGGCTCTGTCATGTTCTGGGGATGTGTTGCGTATAATGGCCTGGGTGAATTGGTTCCTATCACCGGCTCGATGAACCAAGGTCAATATTTAAGAACCCTAAATGATAATGCCTTTCCTTCCGGAGGTAGGCTTATTGGTGAATCATTTATCCAGCAACAGGACAATGCCCCATGCCACAAAGTCCGGATGATAATTAAATTTTTGAAGGATGTTGGTGTTGCCACTTTGGACTGGCCACCTCAAAGTCCAGATTTAAATATAATAGAAAACGTCTGGTCTCTTTTGAAACGCAAAAGAACAGTTCTTTAAATAAAACCAGAGAGGAGACGATTTCCGAGGTCACTTCCCTTTGGGAAGAGATATCTCCAGAGATTCTTCAAAATTTAGTAGATTCAGTACCGAGACGCCTTCAAAAAGTTATTGAAGCCAAAGGAGGTTATATATTTTACTAAATTCTTCTTTATTTATTTACTTTTGTTAAGTTTAAAATGTTTTTTCTTAGAGTTATATACTTGTCAAAATACTTATGCCAACACACGAAATTACAAATTAATTTTTATCTTTTTTGACTTCTATGAAAAAATATTTGTTTGCCTATTTTTAAGTTTGTATTAGTTATATGTATATAAAAATGAAAAAATAAACATGAATTCTTGTCAAGCCATTTAGAAGTTAAACTCAAAAATGCACGATTTTTATTTCGTCAAAATACTTATGCCGACTAGTGTATGTTAAGATAAGCTTTTTGTACAATTGATACTACTAAAAGTACTTACTTACTTAAGTGCGGCGCTACAGTCCGGTATGAACATGGGCCTCGACCAACATGCCTCTACAATTAGCCCGGTCCATAGCTAACTGCCTACAGTTGCGCACTCCAAGTTGGTTGAGGTCGGTTTCAAATTGTGCGCGCCACTTAAGGCGAGGTCTTCCTCTGGTGCTTCCGACGTCTGGGTGGGAATCGAAGACTCTGCGAGAAGGAGTATTGGTTTTCGTTCGTTCTACATGTCCTAGCCATCTAAAACGTCCAATGCGGAGTTTTTTTGGCCAGGGGCATGTCGCTGTACAGTTCGTATAGTTCTTGGTTCAATCTCCGTCTCCATAGACCGTCAACGCAAACTGAACCGAAGTTTTTTGTGAAGAATTTTCCTCTCGAAACAACTAAGGATTTCTTCATTAGATTTTAAGACGGTCCATGCTTCAGCGCCGTAGAGCAGGACTGGGATGATCGATTAGGGGTTATACAGGATCTCCTTAGTAGTTCGAGCGGGGGCTTTACTACTGAAAGTGGTTTAGTAAATATTCAGCTCTGAAAAGTCTTCCTAAGCTAACACACACACTGCCTTATCAGAAAAAATGCATCGATTCATCTCCAAAAATGTACCATTTGCGAAATTTACATTTTTCACCGTCAACAGTTCCTCACCGAGGAATATTGTGGTTTTGTGCATTTGTCACTTCTTTTAATGAGGTGATTAAAAAAATGTCATAACGTGATTGATCCATAATTTAATTAAATAGCATCTGATGTCATTTTGCTTTGACATTTATGTTACAGACGGAAGACAACTAATGGAGCAATACACACCTGACCAACTTCTGCTAGGTCTTAACGCAGGTCTTCTTCCTTTGGGGGCTTTCTGAAATCTCGCGTTTACCACAGCATGTCACAAACCTAGCAAGTTTTGAAAGCAATCATTGATGAAGAAATCGCCAACCTGGAGTCAAGTTATTTGCGGTTAACAGTTATCGGTTAACTTAAAATGGCGATCATTTGGCCGATATTACTTTTCAACTGAACGGTATCAATAATAATGCGCCTTCAAGCGGTATCAATAATTATTCACCTATAATTAAACTTTCCGTTGAAGTGAGGCCAATTTTTATTTTCATTTCTAAGAAAGCCGTAAGAACACCTAAATGATTTTTCACTGGCCCTCGTCTCGTGATGATCTGACAAATCGTCTGAGTAGTATTAGTTATCAAGAAAAGTTTATCACAAATTCGCCGTCCGGAGTCAGCATAAAACAGGAGGTCCCGCCATCGTGCAAGAAATATACACGCACACATGAATGGCTGTGAGAAAGCTCGGCCCTGGGTACTAACGAGCCCGATGCGCCAAAAACCGTATTTGTATTCTAGGAAAATTGCAGACATAATTAAAATGAAATTAATCTCACCTTGTCCAATTGGTGAAATGTTATGACGTAACTACTTTTAAATCAGCGTACCTAATCGTTAATGTTGCGGAAGATGTCGTTGAATTCGGCGTTTAAAAAAATAAACAAATTTATGGCGCAACAGGCTCGTTAGTACCCAGGGCCTAGCTTTTTTTTCTCACAACCATTCATGTGTGCGTGTGTACTTAGCATGATGGCGGGACCTCCTGTTTTATGCCGAATCCGAACGGCTAAGTTGAGATAAGCTTTTCATGACAATTGATACTACTCGGATGATTTGTCAGATCATCACGAGAGGAGGGTCAGTGAAAAATCATTTAGGTATTGCTACAGCTGGGAATCGAACCCAGATCTTCTGCACGGCAGTTCATCGCACTAACCATCGCGCCACTGAGCCCGTCGAATTCGATGAATTCGGCGTTTAAAGATTTTATTTGGAATAAGGTCGGAAGGCTGGTCAAGAACAAATGTTGGGTACTGAGAAGAGTCGGTGAGATGGACATTTTCGAAATGTATGTAAGAAGGTCCAGAAGGAAAGTGGGTCTTTAATAGGTTAGATCCAGGAGGAATGTTGGAAGGAAAGCCGTGCGATGAGGAAGGATAATTGGTGAAGGGTTCTCAACCACGTATAAATATCATTTGGAAACAAAGATTTCGACGTTGAACTGTCGAGAGTAGATGGACGTCAGGCCATGAGAAAGTTCGAATTTGGGTGAGAAGTTTCAGAAAACCGACAGTGATCGACAAATATGTCTAAGGTGAATTTGAGAGCCAGATGCAAAAATTATTTTCAAAAGACGAATTGCTGTTTTCAATATGTGTGTATCCTGGTAAACTTTGACAAGAAATTTTAATACTAAATAAAGTAATAAGGACTTTCTTACTGAGAGAAACCGTCATTTTTCTTTGATTCCCTCTTGTCATTAAGTCCAACTGCATACATTTTTACATGGGAGATTTAGATTTGCGTGATGTCTTGGACTGCGTAGACTTCTTCCGACTTATTTGGATTTTTGGACTTAATAACATCTTGATATAAGTTATAAATCCTTCGTTTACCTTGCACATAGAACGGAATACTGCGCATAGATTCTGTCCCAGCACTCGGCGCTTCTGTCCCAGCACTCTGCGCTTCTGTCCCAGCACTCGGCGATGAGAAGTTAGACTTAAGGTTATAGCATAGTTTTCCGAGTAAGGAAAGTTAATAAACATTTTCCAAGAAATTCGAAAGAAACTAATTCAACAATACTTTGCCCTGTTGTTGATTTCTCTGGAGCCACGCTAGTGTTAGGTGCTCATTTAGTCTTAATACATAAGTCCGTTGCTAAATTTTCTTAAAAATAATAATCGTTAAGATTTCAAAAAATTTCGGTTTTACCAAAACCGTCACATGAAAGGTACAACTAGTTTTAACCTTATTATGCCAGAAGCACAAGAACCTCGTACATAAAATTTTAAGTAAATCTGTAAAGCCGTTAAGCCTCCAAAAGTGTGCACAAATCGACACTTTTGACGGAGTCACTATAGTCATAATGTTAGGTTTGGTCTCGAGTTCGACCTTTTTTTACAAAACAATAGCAAAGGGTTTTTCGTTCGAGGTATAGAACTTTAAGTTGGCGACACTATTTTAACTGGAGGGCGTTTTGTCACCTGTCAAGTGATTTATTTTTATTTTGGTTTGACATTTCAACACGAATGTAATGACGTCTGAACAACGCTTCGAAATTGTACAAATTTATTTGGAAAATCATGGTTTTGTTCGAAATACGTATCACAACATCTATTTTACGGTCAACATAATCGTCCATCAAAACAATGAATTCGATTCAGTATGAAACGTTTTCTCGCCACGTTTACTCTAAATGATAATACACATCCGCAGAGTTATTGTATTATCGTGCCACAATTGATTTGTATCGGGTTTTTCAACAGGGACGCTACAAAAGTTGAGCGACAGGGACAGCAAACGACGCTGACATTTTTGACATTTCTCTTCAGTAACGTTTACAATTTCATGATGGAAAGATATACGATCCAATAACGAGTTGAAATTTTTAAAATTTACAACCGAAATTCGGAGTCATTGATCTCAACGTTAAAAGCGCTACGTCCAATTTATGGTCGTCATAATCGTCCTAGCAGATCAACAATTGAGCGTCTAGTGGACAAATTTGAGTCCACAGGCCCAGTACAAAATGTTCCCGTGCCAGTGAGACAAAGAAGTGCCCGTAGTGTCGAGAATATTGCTGCCGCTGAGGCTTCAGTTGAAGACAGCGCAAATGTGTCTCTCACACGTCGTTCTTAAGCGTCGTTCTTTGCGAAAAGATCTTGGCCTTCATCCTTAAAAGATAAAATTGACGCAAGAACTGAAGTCGCTGACCACCAGAAGTGTCGTATGTTCATGATTTGGGCTGAGCAACAACATGAAAATTATTCGGATTTTCATCGAAAAATCATCTTCAGCGATGAGGCTCATTTCTGGCTGAATGGCTTCGTCAATAAACAAAATATGCGGTATTGGTCAGGCAGCAATCCACACGTACTCCATGAGTCATCATTGCATCCTGAAAAAGTACGGTTTTTTTGTGGTTTATGGGCCGTACTTCTTCCGTGATGATCAAGACCGGCACGTTACTGTGAATGGGAATCGCTACCGTTCAATGTTAACCGAATATTTCTGGCCCCAATTGGATGATATGGACTTGGAGGACATGCCACAATCAATTTATTGGAAACCAAGTTAGGAGAACGTGTTATCTCACGAAATGGTCCAGTCGCTTGTCCGCCTCGGTCGTGCGATTTGACGCCGTTACACTATTTCCTGTAGGGCTGCGTCAAGTCTATGGTCTATGCCAACAAGCCAGCGACGATTGATGAACTTCGTGCGAATATCGAACGTGAAATTGCAGCAGTATCGGCCGTTTTATGCTTGAAAACCGTCGAAAATTGGGTTCAGCGTCTGGACTTCTGCAAGCGTGCCCGTGGTGGCCATGAAAAAGAAATCGAGTTCCATACATAATGGCATCAAACGTACTTTCACAGGAATAAAAAATCTCATTGATATCCAGAACCGTTTTTGTTTTATTTAAAAAAAAAACTTTTGTAGCGCTCGTATTGAAAAACCCTTCAGAAGGAAAAGTTCGATGAGCGCATAATTTCTGTTTTGGTCCTGTGATTTGGCCTCCAAGCTCGTGCGAATCAACGCCACTTGAAAAGTTTTATTATGTCGGTAGTCTAGCCGAAACGATTGACAATATTCGCCGCGTTATTGCCGGATGTACGTCCACAAATGTTGAAAACAGACAGCGAAAATTGAAACTCAAGATTAGACTACGTCTGAGAGAGCCGTGGCGTATGCCAGAAATCATATTAAAATTATAATACCAGACAATTATCTTTCGAATAAATTAAATTTCATGTCAATTTAAAAAAAAATCCTCTTTGTTTTTTTCTTTTTCAAAGTTCTATACCTCTAAATTAGGAGCAAGTAAAAATGTAGTTTAAGCATATTGAAGAAAATCTCCGCTTTACTAATTGAGGCATCATGTTCGGCTTAAGGAGATCTCAAGGATCTCGGAGAAATATTTTATTCACCAGGAATTAAGGTATTGGTGTTTTTAGCGAAATTGACATTAAAAAAAAAAAAAACATATGAGAAGGCTACAATCTGCTGTGCGGATCGTTTAATACGCTATCCCATCCCATCCTTAAAATAAATATCCCCAAAATGTCGGCTTTATGGCAATGAAATAAAGAAAATGTCATTGTCAGAACACTTTGTCCAGACAGTTTTCATACAAATGGTTTTTGTATGAAAACGCTTTCAAAAAGTGGGCATGGGTTAAATTGATATATGGAAGAAATTTGTATATTACCATAACTAATAGTTTTGCATCAAAATTTTGTTTGCAATGTTTAAAATTTTACCGAAAAACGTTGTTTTACTAAAAACGCCCCCAAAAAGTGGGCGTGGCAGAAAACTATGTATGGGCGAACTATAGATATAAAAGTTGTGTAGATATGTTTTTCAGCCATTTCTTCAAAAAAAAAATTCAATGGTTTGGCCAAAAACTAGGTTTTTCTAAAAAAAAAAAGGGGGAGTGGCAGTGGACGGATTTCAAAATTTTTACACTTGTTCGGTTTTGTCGGATAGAAACTCTAAATACCAAATTTCAAAACTAAAGCTCAACATTTAAGGCCCAAAAATCGGTGACACACAGGCGGACGGACAGACAGACGGACGGAAGGACGGACAGACATGGTTAGATCGACTCAGCTAGCGATTCTCAGTCGATCCATGTACTTTCTAACAGAATGGGAGCAACAAGCTCCTTAGGAAAATATGCGCAGCCTTTTTCAAAACAATTCATGAGTGAGAGTGGATTTATTGCATAATTGCCTTTGAAGAACCGAAAGGGCTGACTTGAAAAAAAGATTTGTTTAGGAAAATTAAAACGATATATGTGTGTCACATAAAATCCAACCACAGAGAAATACCTTCTTAAAGCTCTGGATGAGATCAAAAAGAAAATTAACACAGTCCACACGTAAATTTATCCAGTGCAATTTTATAATTCCCTCCTATCGGATAATGCAATTAAAACTGAGCAACTTTTTAATAAAAGAAAAACCGTAATAGGAATTAATTGTTCACTTTTACTTGAATGTCCACATTCATGTCGACAGATGTATAGCACAAAGTGACAAGCATTTTGGGAGGGTTAAAGGTTAAAACAGTTTAAAAGTAAATTAAAGGTAAGACTGATGTTAACATATAACCCCACTAATTGGTGCACATTTCGTTTTGCAATATATCGAGTCTTAATGTAACCTTGATTGACATGTCATCAGTTTAATTTGACAGAAGGTGGGGTGTTGACATATTGTGTAGATACAAGCATTTTAATTTACTATGTGGGGTAACCTGATATCATTGTTAAGAGGATTTTTACTTTATATTAGCTCCCTGTAATAGCTTAACATCTTGACTTGGATAACTAAGTGACATTATTCAATATACAATACAAGAAATTTTAAAGTATATTTTGTTCCAGTTTAAACAAAACTGTTTTTGACAAACCATCTAAAGGTCTATTTATTGAAAAATCTTTTGGTATAAAGAACAGCATCCAGGCTGTTGGCGGTTGTAAAAATATTTGGCTCGGGATACCTACTTTACAACAATAAAATGAGTAAAAACATGAGCTTCGAATTTACGCGCCTTTGAAAAATTCCCAAATTAGAGCGAAAAGACAATTGTTGGGTGTAGTGATGGCTTACCGCATGGGTGGTATCCGAACAATCAATCGTGGTGTAGCCGTTTTTACTGTAGAATCCTTTTCAAAGATATCATTGGGTATCAACTAATTTAATCTTCAAAGTCGGATTCAATTTTGAAGGAAAACCACAACATTGATCCAAAAGTCGTATTTGTGCCATTCGTGTGAGATAAGCTTAATCTTACCTCATATAGCAATACGATTTAAAACCATTTAATTACACTAAGGCTTCATTGTGCACCAAACCCAACCAACCATCTTTGTTCAAACTGTCAGACAGAAATTTCATTGAAGTTAATTTACGACGAACATGACTCCATGTGTTAAAAGACACTCTTACAGTGCTATAGATATCCGGAAATTTTGAGGTGTAAATATCGACTAAGTAACCCGCCTACACATTTTGGTGACCCTCAAATTAAGAGTCTCATGCAATACCGACTGAATAAGTCTCGTGATTTTGAGCCCACGTTGGGCGCCAAAATGTTTAGGCGAGTTAGAGGCCGGAACGTAAATCCGTAAATTTCCCAAAAGTAATTTTGTTCGGTAGTTTTACCAAAGTGTAAAACATCAAAGCCAAGGATACAAGGTCCGAACGGAATTCAGTCGAGATGAACAGGGAAATATCGCAGTTGAGACACAGTCGATGCTGAGGATACGTTAGAAATAACTCTGCAGACCATTAAACGGCGATGACGTACAACATTCCGCTATCAGGCAGAACGAACCATTCAATATTGGCAACGACAGCGAAAACTGCCAACCACCCGAACTGAGTGAAGTGAGGATAGCAATATCTCAAGCTTAATAAGGCTGCCATAAAATGACGGCCTCCCTGCTGAGCTTTATACAGCCGTCGGAGATAACTTGGTAAGTAACATCCACCAACTCATAAGCCAAATCTGGTCGGATGAAAGTATGCCTGAAGAATTGCGCCTGAACATCGTTTGCCCGATCATCAAAGAAGGAGACTCTCTGAACTGCGGCAACTACAGAGGCAAAAGTCTTCTCAATATCGCCGCGAAGATCCTATCTGCCGTAACATATGAACGCCTGAAACCGTTTAACAACAACCTGATCGGCCTTTATCGGTGTGGTTTTAGTCCAGAAAAGTCCACAGCCAATCAAATTTTCACGCTCCAACAGATCGTGGAAAAAAACCCAAGAAGTCCAAATCGATACCCACCACCTATTCATCGGTTTCAAAGCCGCATATGACAGCATTTATAGAGACCAACAATACAGAGCCATGTCTAGTTTTGCTATACCGTCCAAACTCGTCCGCTTGTGTAGGATGACGATGGACAATTCTCGCTGCTCCATCAGGTTCGGAAACGATACATCGATACCAAAAAAAGATTTACCAAGGCAATGCGCTGTCATGTGACTTTTTCAGTTTGATTCTTGAGAGGATTGTGCAAAACTCACGAGCCAACACCAGAGGCACAATTTTTCAAAAATCGGTGCAACTACAAGCATACACCGACGATATTGACATCATTGGTAGGACCCAACGTGATGTAATAGGCACGTTTGCTAGTATAGAGAATGGAGCCGAAAAATTGGTTTTGCAGTAAATCTGGGCAAGACGAAGTATATGTCAACACGAAAGGACACACAACATCGATGAATTGGACAGAACGTCACCATTGACAGATATAACTTTGAGATAGTACGGGACTTTATCTATCTCGGTTCCGCTATTAACTCTGACAACAACATCTCGTCAGAAATTAAACTCTTGTCAACCGCTGTTTCTTCGGGCTAAGAAGGCAATTCAGTAGTAAAGCCCTCACGCGAACTACTAAGGAGATCTTATATAAGACCCGAATCATCCCAGTCCTGCTCTACGGCGCTGAAGCATGGACCGCGGATGAAGAAATCCTTGGTCGATTTGAGAGGAAAAATCTTGGGTCCCGTTTGCGTTGACGGGCTATGAAGACGAAAATTCAACCAATAACTATACGAGCTGTACAGCGACATACCCCTGTTCAAAAAACTCCGCATTGGACGCTTAAGATGGCTAGGGCATGTAGAAAGAATGAATACCAATACTTCGGCTCGCAGAGTCTTCGATTCCCAGCCAGACGTCGGACGTAGAAGAGGAAGACCTCGTCTTAAGTGGCGCGCACAAGTAGTGACCAACCTCAACCAACTTGGAGTGCGCAACCGGAGGCAGTTAGCTAAGGGCCGGGCTAATTGGAGAGGCATGTTGGTGGAGGCCGAGTTTCATTCATAAGTCATTTTGGTCGTAAGATCCCAAGTTGAAATCTTCACGGGTTTCAAAATGTCCATCCACTTATGAAGGGTCTTTCATTAATCGCTTCATAACTTTAAAGTTTAATAGAGAGATATTATGTGTGAGATATTATCAAAAGTTGATTTCTTTTGAAAGGCCTGTCGAAGCCATAATGTACTGAATCGTTCAAATGTCCGCCGTGGCTCCTCTGGGTGACGTACATCCAAAATGTCCAAGTTTCCATGACTCTGAAGGCACTTTAATTGCATGTTAGAAGACTAAGGCTGAATTTGACCAATGGCATGGGGTATGCTGGCTTTGAGGGCTGCTGTGGTATTTAGCATTTTTGCATAGATCTGCGACTTCAGAAAACCGCAGTAGAAAAAGTCTAACGAGTTCATCTCGATGGCCAGTTCACCTGCACCTCTGTCATATGTAGGATGACTAAACAAAAATGGTCGGATATTTGAAAGAAGTAAACGACATTTTTGCAATTAATGTGCAAAAACTGCAAAACATTTAAAATAGTCCTTCCCAGACAATTTGTTTTACCAATCAATTTCCAAAACAAAAGGGCGCGAGTACTCTTTCCTTAAAAAAAAGTTCCGCTCTAGCTCGAATCAGAGTAATTTCTCGTATGCCCGGTTGCCGGTTAACTGGTATTGGCAACCCGGTCGGTGGTGATTTAAACCTTCGGAAAGCCTTCACAAGTGGTGACGGAAACCGATGCCTGTTAGAAGGTGCCCGGTTTCCAAAATATCGGGGTGTTTTGTCACTAGGTTAACGGAATAGAAAATAGTCTAATCGATCTGAAGCGAGTAATGGTTACAGAAAATCTTATTATGAACCTCCTTGTCGGTGTCAAACGGCATATCAACATAAAAACAAATTTAAGGCGCAACAGGCTCGTTAGTACCCAGGGCCTAGCTTTCTTCTCACAACCATTCATGTGTGCGTGTGTACTTCTTAGCACGATGGCGGGACCTCCTGTTTTATGCCGATTCTGAACGGCTAAGTTGAGAAAAGCTTTTCATGACAATTAATACAACTCGGATGATTTGTCTGATCATCACGAGAGGAGGGTCAGTGAAAAATCATTTAGCTGTTGCTACGGCTGGGAATCGAAACCAGACCTTCTGCGCTGCAGTTCATCGCACTAACCATCGCGCCACTGAGCCCGTCAACATCCGTGTGAAATTTATTTCTACAGGAACTAATGACAGAATACACACGTTATGTCAAATTGGCATTTCAATTGTGAAATGGTTTTCAGGATGCAGATTTTGTGACAAACAACGTGATTGTTCCCTTTTTACTAAGAAGTCCGCGAAATTACAGTTAAAGCCAGTTTACCTCAATCTGAGTGCCTTATACAGCTTAAAAAAAAAACAAAAAATCTGCCAAATCTGCATGTCGAAGAAGTGCGACATTAAAGTAACATTTTTACGATAGAAGATCATTTGTTACTTCAATGTCACACTCCTCAGAGCACGCTTTAATGATCCGCAAAGCATTTTCAAAATTGTTCACTTGCCCTCAATACCAATATGCTTGCCAACGCTAGCACTTCCCAGGTCATCTCACCTAGCAAATCGCTAGACACATCGGCGCTCTTATCTTGTCGAATACTTTCACATTTCTCAACTCTAAACGCCGATCATATATGTGCTCCACTTTCATTGGATGTTTGACATCAAAAGCCCATCTTCATACCACTCTCTCGTTCGCTCTGTCTACCTCTGGCTGTCAAATTCAAGACCTCTTATCGCGATTCGATTTCTTCCCGCTCTTCATTCGCTGCGTGATTTTACTTTTATGCAAATTTTTTTTTTTACGAATTAATTATCTGTTTTTACGAACGAATGATGGAGTATCATCACCACATAATTCTATGGCTACATTGTGTCCCCAAGACAAAAGCTTTGTTAATTAGACGAACGAAAGGAGACAGAGAAATTTTCAGCATTCTGATCACACCCCAATAAGCAATTTCGGAGATTTGCTCATTTATTCCAGAACTGGACACAGTCGATCCCATATGACAGAGGCAGACTGTCATCCACTGTGCGGCAGTAGAGTAGGAGCTGGGTTTCGCCCTGGGGGCTGCTGCAACAACTGTCATTTTAAAAGAACAATTCCACCACAACACCAGCACCACGATGGAAACGGCATAATAATTCTGAAATGAATTGTGTCCACACAGTGATTAGCATACAAAAATCCGGAATCCCGAATACGTGCAACGGACACCGATGGAAATATTTTCTGCTACAGGTATTTCGGTGCTCGGCTGATGGTGTCCTGAACTGGGTTGGACTGGTATTAGAATTGTATTTACCTGTGGCCCCTCGATGCAGACGGGGCGACACAAAAACTACCCGCGCTCAACGTGGTTATGACATCGGATCGGATCAGGATGGGAGGGTTGTTTGGTCCTACCCTCGGTCAGTCGGTGCCTTTGGGTTTCTTGTGTCGGAAATTATGATGAATCCAAGTGACAAATGGACATACGCTGGACAGTTTTGTGTGTACCACAACAGTTGGCCGGGTGCGTTCTTTTTATTTGTCCGGATGCTGGAGCTGTGTGCATGCGGGCACCGCACTGGTAAAGAATCTACTTTGGCTCACGTAATTTCCGTTCATGAATATCCATGGCATTCATTCATTATCACGAATTGCCAATAAGTGGATACAATCCGGGGGTATAGGTTGCAAACGAATGTGCCATCTTACCGTCGGATGGTAGACATTGGATACACGCGACTTCTAACTACACAACAGCATCAGGACAATGATGACAGTGTGTGTCGATGACTCGATAATTTACTAAAAGAAAAGCTAGATCCGCATACCGGGACACGGAGGAGACGGACAAATGAAAATGTTTAACCGTCGTTGAGGATTGGCGGCGATTATACACGGTCATCCTTTTCGTCGAGTTATTTGCGACCGTATACCCTAAAGGAAGTTGCAGATTGAATTTTCCACTGTCACATTGCAATCGTTCTTTTCAAAGGAAGAGCTAGGAAAACCAACTGGCAACGAATGAAAAAACAAAAAAAAAAACATACGGATACCGATTAGAAAAATGTCCGAAAAATGCTAACGTAACAAGGATGTATGTGGACGCACGCCTTTAGAGATGCAGGATGCCATTGCACCACACATGACCCGAAGGTGGACAACGACGAGATGCGGTTATTAGGACGGGGAAAGCACATGTTCTCTGCGATATATTGGTAGACTTCGCAAAGACGAACGAGTAATGGAAATTTCATTTCGCAGAGGAATCTGCATTTTTCATTGTCGTCGACGTCGACGTCGTCGTTAGGGTTGGTCCGGATGGGTTTGTGGGAAAAGAAACAACTCCAGAGATATAGCATCCATGTCCTTTGTCAGGATGTCAGGTGATGAAAGGATCTTGTTTTGTTGGTAAATTGTTTTAAGGTTTTTTTTTTCCTCTTTAGGTGATGAGAAGGTGATGAAATAAAAGTGTCCGTCACCAAATTATCAGCAGGCCAGTATGGTGACAGATTAATTCCAAATGTGGGAAGGGTATCGGGGAGACTATCAAATTGAATGTTGGTAAGACCGATTACATGCGGAGGACACAATAGAATGAGGCCATTTTTTTAAAAAAAAAAACTTGATTAGATGGTGACAACATGGCCATTTGTAAGTGAGTTAGCATTTCCTTTGTTGGTCTTTTAGATTTCGGTCGTCTGTTAGTGAAAAGTCCTCCAAAGAAGCTTGAAGCATTTGGTAAAAGGTTTTGTAAGCTAAAATGTTTTGCATTTGGTAGATGGGGTGAGTTTAACTTGGGAAAAGTCTTGACAGAGTCTTCTTTGTTTTGAAAGGTCTGTTGTTGTCTTTTTTTTTAAAAGATTTTGGTTTGTCATCCTTTAGGAGTTTAATAATTTCCGGTTGTAACAAAAATCCAGTCTTTGACGGCGACAAAAGGCAATCCTATCAGTTTATGTTTTTATACAAACAAATTGGAAGGCTCGTCTGAACAACATCTGAAAATAATCGTCATGTTTGCCGAAAACGAAATCCCAAAAATTTTTATAAAATAAGAAATGGACACAAATTTCGAGATTTTGGGGTTTTTAGGATTCTATCCAACTCCCGCCGGATTTCTGTGTTTTTTTTTGTTGGATAAGACAAGATATTTAAGGAATCCTAAACACAGTTAAATTCGCATTTCGGTTATAACGACGAAACTTAAAGCTAAAATTTGGTTTCGCATTAAATAGGGAAAAAGATCATTCGGTATTAACGACTTCGGCTATAACGACCATTCCGGTTATAATGACCATAATGATGGGAGTTGTTCGTCATGAAATTCAGTTATAATGACTGAAATGATTGAAGATTCAAAGGAGCAATAATGTGCCCCTTACAGGGCCAATATTGCAAACAAAAGCAAATGATATTGGACAGCATTTTGGAAAGAATTTTCATTGTACTGAAAGTTGGATCTACCGTTATCCCATGCGAAACCACATTGTGTTTGGAAAATTTTTGGAAGAAGCTAACAGCGATGACAAGGCAATGCAAATGCGATGGTTACAAAAGGTATGGCCAACAGTTCGAGAAGAGTAATGACCATGTGAAATTTTTAATGTGGACAACGCCGATTTTTTTTACAAGAAAACGAAAAGGTTGAAATATGGACGGATCGGCAAAAAACAACTTCTTGTTATTGGCAAATCAAAAAATCCAAGGTGTTTCAAAGGTACCAAGTGCTTGCCTGTTGAACACACTTCTTGGATGACTTCCGAAAGACAAAAAATAGGAAAATTTTGATGCTTGTCAATAACTGGCTCAGTGGAGCGATGGTAGGTTAAACTCTGCGCAGAGAGTCTGTGTTCAATTCCCAGCTGTAGAAACACCTAAACGTTTTTTCACTGGCCCCCCTCTCATGATGATCTGAAAAATCATCCGAGTATGTACAAGGTGGCGCAAAAATAACCTTCCGATGTTTTTTGGCTGTAATTTAAAAAAAAAATGAAAAACTTTGATTCTTCTTGTGGATTATTTTTATTTGGTCTTTTAATTTTTTTTACATCAAGTCGAGAATACGATGTCATGTAAATGGCCGCCGCCACAGTTGATTGTCATTTGAGCCCTTTTTATGGCATTTTCCATTACTTTGGCCAAAACTTCCGGCGATAAGTCCTCACATTCTTAATGGATATTGTCTTTAAGAGCTGCAAGAGTCTGAGGCTTGTTGACATAAACCCGCGACTTCAAAAAGCCCCACAAAAAGAAGTCTGGAGCGGTCAAATCAGGCGATCTTGCTGGCCAGTGCAAATCGCCAAAACGGGAGATTAGGCGCCCGGGAAATGCATCCTTCAGCATATCGGTTGTGGCACGTGCAGTGTGTGCCGTTGCACCGTCCTGTTGGAACCACATGTTTTCCAATCCCAATTCATCAAGTTGCGGCAAAACGAGCTCACCATTCACAGTAACCGTTTGGCCCGCGACGTCTTCGAAGAAAAAAGGTCCGATGACTCCTCCAGCGAAAACAGCACACCATACAGTGACTTTGAGCGGATGTAATGGCTCTTCGTGGGTTACACGCGGATTTTCAGTGCCCCAGAAGCGTAAATTTTGCTTATTTACGTACCCGCTAAGATGGAAATGGACCTCATCACTCATGATTATTTTTGATGAAAAATCATCCTCCTCTTGGTGGTGATAAAGGATGGCTTGAGCGTATGTTAGACGCGATTGGCGGTCAGCAGCTAACAGCTGATGCACCGTCTGGACTTTGTACGGAAACATCTTCAAATCTTGTACCAAAATTCGCCGTAAAGACCGTCGACTGATACCCATTTGCGTGGCACGTCGTCTGGTCGATGTCGACGGCGCTTCCATGACATCTTCGGCTACAGCAGCAATATTCTCTGCAGAACGGCTACTCCGGGGTCTGCCACGCCTGGCAGCATCTCGTGTTGTGCCAGTCTCTTCGAGGCGAGCGGCTAAACGTCGCAGTGTTTCACCAGCAGGCGTTGGACGGCTAGGAAATCTGCGACGAAATTCACGTTGTGCCAAAGTCACCGACCGATTATTGCTCAAATAAACAGTCACCAATATTCCGCGTTCTGGAGCAGTGTAGCGTAACATTGTTTATTAACGTGTATTTCGCTTGTGTTTGCTACACAAATGTCAAAACAGAACTGACATTAGGGGCCAATCGCAAAATTTATAGCATTTTCTGATAGGAGGATTACTTTTGCGCCACCTTGTAGTATCAATTGTCAAGAAAAGCTTTTCTCAAATTCGCCGTTCGGAGTCGTCAAAAAACAGGAGATTCCGCAATCACACACACACATGAATGGGTGTGAGAAAGCTCGGCCCACGGTACTAACGAGCCTGTTGCGCCCAAAAATTGTATTGAAATTGTCGATAAATGCCCTTCAAATCCTTAGACTCAAAACCTTTCTTCAAAAAAAACAGCTTTCCTTCCGCCTAATACAACATCGGTATTGCAGTTAACGGACGAGGGTGGGTGTGATAAAAAGCCTTAAAAGCAATTTCCGCAAAAAGCGATTTCCAAGTGTTCAAAATTATTCGGGACCTAAAGGCTAATACAGAATGTGCCATTGGCTTATTAGACGCTGTCCGCATGGTGGCCACAGCTTGGGATCGTGTTAACAGCAAGCAGCACAATTCCCAATTGTTTTAAGCTGGCTTGCAGTCTTTCAACAACTCTGGAAAAGAAGAACAGTTTGAAGAAGAGGATTGTTGGCCGCTTTCTGAAGGGATTACACTTGAACAATTCAAACATCGTAGCGCTTCAGGAAGAGCATGGGAGGAGAACGTTACTATTGATGACAATATTTGTAACTTCAGCTGATCCAAACTCAGAAGAAATAGCGAGTGCTGCTGCTGTGGAAAATTCAGTTCTTGATAACGATGACGATCCTTTAATCAAAACAAGCCATTCAAAAACTGATGCATTAAGTGCAATAGGTGTTGTCAAGGATTTTTTTTAACACAACACCAGGATTAACAAATAATGTAATGGAAATAGAAAAAAAAATAGAACTTCACTACCGTAAAAATAAACAAACAGTCAATTATCGCAGACTTTTTCAAAAGAACTGAATCCTAAATTATTATATGAAAAATTAAAACTTCCCCATATGAAATTTGTGTAAATAATGTTCATGTAAAACTTGGATTGCTTTTATTTAAATTAAATAAAATACATATGACATAACATTAATATTAAAAAAAAATTTTTTTTGTTCGGATACATTGACATCCGCTTAAAACGACGGAAAATTTGTATCAATTGAGTGGTCGTTATAACCGAATTCTACTGTAATTAATTAAAAAAAAATTTAAAAATGTAAAAAACATAACTGTGGGCAAAAACAGATTTTGTCAGATATCACAATCGTGGGGTTTTGAAGTTAATTATTCTTTTTTACAATGTTATTTTGTTCTATGATTTCATTGATTGAAATTTTCTTTTTTTTTCATTTCAGGTAAGCCGTTCTATTACTCTTAAAGCCTACATAGTCATGAGATGCATTTTTATTACGTCAAAAATAAATTCGAAAGGACTAGTGCTCCTTTGATATTGTTTTCAAAAAATTTAACTAATCATCAATAGAAAGGTGAATACCCAAAGTATCATAAGCTTAAAACTTCTTAAAAGGTACTGTGTTGCCATTGGAAAAATGGCAACAGTATGACAGCTGAAAATTCGGAGCTAGTAAAAATGGAGCGCTGTACGAATGAACAACGCATTTTCGTCGTTGAGCAATATTTTAACAATCATGGACCATTCTTCTTCAAAATACGCCTGCAGTAACAATAAATGATTTTCGTTGTCGTGACATGAAAACCCATTTTCGTCGTTGAGCAATATTTTAACAATCATGGACCGTTCTTCTTCAAAATACGCCTGCAGTAACAATTAATGGTGTTCGTTGTCGTGACATGAAAACCCAGGTTTTAGTGCCTAAATTACAAGATATGGATGTGACCAACATGACGTTCAAACAAGACAGTGCCAAATGCCAGAGAAACAAATCAATTACCGCATGAGTCATTTCCTGATCGTGTAAACAGCTGTTTTGCGATCAGAATTAGCCATTCACATCTTCCGATTTAACTCCATTGGAATTTTTGAATTTTTTTTCCAAACTCATAGTGAAAGGTCTATGCAAACAAGCCCACGATCACCAACGCCTTGAAAGGGTAAATTGGGCGGTGTATTAATTACATTTAGCCATAGAAAATTTAAGAACAGTGAGAAGCCGTGGCGGCCATATTCGATATGCTATTCTATACATAACCCCAATGAATACCCTATGAATCAAAATTCAAGCTTTCTAGGTTAAAAATTTATTTATTTTCTATCCAAATTACATTTTGGACAAAAATACAAATATGTACAATTTTTTGGCGCAAGAGGCTCTTTAATACCCAGGACCAAGCTTTCTCACAACCATTCACGTGTGCGTGTGTACTTCTTGCACGATGGCGGGACGTCCTGTTTTATTTTTATTTTGAACGGCGAATTTGGGATAAGATTTTCTTTACAACTGATACAATTCGGATGATTTGTCAGGTTATCACGAGAGCAGGGCCAGTGAAAAATCATTTAGGTGTTCCTAGGGCTGGGAATCGAACCCATACCTTCTGCGCGGCAGTTCATCGCGCCACTGAGTCACTGAATTTTCTCGGACATCCTTGATGTCATCACGAGAGGAGGGCCAGTGAAAAACCATTTAGGTGTTCCTACGGCTGGGAATCAAACCCATACCTTCTGCGCGGCAGTTCATCGCGCCACTGAGCCACTGAATTTTCTCGGACATCCTTTATATAAAAACTAAACTGAAGGCCTTCACTTTTTTTGTTTGGCTAAACTTTTGTGTGACCGGTGAGCTGCAAAGTTTAATTATTATGAAATAATTGTTGTGTGGTACATTGCTTAAAACAAGCTCAGCTTGATGCAAATCTTAGATTTCAAAATGGTTTTCAAAAAATTGTGTTTTAGTCTGAGGAACCGCAAACCGAAACCTTCCAGGCAAAGTTCAAAGATCAGCTTGCGTATGCATTAGTGGAGCTCTAAGAACAACCCCATCCGTAGCCCTATATGCTTTCCTACATCTAGTGCCCCTACATATTTACGGCAAAAAGACCGCAGCTTATACAGCTGTTCACTCAAGGTGAACACAAAAAAAATCCTAAATCACCTTAACATTACAGAAAACACCGACCGACAAGTCAACCATCCCTTCGCCACGAATGGAAGTCGAATATGATTGGAGATAATAACTCCCTACACGGATGGGTCAAAAACTGAATCTGGAGTGACTGGAGGTCTTTTCTCCGAGATGATTAACCTACGTATATCCTTTCACTTCTCAAAAAAAATGTCAGTTAAGGAAGCATTGTCCTGACTGAGGAGTAATGTAATATCCAAGAAGAACATAAACATCTTCAGTGACAGTGAAGCGGCAATAAAATCCCGAGAATCCATCTATTTAAATCGAAATCCGCCCACGAATGCCGACTTTATCTCAATGAGATGATTGAGTACTTTACCATTCACCTCTTGTACCGGGCCACAGGCATATACAAGGGAACTACTAGGCAATTGAGCTTGCCGAAGGTGGCAGTACCCTTGACATTCTACCACCAGAATAAATGTTAGGAATGCACCTCACTACATGTATCGGGTGTTTTTTTTTCTTAGAGAGACTTTGAATTCAAATAACACACAAGAAAATTGTTTTAATGTCCATCAATTTGGCTTTATTGGAAGGATAATTTTATGCCGTTAATGTTTAAAAATGATTTCCAAGTCTAGAGGTCCAATTTTCAACCACTTTTTCGAGCATTTGGGGCCGTATGTCGGCAATAACGCCACGAATATGTTGGCTTCCAAGTCACCTAACATTTATGGTTTGTTGGCGTAGATGAGCGACTTCACTTATCCTCAAAGAAAATAACCCAATGGTGTCAAATCACACGATCTTGGTGGCCAATTGACAGGTCCATTCCGCGAAATTATGCGCTCATCGGATGTTTAGTTCAATAAATCGATTGTGACGTGCGCTGTGTGGCATGTAGCGCCGTCTTGTTGGAACCACATCTTATCCACATTCATGCCATCCAATTGGGCAACAAAGTAGTCGGTTATCATGGCTCTATACCGGTCTCCATTAACGGTAACTGACTCTCCAGCATCATTTCGGAAGAAGTATGGCCCAATGAATCCACCAGCCCATAAATCACACCAAACAGTCAGTTTTTGTCGATGTAATGGCGTCGTAAGGGTCTCATGTGGATTCCCTTCACTACAAATGCGGTTATTTTGGTTGTTGACGTAGCATTGAACCAAAAATGAGCCTCATCACAGAACAACATTTTGCGATAAAAAAACAGCCTCGAGATCAATCTCATTTGCGGCCCATACACCAAAAGCACGACGCATTGCATGGTCTCGCGGCTTTAATTCTTGCACAAGCTGGATCTTGTAAGGTCGTAAGCCAAGATCTTTGCGCAAAATCTTCCATAAAGTTGATGGACAAGGCTCCAATTGCAGTGCACGGTGGCGAATCAATTCATTCGGGTCCTCTTCAACACTTTGCTCTACAGCGGCGATTGTTCCTTCGGTGCGCACTGTTCGACGTCTCTGCGGATGCGTTTTATCACATACCTATAGAGTAAACGTAGTGCGAAAACGATCCATTGTTAGCCGAATTAATTGCTCTGATGGACGATAATGTCGACCATAAAATGGACGGAGCTTGCGGTAAACTTTGCGAACTGAACCATTATTTTTGAAATAAATTTGCCATGACACTGTAGGCCTACATGCAAAAAGACTAGCAATGACTTCAGTAGAAGCTGCTTGCGAGTAGAAGAGGAGGAATGAATTGATCTTGTCCAGCTCTCGCCAGCGGTCTATAAAAATGGGTCGCAATAATAGCGTTGCCTAAGTGTGGAAAGAGGTGAAACATCCCTCCACTTCTAAGAAAAATGTGTCAAGACAGGTGCAAAAAATGACTAGAAAGAACTGCTAAGGAGTGTTGTGAAGACGCCAATAATTCAATGGAGAAAGATGAGTCTCCCAACAGAACTCTATGGTTATAATCCAGAATTCTTAGCCACAGAAGATTGGCCGCCGGGAAGTCCAGATCTGAAGCCATGGGATTACAGTTTGTGGTCAAAGTTAGAGAAAAAGGTTTGCAACAGAACTTTGGGATGAAAAAAACTATGATCGCGGATGAAATGAACGAGATCAAATTCCACTGAACTTCCAGAGATGGAAATAAAGAAACTCTAAGAAATACTAAGACTTTATCCATTAATTTTATAAGTTAAAAAGTGGTCAGTTCAGCAAGAAGAGGGACTAATTGACTCTCAAAGATAGGGACACAGACACCCTTTTCTAGCTAAACAATAAAAAAACACAAGTTGCTATTATCCCAGCAGGATACAACCCCCTTAAGCTATATTCAATTTAGTAAACTGATTAATCAAATTCAAATAATTCAATCTAAATCCATGCTTATGATCTACCCCTGCAAGTTGTAAAAAAAAATGCAATTTTCAGTTGTTGGATTTCCATCACCATAATAACCAATTAGCCATTTGGGACCGCAAAAGCAAAGCCCAAAACATGCAACAACCACTTGTGTTCACAAATCAAAATCGCACTCCGCAATTCCCAAGCTCTATAACTATTTTGAAATGACCCGCCGGTCAAACCAAACGAAAACAAATAAAAAACTGCATTTCACAAAAATGTATCTGATCCAGAGCACCGTGCATTTAGATACATTATGAAATTATGCGATGGCATTGCCGGAATTGTTCGACCGGATAAACATTTACTTTGCGCTCAACGGACTGGGAAATATATTTTGTCCGTCCCGCTTTTGCATTGAATTAAATTATGCAGGTGTCTGTTGTCTGTTGTCGGCTGTCCATTGGATACGTGTCGTGTTCGTGTATATGTCATGTCCTTCGATTAGAAGCTTTTCATATTTGGATTGTTCATTAGTGAAATGTATCTATGAAATCGATACGTCGGTCGGTTAGATAATTGTTTTTCATTATTTATTTTAACTCAAACAATGGCTTGCAGGTTTGCAGGATAGCCCGCTGTAGAAGTCGAACATGTGTGACTACTTATCCGCAATCTTTGAGAGTTAATTACAAAACATATCGACAGAAAATAAAATAAAAAAATGTAATACCTACACGAACCGATACAAGAATGCAATTCATGGCACGCTTGTGTAAGTTTTTTTCTTTTTTTCTTTTTTTAATGCATCGGTAATTTTTGTTTTAAAACTAAGTGCTGTACAGTCGAACCGCATAATATTAATAATGTAAAATATTTTTGCCAAAAGCACACGAACGACGTAAAAAAGATTGGTTGCGAAATTCCACTCTGGCAGGGGGGGCGACAGTGTTGTGCAGACACCAGCCAACACATGTATTTGGGTAATGTGACTTGCGTTCAATTATATCCATTCCAATGGCGGACAGAAGGGGTTCGTGCTTGACTTTAGTCGTCAATTTTTCAGTAATGTCATTGCTAAGAAATACCACGAGCTAAAGGCAAAATGATTTATGAGAGTATGACATGAAAAGTAAAAGTGTGGCTTACCAATTTATGGAAGGGGAACATTCAAGCTGACTTACCTGAAAAAAAAAAAAACAAAAAAGATTTTAGTTACATTTAAATTATTATTTTAAATAAATTATTTTGTATATAAAGGATGATTTTTAAGCGTTATTTTATTTTAAATCGAATAAAACACACAAATTTGCATCAAATATTCAATTGTAAGCGATAAATAGGCCTTTGCCATTTACGTTTAAAAGCCAACTTCATGTAAATGTTATCCGCGGCTCCGTTTCTAATGGTCCATTCGGAAGGTCCAATTTTGCGTCACTTTTTCGAGCATTTCGGCCTGTATTCCCCGAATTACGCGTGTTATGTTACGAAAAACAGCAACACTATCAATAGCCAGGTCAGAAGGGCACGGAATGATTACCCGGCGTGCTGTCCCAGGAACCTAGACAAGCTGCTTCGACATATTCGGACAACGGGTTGTCTATTTCAAGGGTAAGTCAGACCCCTTGAACAGAGCTGGTGGCGGTTCGAAAGGTCAACGGCAGCGCTCAATCCCGAAGTCGATACTGATGTGTCCTAGGGGTATCTAATAAATTGGAACTGGCCCTCCAGGTTGGGGGTTGTGCTTTGGGTTAACTACCCAACCATGGAAAAATCTAACGGTTAGGAAGTAACCAATAGCCTCGGAAAGGACTGATTTTATTGTTGACGACGCGGCTAAACGAACAAAGGACAACGACGTTCGTATCTGCGCCTGTATTGTGAGAATAATAAACAGGAGAAGGCAAGCGAACAACTAGCGGAAGCCCTAAACTGCAACAAAGCAGATATTACTGCCATCCAGGAAAAACGATGGGATGGGCCGGGCAAAAAGACGATGAAAAACTGTGACATCTACTTCGGACCGTGTTATAGTGAGCAGAAACAGCGACTATTCGGATGCGGATTTGTTATAAGTGCCAGACTTAGGCAAGAAGTCTTATGTTTCCAAGACATTATCGAACGCATTGTAACGACCCGCATCAAGGCCAAATTAGCCTTATATGCGCTCCCGCCCCAACGGAGGAAAAAGATGATATAGCTAAGGACTGCTTCTATGAGCTCCTTGACAAAACCTATAAGCGACTACCGAAGTACGAGGTTAAAATCGTGCTGGGAGATTCTAACGCAAAGGTAGGAAGAGAAGACATCTTCAGCAGTATTGTCGGAAACCATAGACTACACTACAACACGTCTGGTAACGGACTTAGGCTAATTGACTTCTCTACGAAACGAAATGCCACTATAGCCGGCACACGGTTTCCTCACCTAGATATCCATAAGGGGACATGGCGGTCTCCAGATCAACGAACGATCAATCAAATTGATCACATAGCGATAGACAAAAGGCACGCATCCAGTATTTTGGATGTCCGAACATTCCGAGGAGCTAACATCGACTCGGACCACTACCTTGTTGCAGCCAAGGTTAGAATGCGGATATCCACTACGCCACAACAATCCAGAAATACTGCAAAAAAAATTTAATGTCGAAAGACTGCAATCGCAAGAGACCGCCAAGACCTTCGCGCAACGCGTATCCCTTAACCTCTCGATTAACACCATACCACCAACTTCGAATGTCGAAAAACTATGGCAACGATGCCAACAAGCCATTAGATCAGCCGCAACTGATGTGCTAGGTTTCTCTCGCCCACCAGCAAGAAACCCCTGGTTTGATGAGGAATGCCGACATATGCTCGCAGCCAAGAACGAGGCCTACAAGGCTAAGCTGCTGGTGAAGACGAGAGCTTCCATTGAGCTCTATAGGCAGGGAAGAAGGGAAGATCACCGGCTATTCAGAAAGAAGAAAAAACAGGAAGTAAAGCGCGCGATCGAGGATATAGAGAGGTGCCACTCCAGGCACGATGTTCGCAAGTTTTACCAAACTGTAAAACGTCAAAACCAAGGAAACAAGGCTCGAACAGAATCCTGTCGAGATGAACAAGGAGATATCGTAGTTGAGACACAGTCGATGCTGAGGATATGGAAGAATCACTTCTGCAGACTGTTAAACGGCGATGACGAACAACATTCCGCTGTCAGGCAGAACGAACCATTCAATATTGGCAACGACAGCGAAAGCTGCCAACCACCCGACCTGCGTGAAGTGAGGATAGCAATATCTAAACTGAAGCTTAATAAGGCTGCCGGAAATGACGGCCTTCCCGCCGAGCTTTATAAAGCCGGCGGATATGACTTGGTAGGTAACATCCACCAACTCATAAGCCGAATCTGGTCGGAAGAAAGTATGCCTGAAGAATGGAACTCCAGAAATGGGTTTAGCAGTAAATGAGGGCAAGACAAAGTATAGGCTGTCAACACGAAAGGACACACAACCATCGACCAATTGGACAGAACGTCACCATTGACAGATATAACTTTGAGGTAGTACGGGACTTTATCTATCTCGGCTCCGCTATTAACTCTGACAACAACATCTCGTCAGAAATCAAGCGAAGAACTACTCTTGCTAACCGCTGTGGATCTGTGATAAAACAGGTGTCATTACTTTCGTGATCCTAAACGAAGTTCAATACTTCATTCAAGTCCATCGTACGCAGTACAAGTCAACAATTGTCCGCGCAAGTCCTTTTGACAGTTTCAAACTTTAGCAATTTAAAAGCGCAAAGTTACGTCAAGAAAAGAAAATTCAACAATGTTGTTGGCTAAACAAACATCTCGTTAAAATAAGACCCCCATTTGTATTAAATATTCATACGTTTTGGCAGAAACATCAATAACGTAACCCCATTAAATCAACTTCATCAATCTGTCAAAATAAAGCTTCCAGCAATATTTGAATCGATACGACTTGAAATCCCAACAATTATTGCAAAGTGCAAGCCAAACATGTCCATCTAGTCAAAACCTGATAATAAATCAAATTTAACCAGTTGACGTGTACATAAGTGTTGTCGAACTTTTTGGCAACTGCAAACGGGCAAAGTCGCGTGATTAATGTCTTCACACAGATAAACGTAATTTCGAAAGTAGGAAATAGAAAATGGTGGTCATTCAACTTGTCAGCGATTAGACGTTGCAAGACAATAAGCCTACACAATAAGCGGACACATTACAGAAGCGGATAAAATGCGCTGTCATGAGTCACCACAGCGGTCAGGTGGTAGTGCCTTTCTCATAACACCCTGCTGCATATAGTGTCAACATGATGTAACTTTGTAAGAAGTGTATCACCGTGCTCAGATACGGTTCCCGTCCCATGTTCAATGTTCTGCCTGAGTAAGTTTCGTATCGGAATTGGCCAAAGACCCGACTTATTCAAACCGCACCACATGTGAATTGGAAATATCCACTGCGACGCCGATGTGCATATAATCACACAGATACTTTAATGGCGCGACTATAATGAACTCAAAACGAGTGTCTCGCTATAAGCAACAATCCTCTGGCGAATTTGATATCAAGTCCAAAGTGGTGGCAGCACAGTTGGTGGTTAACCAAGGCTTGTACGGTGCGATGTCCGATATGCCACCACCTCAAAGTGAATGCACAAAAGGAAACGGCAATGTGTTGCATAACTGTGCAGTCTTCTCGACGAAATATGGCTCAGTCATCTCGTGTTAATTGTTTCAGACAATTTTTGTGCGATTTACTGGCGTGTCTTTCTCAGAAGAGGATATTTATCGGAGTGCCAATCCCTGGCCTGAATCCCACGAAAACGAGAAAATCCTTACATAACTGAGCATTGATTTACAATCGCAAAACTCATTTAGGTCAAGCTTGAAGACCACGCATACTTTCTGACAAAAAATCAAAAGTGATCTCTCAAGATAGGAAGCAGAAAAAAAAAAGTGTCAAGTGTATGTGTATGGGAATGGCTAATTGTTTGGAAACACACACCATTAGTCAAATTGTTATAGCCAACGTCTTAAGGCTTGTCCAAACATAGGTGAGAGGTATAATTTCCATGGAAACGACGGAAAGGCGTACTAAATGGCTGGAAATTATGTGCGTGGCGCAGCGCAACCGTCACAAGATGACCTAGATTTCTGTTCACAGCTTAATTATGTGTTTTGTTGGCAAGTCGAACTTCAAAAGACCCTGGAATGCTGTAAATTCCGCACTTAACAACGTTTTATGATAAGTGGGAAGGTACTCCTAGGATTATGGCTGACCATGGTTGCTAGCCACTTGCATGATAGTTACCCAGGTATACTTACTCTTCAAAGTCAATATCAACTGAGATGGGTCATCCAAACATGGTGACTGCAATTAATCGAGACAATAGCTATGTGAAGTGATAATTGGAATTGATTTGTAAATTGCTATTGGAATGACTTGAAGGCTGACCAAAGTGTTCTTTGTGATCGAGATATTTAGAATCAAGTGAATGCCACTATTTGAAAGCAAGGTTTTGTTGTTAGACAGTTGCCTGATAAAACAAGCCTAAGAAAAAAAACTGATGGAATTTAAATGAGTTTTCTTACTAATTGAACTTTAATGGCTCGTCTGACCAATTAGTCGTTTGTAAAGATTGGTTTGTCAACGCAATGGTCTAACTCAGTCTGTAGTGCAGATAACTGCTTGATTTCCTCTTCCTTTTCATACTTAATCTCATTACCCTATAGGGGTAGATTAGTTCATACGTAAATATTCAGCTGGATGATGAAATTTGGTACATCATCTCTCAAAATCGGGCAACTACACGTCTACTTCCCGGTAAAAAGCTTGTTCTTGATCAAACTGTGGATATTTAAAAAAAGGGTGTGTTTTAAGCTATGTATGTCATTGCATATTTTTCAGCCACATAAAGTTTTATCCACACCCACATTTTGGGGGAATTTTCTAAAAAAAAAAAAACGATTTTTGGTAAGAGAGTTAAAGAAAACAGGAACCGTTTCAAACAAACATGGAGAATATAGTTTTGTAGATCATTTTGAACCAAGCAAAAGAAGGTGCCAATAGATCTTCAACAAAATGATAAAAACTTGCCACACACTCTTACATCATAGGCCATGAAAGATTTGTATCTGGATATGGTGGACCAATAATCATCGGCTACAGGAATAAACCAGTTCTTGATAGCCCTATAGTAGAACTGATTCTTTCAACAGCACTTATCAGGACAACAGGACTGATGGTTGAAAGGTTTCAAAGTTATATGAATGCAGTGTAACCTTACGGTGTTGTGATTGTACTTAAACATGTCCTCGCCATATTAAAAGTTCAATGCGGAGCCTTTTGCCGGGTCTTTGTCGCTGTACAACTCGTCAACACCAACAGAATCGAAAGTTTTTCGTAAAATTTTTCGCTCAAAATGTCAAAGGATTTCTTCACCCGCTTTTGCTACGATCCGTGTTTCAGCACCGTAGAGAAAGCCTGGCATGATCAGGGTATTGTATAGGATTTCCTTCAAGTTCGACTGAGTGTTTTCTTACACGGAAAAAACAGCGGCAATATATGTCGGAATTATTATTGGAAGGATAATGTTTTTCGGGCATGTGGCCACCGCGGCTGCTTCGAATAATTTTGCTTGAGGCCTAATTTTCAACTACCTTTTCGAGCACATGGGGCCGTATGTTGGCAATAACTCTACGAATGTTGGCTTCCAAGTTCTCTAACGTTTCTGGTTTGTTGGCGTAGACGAGCGACTTCACTTATCCCCAAAGAGGATATTCCAATTGTGTCAAATCATACGATCTTGGTGGCCAATTGACAGGTCCATTCCGCGAAATTATGCGCGAATGTTTCCTTCAATAAATCGATTGTGACGTGCGCAGTGTGGCATGTAGCGCCGTCTTGTTGGAACCACATCATATCCATATTCATGCCATCCAATTCGGGAACAAAATAGTCGGTTATCATGGCTCTACAACGGTCTCCATTAATGGTAACTGACTCTCCAGCATCATTTCGGAAGAAGTATGGACTCACCAGTCCATATAGCACACCAAACAGTCATTTTTTGTTGATGTAATGGCGTCTCAAGGCTCTCATGTGGATTCTCTTTACTCCAAATGCGGCAATTTCGCTTGTTTCTACGTAAACAAGCGAAATTGCCGCATTCATTCATTCAACCAAAAATGAGCCTCATCACTGAGCAAAATTTTGCGATGAAAATCAGCATCGAGGTCAATTTAATTTTCGGCCCATACAGCAAAATCACGAGGCATCGCATGATCTCGCGGCTTTAACTCTTGTACAAGCTGGATCTTGTAAGGTCGTAAGCCAAGATCTTTGCACAAAATCTTCCATAAAGTTGATGGACAAAGCTCCAATTCCTGTGCACGATGGCGAATCGATTCATTCGGGTCCTCTTCAACGCTTTGCTCTACAGCGGCAATTGTTTCTTCGGTGCGCACTGTTCGACGTCTCTGCGGATGCGTATTATCACATAGAGTCCAATTCCAAGGTTAACCGAATTAATTGCTCTGATGGAGGATTATATCGACCATAAAATGGAGGGAGCTTGCGGTAAACTTCGCGAACTGAACCGTTATTTTCGAAATAAATTTGCACGGTTTGCAAGCGTTGTTCATTTGTCAACCTGTCAATGATGAAATGGCAAACCAAACTGAACATAAATGACATTAGAGTTGCCCGATTTGACTACCAAATGTCAGTTTTATCAGTCAGTTACTTCTAACTACCTAAGATAGTATTTACTACTCTTACTATCTAAAAGTTATATCTATCAATGGTGGCGTTCGGTCCAATACCTCGATGTTGTATGACATTCATTTTGACAGCATATACCGTTTACCGCTACCTTCCCCAAACTAGCAAACGTAGCTGTGACATCACGTTGAGTCCGACCAATGATGTCAATATCGTAAGCTAGTATTGCACTCATTTATGGAAAATTGTGCCGGTATGAGCTCGAAAGTTTGCACAATTTTCTCCGTCGGCCGCATTGCCTAAATCCATTTTTGTTAGGTCGTTGCCGACCCTGATGGAGCAGCGATAATTCTCTTTCGTCGTGTAGCACAGTACCAGTATATCAATACTAGGCAATGCTCTGTATAGTTCGTCTCTATTGTCCGTAATCGCCATTTAACAGTTTGCAGAAGTAGTTCTTCCATATTCTTAGCATCGACTGTGTCTCCACTACGATTTTTCTTTCTTCACCTCGTTAGAATTCTGTTCGCGGCTTGTATCCTTGGCTTTGACGTTTTATACTTGGTAAGACTCTTTTTTTTCTGAAGCCGGAGTCCTTCTCTCCTTCCTTGCAAAAAAATCTGGATGGCAACTCTCGTCTTCAACTGCAGCGAAGTAGATATCTGCATTCATACCTTGGCTGCCACAAGGTGGTCCGAAAATACTGGATTCGTGATGATTTGTCGAGCAGCTTGTGATGGGGATCTTATATTTGTGAATTCAGTCATGCTGCGGATTGTCACAATGTGTTGGCTGATGATTCCGAAGAACGTTCTTTTTCCTACGTCCAAATGGTCATAACATCTTTCCATTTTAAAACGGTCCGTAGTAAATATCACGGACGGGCTCAGTGGCCCGATGTTTAAAACGATGAACTGCCGCGCGAAAGGGTTGGGTTGGCCGTAATATCACCTAAAAAAGAACGTTAAGAAAAGCTTATCTCAACGCAGCCGTACGGATTCGACATAAAACAGGAGGTCCCACCCTCTTGCATAAATGGTTGTGAAGAAAAGATAGATCCTGGGTACTAACGGCCCATACCATCGTATTTCCTAGATGGCACTAATGTCTGCTTTGTAGTAGCTTAAAGCTTGTGCTAGTTGTTCGGTCCACGTTTTCTATTCCTTATTTCAAAATGCAGATACGAACGTTGTTGTCCGTTGTCGTTTTGCTTGGTCGTCAACATTCTTTTGGTCTTTTATTTACGAGGATTTTCGTTGCTTCGTAACAATAAAGTTTTTCCACGATTGAGTAGTTAACCAAAATTCATTGGATAACCCTATGACATGGACTTGTCAGTACTAGGTACTACCGGATTGAGCACTGCCATTTGCCTTTCGGCTCATCTGGCACCCTTAAAATACATAGATTACCTTTTGTTCGAAAGTTTCGAAACAACTCATCTAGAGCGTTCACTTTGTTAATCCTAAGTGGGATTTAATACGACAGGTAACCTACAGCCCCGCCAATACCACTAAGCCCAACCTAACATTGGTATTCCGAGTCGAATTCGAATTACTCGCAATTTTCGAATATCTTGAACACTGGACACTTGCTTTCTGTTTCCTTTCTAGCTAAAGACCTAGCTAATTGGAGATGCAGCGCCAAATCCAAATCCTGATCCGAACAGTCATTTCGCCTCAAGGTGAGGAATTCGTTTGCTTTCGAACAGAGCATCATTCGTACAAGCTATGAGTTCCGATTTACATACTAACAAGGGTAAAATCAATCACATACAAACCCGGAGTCACTTCACCTAGAACCTTATTTCAGCACTTCCAGCTCAACTTATGATTTAAGGACACTCACACTGCATTATTGACTAATGTCCAATAGAGTGCCCACAGATATCACTTTTGTCAAACACTTGTAGCCCGATTGGACTGCTCTGCTATTTATTTTCCTAATATTCTCTGAAATGTTTCATTTAGCAGAAAATTATTAATCGACACATTCATGCATCAGGGAGGAACAAATACCTCTCGTCAGCTTGTCAATAGAACAAAACATCTGCCAAAATATTGACCTATTAACTGCACTCCTCTCAGGACACCCTTGTACGGTAGCTGTGACACAAATCATCCGTTTGTGTTTTGATTATAATTCTGCATAATTTCTGAGACAAATTATTCGATAAACCTAACGATACATGTTGGCGTATCAATTTTGCCATTCCAGAGTCCGACATTTAATTTAATATTTCCACACATTGTGTGCGCTCGTGCATATACTTGCCGCTTGCAAGACGAGCCACAAAGACACGTTTTCCACCTTAAACGACAAACTGGAGTATCACGTCCAGCTGTACCCCAACAAGCCATATTCATCGAAGACCATCAACACAAGTAAATCCATTTGGAAAATCTTCGACACACAGCTGCATAATTATGAATCCCCAAGATGTCATCCCGAGCTGGGCTGGTGCTCGTGTCGTCCGTCTTCAGTTTTTCTCATCAAGGTGCAGTTGAAGCAGTTGGCTCCACCCTGCTATAGGGAGGGGGCCATTTAGTTAAGCACAACAGGACAACAGAATGTGTCTCGAAATGAACTAATTAGGCGGGTACTTTAGAGTTCGTGATGTACCGTTTTCGTGTCCAAGTTGTGCAATTCCAAATCCCGGCGAAAATGCGACCCAAAAGGGACATGTACTTCAATTTCAGAGCCCCCGAAAACTTTGCGAGTTTTCTGCAAGTGTTCGGTTCGGTTGTCGTTTATGTGGCCGGTGGTATCGATAAATTTTCGATAACCTCTCGATCGCAAGGGAAGATATGCAAGAGATAACCAAGAAGTCGACTGCTACTACTCGTGGATGTGGAACGATGGATGGGGACTACATTTGCAGTGTGTGCACTTAAATTTAATGGAATTACGTATCGCAACGTATATGGGATTATTCGTAATGATGTAGAGCAGCATACCGCTCGTGGAGTAACGCGGTACGTGTGTGCATAGTTTAAACTTCAAAGTTACGAGGCAACTTTGCTGTCGTGGGGACTATTAGTGGATGCAAAAAAATGCGAGATCCACTTTACAGATTTGGCCACTAGGCAGGCAGCAGGTCGAACGTTTGGTTTTATTGATTTGTGACGGAGTTTTTCAATTAATTTTTTTTTTTTTGTTGTCATGGCTATCTTGTATCTTGTTTGTACATTGAAGCTAGTAATGTGAAAGCCAAATATGTTGGAGCTGCGAGTTTTTGCACACTTTGAGTGGCTGGATTTGGACAGAGGCTTCGGGTGGCAAGTTATTTGAAAGTGAAGGTTGCCTTCAAATCGTTTATTGTCACGTAATAATTTTACCTTTAAAAGGAAAAGGAGGCTTTCAAAAATAATCAGAAGCCGCGCTTGAGCGCGCATTGGGTTAGTTATTGGTTGTTGTGTTTACATATATGGAAATTAAATGCATCTGCGTTGTAGTGGCAACCCTAGTTGGAAGCGTTATTTAGGTTGTCCAATGAAAGTTAAAAAAAAGGTAAATCTGCAGTCATTTGTCGGCACAAAGTAATATTTTTTTGATAAAAATAATGGAACCAACCCGAGCGATTCCGAGGTGGTTGGATACTCTTGGATGATTGTTGCACTTTTACAAAAGGTAAATCAGTGAAAACCCGTAAGGTGTTGTCCAACGAAATTACTACTATGGCTCTTCACCAGCGAAGAGGCACTCAATGTACTTTTATTGGGAGCGGGCTGAATCTATAAAGCTAGACAGGAAGTCCATCATTCCCAAGCGACTGCGACGTGTAATATCCAGTACAGCAATCATGGGCTAGCTAATTAAAAGTCACACGCAGACGACATTTGGTGAATATCGTAAACAAACTCGATACAAGATGCTTTACGTCTGAGACTTAAAGTTTGCAGGGAATGGCAGTAAGGTTTGGGAGTAGCTTGGAAATGAGTGACATGACGTCTAAGTGAGAGACTGCCTACTGTAACTTTACCCTACACCAGAAGAATCACAACATTATAAAAAAGTTAAACGCAACCAACTAATGCTACCAATCATCTCCAAAAGAAAGCCCGACTTCTGAAATAGGTGTTACATGACGTGCCAAAATGAATGTGCTGCAAATTAAAACCAGGGGAGCTGTGACAGAATACATGAGTTTCGAGGCGCTACAACTTAAAACCAAAGGGAAAAGTACAAGGATACAGAAGAAAGTTTACAAAGTAAATGCAGCAAAAGTGAAGAAGACAAATGCATCCTAGCAGAGGGAAATGTTCACTATAATACGGTAAAAAATAAATATCAGCTGAGAACAAATGCTTCCTAGCAGAGGGAAATGCTCACCATAAATACGGTAAAAAATAAATATCAACTGAGAACTGGCTTCAAAGTCGGAGTACAGCCATTTTGAAATAGCGATGGCAATTAAGTCACCAACGCACAGGGAATTGCAGATGTAAACTTTGTACATTTGTCGCCCGGTGAAATACCACAACATCATGCTTTATGCTCTAAGAAAAGTTGCTACTATATTTCGGAATTTGGGCAATGGGGCGGTCAAACAAAGATGGGAAATATGGCGGCCTGTCACCGAAGTGATTCATGGTGTTTCTGGTTATCTTCTGACCTTACAGTTACCGGTCATTGCAGGAACCAAACGTCATGTTGACACCTCCTGGAATTCGGATCTTTGGTAAGATCTATTCAAGAACGACCACTGAGGGCTGAACTCTGCAACTTTCGAAGTATTGGATAAGGCCGTCATTGCAGGAACCAAACGTCATGTTGACACCTCCTGGAATTCGGATCTTTGGTAAAATCTATTCAAGAACGACCACTGAGGGCTGAACTCTGCAACTTTCGAAGTATTGGATAAGGACGTGTGTTAACTGCGTTAAAATTTAAGCCAGTGGTTAAATGTTTGCTTCAAAATTTTAACCTGCTCAACAGCTCGCACACTCGTGTACTAATGTCATAACCGCAGTGTTCACATGTGGCGGGAAATAACACACATTTACCTTTCCCTTTCATGGTAAGAGATTTGTTTAATGTGAATACTTATGCTGAGCATTATTTAGGGTATGGATGTGATCGTCTCTCACTCTGTTAAGAAAAGGGCACGAACCAACAAATTTTTTTTCAATAATCAGTGTGAGTAAGTTAAAGCAGCAAAAAGAAATGAGAGCGCAGATGAAGATACGAGATTAGTTACTTTTAACCAGCGAAATATAAAAAGCAAAACGAAGCAAATAAAAAAAAACCGCAAAGATTGCCTACAACGAATAACTAACTAAGAAACTTCTGGCATGTCACGGGCTTTATTTACAAGTTACTTGAAAATTTCTCGAAACCAAGTGATCCTTAAAAACTAAGAAATGGCATGTCTCATAACAAGAGAGCTTTTCATTCAAGTTGGCACACGGATTCGCAAGGAAAACTTACTGCATACGGAATACCTCAAACACCATGAGGTAGACCATTTCTTTAAGAAACAAAATAAGTTCACAGTTTCTTCTAGTCAACATAATTAGTTTAGATATTGACAATATAGATGCTATTGTCAATTCAAATCACTACTTAGCTAAGTAACCTTTTCAGAGCGAAGAGATGTTTTAAACCAGCCCACCGTCTTCCTCTCTATGAGGCTCAAGTACGACTAGGTCTTGATTACTATTCTTATGTTTGGAGTTCAGGCTCGAAATAATTTATCCAAATACGAACAATCCGCCTTGTATACAATTCTTTTCCTAGTTCAAATTTACGGCTTTTAGCTCAGCGATGAGTGCTTTCTCTTTATTATAGAACCCAACTTCTTACAGACATCAGCAACAGACTTCATTTTAACTACCAGAATTAGACGCAATTGTAGCTCGTACGTACAATTCGGCCAACTAACAACGACAATAACAATGCAATAACAAACTTTTTTTGTCACAAAACAACTAAACAATGGAAAGAACTTACAAAAGACTCATGTCTACAACAATTTAAGAGCAGAGATAATTAAGCGAGCATCAGATTATTCAAATTCACCTCATCTGAGATAAGTGTAAAATGAAATAACGGGTGATTTTTTAAGAGTTACGTTTTTCAGGTTGGCAGCACTTGTTATTAATGGCGTCCAAACGTCATATGTCAAAGTGAAAAGTTTTCAGCATACTCTACCATTTAATCATGTAAAGACTTACAAACGAGCAAAGATTGCAAGTTATTGAAATTTATTATCAAAATTCGTGCTCTGTGAAAAATGTGCACCGTTTGTTACGACCATACTATGGCGACTTGGCATTAGGGTTATTTCTGGTGCAACGGATACATTAAAAAACAAAACTGTCGCATCTGGAGTGATGCACAGACACATGCCTTACAAGAATGCATCCCGAAAAAACGACTTTGGTGTGGTTTATGGGCTGTTGGCATCATCGGTCCATTTTTCTTCAAAGACGACCGTGGAAGAAACGTTACCGTCAACGGCGAACGATATCGAGCCATGATACGAGATTTTTTTTTTCTAGTTGGCTGAGTTGAACTTGCTTGACATGTGGTTTCATCAAGACGGCGTCATATGCCACACAGCTCGCGAAACAATGGAAATGTTGAAGAATGAATTTGGTGAGCTATATCTCGAAATGGCCCTGGTAGTTGGCCACCAAGATCATGCGATTTAACGCCTCTGGATTATTTCTTATGGGGTTATGTAAAGTCGTTAGTCTATGTGGACAAGCCGAATACGATTTAAGCCCTACAGGATAACATAACATAACACGCGTAAATCGTCGAATACAGGACGAAATGCTCGAAAAAGTGACGCTAAATTGGACCTTCCGAATGGACCATTTGAAACGGATCTGCGGACAACAATTACATGAAGTTGTCTTTAAAACGTAAATGGCAAAGTCCTATTTATCGCTTACAATACAAATTTTGAATATTTGATGCAAATTTGAATGTTTTATTCGATTTTTTGAAAAACTACGCTTATAAAATTATCCCTTTCCATCTTTAAATTTAGGTTCACCAAAAAGTGGGAGTGGGCTTAAAAGATATGAAGACAAAATGCTCATAGCAATATTATCAATTTTTTTTTCTTCAAAGTTTCTTTAAAATTTTATGGAACATATTTTTTTGGTCTAAATATTGTCTAAATATCTAGTTCAGACAACTTTTCAAAATTCCTTAAGTTGCCAAAACAACGCCGCCAAAATGAAAACCAATTTATTGAGGCTTTTCTGATGTAAACAACTAAAAATTGAAGGACGGGTTAGTACAGATAATATTAGAAAAGATTATGTTAGGGAGTTGGAAGCAAGTTGCCATATCACTGCGGCCAGAGTTGGGCCTATTGTACTCCTTATTGGGATATACAGATTAAATGTCGATTTGCTGCATTCCAATTCAAGGAAAAGAGAAATATCTTGGAAGCAGTAATGCATCTATTTGTCGAAAACAGCTTACTACTCCCTAGGCAATTCTAAAACTACAAGGTGGGCCAAAAGAAGTCATCCGATGTTGTCGCCGCCTTCAGAATATCGGTTGTGGCTCGCGCAGTGTGTGCCGTTACTCCGTCCTGTTGGAACCACATGTCCTTCAGTCCTAATTTGTCCAATTGCGGCAGAAACAACTCAGTTAACATGGCTCTATAGCGCGCACTGTCCACTGTTGTCGATTGACCAGCGGCGTTCTCGGCAAAAAAAAAATGGCCCGATGACTCCTCCAGCGTGAACAGCGCACAATGCTGTAACATTGAGCGCGTGGAATAGCTAATCGTGCATTACTTGTGGATTTTCGATGCCCCAGAAGCGATAGTTTTGCGTGTTCACGTACCCACTTAGGTGGAAATGAGCCTCATCGCTCATTATGATTTTGGTCGAAAAATCGTCCCCAATATTGAGGATGGCTTGGGCGTAGGTTACACGCGCCTGGCGGTCGACAGACAGTAGCTGATGCCCTGACTGGACTGTGTACCGGAACATGCGCAAGTCTTTGACCGAAATTCGCCTTAGGGACGACCGACTTATGGCAAATGGCGAGGCACGGCGTCTGGTCGATGTTTCCGGCGACAACTCAACATCCTCGGCAACAGCGGCGATATTCTCGGCACAATGGGCGATCCCGGGTCGGCCACTCTTGGCAACGTCTCGTCCCATACTCTTCAACGTTGGTGGCCAAACGGCGCAGTGTTTACGCAGTCTTTGTCTGACGGCCAGAGAATCGACGACGGCGACGAATTTGAGCTGCTCCAACATTACACACGAATTGTTACGCAAAAAATTAGACACGATTATTCCGCGTTCTTGGGGATTTTATCGCTCCATGGCTTGTTTACTTGTATCCTACATCTGTCTAGTCCACATTGTAGGATTGGCATTGGCGGCCATTTGCAAAAAATAAGAGCATCTTCCAATAGGGTGATCTATTTTGGCCCACCTTGTACAACAAACCTAGAACGTACTATCGACGTTATGGATGAGAACCTTCGCCAGCCATAGTCGGATGGAACACATTTGGGGGCTGGTTAAAGAGCACTCAGTAAAAATTGGGAACCAAAAAACACAAATTAGATAGTAAAATAATAAAAAAAAATTGTTTACTAGTAAAATACCTAGTCCTGCCATAAGTTCTGTTACACAATTTCCATCGCTTATTGCAAACAACTTCTTGCGGGAATAGAACCGTTAACTTTTTTTTCGGAACGCATGCATTGGGTAGTAAAGAAAACTAGCCAGTTTGGTTTCAGCTTGCGATCTGCTAACATGGAGCGGGGCGTTAAAGAAAATCGAATCGCGATAATTGCGTTGCATAAGTGCGGGAAGAGTGCTGGCCAAATTTTCGAGTTGCTAAAACCACTCGGCATATCGAGAAATTTCGTTTATCGGGCTATTGATCGTTTCTCCGAAATGTCCAGAGTCGATGACAGGCCAAGAAGTGGTCGCCCACGCGTCGTCCGTACAAGTGCGGTAGTGAAGGCAGTGCGTGAGCGAATTCGGAGAAATCCCCTTAGAAAACAGAAAATAATGTCCAAGGAGTTGGAGATATCAACCAGATCGATGTCAAGGTTGATTCGGGACGATCTCCATATGAAAGCCTATTGTCGGTCCACTGGTCATCTCTTAACTCCCCAACTGAAAAAAGTTAGGCTGGAAAGATGCAAGACACTTCTGCAGTGGCACGCGGCCAATGGCCATGAAAACATTTTGTTTACGGATGAAACAATTTTTTACCGTTGAAGAAGTTTTCAATAAGATTTATGCCACTTCATCTAAGGAAGCGAAAAAAAATGTTCCTAGGGTTCAACGAGGCCATCATCCAGCGTCCGTGATGGTTTGGTGGGGGGTGACCCACCAAGGTGTCCCTCGGGGAATCCAGATCTGAATCCACTGGATTATGGTTTGTGGTCAGAACTGGAAAACATGGCCTGCAAGACTCCCCACAGAAATTTGGAAAGCCTGAAAACAGCATTGACCAAAGCAGCGTCCGAGATATCCATGGATACCGTGCGTGAAGGCTTGTGTGAAAGCAAACGCCGGCCATTTTGAATGAAGCATTTTTTTCCAAATAGCCAATAATGTGGGCTAATAAATAAAAAAAAAAAATTAATTCGATATGTTTACTCGTTTTTTTTCTATGGGACTTTGAAGTTGTAACAGAACTTATGGCAGGCCTAGGTAATAAACAACAAAATTCGAATGAATACCAAAAGCATAGCGCTAATAATTGGTAGGGTCAATGCCTCTCAGATACAAGGCCGTTGATAGAAATATAATCGGCTCACTTAATATTAATAAGAACATGAATACCCGCTAATAATAATTTAATTCAATTGCATATGCAAACAAAATTAAAATGGTTAAATCGGTTTATTTTTAAATACGTATTTGAATTCTTAATTTGTGTTTTGACTTTTTGAGTAAAATTGATTAAAAACAAAAATAAATTATAAGTCAAGAATTCACTTGTCTTTATGGTTTTATTCGTCTGAATTCATGTTTATCGATTCGTCATAACCTTATTATTTTGCTCAGCAGGATGTGTTTTCAGCATGTTAAGTGAAATCTAAATTCTAATCTAAATCCCAATGTTTTAAATTATAGAATGGTTTATTTTTTAATACTTCCTTATTTGAAGAACAGACCCAATGTGTTCAAAGCGGTGACAGTAACATTCAAAATCTATTAGTTTAATATTTTATGTTTTATTAGTTCTTTTTTGATTGCGTGTATAGAGTGTTTCTTAACAAAAACTTATCCTCTAAAAATACATCCTCTAAAAATGGGTTTGACCAATATCGAGGTTTTTTTTCTGAAAGATGGCGTAGGCGTAGGAGGATCTTAAAAGTATTTTTTCCTGTACTGAATCCATGGCTAATTTACCTCAACATTTGCGGACATATGATAGGGCGTATGCCATAACAGTCGTTGTTATAGGAAAACACCACAAAGAAGTGGGCGTGGGTTAATTTTTTTCTGTCACTGTTCTTAACAGTTTCTGGAAATTCACTTGTCTAATCCCAAGTCACAACACGTGAAAGCAGAGGCGCCTGAAGGCCCTGCACTAATCGACGTGGCTATGAAAATTTAGTGGACGACTCGAAGACACTCCCGTACAATGTCTAGATATTTCATCAATCCAGAAACTTAATGACGATATGTAAGATTTTCAGTTTAAATTCGTCATGAGCGCAAAGTCCTATTTTCATCTGAACCCACGTTTCATTCACTAAGAGCTATTGGATCCATTCAAAGTCACTTAAGCCGAAGGCGTCATCGGGAATATATATTTCGAAGACGCCTTCGGTAAGATGGGGATTAGACTGGTAAACGATACAGATCCATGATCAACAAGTTTTTTTTTTTAAGCAAGTTGATGAATTTGGACAGGAGGATATGTGGTTTCAGAAAGACGCAAACACAGCATATAAGACGGCTTACAATCCGCTGTTCGAATGGTTGAAAGCCCTATTCCAATACTATGTTGAAATAAACATCCACAAAAGGTTGGTATGGTTCAAAATGTCCAAAGTGCAAGTATTTGGAAAATGTAAACTTTTGTTCTCCTTTGTCAAATACCATATTTCGTTCGAGTGTTTTTCGACCACCCTGTAGTTATACTACGTACCAAAAATGAGGGTAAGACTAAGTATATGATGTCAACACGAAATGACACAAGGTTCTGTTAGGTTAGGTTGTAGTGCAGTGCACGTGCACACTTAGACCATAAAAGGTCCGTTGTGGTACCACGTGGATCTGTCGACTTTCCTATATTCGTTCGCCTAATTGAACCATCCAGAGCTAACTATGTAGCGAAGGAGGTTTCTGACATTTATGTTAGCCAACTCACCTAGATTGTCTCCCAGATGAAGTTTCATTTTTATTGAGAGAGCAGGACAAGACCATAGATGGTTAGTAAATCCTCCTGTTCTTCGTCCAAGCAGCTTCTGCACAAGTCATTGCTGAAGAGACCTAGTCTCCCAGATGAAGTTTCCTTTTTAATGAGAGAACAGGACAAGAGCATAGAAGGTGAGAATTCCTCCTCTTCTTCGTCTAAGAAGCTTCTGCAAAAGTCATTGCTGAAGAGGCCTAGAGCAGGACAAGAGCATAGAAGGTGAGTAATTCCTCGTCTTCTTCGTCTAAGAAGCTTCTGCAAAACTCATTGCTGAAGAGGCCTAGTCTTCTTGCGTGTAGGCCTATCGGACAGTGTCCTGTAAGGACACCAATAATGCTGCTGATGTTTGATCTGTTCAGCTTAGTCAAGCAGATGGAGCGCTTCTGGTTAAAGTTAGGCGACAGTGGCCTGGATATTTCACACGTAGTGCCGTTTATCTGTCTGCGGTTTGCTTTTCTGATCGCATCCAGTTTGATCTGTAAATTACATGTAGCGATGGGCATACCTATCATGTCTACCTAGTAGTTTGCGACCTAGAAGTCTGCGATTGTAGGCTGTTTATAGAGCCGTCCACCAGACTAACACATCATACAGGAGTACGTATCTGATGATAGACACGAAAATGTAGAAAGAAATGTTTGGTTGTATACCCCATTTATTTCCGATTGCCTTTTTATAAGAGCATAAGGTGGCTTTCTAAACGCGTTCTTAAATGTTGGCTTTCCAATAGAGTTTCCTATCCAAAACCAGACCCAGGTATTTGGCTGATTCTGCGAACTTGAGACTGACGCCATTCATTTTGAGAGGGTCAATGTGCAGAACTTTCGACACAAAAAATTGACGAATTTGACAGAACATCAATATTGACAGATATAACTTTTAGGTAGTACGGGACTTTATATACCTCGGCTCCGCTATCAACTCTAAAAACAACATCTCGTCAGAAATTAAACGAAGAATTACTCTTGCCTACCGTCATTTCTTCGAGATAAGAAGGCAATTCAGTAGAAAAGCCATCTCCTTAGTAGATTTTATATAGGGTCTGATCAACCAGACCTGCTCTACTGTGCTGAAGCATGGACCGTGTCAAAAGTCGCTGAAGAAATCATTGGTCGATTTGAGAGGAAACTTCTTCGGTCCCATTTACGTTGACGGGATATGGAGACGAAGATTCAGAATTCCTATCTCCATTCTCCGTGCTTAACCTCGTGATGATTCTTCTGAGGTTATTGTTGGCAATAAAATTAATTTTTAGGTCTGAAATGTTGTTGACGCTCAGAATGTGCTTTAAACTTCCTTAGATCTGAGTTCTCGTTAGCGTTACCCTCTTAATGTTTACGTTTTACTTGGAAAGAAGATAGGATGTGGGTAGCTTTGTCAAGTAATACTTTGTAGAGTTCTTCCGCATGCCTTAAATTGTTGCACAAACCCGATCTTTCTATTCTAAGAAAAAGGAATGCTGCGCGTATTTATTTGTCCCGATTTATTTGTACCGATTTATTTGTCCTGATTTATTATTCATTTTTGCTGACATGCCTGTTTGATTTTTTTTCTATTGAATTTTTTGTCAGACGAAGAAATGCCTAGGTTTTGAATCAATCTTACTCAGATAAAGGGAATCTGAACGTCTAAGTTTTGATTAACTCTATATAACTATATATATGTTTGAAAGGAAAGCTGGTGCAAGTGAATAATCGATGCGGCTACGCACGGAACTATCGAACTTTCCACAATGGACTTTGCAATAGAAATATATGAGCTAATACCCTTGAATTCATTGGATTCAAATTAGACCTACGCAATTCCTTTGTTACCCGATATAAACACCTATTAGGCCTCCTGAAAACGTACCACAACAAATATCAAATAATACGTCCAACTCAACAACTGACCCAACAACTATTCTTTGCAAAAATTTATCGAACAAAAATTCATTCGACATAAGCACAACTTTTGCTAAGCAAAACTAGATTTCCAACATTTGTCCCGTCAAGAAACCGCCAAAAAGAAAACCTAACCCAGCTCAACTGCATCGGGAGCCGTCATCGTATCCAACTCAAAGACAATTTTACCGACACTTGCGAAAGGGTCGAATGCCGGCGGCTTAGTCGATGTAGCTGCCAGCCGACCAAACTGCAAAAGTACCTAAAACGTTCAAATGGTATACAATCCATATAACGATTGGCGAATTTACGATTGTCCACATTGTAATCAGATCACCAACATGGAATATAATTGTCACGACTCTATTTATATTCATTGGCCTCCGGATCGGTGGTTGTGCCTCTCGCATCGCAAGTCGCCATAATGGTACAAATGCACTAGAGCCACAATAGGTTAATATATGTGGCAGTTGGGGCAGCTAAATAAACGACGCGATCGCTACGATCGTAGACGACCCTGCAAAGCGAGCGCGCGTGTGCAAGCTTCCATTTCATTCGAGATAGTTGAGATCATATCGTTGTCATTTATTTGGTTTACAAAGCGGTATCCCGGTTGCACTTAAAATACTGAATAAGTCATAAATGCTAAATTATGAAGAGTGATATGAGATTGGTGCTTGTCATGCGGTCGTGTGTGTCCCAAGGGGGGTTGTGGCCAATGGCCAATAGCTAGCTGCACTGACAAGGAGCAGTTTGGACAGTCTAACTCTCGACTGTTGAAACGTAGAATTGCTTGGAAAACTACACAAAGATAAAATTTGTGCACAGATACCCTGAATCGAAGCAATGAAAAAGCTCAATGTCGCATTAAGAGTTGAATCAATAATCTAACATGGGATACCACAATGCTGTGTACTCTTACCATGATTATTTATACTCCGTTTCTTTTCAGTACCGCATGGAGAACGGATGGGTACATTAACAAACATTTTAAACTCAAAATGCTGATCGAGCATTTCACTAGCAATGTGGGGTATTGCAGGAATTTACTGCAGTTGTTAGTGACAACCAGTGATCTTATGTCAAAAATTCGAATGTGAATAAAGCTAAAAAACCGTTAGATGATAACAAAGTAGAAGATAGACCCACCTCTTACACATTAATAAAGTATCAGACGATTTTTTTTATGGTCAAAGAGACCTGCTCAAAGAATTGATGTTATGCTGTAGATAAAGGCAAACGAAAAGCAACAGAGATGAAGCCCAGGGCTACAGCATCATATACAAAATCATTGTTGAGGCATAGGTAAGAATCTTCTGAATTCTATTCAGGGTGACAAATCGAGTAATTTCCCGCCGTCTGGCAGAACAATGATATATTTTTGGCGACAAGAGGAAAAAGGACCGCCCGACATCAATGGAGTAAGGATAACAGTATCTAAACTTAACCCTAATTTGACTGCTGGAAATGAAGGCCATCCAGCTGAGCTACATAAAGCCGGAAGAGATGGTTTAGTAGGTAGGTGCGCACTACACGTGCAGCCACCATCACCTAACCTTAACACTTGGACCATATGGATCCTTCATTTTTTTGATTTGCTTGCCTGTGTGAACTATCCCGTACTTCTTATAAATCAGGGTACAGTTAGGTTTATATTTATTAGCTCACGTAAGTAAGTAGGTAAAAGTGGCGGTTCGGCATTAACCCCCAAGTAGCACTTATGTGGCTTTTTGCTACGACTGGTGTGACCCATATTATGACTGTTATTGTGGATGTGATACGACGATCTCTAAATCCAGCCTGTGAGATTTAGAAAGCGGATAAGATCTTGTATTCTATCCGTTACCCGAGATGTCGCTAAGGTTGTCGAAAAATGGTTGGTCTAACGCACGCAATCTGGCTCTTGCTAGTGCCGGACATTTGCAGAGGAAATGGGAGAGGGTATCTCTCTCATTTGTTTTCCCGCAACTGCGGCATCGAGGGTTATATGGGATCCCTAGTTGGGTCGCAAGGTCTCCAATTAACCAGTGTCCCTGACTATCGCCGTAATGCTTTCGGTATCTGGGCGGGTTCAATTTAGTAGATCGTTTGTTTGTTTTGTTTTTGTCGCAGGAGGGCCATATTGTCCTCGATATGACGCAATTGCTTGGCTTCTCCATTTTGAGTTGGCCTTCTTCATGAAGGACGAGTGTATTTGTCCCTTAAACGCGCCCAGCGGGATACGGACCATTGCCGCAAGTGAGCCGTGAAGAGCTGAGCCTTGCCTGGCCAGCTCGTCTGCACGCTCGATTCCTTCAATGTCACTGTGCCCTGGCACCCAGCGAAATGTAACTATGAAGCGATCGCCAAGGTGGGCAACTTCGTTCCGGCATTCCTGTTCCAGTTGGAGGATATGGTAGCCGAGTTGATGGCCTTTATGGCCGCTTGGCCTGGACTACGCTCGTCTGCACGTTCGTTTACTTCAATGTCACTGTGCCCTGGCACCCACAGAAATGTCATCCTGAAGCGATCGCCAAGGTGGTCACACGTTCGTTCCGGCATTCATGTTCCAGTTGGAGGATATGGTAGCCGAGTCGATGGCCTTATGGCCGCTTGGCCTTGAATACGATATGTAACTGATATTTTCGGTGATTCCGAGCAGACTCCGTACTCCACACTACAACTCATCTGTAGTGTGGAGAGAAATTGGGGGATGCTCTCCTGCTCCTTGATAATTGCTTCCAGTTGCACATTTCAAGCTGAGTGAGGTCGGTTTTTACTTGAGCCATTTGAGGCGTCAGGCTGGAAATTCAAGTTTATTACTTACTTACTTAAGTGGCGCTACAGTCCGGAATGAACCTGGGCCGCAACCAACATGCCTCTCCAATTAGCCCGGTCCTTAGCTTACGACCTCCAGTTGCGCACTCAAAGTTAGCTGAGGTCGGTTTCTACTTGTGCGCGCCACTTAAGGCGAGGTCTTCCTATACTGCGTCCCACGTCTAGCTGGGAATCGAAGACTCTGCGAGCCGGAGAATTGGTATCCATTCGTTCTACATGTCCTAGCCATTTTAAACGTCCAATGCAGAGTTTTTTGACCAGGGGCATGTCGCTGTACAGCTCATATAGTTCTTGGCTGATTCTTCGCCTCCATAGCCCGTCGACGCAAACGGGACCGAAGATATTCCGAAGAATTTTCCTCTCAAATCGACCAAGGATTTCTTCATCCGCTTTTGAGACGGTCCATGGTTCAGCGCCAGGACGGGGATGATCAGGGTCTTGTATAGGAGGTCCGTAAGGCAAGTAGGGTCGGTAATAAATTTGTGTGACGTAAAATTAGGCACGAAAAAAGTCTGTCTGGAAGGATGAATGAACGAAACAGAAGTAGATGTGAAGAACTTCCATAGGTGAACCACTGCATTAGGACAGAGAGTGTGTGTAAATTAAAGGCTTCAGCTTTTGACAACGGAATGTATAAACTTTTAAATTTACCAATTTTCAATGAAATGCTTATGAGTTTATGACTTACATAAGTCTAAATATCCCGACATAGTTCTAAAAATAAGACCTATATGGGCTCATTTCTACCTATTCATACTATTTGCTATGCCACTTAATCGAAGGCGGGCAGGAAGTTACTGAGTTGCGAAAGAATTTAACCTTGAAGCACCACACAATTGAAAGCAGATCTATCTATAGATACGGACTCTACAAATGCCGGCAGGATCTGTCATGAAGGAGTAGAGTATTAAGACCAATATTTGTAAATTGTCAAGGTTTATACAAAACATTCAATGCATTGCTAGCTTATCTCATACACAAGCTTGCTTACTTTTCAGATTTAAGAGTTTGTAAATAAAATTCAATTTCATCTGCACAAATCTTGAATAGACAAGAAAAATACTTCTCCAACGACCTCAGCCAAGCCACAAAACCATCGAATGCCCTCGTGTATTATTTCCCCACATTTCACGCAAATCGAGCTTCGGATCGAATAAAGTGCAACAATCTGGCCAGCATCTATGGTGGTGACCTGCTTCAAAAGGCTGCTGTAAATCGTAAACAAAAATCGCTTACCTACTGCAAATCAATCTCAAGACACCGAATATTCGCCTAGCATCTAAGCGTGGCTCAGACCGAACGACCTTGTTGCATATCTGCATCATTAATTTACACCACATGACAGCCTTCCTTTAGTGATCTTGTTCGACGTAATGGCGGATTTCTGCAGCTCTCCTCCTCTCGGTGCACGACAATGTTTAATTCGATTCTATGAACTCAGTGCCGTGGTGGGTAATGACAACTATCAGGGGACTGCTGCTCCCCTTCACTAATACTTGACGCGCCGACAACAGCCTTTCAGACAGACAGCCAACAAGCAACCAAACTGTGTCAGACCATTTTTGTGGCCTAATCGATGGAGGAGGGGAGCAACTAAAAGCGTATGGCGAAGTTGACATAGTTTTTTTGACTCTTTTCGCCAGTTCGCGGATTCGAATTCTTGCCCTAAAAATAGACGTACTTGCGGACTCCAGATTGCCATTCACTTATCACGATTTCCGGATACTGCAGAAATGTAGATCGACAAACATAAATCATCAGGTACGGACTTATGGGCTTCGAGGTGGTGTATCCACCTTTTCATTCCGTACTTTTGATCGTGCTCCCATTGGGGAGGGAGCTCCGCTCGCGCCATCAACCAGGTGCAAATCATTGTTGTCATTGAGGGAGAGAGAACTTTTTGTCTTGGTCTCGGGCCCACGCTAAATCAGTCACTCATGCGCGGATCTATGAACAATTGGAAAAGTATGATGTACGTCACGAGTTGACTTGAAAGAGGGCGAGAGGTAGTTGCCATAGGAGCCTATTGCTGGTCGTGTTGTCAGGAGTTGGAGTACCACAAATTGATAGTAACGTAATCTGAAGTGAACTGCGCGCGCAAGGGATCAAGGAACACAACTTGGCTGGTGATTTACGAGTGAATGTTAGAATTAAAATCTCATAAAGTGTGGATTTATTGAGATATGCCTGTACTGACGGATGTATTACCGAGCTACTGCACGCTCAAATTTGATTCATAATCGATGTTGAGATTGTATAATACAGAGGAGGACGTAATGTGTCGAGTTCCTGGCCGGATGGTGTTTGTCATTGTATAATACGCGCCATTCAATCAGGAAGCGATTATGATGACAAATTGTCACGAAGGTTTACTAATATGATTGGGGAATTTCAATTTTCCTGGTTCATCATTAAAATGGTCACGTACTTGGGAATACTGATCATAAGAAGGATGTAGGTAGATCACCAAATCGGAAGTGATCCGCCTCAAGGGTTATACTTTTTTGTAGTCAAGACTTTAGGAGTTTTGTTCAACTGGATTTGGTTTAACTCGATCACCCTGTTTACTGATTAGCAACGAAGAGTATAGAACTACATAGAGTACGCATCACAGCTAAACATTTTGTAGTCGTTACAGATGTGGGCGGTAAGTGCGAAGGGGAATTTCGTCGTTCGTATTCATCGGCTATGCTGTTGGTTGATGCTGGGGTAGCAATGTGAAACTGGAGTATCAATCAAATTTCGTCGATCGTATGCATCAGTTATGCTGTTGTTTGATGCTGGGGTAGCAATGTTAACACTGGAGTATCAATCAATATCAATCCCACATAGAAAATTTTCGTTGTTTGAGATGAGAGTGCGCATCTCATACAACGAAAATTTTCTATACTCTTTGTTAGCACCTACCTACCTATCAGTGGCGTCTCGTCAGGGTGTGCAAGGTGTGCATTGCACACCCTGATCTAACAAAACAAATCCCTCTTTGAACACTGTGTAATAATAATAACACACACAAATATGCACATCACAATTACACAAAACAAAAAAACCACCATCTAACAGCCTACACGCTACACCCTACACCATATTCATATTTATCCTTCCTAATTTGTCTTTCAAAATTCCTTTATCGTTGAGAAACAAACAAAATAAACTCGCACGAAATCTCGCTGTGCACTTGTTCTGATGATTTCATCAAATAAATTCATCCAACCTCAAACTGCCTTATATATTATACCTTCAAGATTTTCCCAGTTTTCATCCCCAATTCTCCATCGAAATTCGTCTCCCGCACACGCATACATAAAATCGCTTTAGGTACTTTGATGAACTTGTAGCAAACGCGTGCGACGGTTTTCTGTGCACGGGCTGTATTCTTGTTTTCTTTTCTTTTGTATCTGTTCTGTCCTGTTTCCATAACGCGTCATAAGTCAAATATACAATGCATTACATCGAAATTCGTGCGAAAAAAAGTAGTGCACCGTGCACGACAGACAGCTGCGATGTTGTTTTGTTTTCTGTTGTGTAGGTACAATACAGCAACACCAAGCTTCATAAGAAAAATGTGAATTAGAATGAACTTTGCTTTTCTTTAGGTATTATTTTTCAAGTGGTTACAGTTTCGTGCGGTGCCGGTGCTTTTAATTTTGTATGCCAAAGGTTTTTTGTTTTTAAATTTAACTTTTGAAGAAAATAATATATCAATAACATCAGAACAATGAGTGAAAGTGAAGTCGAAGATCGTGTAAATAACTTATTAGAAAAAGCGTTCAGTTGTCACACGTATGACGAAAAAAAAACAATCATTGATGCCGGTAGACCTACACCGAGTTTAGAAAATTTAAAATCGACGTTCAAAAAAAGTGGAAAGGAGTATACGAGAAAGTTTAATTTCGATTTGTATAAACATCATGATTGGTTGACGGGGTCGGTTAAAAGAAATAAACTATTTTGTTGGCCGTGTTTAATTTTTAAAACCAATGAAAAAGAAAAAGTGTGGACCACTATTGGTTATAGTGACCTGAACCATTTGCATGAGAAGATCCCAAAGCACGAACTTTCCATTTCACACATAACAAATGCTCTGTCATTAAATACTTTTGGAAAAACTAGAATAGAGTATTTATTTGATCATCAAAAGAAAATTTCTGCACAATGTTTTAATGAAAATGTGTCAAAAATAGAAAGGCTTTTGAAGTTTTAATTGATGCAACTATTTTTTTTGGCTGTTCATGAGTTGCCATTCAGGGGTCACGACGAATCAAATCTATCCTTAAATAAAGGCAATTTTAAAGACATATGTGAATATACAGCTAAATACAATGAAGCATTTAAACAATTCTTGGAAACTTCCACAGTTTTTAAGGGAACTTCTGCAACTATTCAAAATGATTTAATTGAAGCAGTAAGTAACGTATTGATAAGAGAGATTAAAAGGGAGATTCAGGAAACCCAGTTTGTCGCAGTGCAATTTGACGAAACTACAGATATCTCTCGAAAAGCACAACTTTCGTCAATAGTTCGTTACGTTAGGGAAAACGGAGAATGTGAAGAACGTTTTTATAAATTTTTTGATATAAGTAATGACCAAAGTTCTGATGCAATCACAAAAGTGGTTTTACGTGTAATTGACGAACTTGATATTGGTGCAAAACTTGTTGCTCAGACCTATGATGGTGCACCTGTAATGTCTGGTCCAATCAATGGAGTGCAGGCTCAAATAAAAAAAGTATATAGTCATGCTCTATTTATCCACTGCAATGCTCATGTCTTAAATCTAGTGCTTTCTAAATCAGTTCAAAGTGTTAAAGAAACAAAGCAGTTTTTTTCAACTTTAAGTAGTCTAGCATCATTTTTTTCAACATCAGCAAAGAGAGATACTTTATTAAAAGAAACGCTAAACAAAAAAATTCCATCAGTTTGTAATGTAAAGTGGTCCTTTAACTCGCGGTTACTCAATTTAGTTGAAAAAGAAAGATTGAACTTAATTGCTGTGTTCGAATACATAATTGATGATACAGTACAAAGTTGGGGAGATAATACATCTGTTACTGCTCGCGGTTACTTACAGTTCTTAAGCGAGTTTAAAACCATTTTTTTTTTAATTTATTTTCATCCATATTCGCACAAACCGACGTGTTATATAATTTGCTTCAACAGAAGTCCTTGGATATTGAGAAGTGTATAAAAGAAATTGCGAATTGTACCGAATACATAAAAAAAATTAGTGGAAATGAGGAATTCGAAATGCATTTTCAGAAAGCTGTCGATTTATTCGGAAGTTTGCCAGTCAAACATTCTGAAAACAAGGACTTCTTCAAGCAAATCTATAGTAATTCGAAAAAGTTTTGTTTGAAATTAGTGCGCGGTACAAAGATTTGAGAAACATAAAGTTTGTACAGTTATTAGATAGTGAAAAATTTTCAGCCTACGATGCTAAGTTCCCTAACGAACTCTTGCTTTCCCTTAAGGAAATCTATGCAAATTTTCTAAAAATGAATTATTTAAAGTTGGAAAATGAATTAAAAGTGCTATATCGTTCTGAATGCTATAAGCAAAAAAATGTTACGGAAATTGCAATTTTAATTACATCTGCTAACTTAAAGCAAACATTTTCTGAATGCTTAAAACTATGCCATTTAATCATGACAATTCCGTCAACAACAGCAACAACAGAAAGGAGCTTTTCAACTCTAAAGCGAATAAAAACTTCGAATAGAAGCACTATGGGAGAAGACCGGCTTATTGCGTTGTCTTCCATTACAATTGAAAAAAAATTCCTGACATCTTTGCGGAGTTGCCAAAGTTTTGATTTTGTTAAGAAGGTGATTGAAGAATTTACCAAAAAAAATCGAAGGATCGATTTAATTTATAAAAATGTATAATTAATTATGTTTTGTATTAAGTTTTTTTTGTTGGAGAATACCTAATTTATTATGTTTTTTTATTAAGTTTTTTTTGTTGGAGTATAATTTATTAAGTTTTTGCTACGTTTTTAGTGGAGTCTTTTTATAATAAAATAAAATAAATGACATTTCTTGTATTTTGTTTTAATTTTGATTGAGAAAACAATAAATGGGAAGTGTATTGTCTACAAGGTATTGCCACAATGGCAATTAATGGATATTTTTAAAAAATATATAATTTTGAAGAATTGCACACCCATTTAAATAATTGACGCGACGCCACTGCTACCTACCTATGATGATCTGGGACTGAAAAGCTTCCTTTTAGAAATTTTAATCAGTACCGTCTTCTTACTCTTTTGCCATAGCATCTAAAGATTGGAACTACACAGAGCCTAATTGTGTTGTATGGGGCATGACGTTCGAACTGTATTTCATAGAAACCCCCGTATGTCCACGCGAGCTTGACTATTCAAACGAGCGTATGAGACCACCAATTCTGCTGAACGTTCGAGAATATTGTAAAATCAAAGCCTTGATGTGTGATCATTGAGATCATTGAGATCATTGAGGAAAGTGTTTGATGTCTTGGAACTGACGTGTCTGGTCATTCGCATAACGGATAGGTAAGAGTTTCTCAATTTCTTACTTGTGGGGTGTAACCAATGGTGCAGAACAATTGCCTATGGATACCTCTCCACAGAGTCTGGTTATAAGGTCACGTTTCCTTGTTAAGTTGTTTCGCTGTTTTAAGGTTATTTGTGATTGTATGAAATGGAGTCATAGTGCTGATTGGTCGTGAGCTGGGAATAGATGATCCAAGCCTGGGAAAGCCATCACATTGCTGAAATATTCTCTTGAGTCTTCTCTTTTAAGAAACCCACGTTGAAGACTTCATGGAAACTCAATTTGGGTACCATATAATCTGCTGGCATAGAATCAAGAATTTTGCTATTACTAAAGGCTTTCGTAGTCCAACACAAATATTCCTAGAGTCTGACAGCTCTGGGCATTAAAACGTTTTAAATATGTATATGCCTGCAGAGAATAGATGAAGAAGTACCGCGAGAGCATCAGTAAGGCATGATCTAATGGGAAGGCTCGTACCACATATGTAAATACCAGCCGAACTATGGATGTATGTATACAAAATATATGAAATATTTCGCATTAACGGCCCAAACAAGGCCTCAAACCCAGCCTCTCCCTTCAATTTGTATGCGCGAAGTTACTATTTCTTCCACAAAGAAGAGGACCTCCTGGTTAACGCCAAATCAGAATGACGAATTTGAGAAGCTTCTCATGACAGTGTTACTCTTGGATGTTTGCAAGACTTTCGCAAGAGTTGGAATTGTGAAAAACGGAGGTGTCACTTACGGGATTTAAGCCAGGGATCCCTCGTCCAACGCTTTAAATAGCAGTCCAACGCACTAACCACTTCTTAGGGTCAGCTTTTCCCGATCATCGTAATTCCATGACTTATCTCGAGATGACACGAGAAATATATTTTTCTGTGAAATTTTTACCTGATATTATTGTTTTTTATTAGCATGGTCCACCCCTTAGAAAAATGCTTTCCGAAAGGCATGGTTCAATAAACAGCTGAACGTGTTGTATCATCGAAAAAAAAAGTCTTATAGACTATAACGCCCAGATCCAACTGAAAACAAAGAATCAATGAGCACAGCCAAAGCTTCAATAGGAAAACGGAAAACAGAACAGTAGTGACCAATCTACAAACTAAAAATCGGATGTTTTCCAAAACCACAAGCCCAAAAGCACAACAAAGGAGACGTACACAATCAAAAGTGTTGTCATATTCAAAAAATTTTATAATTAACACGCCCTCGGATAAAAAATTTATGTTTCAGTTTATAAAGAATCAGTTTCCACCAACCAACTACTATTAAATACTTCCAACAAATCGTACCGAACACTCGGATCCGGCTCAAGCAGCACCATCACTAAATCCTTCGCTTCTTGACTTATCAAATCCACATACTTCCTTCGAAAGGTAAACCGCTTATTTCTCTGATCCTCCAACAGCCTCTGAGTATTCTTATCATCAAATGGCATTTTCTTGTTCAACATTATAAACAGTATCACACCCAACGACCAGACATCAGACATCTTGGGATCATATGGAATGCCAGCTACCACCTCGGGTGCAGCATATGCTGCCGATCCACAATATGTCTTCGACTTAACCGGTTGTCCTTCCAAATCAGTGCAGTATCGTGCAAATCCAAAGTCAGCCAATTTAATATTCATCCGTTGTGACAATAAAACGTTCTCACACTTGAGATCACGATGAGCGATATCTTGCTCATGCAGATACCGCAATGCCTTTGCCATTTGCAGAAACCAAACCTTACTCTGGAGTTCTCCAACGTTAGTGTTGTTGTGAATGATGTGCGTCAATAGGTCACCATTCTCAGCGAACTGCATGAAGATGAATATTTTGGAACCGTGCTCCAATATGCTGTGGACTTGTATAATGTTGGGATGATCGATCTTCTTGAGGATGTCCAACTCTCGCGGGAAAAAGCTTCTCAGATAGTCTTTGGGTGCTTTTTTCTTATCGATGATTTTGCATGCCAAATTGAGTTCAGCGCCACGATGATCTGAACAGTGGGCCGATAAAACGGTTGCGTAGCTACCTTCACCTATTTTGTGACCCATGGTATAGCCTCGCTGGGCTAAAACGTGGATGTCTGACGTTAGGGAGCGTACGGAAGGTACGTGATTCCTAGACATGATTGGAGGTAATAAAATTTCACGAAAACGATTGGGTAACTGGAATCCCAAATTTTTACAAGAATTTGTTCGTGCAATTTTATGCTTTTACAGCCTTAAGGAATTTTGAAAATCTTACGGCAAGAAAAATTCTTAAAAAATAAAAACAATTCGATACTGAATGAAGTTAGGTTTCAAAATCAATTTTGAATTCTGGAGTGCTATGCTAGTTTTGAAAATGTAGGAAAAAAGTTGATTGAGAATGGATTTTTGATCCAGAAGTAGAAGCGGCACCAGAACCAAGTTCAAATTTTTGGTAGTTCAACGTTGAGAGGCACATCGTAACCAATTATCAGATGAAAACAGAAGGCACTCTGTAATAACCGTTTGAAAGGGTATAAGTTTCTATGAAAAATCAACATTAGACCGCTCATTTCGAATTACTAGCTAAGAATCATTCTTAGGCTATACTATACCCTTGGAATGTAAGAGATGTAAGGACCGGATTATCTGGTAAATATAATCTAAGCAGTCCAACAGAGGTTCTGGTCCTTCTTATGGGATTTACTTTCAGGACTGTGCAATAAAAAAAAAAAGAAGGTCGAAACGAAAAAGATCTAGTGTTCGCTGAATGGGCTCTGGAGCAGTTGGACTTATTTAGTTACTTAAGGGCCTCAACCAACATGCCTCTCCAATTAGCCCGGTCCTTAGCTAACTCCCTCCAGTTGCGCACTCCAAGTTGGTTGAGATCGGTTTCTGCTTGTGCCAGCTACTTAAGGCGAGGTCTTCCTCTACTGCTTCCGACGTTTGTATTGGAGTATTGGTGTCCATTCTTTCTACATGTCCTAGCCATCTTAAACGTTCAATGCGGAGTTTTTTGACCATGGGCATGTCGCTGTACAGCTCGTATAGTTCTTGGTTGAATCTTCGTCTCCATAACACGTCAACGCAACCGGGACCGAAGAATTTTCCTCTCCAAACGATCAAGGATTTCTTCATCCGCTTTTGAGACGGTCCATGCATCAGCGTCGTAGAGCAGTACTGGGATGATCAGGGTCTTATATAAATCTCCTTGCCTTCGTAGCCCGAAGAAACAGCGGTTGACAAGAGTAATTCCTCGTTTGATCTCTGACGAGATGTTGTTGTCAGAGTTAATAGCGGAGCCGAGATAGTCCCGTACTACCTCAAAGTTATATCTGTCAATGGTGACGTTCTGTCGAATTCGTCGATGTTGTGTGTCCTTTCGTGTTGACAGCATATACTTCGTCTTGCCCTCGTTTACTGCTTAGCCCATTTTTGCCGCTTCCTTCTCTATACTAGCAAACGTGGGTATGACATCACGTTGGGTCCTACCAACGATGTCAACATCGTCGGCGTATGCTAGTAGTTGTACCTCTAGTGTTGGCTCGTGAGTGTTAGTGAGGTCGTTTCCGACCCTGATGGAGCAGCGAGAATTCTCCATCGTCGGTATACCAAAACTAGACATGGCTCTGTATAGTTCGTCTCTATAAATGCTGTCGTATGCGGCTTTGAAATCGATGAATAGGTGGTGGGTACCGATTTGGACTTCTTGGGTTTCCTCCAGGATCTGCCGAAGTGTGAAAATTTTATCGGCTGTGGACTTTCCTGGCCTAAAACCACACTGATAAGGGCCGATCAGGTTGTTGGTAAACGGTTTCAGGCGTTCACATATTACGGCAGATAGGATGTTGTAGGCGATGTTGAGTAGGCTTATGCCTCTGTAGATGGCGCAGTTTAGAGGGTCTCCTTTGTTTTGCTAAGATTCCATGTGCGAGAGACCTAGCACATCAGTTGCGGCTGATCTAATGGCTTGTTGGCATTGTTGCCATTGCTCTTCGACATTTAATGCTGATGGTATGGTGTTAATCGAGAGGTTAAGGGATACGCGTTGCCCGAAGGTCTTGGCGGTCTTTTGCGATTGCAGTCTTTCGACCTTAAATTTTTTCACAGTATTTCTGGATTTTTGTGGCTTGGTGGATATCCGTATTCTTTCCTTGTCTGCAACAAGGTAGTGGTCCAAGTCGATGTTAGCTCTTCGGAATGTTCGGACATCCAAAATACTAGATGTGTGTCTCATGTCTATCGCAATGTGATCGATTCGGTTGACCGTTCGTTGATCTGAAGACCGCCATGTCCCCTTGTGGATATTAAGGTGAGGAAGACGTGTGCTGGCTATAGTGGCATTTCGTTCCGTAGCGATATCAAGTAGCATAAGTCCGTTACCAGGCGTGTTGTCGTCAGTTGGACACTGACTATAATTTACATCGAAAAATCATCTCCAGTGATGAGCCATTTTCTTGATGAATGGGTTCGTAAACAAACAAAATTATCGAATTGGGGACAATACCAAATCACTGCTTGATTGCCAACTTCTTATGACCTGAATTGGATGATATGGACACCAAGAATGTATGGGTTCAACGGGACGGCACTACGTGTCACCCAGCACATGATGCATTGGAAATTCTGCACGAGCGATTCGAGGATCATCTCATCGTGGAAGTAAGGTCTCTAAAAAACTCTCATATGGAAGTAAGGTCTCTATAAATGTAATCGTATGTGTCTTTGAAATCGATGAATCGGTGGTGTCGATTTGGACTTCTTGATTTTTTTTGGAAAATTTTTGGAAATTGGACGGGCTCAGTGGCGTGGTGATTAGTGCGATGAACTCCCTAAATGATTGTTCACTAGGCCTCTTCTCGTGACGATCGGACAAATAATCGGAGTAGTATCAAATGTCGAGAAAAGTTGATCCCAACTTAGTCGTTCGGAGTCGGTATAAAACAGGAGGTCCTGTCATTGTGCAAGAAGTACAGACGAAAACATGAATGGCTGTGAGAAAGCTCATCTCTGGGTACTAAAAAGTCTGTTGCGTAAAAACTTTGTATTTTATTTTTTGTATCTGTGGAATTGTTAGTATTTTATCAGTTGTGGAGTTTTTTTTTTGGCATAAAACCACACTGACAAGGGCCGATAAGGTTTTTGGTAAACAGTTTCCGGTACATTGCTTCGCATAGTATTTTGTAGACGATGTTGAGGAAACCCATGCATCAGTAGTTGGGACGCAGTTAAGTGCGTCGATTTTTTTTTGTGGATCGGAAAACGATGCTGATAAGCTCATAACTTCTGTCCAGGAGCTTGGGGGAAACAGTCATTCGAAATGTCTTATTTTTACAATGCGTTCGCTATTGTCTTCAAAAGATAAAACAACCTGCCTAAGTCCGTTGCTTATAACAAATCCGCATCTGAATAGTCGCTGTTTTTTTTCATCTTTCATCCTCTGCGGCTCCTCAATCTTATTTCCTGGATGGTAGTAATGTCTGTTCCATTGCAGAATGTTCTAACATTCCAGGTGCATTCAGGTGGTTTCATAAATTCGTATTGCCTACCATTGGACCAGACTCTGGTCAACACTCAGGCCTTTAAGTTCAGCAATCCTGTTGGATGACACCAGTATCCGATGGAGGGAGGTAAAATAACGCCAATCGGTGTTATCAAGGTTAAAACGATTGAGCGTTCTCCAAGTTAACGCGGCTTAAAGGCAGCCCTCGTTCAAAAACACCCGATTCGGCTTCATCAATAGCAGTAAATATAGAGACGTTTGCAGGGTTATACTAGAGACTATTTTACAGATATCAGGTTTTCCGCTATTTGGTGTAAATATTTTCTTAATTCCGAAACATCTAATAAATTATTTGAAAAGTAGGAGATACATTGGAACGTGAATAGAATACAATTTAAGTTTGAGAAACCATAAGTGCAGTTTGGTTTATGTGAAGCTTACCAAAGTATAGTCGTTCTCAACAATTGTTTAAATAAGATGAAAATTATATGCATGTCGTCTCATTTAATTATAATATGCCTATAGGATAGGCAATCATTTTTATGTACCCTTATGATAGCCCGAAAAAAAAACTAACACATCCAACCCCTATGTTTTCAGGTGCAGCTTCTACCCGCGCAATACAAATATCACCTGAAGCTGGTCTTAGAAACGCCACAAGTGCCATCGTAAGAACCGCAAATGATGATGTCATACCCATACCTATGGCTTTGGTGGCCAACAGAACTCTGGGAACAGAAATCAGTACATCGGAACGCCAGCGTCGACTGATACCATATATGGCTTTCTATATGCCACCGACAGACTATCCCATCAATCAAAAATATCTCGTTCAAGTGGTAAGTGTGGAACTTTTAAACTCAACATCCCTCTCACTAGTGTAATTCTAATTCTAATTCAAAACCGAATTCAATGGCCGGAAACCCAATTATTTGCATTGCATTCGAAAATCGCACATTTGCGCGTGATGGATAGCACTGCGCTTTGATGATCAAACTAGATAAAACTATTTAGCAAATAATCGTTCGGAATAAATAATTCGAATGGAATTTTCTATCCCTAATAGCCGTCAAAACAACTTCAACATCAATCACCGCAGAAATCTCAAAAGCAACAGCACGTTCAGCAGCAGCAGCAGCAGCCGCCACCAGCCATACCACTGCCCACCGCCTATGTCCACATGAAGGTGCCAATAAATAACCAGCAGTCTCATCACAGCTCCCAGAATCACCATCAAACGGCGCCCGCCTTCCAAACAATTGTCTACGGTGGCCAGCACCCCCTCACTCAGTTGAAGGAGATTAACAAAGTCCCCCAGGTGGTGACCACACAACAACGTGTTCCCATTCGAAACCTACCCAATAATGTAAGTAGCACCTTCTCAATGTAAGGAAACCAATAACCAGCGTTTGTATCTTTTTACAGCACAAACCCGTTGGCCCGCAACAGTACCACCAACCTCAGCAACTACAACCGGTTGCGATTCACTCGCAGAAAATCAATTTGACACCATTTTCACCGGCCAACACGGTGCCCGGCCATTTTATACCAATCATTTATACCAACGAACAACAGGCGAACAGCATTAATTACAACCCAACGGCACCGTCATCGGCTTCAATAGACCCTCATCAGCAGCAGCAACAACAGCTCCATCAATACAATGAAGTGTCAAACATTGGCCAGCTGAAGGATCATCAGGTACAACAACATTCGTCGCATGCCAGTCATAAACAACAACAAAAACAACAGTTACAACACCAACAACAGCAAATTGTCGAGGAGTACCATCGTCATCAGCGACCTCACGGGGAGATTTTAGTGACGATACCCGCGTCTCCAGTGCCCTCTTCCGAATTGCTGCCAAAAACGTTGTCACACATCAAGCAACAGGACCGGCAGCATGTACAATACGTGGCTGTGCAGACGTCTCCACGTCCAGGATCAAGGTAAAATATTCAAGTAAATAAAATTGTTGTAAGTGCAGGTAGGGAGGGAGGGTTTTTCATGTTTTATGGTAGGGGCCATTTTGGGATTAAGAGATTGACATGTCTGGGAGCACATGTAAGCTTCGAACGAATGTGTCATCCTGAAAAGAAGATTGATGGTGTCGTCGATGGGACTTGTGTAATATATTCAAGTGGGGGCATGGGTCAGTTGGGAGATAGTTATCCGTATCGGGAGCATTCATCAAAGGGATGTTGCAATTTATGGAGTAAATCAAATTGAAGGCAAACCTTATAAATTCAACGGAAATTGGAAAGCTTTCAGCTCAAACTTTATGAGGGCTTTTAAAAATTTAAAGGTATGACAGGATATATGACAAGACACATACAGGGAACATTAATAGTGAATCTATGGTGTTGACCTAAGGTTGTGTGAATCAGCCAAAGCCGATAGCAGATCTTTCGTTTTCTGTTGAATTTACTTTGATGAGGCTCACAGTCCAGACTGAAAAAGGTGACGACCAACAACCCCAACTGCAGCCGGATCTTTACTTTTTTTTGTCAAAAGTTGGAAGTATCAATTATTACGCGCAGACTTTAATATTTTATTTGAAGACCAAACACTTCAGGGATCAAGGTATTAACATCACGATGAATGTTAGCACCGGAAATATACAGCTAAAAGGATGCTGAGGATGGACAATCCTAAAGAAATTGTTCTGCTGCTACATTTGCCCTCCATAGGCGAGTCATTGATGGAAGTAAGTCTTACATTACCACGTATAGGTGTTTGACAAAAGCAAAGTGGCAAGGGAGGACTCGTCTACAGTCTGCTCTTCTTATGCTGATTTCCCACAGATATCCAGGTGTAGTTGCTTGTTTATAAATAGTCCTGCCATCAACGGTTGTCTTTGCAAGCGCATCTGAACGACCGACGCGACGTTCCGAATCGTCGCCATTTCTGTCATTAGACTCTCGAAAAGCTTTACCAAGATACACGGTTTTCGAATAAAAAGATTTTTCAGCGATGAGGCCGCTCTTTTGTGTCTCAATGGTTACATCAATAAGAAAATTTTTCATATTTTCGGCTGAAGAGTTTCAAGAGGTGCCAACTAAACGATCGAAATGGTTAGGTTTATGGACTGGTAGAATCATCGGTATATATTTCATAAAATATGAGACCGACCAGATATGATTATCATTGTGCAAGTAATCTTGTTAACAGTTGATTACAACAAGACGGAGTCATCATATATGGTCACAGCCCTAGAAATAGTGTTTTTATTGCGAGAACAATTTGGTAAACATGTAATTTATCGCTTTGGACAGCCTGGATTCGGCTACGGTTGATGAGCCCAACATTACACGCGTCATTACCCAAATACTCGTAAGAGTCATCAAAAATTAGAACAATTTGAACACCAGTTGTATAATAGGTTTTAAGTTTTTTAAACAACCGTCTGTTGTGGGCAACTTGAAGAAATAACAGCCTTTAAGAATAATTTCGATATAACCTTTCAACTGCTTCCGATTGTGATGTCGGGTAGCTTATTTTTAAGATTCTCACATATTCTGAAAGTGTTAACTGTCATCGTGGGCATTCAACTGTCAAAGTTAATTTGACGTTTTTGTTCAGTGTTATTTGAAAATTTATTATTATGGTTGTTCCCCACACCATTAGCCGGATCCCTCTGAGAACTTCGAGATTCCCCTAAATGGAACACAATTTCTCAATTGGCAAAGCGAAGATTCTCTGCAATACTTGTTGGACTCCTCTCCTCACTCTTTCTGACAAACGACGAAGAAATAGAGATGAGGAATAGATAGATGAAGAGATTGTTTTGACATAGAAAGTTCCCCTCTGTTCCACTGAATCAAAAAAATGTTAGCTGTGGCGGAGCCATCGGTGAAATCTCTAAGGGATCCGAAAGAGGAACGTGCATATTGTAAGGTTATTGCTCGATCAACGCTTTTCGTGAAATAATGGCTCTATTCGTGAAAATCCAAAAAAAAATTTAGGAACTGTTTTTCTGGTCTTCATGGAGGTCTACCTAGACCTTACATTTGTCGATAAAGCTACGCTCATTACGTATCGGCCGCTTGAGTCCACTTATGAAATACTCATTTCGGGGACTGTGTTTTTTCTCGTTTTGGCCGTTCAATTGGACGCTTCGATCGTGTGATCAAACGCCATTATACGATTTTCTCTGGCGATATGTCAAGACTTTGGTGTATGCCGACAAAGTTAACACTTTAGATGATTTGGAAGACATCATTGAGCTTAAGCCACCTTTAGATGCTTAATGCACTTAACGCCTTAAAGTAAAAGTAGTATGTTTGAACTTTGTTATTCCTGCAGATTTCGGCTGACTGAACGACCCATTTTAGGAAAACCTTGATCATGCAGTTCTGTGACATGCTGAATGGGCCTTCGCACACGAGATGAGTTTTACTCTTATGCCATACGGGCGTCAGTTTTGATCAAGGTTGTCGTCGTTGATAACAAGAGCGTTTGACTCCAGAGGCGGAGGGGTTCTACCCATAAAATACTCCAAGCGCACACGAGCCGTCAGAACAAACTGCATAGATGAACCCCTTTTCGTCGTGTTAGTAACGGGTGAATTTTTTAACAGTTACGTTTTTGAGTTGGCAGCACTGGTGAAAGTGAAAAGTTTTCAGTACACTCTGCCATTTAATCATGGAAAGACTTACAAACGAGCAGCGATTGCAAATTAGTGAAATTTAGTATCAAAATGCGTGCTCTGTGGAAAACGTTTGTTACGACCATATTATGGTCCTCATAATCGACCTGGTGCATCAAAAATGCGTGCTGTTATCACCAAGTTTCGTAACAAAATTCCCTTGTTGGACATTAAACCATCGACTCGCACGCGTACAGTGCGTACCGAAGAGAATATTACAGTCATAGCGTCCAATGTTAATGAAGATCGTGAAATGTCAATTCATCGCCGTTCTCAGCAATTGGGCATGTGTTACTCAACCACATGAAAAATTTTACGTGTCGATTTGTGTATGAAAGCCTATAAAATTCAACTTGTTAAAACTACACCCGTTATTTCTATTCAAATTGACATTTGTCTTGAGTACTTTCGATAATTCGCAGGCTCTTAAGTTTGAGACCATTTGCAACTACATCTGTGTTGCCTGTTCGGCTCACAAAACGTATATGAGAGCCGAATCACATATAATTTTTCCAGACTTTAAATGCTGTTAAGTGTGTTTGAATTGGTTTTCAACCCTGTTATACCGCACAAACTCGGTTGGAGTTAAAGAATTTCACTATTTTTCCGCATACCTCAGCCGCCTCGCCATCAAACCCCGTTTTATACCAATCAAAGTATCTTAACCAATTTTATTGCTCTTCTAATCTCGTGATTAGTAGGTACCATCTGTGGCTTCATGTCCTGCAATTGTCAGTCTTGGCCATCATCATCTTTTTTCAGAGAAATATAGTGCATACATGTCGTGAATGTTCGTAAAAGTCATGTAGGTAGATATTTGTAACCGAAATTGTCTATTTAATAGACAGTAATCAGATCTGAGTCTTTATGTAGTTACCCAAACCAAACATAAGTCCCACCATCGACTGAGAATTAATTGCTCAGACCTCATCATCATAAAATCCTACTAATAAAGACATTCAATCGCGTGGGATATTTCACTCACCACCATCACTTGATATACCAAACCTAATGCCATCTACTCATGCTACAAATCACCTCATCAAAAACAAAACTCACGTTCGCCTTTTACAGGTGTTTACCAGACCAATCCTCCTCATGCAATCGATTAAAATTCAAATCACATGCTCATCACGGTGAATGGCATACAATCGCTTTCACTTATGTGATTCACGCATGTGATTCATTTCAAGTTTGTGCTTGGGAATCTGTGATTGTAATCAACTGTCCAATTTCCGTCTCGACAGTAATAATTCCTGAAACACTGTCACATCGGTTTGCATCGAGTGGAAGAAGTTATAATGTCCACCCCACCCTTAACAATACACCGAGCAATTGTATTACTGAATAAATCATTTGTCGTCGATTCTGTCCATTTCCAGTCCGAATCTCCGAATTGTAAGCGATGTTCCAACCGAGATACACCATCACCATCATCAGGAGCAATATTCAAATGCGAACAATCTAACACCACAGCAAAAATATGTCATCTACTTACAACAGCAGTTGAGGTACAAGCAACAGCAGCAACTCCAAGAACACCAAAAGGAACACATTCAGCTGGAGAAGCATTTGCAGCAGCACCAACAACAACAGCACCAACAGCAGCAGCATCAGTATCAGTCACCGCAACAGCAATACCATGCGATTCAACAGACCGAACAACGCCACTACGTACAGCCGGAGCACATTTATGTTGTGAGTACGACAGTAGGTCCCCCTGTCCTGTCATCGACGCAGCAATCAATCGATGTCCATCACGATACTCATCATAATCTGAATCGCTTTAAGGAGAAGTACCCTCAGCACAGTCCCATCAGCCATGTCGTGCACCAACATTCCGGTGGTGGCGAGGTGATAACCAATCCTGAACAGATTTTACATCCCAGGAAACAACAGAAGCAGTCCTATCCTCGACCTGAAGGACACCGATTTGCTACGCATCAATTGCAACCTCATCAGCAATACCCAAGGTGAGTGATACTATACTCGTTGTCTGTCGTTTACATTCCATCCATCACCGCCTCTCTCACTCTCTTTTTTCTGCTTAGCAATCCCAACTACGTCGAGTACGTCATTGACGACCCGAAACAAGAGATCGAGGAGCCATCGACGTCGCAGGAAAGTGACCATCATCAGAGTATTCGCCCACCGCCTGTGCATTTGGTTAACAATGCACCGTTGCCACCACCTTCGGCCGTCGAAGTAGTGGTCACATCACCCCGGCCTTCGTACAAAAATCAACCAACCCTTCGATTACATGCTATTTCACCCACAGCCCGGCCATCGGGACGACCGTACACACAGCCCTCGTATAGTGCTACACCTACCCCACCAACGGTCTTTGTATCATCGAAACCAAAGTATGGGCAAATCTTTCCGACATCCGCCCCCACACCGGTCAAACTAAGGCCGTCGCAAAAGTACACAGTCGACAACGAGGAAGATGACGACCCACTGCCAGACATCAATACATCATCGCTGGCCGAGATTTTGAGAAAACTCCAGGAGAGTAATCACCTGCCACAGACACTCACGCCCGACAACATTGACAACTCGATAAAGACCCTAGTTAAGATCCTTAACAATCTTAAGAAGTCCCAGACGATTGTGGACACTGTGCCACAGCATCATGAGGATGTGGACTATGACTACAACAATGCGGGCAATGAAGACGAAGCGGCTCCACCCCAACAGGACCTCAGTGTTCCAAGTAATTACTTCAACACCAGTCAAAAGCTGACACTAAATCATGGTTTTCTTTTTTTAGCTCCTAATGTCAAAGCAGGACCGAATTCGGGACGACCAGGGATCGATTATCCGACGTTGTCTAGTATACCGGTGACTGCATTCGATTGCCAGGAGCAGAGATACAAGGGATTCTTTGGTGATCCGGAAACTAATTGTCAAGTGTGGCATTACTGTGACCTGAACGGTGGAAAGGCATCGTTCCTTTGCCCCAATGGCACAATCTTCAGTCAGGTTGGTTTGGGTTGTACATTAGTGTAAGACGTCGGTAAATGTGAGTATGGCCTGAGGGGTGGATTTTTCTTTAGGAATACATCTGGGGAGTGGGTATAATTAACAGGCCAGTTTATGGGATTATGTGAGGTTTTGAAATTACTGCTGGCTAGTCTGTAGGCGGTTAAACATTGACGCTCTGCTGAGAAAAAACAATTTTCTTACAAGACCTTTTCCTTTTCGAAGATGGCAGCATAAGAAAATTCACAAGATGGAATCAATGATGGCGTCTATAGTCCTAGTTACGATTGAAAAGGTTAGCAACATGAGTTTCTGCATCATATTCGTACAAAATGTCGTTAAGGAATCTCACGGTTCAGTCAGAATCCTTCAACAGATGTTGGCGGATGAAACGAAAGGCTAACTTCAGCACTCAATCCCGAAGTGGGTACAGATGGTTCATATGTACTTGCGGTATCTAGCAAATTGCAACTGGCCTTCCAGGTAAAGGGACAGAGGCAAAATGTCATCAAATAACAACTAGAAGCAGAGCTACATTTAAGTTTTCGAGTTTCATCTAGGGTTGCTACTAAAAAAACTTGATTATGTCCTCGCGCGGTACATGGCAGAAATTACCGCGTTGCAAGATATACGATGGGCAGGCTTAGGAATACAACAAAGATAAACATGCGGCAATTATTTCAGCTCTCAACAAAGTCTACACATATGAGGATGCGGTCAAGAATGTGGTCAAGAGTGATTGACTTTAAGCACCTGGAAGTGATCCGGCTCAGGGCAACATTTCACAATTTCTGTGTACACGCCCTACCACTGAGACAGATGACTCTTGAACATGATTACATGACTGGAATTCGAGACGAAAATCGGGATTTCAGGGAAATAAAGCATCTTGTGCTAGCAAGATGAAAACCCATCCTCCACGAAATGACGACGGGCAATGGCTTCCCACTAACTGACTTAACGGTACCGTGTTAAACTGCGACTAGCAGTACCAGATTTCCTTGACTTCGAATGCACAAAGCGGCCTTGTGATCCTCAGAGGGTATAACCGCCAATCAAATCGAACAGGAAGGAAGAACTGAATAAGACTCCCTGGCTCCACTGTGCCTTCACTTCACAATCCACGAATTTAACACTCTGTGGTATCTTCATAAAAAATCCACCCTAGGCTCCCTCAATGTCTTAAGTGCCGCTTACAGTCCTGGGCCACAATAAACATGCCTCTCCAGGGTTATCATTAGACATAATTTGCGCACCACAACTTGGTTTATGTAGGTTTGCACCTTCAGCGCCATAGGCTACAGGCCACCTCCAAGAATTATGGTGCTGCAATGTAACCCTCGAGCTAAAATAAAAGCTGAGAATAAGAAGTTAAAAAAAGAAAGAAGGAGAAGACTCATTAGAGTTATCAAGGAGTCTCGCCATAGGAAAAATGTACGTCAATTCCACCCAAAAAAAAACCAAACAACTTTTAAGGTAGGAAATCAGGGTTTACAAAATAGTAAAGGTAACATATGCACAGGTAGACTTTCAGCAGGAGCTAAATGGGGCAATTGTCAAGAGAATCCTAAGGTTCGAAACAAACCTACGCACTGTCAACGCCATTTCAAAACTGAAGATTAACAACGCAGACGGATCTGATGACTTACCAACGGAACTCCAATAGAAGAAGACTTCACCTTGGAAACTTCTTCTATGACAACATAGGTCTAGTAAATTGACATGAGTTACCAACCCTATAATAAGAACCTCGTGATGTTTCACATGGGCTTTCGAATTTACGTAAAATGCTCCATGTGGTGTCACATTGGTCAATGTGTGCGTTGTCATAACCTAAGCATAACTACGGCGCTCGAAAATGGACTCTTTGTTCAATCCAAATTCGAGCGCCTTAGTTATTTCCATACTATTGTTTTTGAAAAACTTCCCTCCTGTTTACATTAAAGGGCTTCTGAGGCGAAGACTTAACCAAAAACATAACGACCTTCATAGCGACATATATCATGCCCAAGTTCACCTTGATTGTGGCAGGACTAATCGTCTTAACTAGCCCGTCAACGCAAACGGTTGCGAAAACTTTCCGAGGACCTAGGATTTCTTAAAAAGAAAAGCATTTCTACTACACACAGCATTCCTAGAAAGCAATCGCCCAGAATCAGTGTTTACTGTTAAGACTAGAAATATTTAGTTAATGTCCTTTGTATTCTAAATGAATTCCAATTAAATGGCCTTACCGTCGCCGCCGCCAAACCACGACTTCACGATGTAATGAAGCACTCAACTCACTAGCCCCATCACGACAAAGGAATTGTCTTTCCAACCATGTAAGCACTCCATTCGGTGGCTTATTCCGGTTGATTTCCTTTTCACACTATGTTCACAACGCCCCCTTCCAACGACATATGACCCGACAATAACTCAAAACCACACAAGTCTGGAGCCGGCCACCTTCCTCCATGCGGGGGATAATTAACAGGTTTATATTTAGAGTAACCTGGGCGCCTCATTAAACGCCTAATTGAGGAATCACCTTGTGCCAAAAAGACCTCGCTAAAGTGCGAAATTTATTTCCTCACCCGATAATTACTACAAACTTTGTCATCCTTCCTTTCCTTCCAGATTGCTTTAACCTGCGACTGGTGGTTCAATGTGAAATGTGCGCAAACCTCCCAACTGTATGTCCTGAACGAACGACTTTACAAGTACATCCTACCCTTCACACCGAAATTCCCCGAGGACTATAGCGGCCCCATCGTTGACAAGTATGTATTGTCGATAAATTACTACTCCTTGGCTGGAGTCTGTGAACTTTTCCACTTTTTATTGTTTTCCAGGTATTTGGCTCTCAAGTTTAAGGAGATGGAAGAGAAAATGCGCCGCGAAAAGCTCAAGGGTCGTGGTGGCGAGACCCAAGTCATTGCCAGCGATTATGTTACGGAAACATCAGCCGAGGATGGAAGCACTGAAGCGTTGAAGAATAAAATCGCTGACAGCAGTAGCGGCGGAATTCGTTTATCGGCAATCGGTGAACAGAGTTCAGAGAAGAATCTACTGATAGACGAGGAGAATGGTCGCATCACCAGTCGAGCTAGTTCTGCGGATACATACACGACGAGTACACAGGCGACAACAAAGGAATTGCCATTAAGTTTGCAGCCGATTGTTGTGTCAACAACGGCTTCACCTTTTGCAGCGCATGGCGAGGACGACGAGGCGGACGACGAAGGGAATTCGAATGGCGACAAGGTCAGCGTGGAGAAAGTGGAAGTGATAGAGATCAAATCGGATGGGTCATCTGGTCATCTGATACCAGATGAGAGATATAATTCGGCGGATACTTAGGTTGAGGGGTTTTTTTTTTTGTTTATTTTTTCTTCTGTAGATTCTCAAAAATGTGTGCGTGAATGTGTGTGTGTGCGTTATAATTTAGTTTGTAGATACATGTTATTTCTTCCAGTCTATGATTCGAGAGGGATTAATTTTTGTTAGTGGAAAGGTGAAATAGGAGTAGGTGGAGTGGAGGACAACAAGGATGATGATTGGATGTGGTGGGGGGAATATCTTACCTTGTAGCAGGACGATTAATTCGCATGACTAAATATCAACGTCGAATTTTTTTTTATCGAGGATTGTGTTCGGCGTGCGTGAGAAAGGACATAGAAAGATGAAATTCTGGTTAACCAGACTCGTATTAGTTGCATGCTTTTCTACTGGACCCCATACACTTCCTTTGCAATCCAACACAAGAAGGCCTCTTGGCTAAAGCATCCCCATAGACGCTATATGCTCGGTACAGTTTAAGGTTCACTTTTATGGGTTGTTGGCGCTCAGTAGAGGCGTCCAACTGGCATAGGCCTGTGTGAGCCTTTAGCGATACTGTTTAGTAAACGATTTTTTACCAAATTGACAACTTATCAACAACTTGGCTGTCGTACTCCTTATGCAGAAGCAATAAAGCTGCTAGTAAAAGAACACTAGATATGACATTAAGCGCGAATAGGCTTCTGTGGATAAAGCGAAACAGAGGATTACTCAGGAGCTTATATATTAAACATCATACCTGTTAAAATTCATAAATGGTTGCGTGTTTGGATGCCTTGTTTGGTCTCAACCCATCGCAATACAACCAATTGTAGACCAATTGTTGAACCAGTAGGGGGAGACATGGACGATTTCTCATGAACAGATATACCACAGTAGAAACTCAGTGTGCAAATTCTAAGTTCCGATACCTTCTGCAGAATCGGTAAGCACAATATCTGCATTCTTAAGAAACAAAAGTAGGCGAGGAAAACATGGCCGCGTCATATCCTGCAATTAAATGCAACCCATGTCGAGCGAAAATCACAACAGGGTCATATTAGAAGGATATAACAAAACAGACCCTTTGGACAAAACTTCGATTTCCAAACAAAACAAAGGTTATCACCATCAAAGGTGTGGAATCACCATGAAAATCATGACAGTGAATAGAAGAAGAACCACTCTCACACCCGAGCCTTTTGGCTCAGTGGTTAGTTAGCTAATTAGAGGTTGGCCTTTACTAAGTCTTTACAGTGACAATGTGTCATGGATATGTTACCATTGCTAGGCATTCAATACTGAGAATATAAAGAAAAACACTTCTGCAGAATTTTAAATGGCGATGGTAGGCAATCTACTACTGTGTGGCAGAATGAAGCCTTTATATTGGCGACTACATCCCCCTGAAGTAGTCAGGATACCGATTTCTAAACGCAAGCTAAACAATTCGAGGAGATGGCTTTAAAGAAGCATACACCAACTCATTAGCAACATTTGATCGAAAGGATGTCTGCCCTAAGAATAAAACCGCAGAATTGTTTTCCCAATAAATTATCGACGTGCCATTAACTAAAGCTCATCTTTCATTTGAATGAACAGCCAATGCATTGTGAATCTGATTTTGTAAGACCAAGTTATTGGCCTCATTAACAAGAACTCTTGTGATGGGAGGAGTTTTCTTTTTCTCCAAATTGCGGGCACTCAAAGGATTGATACTGTCTTCTTCACATGCGATGAATAGGGAGAAATTTAAAGTGTTTGAGCCTTTCAGTGAACAGGTCCCCGTGATAACTGCTTTCGAAACCATCTGTTCTTTGAGTTCTCGCAATAGTAGAAGGCTTATAATATTCTAGGGATACACATTCCATCTACCTAGCTGCCTTTCAAATCATGATGTTTCTTTTCAAAGGCATTTATCGTTTGAGTCCGCGCAATAGTAAAGCGTTTATATTGTAGGGGGGGATATAGCGTTTATATTCACCCACCTAGCTGCTTTCCTAACCCTCCTCCTACGACCTTCACCAAATGAGAATCCAACCTAACCATCGAATTGTAAACTCTTAGCCAGAATATTAAAATATTTCAAACCTCTTAGTTAAAACGAAAGAATCAAGTTCATCTAAGGGTGACCTCCGCCAATGTAGTCCACTATCCTGACACTGTTATGCAGCTAACCCTCGGTTAGTTGATTGAATACGCTGTCACAAGTCGCCCTAGTTATGAAAACACGACTTTGCCCCGCCATTTCATCCATTTGAACTGCTCTGGTGTTACTGTACGAACTTGATATGTTTTCGAATCTTATTTTGTTTAGCGAATATTTTTATTGTTTGTGTATAGATTAAGTCCTCATCCTTGTACATTATTTATTTTGTATTTTATTTAATAAACGAATAAAAAAAAATTCCACTCACCTTTTGTGCCTTTCGTATGTTTTCACGTGTCTGCTTCATTGTTTCCAGAAAACTAACGATCTTGTCCTTGTGGATGGCATTCTAAATGAACAAATTGTAGGTTAACTTTCCAACTGGACAGCCGGAGGACAAACTCACCTCATTGGCTAACGTTGTACAAGTGTGTTTACCGTGTTGATCGCGAGTGCATTTCGCACAACACATCACCTGACAGTCGACACAATAGCGATCGCACATACGCATATGTATTTCACAAATTTTCACCTTTGGTAACTTCAATTCGACTGCTGCAACATCGAACTCGGTCAATTGGTGTTTCTTGAGAACCTTGCTGTTTTGGTGGACTGACGTGAAGCATCGCCGGCAAAAGTCAACTTTGCAATTCATGCATATGCCGACTGCATTTGCCTTCTCACATTCGCCGCATATTTGAACAAAAGATTCTGAGAGCGCGCTGGAATATTGTACATTGCCCGTAAATTGTCCGTTGTCAGAGCAGAAAAACGCTTTCGAATTCATCAGTTGACCGACAAGATAAAAATTTAGATCGTAGCACTTCTTCAGCCATCGGGTTTGCTCGAATTCGATTGGAATGCTGCAGGCGGGACATGTGAGATTGTGTCGATGCTTGTAGATGCAGTTCTCACAGATGTTATGGCCGCAGTTTAGGAGAACTGGGCGACTGCTGCGAGGCTTATTATCTGGAAAGTAAATAGGGATTGGCTTGAGAATAGTCTTTTTAGGTGGTGATCGATGAGAAACTGAGCTAGACCGGTGCAAGATAAGAACCATGAGAATTGCTAGTGCATTTTGAAGAGTATGTTGTTGAGAAGCTGAAGATTTTTTAAATCTGAATTATGTTCATTGATGACGACCTATTAAGGCCTAATTTCCTCCCTTTTTATTCAACGAGGGTTTATTATATATAATGTCGTTACGTTGAACGTATTTAAAACACCAAGTCGGAGACTTTGGGTTGAATAGACTAAGCAACGATTGCACCGAGATAAAACCTCAACTGTCCAATCATGGATTTCATGCAACTAACCACTTATAACAAATCATGGATTTCAGGCGATCAAATGCGTTGGTTCAAGAAGCTGTAAGACGATAAATGTGATAATTAATAGCGGTGTAAATAAGGCTGATAAGCCTTGCGAAATGTGCGGTCCTGCTAGCAACAGATTAATATGTGACCTCGGCTCTGTTTTGTGGTTTGACTTTGATTGACTTCTTACCAAGGGAACGAAATTGTTACGAAGCAACTAAGAGTACGGAAAGGACTGATTTTATTGTTGGCGACCATACTAAACAAAAAAAGGACAACGACATTCGTATCTGCACCTGGATTGTGAGAACTTGAAACAGGAAAAGTGCAGGCGAACAACTAGCCCTAAGCTGATATAAAGCATACATTACTGCCATCCAGGAAATACGATTGGATGGGCATGGCAAGGATGAAAAACTGTGAAATTTACTACGGACCGTGTATAATGACTATTTGGATGTGGGTTTGTTATAAGTGCTCCACTTAGGCAATCCGTCTTGCGCTTTCAAGACATTAGCAAACGCATTGCAACAGTCCGCATCAAGGAAACATTAACCAACATACCCAAGTACGATGTTAAAACCATGCTAGAAGTTTTTAACGCAATGGTAGGATGGAAGCGCAGACATCTTTAGCAGTGTTGTCGGAAACAAAGCCTACACGATAAGACGTCTGGCAATTGACTTAGGTTTCCTCATTAATAAGGGGACATGGCGGTCTCCAGATCAACGAACGGTCAATCATATTGATCACATTGCGGTAGACAAGATACACGTATCCAGTATTTTAGATATCCGAACTTTCCTAGGGACAAATATCAACTCAGACCAATACCTTGGTGCAGCTGAGGTAATAATACGGATATCCACCACGCCACAAGAAATCAGAAATGCTGTGAAAGAATGTAATGTCAAAAGACTGCAATCGCAAGAGACCGACAAGTCCTTCGCAGAAATCGTGTTGCTTAACCTCACGATTAACACCATACCAGCAGCAAATAATATCGAATAACAATGGCAGCGATGCCAACGATCCATTAGATCAGCCGCAACTGATATGATATGAAAGGATTCTCGGGTATTGGTTTGATGAAGAATGCCGACAGATGATCGCAGACAAGAACGATGCCTGCAACTCAAAGCTGCAGGTAAAGACGAAAGCTGCAATTGAGCTCTATAGGCAAAGAAGGATGGAAGAACACCGGCGACTGATTGAGGATATAGAGAGGTGTCACTCCAGGAATGATGTTCGCAGTTTTTCCAAACTGTAAAAATTCAACAACAGGTTTATTAGCCTCAAACAGAACACTGCCGAGATTAACAAGGAAATATTGTGAAAGGTGGGCCAAAAGAGATCACCCTATTGGAAGATGCTCTTACTTTTGCAAATGGCCGCCAATGGCAAATCTATTTTGAAATTTGTAGACTAGACAGATATGGAGTAGTGAGCAAGCCTTGGAGCGATACACTCCCCAAGAACTCTAAGTAATCGTGTTTATTTTTTTTTTTGCTTAACAATTCGTCTGTAGTATTGGCGCAGCGCGATTTCCGTCGCCGATTCCCCGTCCGTCCGGCACCGACTGCGAATAACACTGCGCCGTTTGGCCACGTAAAGACGTTGCCAAAAGTGGAAGGCCCCGGAGCGCCCATTGTGCCGAGAATGTCGCCGCTGTTGACGAGGATGTCGAGCTGTCGCTGGAAACATCGACCAGATGCCGTGCCTTGCAATTAGCCATCAGCCGGTCGTCCCTAAGGCGAATTTTGGTCAAAGACTTGCGTATGTTCCCGTACAAAGTCCAGTCCGTGCATCAGCTGCTGCCTGTCGACCGAGAAACGCGTGTAACCTACGCGCAAGCCATCCTCAATCTTGAGGACGATTTTTGGACCAAAATCATAATGAGCGATTTCCACCTCAAAAACTATCGCTTCTGGGGCACCGAAAATCCACGAGTAATGCATGAGGAGCCATTACACCCGCTCAAAGTTACTGCATAGTACGCTGTTCACACTGGAGCAGTCACCGGGCAATTTTTTTTCGAGAACGCAGCTGGTCAAACGACAACAGTGGACGGTGCGCGATATAGGGCCCTGTTAACCGAGTTTTTTCTACCGCAATTTGACGAATTAGGACTGGAGAACATGTGGTTCCAACAGGACGGAGCAACGGCACACACTGCGAGAGCCACAACCGATAAAAATGAGAGCCAAACAACATCGGAAGACTTCTTTTGGCCCACCTTGTACTTGAGATACAGTCGATGCTGAGGATAGGAAAGAACGTCTTATGCAGACTGTTAAACGTCTTTTTGCGTAGACGGGCTATTGGGACAATGATACAGCAAAGAACAGCGACAGGGATATGTCAAAAAAAAACTCAGATTTAGACATTAAATAAGCCAATGAACATATTCTGGCTTGCGGAGTTCTCGATTTCCAGCCAGACGTTGAACGCAGTAGAGGAAGACGTCAACTTAAGTAGCGCGTTCTAGTGGAAACAACTTCAAGCAGCTTAAATTGAGAGACTAGAGGCAGTTAGCTTAGGACCGGTCTAATTGGAGAGGCATGTTGGTTGAAGGCACTTAAATAAGTAAGTAAGACTATCCTAACCTAAGGATATAAAGGCAGGGATTTTTCTTACATCAGACGAGAGAAACTTGTTGCGAAGACTACAAATAGCCAAATTCTATCTTATGCTGTAAACAACAACCGTCGTTTCTGGCCCTCATTGCGACCTGACGCTACCTACCGCATGAGTATTTCCGTTGAAAAGAAGACTTCTATATAGGCCTAGCCTAGTTGTAGTACAAAAGTAAAATAGTTGTCAATCTAGATTGACAAGTGAGGTGTTTTTAGTATTGTATCAGTCCCACACTACTGCGGTAATCGAATACATACCACGACCACCATATTGTCTTTGGTTATTTCAGCATTCGTCACGAATGCTTTGGATCTGACAAATATCATCGACGAATTGGACTGAACATCACAATAAAGCTAATCTGGTATAAGAGCAATGATTTCGTGCAGATTTAACTTTAGACCTCATCGCTGTGGAAGAAACCATTAAAGTGGGAAATAACCAGCAGGCCACAAATTTGAACATCAAAATGTGAACCATTACGCTCTTCAAAATCATTGCTATCGAGTAGCCTATGAACTGTTTGAAAATTAAATAGGTAGGTCTTGTCTCTCGAAGTTTCACAGGTAAAGGCCGCACATCAAGAACTCATTAAAATTTTCAAGATGCCGAGAAGTATTTTTTCGCAGCGGTACAACACGGAAAAAATTAAACTCAATGCAGCTCTAGATGGTAAGGGGAGGCTTTGCAATAAGCTCATATATACTGACTCCAACTGCTTGTAGATGCCTTCAGAAATATTTCAATTTTTCCAAAAATTGTGACAATACCCCGGAACAAAAAAAAATTCTCGCAAGCTTCATCAATTGGGAAGACATTCTGTAACCGTGACAAGGAGAAGAAGGTCCTGAAATCGAGAGACTGGTATGTTTTACCTTTTTTTTATAGAAACTAATATGTAACCGCTATTATGCCAATAGGTACGATAGCGACCGCATTCCAATAACAACACGTTATCAATTGGAGTCAGTGTTGGGCTGCACTTTGATGGATAGGTACTCTGAAAAGGAGAACAAACCGTCCCAAGTTGTAAAAATAAAGAAAACCATCCCTGAAGTGATATCAAAACCTCTTAAGGAGTTGCAAAATTTTGATCTTAAGTCTCATAAAACTCCTGTGGCATTGGTTATCGAAGACTTCGATTCGGATCTGGAGAATTGCCTACTGGGCTTGAAATTTTTCTCCGACAAGACGAAACAGCAAAAGATTTTCAAATGTCAGGAATGTCAGAAGACTTTCCACCGTCCGTGGATGCTACAGGGCCACATGCGGTCGCATACTGGTGAAAAACCGTTTATATGTTCAACGCAATCCTGTCAGAAAAGATTTGCCGACAGGTGAGTGTTGCAATTTCATTGGAGAGCTGAATTTTTTTTTTTTTTGTTTAATTCAGATCGAATTTACGTGCTCATCAACGGAGTAAGGGACATCACAACTGGACGTTCAATTGTCCGCAGTGTAAAAAGCCGTTTAGCAAGCAAAGCTATTTAAATCGACATAGTTTGCAGGCATGTCGTAAGTATCTAGCTAATCATGCTAAACTAAAATTTTCTCTGTAATACTTGGTTAAGTCCCATTCAATAAATAGCGGGATTTTAGTTAGACCTTATGAAGTGTTTTTTTTTTGTTTTTTTTATTGAAGACGTCAACAGGGAAGTATACAGCTTTGTAGTCCAAAATTAGGAATGGGGCTTTACATGACTCCTCAGTTGGCGAAGAACAATTCCTGCGTGTGCGCGCCATACACAGCGGAGTCTTCCTTTCTTGCGTTTACCCTTAAGCTGGGAATTGTAGACACTTACTTTCTTATTTAAGTGGCGCAACAGTCCGGAATGACCTCGGGCCTCAACCAACATGCCTCTCTAATTAGCACGGTCTTTACCTAACTAACTCCTGTCGCGCACTCCAAGTTGGTTGAGCTCAATTTTTTTTTAGGAAAAATAACGAAAAAGCGCAATGAGATTTGACAGCACGCGACGAAAACGAATAATCTATACAAACTAATATACTACCATGAGATCGTATAAACAAATTAATAACTTGCTGGTTGCTCGCGATCGTTTTCGAACAAAACTAGCTAGGGCTATAGTCATCAATCAAAAATCCTCGCCAAACAGAAGAGGTAGAATTCACAAGATGGAATCAAAAAAGTAAAAAACTATTCGGACAATTGGACGGACGTACAAAATCTAAAGGTTTAGTCGCCAGAAGGCCAACGGCAACCCTCAATTCCGTAGTGTATAATGATGGACCTATGTCTAGGTATCTTATATATTTAAGTTAATCCTACAGGTTGTGGGATGTACTTTGGGTTAACAATTCAATCCCGGAAAACACCTATTGTTCACAACCATGCTAATTGTAAAAAGAACGACGACGTTCGTTTTTTCATCTGAATTGTTAGAACGTTGAACAGAAGATGTGCAGCTGAACAACAACTAAGCTGCTATTAAGCAGATACTAGTGTCTGCTACGTGATAAGCGAATACAGGAGCTATTCTAGTCAAGGTTAGCACCTGGGCTGCAAGTTGTGTTAACCCGAGCAAAACGGAATCGGTACTATTCACAACAAAAATCAGAGATAATCTAAGTAACTAAGTTACTAGGTCATCTCTGACCAAAATACCCGATCTCACCCTCCCCCGTCAAAATGGTCATCTACTCACACTATCTTCCAGCAATAGGTATTTGTATCATGCTTGACCCATAACTTGGAAACTGGAAACACAACTACGATCGCAGAGTAAGGAAGACGTGTGTGCATGCAGCAAAACATTTGGAATGAAGTGGAACCTTCAACCAAAGATGAGCTTGTGGATGTACACAGCTGTACTAGTATGGTGGCCCGCCTTGAAAAAAAGGCTACAACCTCACAAAATTAAAAAGACTGCAAAGAACAGCCAGTATAGGTACCACAGGCGCATTGAGGTCGGCGTCGTCAACGGATGAGGTCGGCGTCGTCAACGGATGCCCTTACTGTGTAATTGCTCTCTCTTGCCTCTCGACCACACTATGCAGCGCAGTAAGACTCAAGGAGCCAGGATGCTGCACTGCAAGACCGTATGGCCACACTAGTATCCTGGACTCGTTACCAAATGACATGGCCACGTTTCCAACTGACTACATCACAACCGCACTAAGCTTCAAGAAAGGCTTCGATGTAGTTTTTCCTACCAGAGCTCAGTGGAAGAGAAACAAAGCAGGTCGTCTACACCAACGGATCTATGATGAACTATGTTGTGGGGTCCGGTGTTTACTCGGAATCACCGGAAATATCAGCATTCCAGGAGGAACTTATGACTATCCGAGAGGCTTGCACGCGATTGGGACGTGACACTATGCAAAAGCAAAATATTGCCTTCGTCGTAAATAGTCAAGCTGCCATTAAGGCCATCACCTCGGCTACCACGTCGTCCAAGCTGGTATAGGAGTGCCGGAACGAACTTGCCCGGCTGACAACCGCTTCGCTGGGTCCCAGGGTACATTGACATTAAAGAAAACAAGCGTTCAGATGGGCTGCCAGGCACGGCGCAGCTCTAAACGGCACACTTGCGGCAAGGGTCCATATCCCCCAAGATGCGACCAAGAGACAAATCTACTCATACTTCCTGAAGAAGGCCGACTTCAAATGGAAAAGGTTAACAAATTGCATCATATCGAGGAGGATGTGACCTACCTATGACAAGAATAGATCAAGCGACCTCCTGAATAGAACCCGCCCAGATATCGCTGGGCCATCATGGAGATTCATGTGGCCAATCTAGGGATCCCCAATGGCGTAGTTGCGGGAACGCAAATAAAAAAGAAACCCTCTCCCATTTCATCTGCAAATCTCCGGCACTGGCATCAAACATTCTTCGATAACCTTGGCGAGATCTCGGGTAAAGGGATACAAGATCTAAACCTCACAGGCTGGATCTAATCTAGATACCACTTTTATGACATTCCCAATAATCATCATAATAAATGTCACATGAGTTGTGGTAGCAAGAAGGCACATCAGTGATACTTGGGTTTCGTGCTGAAACGCCAGCTTTACCAGACTTTAGCAGACATTATTGCCATCCAAGATATACGATTGGGCCGGCCAAAAAGAAAACGAAAAACTGTGACATTTAGTAAATTCGTGTTATGCTGAGCAGAAATAGACTTTTCGGATGTAGATTTGTTATAAGGATGGGAAAAAGTCGTATGGCTTGACATTTGAAGACGCATTGTAACATTTTGTGCAAAGGCCACATTTTTTGCGCCCACGCTCCGACGAAGAAATGAGATGGGATTGCTTAAGACTGTTTTTATCAGCTCCTGGAAAAACTTATGAGCGACTACAAAAGTACGATTTTAAAATTGTGCTGCAAAATTTTCAGCGAATGTTGGTAGATACAACATTTTTAGCAGTATTGTCGGAAAGCACAGCCTACAGGACACCATGGCGGTCTACAGATTGCGATAGAGACGAAGCTCTTGTTGAAAGAGCGAATTCCTCAGTTTTTCGATTGATACCATTCCACCATAATGTCGAAGAACAATGGCGACGATGTCAACCAGCCATCAGATCGGCTCAATATTATTTTGATCGATCCACCTTTCACCCTCCCTTTGGAGATAAAAAAAAAACCCTCCTCTGCCAAAATTGAGATGGGATGGTTAGTCAAAAGCAATGTTACTGTTCGTCTAAATGAATGGGTGTTACACTTCGCGTCAACGAAGAGGAAACACTCCTTCCCAGTTGAAGAACTTAGCCCACGCATCAAAAAACTGTAGAGCAACATGGCAGCTGGTTCTTATACAAGGTGGGCCAGAATATGCTTTTATTTTTTGAAAATGGCCGCCAATGTCAAATCTGTTTTGACAGCGATACACTCCCCAAGAACGCGGAATAATCAAAGTGGAAGATTTTTCGACTGAAATCATGAGCGACGAGGCTCATTTCCATCTCAGAGGGTACGCAAAACTATCGCTTCGGGGCACCAAAAATGCACAAGTAATGCACGAGGAGCCTTTTACACCCGCTAAAAGTTACTGCATGGTGCGCCGTTCACCCTGGCCATGTTAACCCAGTTTTTATTTTTTTTTCTGTCGCAAATGGACGAAGTAGCACTGGAGGACATGTTGTTCCAGTAGGAAAAAGCATTTGCACACATTGCACAAGCCACAACCGATATTCTGAAGGCCAAACAACATCGGACGACTTCTTTTGGCCCACCTTGCATATTACCAGCAGCTCTTAAAATACGGAGGTGCTGCAATAGAAGTCGGCATGCCATCAACCATCAACAAAATCTGGATGGGTGATGCATGTATGATGACTGGAATATCAGCTTCAAATAATTTATCCAAGTTTTGCACAAACTACCGAAGCATATCCCTGTCGCATGAGTGCTGAACGTGTTAAACCTTTTTGCAACACACTTATTGGCACGTACCAGAGTGCCTTTCGGCATAGTGTGCCTTCCGACCACAAGCCATTTGTTCACCCTAATGCAAATCCTGAAAATATCAACGAATTTAAAGTTGAGGCACAACATCTTTTCATCTACTTAAAGAACGCAAGGCAGTTTTTGGAAAATCATCCTTCGATATAAAGCCTTACTCCGATATAAAGCCTTACTCCGATATAAAGCCTTACTCCGTTGCAGATATTTAAACCGTAACGTTGAAAGCAATTCTATTTGTATATACCAATGCACATTTCAACGAGATAACGCGAAATATTTGACCATCAATCCCACTAACAATGAACGAACTCCTTTTTTAGCACACATTGTACAGTTATTGACAATAAATTCTACCAGGTTCTTGGAATTTCGATGTCAAAATAAACAATTTCTGATTGGACACAATCAACCAGTTGCTGGCAAACAAAATAGAGCCATCACATCGACAAAAGTTGTTGTCGTTTGTTTGAAACGTTGTACAAGTGCTTTGGGACTAATGCTCATGCGCCAGATTTGACGACATGGTCGGGAAACGCATTTATTTATATTTTATTTATTGTTAAACAAATTTGATAGACAATTTTCATATTTACCTGCGGCTGATTGTTTATATGAAATATCATATTCACGTTTGCATTTAGAACAATGCCTGGCATCGCGTAATGTTAGCGCGATAAACTTTTTATCAAACAGTTTTGCTTGCGTATGAGCTGATGGCAACATTTTCAACTCCGAAATTAATTCTACTCCATACACCGAGGCACAACTATGGTTAATAAGAAAACAATAAATTTATCCACTTTCAGTGATTGATGAAAAAATGTGAATCGAAATAATAAGCCGCACATTCAAACAAAACAAACTGTAAATTTGCAAATGCTATGTGCAGGTAAAATGACAGCTGACATTGGCTGGCAGCCGGTGGGAAGTGTTGCCAAGCGCTTTTGCAAAACGGACTAGTATTCAACTTTGTTGAGGGATTTTTATTTTAGTCTGATATAGGGTTTTTATAAGAGATGTGGATTTTGTGATTCATAAATTTTCTAATAAGATGTTACAAAGATATTTGGACCGTTTAAAAAACACTTTTGAAGTACACTTGACAGCTGAAAGAAGAATTTTTAAATAGGTATTTGAGTCATAAAAGTTGTCAAAAATAGTGCTCTTCATATGGGAAAAAATTAAAAAAATTGTTTCATATTTTCTTAATGACATTGTAATTAACCGCAAAAATTAAATATATTGCGAGAATATACTTATAATAATAAACTTGCTTTAGCGCTCTCATTTTTCACTTTTTTTTAAATGCACTTAATAAATTATGCAAAAAATTTTATTGTTATTATTTGTTTTACTATCGAATAAAGTTACTATTTGATATTTTTGGAATCCCTTTTTTAGTTTGCTCTTTTCCTTGAGTTACATTTTACTTCGGATATCGCATGCGTTTTTACTCACTTTTGACGCTCACGTAAGTCCTAAAGGATTTTAACTCTCTTTCTGGGGACTTGGTATGTTTTTTTCAACATAGCAATGCTACACCGCAGCGAAAAACAAATAGGAATGCTAAACTACACACAATATGTATGAAATAATAACCAATTATTTTTCTTTGAATAACTTTTAAGCTAAATGTGAGCGGCAATTTTTAAAAACATTTTAATAATCAGCACGCGGATACAAATCGGTGCAAAGTGCAAAAAGTTACTGCTCACTAAAGTAAAGTTATTATTTTTGCAAAAAAATACAATTTTGAAATGTTTTATTGCCCAATAGTAACATTTTTGGAAAATCAGTGTTTGAAGTTGCGCGTTCAACTTTATTTTCCTTTAAGAACCGTGTTGCGGATTTCATTGGAACACATAACATGATGGAATAGAAATTTTACCACCATAGAGTGCTGTTATAGGTATCATTCAACATCTTCACTGGAACAAAAAAACATGATGGAATTGAACTTTTACCCCCATTGCTTCTTATAGGAATTATTGGAAAATGCCATTACAGTTCGAGTGGAATAGCAATCATTACTTCACTTAAATAAATCCTGATCAGTGAAAATTATAAGAAGTGATTTTCTGCGACAACGATAATTCAAAATGTAAATATTTTTGGATAATCATGTTTTAAAATGCATTAGCTTTGTTTTTGAATTTATAAAAAAACTGCAAGAAGTAAAAGAAAATTTCCAATGACAGTTTTCAATGATAGCTATAACTAGGCCCTAAATAGCTGTAACTGGACCCTAGACAAACTTTAGAAAATCTTCACACCGCGTCTCCACGAAATATATTTGATAGCTTACTATCTGTCACTTTTCATAGAAAGAAATATTCATATGGCACTTTCCATTGGTAAGAAAATTCAATTTTTTTATCTATATCTGTCAAAAGACCGATTTTGACACTTGTTTGTTCCATTGGCAAAAACAAATTGTTTGTTTTTTTTTTATCTCAAATCAATTTTGCAGATCTGAATTTGTCGTCAGACTTACCCCTTCTTGCAATAACACTAATACAAATGATAGCTGTCAGTTTGACTAGATTGATTTTCGTTTTAGTTTAAGATTATTTCGACAGTGAAAAACTATCATTAACCATTAAAACCATGCATGTATGTTCTGAAATATAAATTAAATCAAAAACAAACAACATGTGTTACTGGAAACTTGACTACTTAGCCGACACTTACTTTACAGACACGAAATTACTACAATACAATCACAGACAAAAATCAATCTGAAATCGTGTTCCATTGGTAACAAAAAAGATCTAATTTTAGATCAAAATCCAGATTTACCAATGGAATACTCCAATAGAATGCTATGGAGTGGTCATTTCCATTGCTTTCTATCTCAAACAATATTACAATTTCAAAAAGAAAGAACAGCACATTGAATACTATCCAAAGAAAGCAATGGACTGAGCAATAATACATAGAAAGAAAATTTTCATAGAATACTATTTGAAGTCTTTATGAAATATTGCTCGAGGAGATAATTGTACACATGAAGGGTCCAGCTATAGCTATCATTGAACAACTTCACATAAATAAATCTTGATCAGTGAACAACAAAAGTGTGATTTTCTGCGAAAACTATAATTCAAAGTTGAAATATCTTTGGATAATCATGTTCATTAATTCACAAGCTTTGTTTTGACAACAACTCGCCAATAATTGAATTGAAAAAAAAAAACTATGACGGTTTTCAATGATAGCTATAACTGCACCCTAAATCGGAAATCCAAAAAACGGCCAATTCATGTTTCATATTGAGCAACTTATACCTTCATACTTCAAAGCAATAAGGGCCCAGTTAAAGCTATCATTGAACAACTTCATTGGAACACAACACATGACGGAATTGAAAGTCACCCCCAATGCTTCCTATAGGAATTATTGGAATGCAATCATTACTTCACTAAAATAAATCTTGACCAGTGAAAAATAAGAAGTGATTTTCTGCGAAAACTATTATTCCAATCATAAGATTTGTTTTGACAACAACTTGCTAATGATTGAATTTATAAAAAAAAGCTGCAAGAAGTAAAAGAATCATTCCAATGACGGTTTTCAATGATAGCTATAATTGGGCCATAAATCCAAAAATCAGTACTCACGGCACGCCGATAACTCAATGTTTTCTTACATATCGTTTTGACGTTTCAATGAAAGAGACAACGAACGCACTTGTGAGGAAGATAGTTTCCCGTAGAATCTTATTTTTTCGTCGCATTACATCTGCCAAAACAAAGTCATACATTATGTTTATGTTTATAACGTCTGTAACCATCTTACGCTGCTTAGGATTGTACCGAACGCCGGACTCCGAGTACATAAAATATTATCGCAACGAGGTTCTATACAATGTGGCTCAGTTGAATAGAATTGCCAATTTCCTTATTAAGGTGACTCGAAGGCACGCTGCAAGGGCGATGGCTAGCGACAACAGCCTGATCTATGGGGCTTATTATCCCAATGATTTATACATGGAGAGCATGCTCATATCGGGCTTTAGTCCAGCAGAGGCATTCATTTACATCGATTCGTTAGGGTTAGTACAAGACAGGAACGGTATCCCGGTTTTATACCACCGCTATCGTGACGCGCGGGACAAACGGCTAATCCGCGACGGGTACGTCGACAATGCTCCGGAGCTCCTCCGCTTTAGCACGGCGGTATCGGATCGCGATAGGATCGATGCTGCAAAACAGCGCACTGAATTCTGGTGGCTATATGAGGAAGGTAATTCTGCACTTCCTCAGGACTTTGCGGACTTTTAGTCCAACTCCATAGGTAAGATTTTAAAATTAGGAACAAGGTCTGGGGCGGGGCTTGTGCACCATATTGGCGTACAATATGGTTGAACGCAGGCTGCCGTGGGACCGAAAGTCTTAAGTTAGGTTTAAGTAGTCTTAATCTAGGCTTAAGTAGTTTAAGTAGTCTTAAGTTATATATAATCTAGAATAAGCTTTTATATAAAACAAAAAAAAGTCAGTAAACAAAGTTTTCAATTTTTTCTTTCTTTTTTCTGTAAATTAAAATTAAACATAAAACCAAAAACGACAAATCTAAGCCTAAAGGCAAAATAAAACAGCTAAATATAAGCTTACAGCGCCCACTAAGGGCCGATAAGTTAGATTAAGTAAACCAGTTATTGATAAGTTAGATTTAAGCATTTTTGTCTAGTAGTAAGTTAATATTTTAGGTAAATAAAAAATGAGTTTGAAAGTAAAGTAAAAAACCATCTTACGCTTCCATATATGCGTGCGTTATTGATGTGGTAATTATTAGCTTATCACATCAATAACGCACACAACGTTCAAATCCATTTTGGTAATTTGTTAATAAAAGAAAATTTTCCTCTTCCGATATTTTGACTTTCGCTAATTATTTTAGTTTAGCTCATTCATTTGATATCATAGAAACCTTAACGACGTTTTTTTGATTTACACACTCCACATTTCGGACATTTCGTACACATTTTGACAGTTCATTTACCACGTTTGCAGCGCTTACGATAACTTTTCGTGGTTGCTTTAATTTCGTTAATAGCTTTATTCAACACAATCATTCTTTTCGTTATTTTTTGCAATTCGTTTGAAGTTCATCAAAGTTTTATAAAAAACCGTTTTTATTTTTAGAAAACACTCCACAAAATGTTTGTGAACATTTTGTATTATGTGTACATCCAAGGGAAATTTGCACTGAATGCGAAAATCCAGAAGAACGAACTGAATTTGAAACACGGTTTCTAGTAAATGACGGCGTAGTGTACTTTTAGGTGTACAAGAAAAGTGCTAAGATGAGCACAGTGGGGCAATAAAATGTCGTCTCGATTATTATGTTTTCCATTGGACTATAAACTAGCCGTACTTTTTCTTTAAACAAATTTCAAAACATAGAGTTTGATTCTATAATCTCATACAAACTGATGATGCTTGTAGATGTTCATTGACCTGTTCTTGCAACATCAAGGATCTGGTTTGGCAGGACCCTATGGATGATTGCGATGAATTAGTTGTTGTTGTGGGAGTGATTTAGCTTCTGTCAAACACTTGGAGCTTGGTTCCAGGGCTATATTTTGCCAAGATTTTATGAAAGCAGCCTACCGAAGTTATCCACCACTTTCACACAGCATTATTGTGAATTGGTGGGTGTAGAGATTTCGCTTATAAAAACGGCTTACAATCTATAACCTTCAACAAGTCTACTCCCTTATGGGCCATAACCAACATGACTCTCCAATTGGTCGGTGCCTCAATAACTTGCGAAATTCCAGTTGGTTGAGATCGGTTTCCACTTATACGTGCCACATGTGGCAAAAACTTTCTCTATTTCATCCAACAATCTCGACGTCTAGCTGGGAATCGAAGACTTTTCAGATGGGGTCAAAGTGGCCATTGATTGGATCTAAGTCCTTCTCTAGAGACTAAGAATTTTTTCGCTCAAAACAATCAAGGATTTGCTTGCATTTTTAAATGAACCATGCTTCTGCGCCGTAGAGTAAGACTGCGATGATAGGGGTCCTATATATAGGATCCCCTCAGTTTTTTTCGAGTAAGGGATTTGTTGGCAAGAGTAATTTTCACAGAATAGTTGATGCAGTTCAGAGGTTCTGCTTTAATTGAGGATGGGCTTAGGTTCCACCCTGGTTTTGCTTTGGTGTAAGTTGCTTACCAAATCATCTCAACTCCGGATCTCTGATCTGTAAACGACTCAGTGAAGTTCAAAAAGGTGCTTTTTGCACATCTAGCTTAGGAACCTGCGCGATTCGGTAGCGTTGCCTTTTGGAAAGTGACAGGAATGCTTAGGGCTTCATTTGTCGTGTTTGGAGTACGAGTAAGGGTTATTCAGGTTTTGCTTTGAACTCATTCATTTGGCCAAGTGAAAAGGCTACGTCCTGCTTGGATTCAACCCTTTTTGCGTTCTTAATAATATGGTGAGGGATGCATAAGGCAGACCCGAGAACATTGGGCAGCCTTAAATAATAAGATATAGCAAGTTTGGGCGTTTTTACAGTAGGTAGTCTCTCTGCTCCAAGCAGAGCTATTGGGGGCTTCATAATTACTTATCTAAATGGTGCAACAGTTGGGGGTTGAAACTGGAGAGCAACCAATTAGCCAACGACTTTAATCTGCTCTGTCATTAGCTGCCTGCAGTGGCGCAATTCAAGTTGGTTGAGGTTAGTTTCGTGGCTTGAAATATGTTGAAATGATCTAATCTTACGAAAAGGGTTGTCAGGACTAATAGTTTTGTAAATCCTTCAAAGCATCATTCCTGGTAATCCTCCATATATTCATTTTATCGCTCTTTCCATGATCGCAACGCAAAAAAAAACACAAAACCACTTAAATTCTCCATTTATTTGATTTCTACCACTTAAATTGAAAACACACAAACACCAGAATTACAATAAATTCGAAAATTTCGTTTCGATAATCAAAATTTAGTTGAATTAGCTTAACTGAACATGGAATCCATTAATCCGTTGAAGCGCTCACGGCGATCGGGTTCGGACTGACGGTATCTGCGCAATTCCTCATAGTCCGGATCATCCGTTTCCAACTCAAAACGACACATTGGACATGAGTTAGCCTGAAAAAGCAAAAAAAAATGTTTATCTCATCGATACCATATCTATTCAGTACCTTTTTCAACCACAATAGGACACACTCTTCATGGAATTCATGCTTGCACGGAAGAATCTTATACTTCTCTCCCTTTTCGCCGGGCTGCTTGCACACAGCACATTCCATCTCCGGATCGTCTTCGTCCAATTCATGCACTGGCAAGGCGGCAATAGCTTTCTTCGAGGCTTCCGGCACTTCAATTTCAATATCAATGCCATTCATAATAGCGAGCACCTGAAGGCGCCTGAAGTGCTTTGCAAAGTCCTCCGGTCCATTGGGTCCAGTCGGTTCGTGTCCTAGTTCATCAAAATAGTCGGCCATATTAGATCTGCGAAAGAAATAGGAACTCATTTACTACAATCATTGTCAAAGCGTCCCTGTCAATAATCTTAACAAGATTCAATGACTTTGATCATTCCCAAGCAATCGATCCAAGTGTCGATTAGCTAACGCTGCCACCCCAAAGGCAATTAGCTTCACGTGCTATTATTGAATTTCAGTCGACGCTTTGATTAGTCAAATGCAAGCCATGCTGGGCTGTAGACTGGGTGGAGAGGGAGCCTAAGTTATGGCCTGCAAGCTAAATGAATTTGTCTGCCATCATTCAATTAGCTTACGTTGATATGCAGTTGGATACGACATGATATGTAGTCGATGTTTGAAATAGCGGTAATGTAAGTGTCTTGGGCTGGGTATATGGCGGTCTTGTTGCTGGGCTGGGGAAATTTATCTGATAATTAAAATTGAGTATGGCAATGGGGGATGATTGTGTAATTGGAGGTATCTGGCTGGGTTTACTTTAAGGGAGTTGCTAGGGAATTATGATTGACGTTCAAGTGGTCTGTCTCAAGGGATTAAATAGAAAAGTCACAAAAAACTTATCTCAAGAGGATATCTTCATCTAGGTAGATAGTCGAGCTCTGGCAATAAATATTAGACAATGCATCGCTGGCTAAATGCTGTCAGAATAAGGTCTAAATAATCTGAGTGACAGGACATATTGACATAATAGGTAATGGAAAAGCATTATTCGATAGCGAGTCAGCAAACACAGCAAACAAAGGAGGGTGCTAAGAACTGCTAGTATCGGCACATCTGTTATATGATACCCAAACTGACTTTCCAATAAAGCTTTATCGATGGATGGATTAAAAAAAGCAGAGGATTTTAAAAATGCAGGTGTTGCAAAAGACCATGAAATACTAATATACGCCGGAACTGTTCACCTATAACTAAAGAAATCGATTCTTCTCCCTGACTTTTAATTTTCGCGCAGCAGGCTCGTTAGTACCCAGGGCCGAGCTTTCTCATAACCATTCATGTGTGCGTGTGTACTTTTGGACGAATGCGGGACCTCCTGTTTTAGGCCGACTCCAAACGGCGAACTTGAGATAAGCTTTTCTTGACAATTGATACTACTCGGATGTTTTGTCAGATCATCACGTCTCCCTGAGACCAGAGACCAACCAGTATTGACAGTAAAGCAGCTAATATTCTATCGACGTCAAAGCCATTTCAGATCAGACGCAACTGATGAGCTAGGTTTCTCGCCCGCACCTCCAAGAAGAAACTTTTTGTCCGATGAACTGTACCGTCAGAAACAAAAAAATAAAAAAAAACGAGGGCTACAATGCTAAGCTGCAGGTGAAGACGAAAGCTTCTATTGAGTTATATAGGAAATGATGGGGGAAGGAAGAAAAAGGAGGATATAGACACGTGCCACTCCAGGTAAGATGTTCGCAAGTTCAACCAATGTGTAAAACGTCAAAGCCAGGGATGCAATGCGAGAAACGAATCCCATTGAGAAGAACAAGGTAAGCTCATAGTTGAGATAAAGTCGATAGTGAAAATATGGAAAAACCACAAACAATCTTCCGCTTTCAGTCAGACCAAACCAGTCAATATCGGCGACGACAGCGAAAACTACTTACCTCCCGACCTAAGTGAAGTGGGGATTGCCATATACAAACTTTAGCCTAAAAAGCTACCGAAATGGACGGCCTTCCCACGGTCGATGGAAATGATTTGGTAAGTAACATTCACTAGCTCAACAGCTTAATATGGTTGGATGAAAATGTGCCCAAAGAATGGAACCTCAGCATCATTTTTCCGATGCACAAAAAAGGTGACCTTTTTAACTGCGCCAACTGCAGAGGCATAAGTCTCCTCATCATCGCCTACATGATCATATCTGCTTGAAACCACTACCAACAACCTGATCGGCCCTTATCAGTGTGTTTTTAGTCTGGAAAAGTTCATAACTAATAAAATCTTCGTACATCGGTAGATCCTGGCAAAAATCCGAGAAATCCAGAATGATGCCCACCACCTATTCATTGATATCAAAGCTCCATACGAAAGAATTTATAAAGACGAACTATACAAAGCCATGTCTAGTTTTGGTATACCGCCCAAACTCGTCCGTTTGTGCAGGGTGGCGATGGAGAACGAATTGGACATATAAAATGGCTAGGCTAGGAGAAACCAATACTCCGGCTCGCAGAGTCGGAAGTAGTAGAGAAAGTGGAGCGACCGACCTCAACTAACTTGAAGTGCACAACTGGAGGCAGTAAGCTAAGGGCCTGGTTAAATGGAGAGGCATGTTGACTGATGCCCAGGTTAACTTCGGACTGTAACGCCACTTTAGGGAGGTAGCAAGTCGACGTCATTTAGAGTTAAATGGCATAACGAAATGACATTATTGGGAGTAGGCATAAAATCACTCTTATATGGGTTCCAGATTATAATGACAGATTTTCTCCCCAGCTCAGGATCAGCATTCTTCCCCATCCAATCCCCCAACATCCAATTTGTTCACTACCTTACTAGCCTTATTAAGAACCTCTATACTTTAAAACCTTCAAGATACACCGAAAACTGACCCTAGGAAACTGATGCTACTTCGGTTCGGTACAGATGAAAATCCCACCACTCCTACTTTACGTAAATAAGCAAGAAAGCAATTATCAGTCACCTTCGAATGAATCCTTGATTCACGGCATCCATATCATGTACATAAAGCACCCCCAAAACTATGTGGCTGCTGACCTATTAGTCCCAAGTTTCTGTTGTAGATCCCCTAGTCTAAATGCAAATTGAATTAATTTGCACTTTCAACACATTGCAAGGTCCATCACTTAAGCAAATGCCCCTAAATGATTTTTTTACTCAACACGAGCATTAATCGTTCATCACAATATTTAATTTTGTTTTTCAAAAATTAAAAAAAAAAAAAAAATACCGCCAAACATTGCCACTTTGCGTAGATATATTCAAAGATTATCGCAGACTCTGCTCGTCGGTCGTCGTCTTCGACACACTAACCCTCGCCATCGTCATCGACAAGATTCGAACGTTGCCAAGTTCGTACAATATGGCTTCTGATGAAAATTATTTTCAACACGAGATGAATTTTTGAAAATGAAAATTGGTCGTGTCCAATACTTTGACAGGATATACGTGTATACCTTGAAACGAGTAAGTGTGCATATGAATGGTATTTGCCAAAGGAGAGGCATGATGTACGACTGGATGACGTCTGTAGTCGCATTGAACGCCATTAGTCTTGGGGCGCTTGGCATTCTATTTCAGGGACGCGCAGAACAACTATGGCTCCGTCTGTGAGCAGAGAATTTAAATCGTTTTGGTATTTTTGGAAAACACACGTTTCCACGAGTTGTCGTCTGGGCCAATCCTTCTGACAGAAGATGATCCAAAACACGCTATAAACTCAAGACGTGGGCGTATTAAATCGATGCAGTATTATATTCTTAAAATGTTTTTTTTTTGTTATTTAGAAGATGGATGAATGGATTTGTAAAATATTTCAATAATTTGTTTTTAAGAGTCGCTGTCATTCTGAATAAATTGAGGGGAGGTAGGCATTTGTCTTTCCTGTAGTTGAATCAAAATGATTCCTATTACCCCTGAATGGCACTTGTATTTGTGTTACTTAGGACCATCGTTAAAACAACCACTTATTCGACTACAGATAATGAAAAAATGTATGATACGCCTTTGCCATGGGTGCAGTGGACTAGCGGTAAGCGCATTGGACTACTTACCGCGGGGTTACCCGTTCAAACGTTCAAATAGCGAAAGTGACAAAAAGCATTTACTTCAGGTTCAAAAATAACGCCATGGACAGAATGCAAGTGTAATATAGTTATAAGTGTTAGTAGTCTAAATCGTAGCGAACTCCAATGTCTCACTCGAACAATGTTAGAATGTCTTTTGTCTTACACTCTTTTATTGCTAAGATAAAATGCTCTTAAACCTTCTTAAACTACATTTAGACATTCACCGCTGAGCTGAAGGAATCAAAAAGCCACCATAATTGGAGAACATTGCTGAGCCGTGATGCACAGTTTTTCTATTTCCAAAAGTGCGTGAATGTGATCTGAAGGACATTTGGTTTCAACAGGATGGTGTCAAATTTAGACATTCACCGCTAAGCTGAAGGAATCAAAAAGCCACCATAATTGGAGAACATTGCTGAGCCGTGATGCACAGTTTTTCTATTTCCAAAAGTGCATGAATGTGATCTGAAGGACATTTGGTTTCAACAGGATGGTGTCATATTAAAACATTCACCGCTGAGCCGAAGGAATCAAAAAGCCACCATAATTGGGGAACATTGCTGAGCCGTGATGCACAGTTTTTCTATTTCCAAAAGTGCATGAATGTGATCTGAAGGACATTTGGTTTTAACAGGATGGTGTCATATTTCATATTGTTTAAAGGAACTGTTCGATGACGGCAATATCTCTAGAAATTCAAACATCTAGTCGTACCTCACGAAACGAGTCGCAAGTAAACGATAGTCACGACAAAGTGCGATTGTGTAAAACGAGAAATATTTATGACAGCTCAATGAAAACGATAGCGCTTTAGATACAACTGCCAATTACCAGTCGTAAAAAATTACGAGTATCGTAAAACACAGAACGATACTCGTTTTTTTGTAATCGAATTTTAACAAGAACGAAATGATTTCAACGAGACTCGTTTTGTAAAATATGGGACCCTGTGAACGGGACTACTCGCGTGGTTTGACTCAGCTGTACTATTTATTGTCATGGTTTTTGGGCACAAGCCAACAAAGATCCCGATCCTGAAAGCCAACATCGGACTTACTATTCGCTTCTAAGGAATCGTCTAAATATTTGTAGGGTACAATTGGCAATCCATTAAAACTAGTGATCTTGCTGTTTTTTGATACTTAAATTCTGTATCGCTTTTATTATTTTGGACTGCCTTTGTTTTGCATGTATTGCATTTCACCGCTTTGTCTTTCTTCCCTTTTGTCATAGGGATATATTAGTTTTGATACATAGTTTGTAACATAAAGAAATAATTTAGCTAGATATACCTCAAAGTATATGGATAGACTCAGAATCGCTAGCTGAGTCAATTAAGCCATGCCTGTCTGTCCGTCAGTCCGTCCGTCTGTAGGTCACCGGTTTTTGGGCCTTAAATTTTGAGCTAGGATAATACAATTTAGTACATGTAATCCTGTTCGAACAAGTGAAAAAATTTTCAAAATCCGCCCGCTTTTTAGAAAGCGTTTTTTTTATGGCCAAACAGTAGGGATCTTTGAAAAAGTGTCTGAACAACGTACGTAGTCAATTTGAATATCGATATTATTTCCATATAAGATTTTTTTTGCCACGCCCACTTTTTGGAGGCATTTTCCTACTAAAACCATTTGTATACCCTACGCCGTACTAACTATATGCGGGAGAAAAACTTTTTTTTTGTCGAACTATACAAGATTTTGATAAACTGTCTGAACAATATGTTGCGACAATGTCAATATTTCTTTGCCATAAAGCCCATATTTTAGGGATATTAATTTTAAGGTAGGGATAGAGTATAAAACGATCCACATAGTGGATTGTAACCTTCTCATATGATTTTTTTTTTCTAAGGTTGGTTATCTAGGTAGGATTCGACTTCACCATTAACAATATTGTTTACTGCGATTTTAGGATGAGTGTAGAGCAGCAAAAAACATCTTGGTAGAATGCAAAGCGATTTATGAACCTAATAGGATACAAAATCGTAGCGAATTCCAATATCTCGATCGCAAACAGTAGGTATGCCTTTTGCCTACTACGTTCTTACCAAAGCATCATTCTATAACCAAATACAAGCAGTCGATTTTTTTAAGAGGAGCGGATCAAACAGCCCCACTAAGGCAAAAGTTTTAAAAGAGCCAATGATTTGAGCTAGGTATATTATTTGTTTAAAATTAAGGCGTTGGTAAAGCAGAGTGTCGTCTACAATGCCATATAAGGTCCTTTTGAATTTACTATGGTACCTATCAGTGGAAGTTACCTTTTATCTTCTTTAAGTCACTAAGAACAACCATCCTGAAATCCTTAAAAACAGAAAAAAAAACACAAAATTGGGTAATAAGATACATGGGAGAGGTTTTTTTAGGATACCTATATAATAAAAAACTGGCAAACTCTAAAAGCATAAAATGCACACCTTTTGAAAACGTTTCAAATCGACACTTACAAAAACCTTAAAAAGGCTCATCTGAAACACCGTTTGGTGGTTCAGTTCCTGTCATAGGTGATCAGTAACTTCCACCTGATATTAGCTCACATTTGGATCTTGCCATCCAGTCGTTTTCTAAGCTTTAAATAGCGGTGTTTTGACCGTGGTGTTTGGTGTTTTTGTAGCGTGCTTAGAACCTTAAGATTTTTTTTACTAAGGTTCATGTGCTTGAATCTAAATATATACTATTTTTATGGTCGTTTATTATCAGTTTCTTATGAAAATATCATGCCATTTCAAATCGCTAAAAGAAATATCATTTGGCAAAGAAATTTTGGATTGTGCGCCAAAAATGGTGTTGTTGTTCGTTCTCATCCCGTTCTTATCGATCAGAAACTAGCAGAAGAATACAGCTGAAGATATGTGTTACCAGAGTTACCGCCGTTTCCTACTTATTTCGTTAGGTTCATGGTATGCCCAGAGAGACTCGGGATTCAGCCTGTTAGTTGGGGTGATTCGGTGATTTTGTTAGCAAAAGTATCTTTTCCATTTGTTAAGGTCGTTTATATGGTACCGTATTTCTGAGTGAGTCGTAGTAACTTAAGGAGTGTTTGCTGTATTTTTCAGTCGTAATAACCGTTTTACTAGAATTTTCGTACAGATATTGGCATACAAGAGAAGTTAATTCGAGAGCGACTAAACTTTTCCGATTGGTTGTTACAAAGTTTGAATTCCATGTAAAAAGAATCTTCAGCGATGAAGTTACTTATTGGCTTAATAGCATTCTCAATAAAGAATATATGCGTAGTTTGATGGAAGCAAAGCCTTGTGCTCCAACAAGAAAGAACACAACCGTAGGGTTTTTCAACAGGGACTGCAAACGACGCCATATTTCTTGTCGCTCTTTTGACATTTCTCTTCAGTAAGGTTTGCCATTTTATGATGGAAAGATATACGATCCAACAACGAGTCGAAATTATTAAAATTTACAACCGAAATTCGGAGTCAGTGGCCTCAACGTTAAGAGCGCTACGTCCAATTTATGGTCGTCATAATCGTCCTAGCAGATTGAGCGTCTAGTGGAAAAATTTTAATCCACAGGCACAGTACAAAATGTTCCCGTGCCAGTCAGACAAAGAAGTGCCCGTAGTGTAGAGAATATTGCTGCCGCTGAGGCTTCAGTTGAAGAAAACCCAAATGTGTCTCTCAGACGTCATTTTTAAGCGTTGGGCATCTCTATGACGTCGTTGTGGCGAATTTCGCGAAAAGATCTTGGCCTACATCCTTACAAGATTAAATTCAAGCAAGAACTGAAGCCGCTTGACCAATAGAAGCGTCGTATGTTCGTGAATTGGGCTGAGCAACAACTTGAAAATGATTCGGATTTTCATCGAAAAATCATCTTCAGCGATGAGGCTCATTTCTGGTTGAATGGCTTCGTCAATAAACAAATATGCGGTATTGGTCAGGCAGCAATCCACACGTACTCCATGAGTCATCATTGCATCCCGAAAAAATTACGGTTTGGTGTGGTTTATGGGCCGGCGGCGTCATTAGGCTGTACTTCTTCCGTGATGATCAAGACCGGCACGTTACTGTGAATAGGAATCGCTACAGTTCAATGATAACCGAATATTTCTGGCCCCAATTGGATGATATGGAATTGGAGGACATGTGGTTCCAACAAGACGACGCCACAAGCCACACAGCGAATGACACAATCAATTTATTGGAAACCAAGTTTGGAGAAAGTGTTATCTCAAGAAATGGTCCAGTCGCTTGTCCGCCTCGGTCGTGCGATTTGACGCCGTTAGACTATTTCCTGTGGGGCTACGTCAAGGCTATGGTCTATGCCAACAAGCCAGCGACGATTGATGAACTTCGTACGAATATCGAACGTGAAATTGCAGCAGTATCGGCCGATTTATGCTTGAAAACCGTCGAAAATTGGGTTCAGCGTGCCCGTGGTGGCCATGCAAAAGAAATAGAGTTCCATACATAATGGCAACGAACGAAGAATTTCTTTGATATCCAAAACCGTTTTTGTTTTATTTAAAAATTTTGTAGCGCTCTTATTGAAAAACCCTTTACCTAGGGTCTAGCTTTTAACGACAACCATTCATGTGTGTGTTTGTACTTTTTGCACGATGACGCGACCTTCGAACTACTGAGTTGAGACAAGCTTTTCTTGACAGTTGATTCGAGTTAGATGATTTATCAGATCATCGGGAGAGAAGGACCAGTGAAAAACGTTTAGGTGTTGCTACGGCTCGAATGAAACCCAAAACTTCTTTGCGGTAGTTTATCTCACTGTCCATTCCTCCTTTGAACCTCCATATTGATGAAAATCAACCACAAATTTACGAAATGGTCACGGAAAATTTCAATAAAAGGATGCACCAGAAAAATATGTTTTTTCAATCAAAATTACATTCTATGGTATTGGGGTTCCGATGTCGTTGGTTGATGCCAACAACGCATCAATGTCGAACATGAAATTTTTAACGTTCCGACCGATATGTGTGAAAGAGTGGTGGAAAATTGGCTCAAATAAGCGCAACTACGAAATTGAGTCAGCAGGAAAGAATACCAAGAGGGAGTTTGATCCCAGGAAGAGAGTCACCCAAATACTGTTGATCAACAAAATTATTGACATAGGCGTCTGTATGTGCAATGTGCACTCGGGTGTTTTCATAAACGTAGAAAATCTGCACTAGTCCAATGGTCTTTCTTCTTTGTTGCATCAATGAACGCAATCATTCTGCAGAACGGGTGCAGGCCTGCTTAAGTACAATTTTAAGTAGTCACCGAATGTTCATAAACGTCAGACAAAAAAATGACCGCAAAATAAGTTGTGCTCAATCTTAATTGTGAATTTATAACAAAAGAGAAGAACGGATCAACCTTTTTAATATCCTCTACAATGTTTTTTTTTCTTTTCGCAGAAATTAATTCTTTTTCCATCAGAATTCTTTTATAAATTACAAGTTTTCATCACATTCCACAGTGCAGCTTTTTCTTCCCTTTAAACAAGAAAAATGTTATTGTAAACACACTTTTTTTTTTAAATTGCCAACAAAACTTTTATTTTCGCACTTAAAATTTGTTTTCTTAATCTCCTGCGCTTTCTACAGTCAAACAAAAATGGATGCACAATCTGCCAGATGCTGATGACACTTATGACGTTTATGAACATCTTCTGCACCTTATCTGGGTCTGTTCAATCAAAAATCTGACATTTAACGCAGATCTCAGTTAGGCAGACGTTTATGAAAACACCTTTCGTCTGGACATACTTAAAGCAGTGATACAGAAATAGAGAGAGCTTACTAAAAATTTCATAACAAACGAAATTAAAAGGGAAATTTGTTTCGAGGTTGTCTGGCAACTCTTAATTTCCTTCCAAAATTGCCTGCGAAAACATTTCCGAAAAAATGTTCTGGTGTAATTTCCGTGAGCCGGAATTGTTGGGCTCAGTGACGCGGTGGTTAGTGCGGTGCAGGGACATAAATCCTGAATTGATTTTTCAGAACTAATGTCCCACTTTAGTGAGAGATAAGTCCTGAAAAATCAATTCAGGACTTGAGTCTCGGGGACTTCTGGCCCTGCGTCGGTAAGTTGACGAACTGCCACGCAGAAGAAAAGCTTATCTCGAATTCGCCGTTCGGAGTAGGGATAGAACAGGAGGTAGCTGCTTCGTGCAAGATGTACACGCGTACACATGAATGGTTGTGAGAAAGCTAGGTCCCTGGGTACTAACGACCCTGTTGCGCCAAAAATGTTTATTTTTGAATTGTTGGTCGTTTCGTATGAACATTTCTTTGGCCTGTGTAGATATATCGACGAAAGGATCTGAAGAAATGTACATACTTATTTTTTGTTGATGCGTACCAAGCTTAATAGAAATTCATGTAACCTTAACTCTTGATTTAACTTACATTTTAGTATTCTTGCTCCTGATTTTGTTCTGCTATGACAGATAAAATTTTTCGTGGCATTATTTTCAAATCATAAGACTTCACTGACATATACAGCATTTTGCAGATTTCGCAATTCGAAGCAAACATTTGAACCACGACGACTTCTGAAATATTCATGAGATTCCGAGTAGGATGTTTCTGTCAAAAATGTAAATATTTAAATTAAAAATACAATGATTTTGTAAATTAAATAATACACTGGTTTCACACAAAACATTTTCCTTTTCATTTTATTCACTTTTATTATTAATAACTTTGTTTGTTTTACAAAACATTTTTTTTTTATTTATTATTCAGTTTGGAATTACAATTCTAAAAATATGCCAAAAAACATTTAATACTTTTATCATGGATTTTTAATCATAAACAAAGGGGACGATAAAGGCAATTCGTGGATAATGTATGATTAGTCATAGTAGAGTTTTGTTTTTGTTATTTTAAAATTATCTTTTTATTTAGTACATTGATTTTAGGAACAAATATCAGTTTGTAGAAAAATATAAATTAATTGTACAAAAAATTTGGGTTTACTTCTGTTTGGTCGATTAAATCTAAAATATGATTAGAAAGGCGCAAGTTTAACCGTTTTTTTTATCTTCGAATGCTAAAGCCAATTGCAAAAATTTGTTTTTGAAAATTAAAAGAATGAAAGATTGAAATAATTTTTTTTTCGGATTTTTTGTTGGAATTTTAGATTATTACGTAATAACTTTGTTTTTTTTTTCCTTTTACATCTACAAACTACAATTTAAAGTCGTGCTAAGACGTGTATACAAATTTTGGCAAAAGCCTTTAATTGATATCATTTTTTTTTTCTAAATTTCTAGTCTGTTACTACTTTTTCTGTCTTTTTGTTCAAATATTTTGTAATTCCCTAAAAAAACGCTTCCTTGTATTTGAATTATTGTAAACACTTATGAAATTATTTTTTTTTTTTAATATTATTTTTTGAGTATATATATTTATTTATGTAGGTGTTTTGGGATTGAAAAAAAAAAAACATTTATGAATTTGTGTAGGCATTGTATTTTATTTAATTAAAGATTATGGAAGGGAAGGAGGGTTACCTTTTTTAGCTATTTTAGCTAATAGTAGGTTCTTATAAATTAAATTAAAGTATAAAAAAAGTTTCTTTGTGGTTCACCTTGAGAAATTGTGTAAACTAAACTGATATTGAAAGTGTTAATAAATCCGAAATTTACTCAATATAACTGCAATCGATCTTAATAAAATTGAAATCTTAAGTTCTGAGTTACGACCTGTTAACGGGTAAAATACGAGCATTTTACATCGAAAGGCAATATTTGAATTGATTTATACGCATATAAAAGTTTGTATAATTCATGCTCTCATGAATAAGGTTGAAAGTGTTAAAAATGTCAGCCCGTAGCCACTTAATTCTGTTCACGATCGCTTATGATCGAATAGAGGAATTCCTTCAAATTCACCGAAGCTATTCAACAGTACTCCCATGCAGGATAACGGCGATCCAGTAGAGCTGGGCATTGAAATATGAGATGTTCTTCAGACTTCATTCTTCATACTTGTACTGGATGTCCGCCGGGAAGGTATACTACTTTGTTTTGCCTCCATTTTGGTAAACATTAGTCTTGACAGTTCATATTTGGCAGTCGTGAAGTAGTAGTTATTATGGAAAAATATTCAATGAACCAACGCGTTTTAATCGTTAAAATATTTTATCAAAATAAATCATCGATTACCGTGACGATGAGAACATTACGAGGAATTTATGGGAGAAACAAAGTGCCAACAAAACGCACTATTTACAGCGTAGTGAATGATTTCGAAGAAAAAGAGTCTGTAGGTGATAGACCCAGTCATGGACCACAATGTACTACAAGATCGGCTTAAAACATTACTGATGCTCAAGGAAGTGTTCAAAACTATCCATCAACCTCAATTCGACGCCGTGCTCAGGAGCTTGGTCTTCCAAGAACAACTTTGGTCACAATTTTGCACAAGGATTTTTATTTGTTTCCATTCAAGATTCAGTTGATAGAAGAGCTTCTTCTACAAGACCATTTACGACGCAGTACGTATGCCAATAGGATGTTACAGCTGGCCCATGACAACCTCGATTTTCATGAACAAATCATGAGTGACGTGGCACATTTTCATTTTAATGGATTTGTGAATAAACAGAATAGTCGGTTCTAGGCAATGGAAAACCCTCAAATCATTCATCAGTCACCTTTGCATCCATTAAAAGTTACAGTCTGGTGTGCAATTTGGTCAGGAGGAATCATTGGAAATGCAAACGGCGTAACGGTAACTGTGAATGGGGAGCGATATCGTGATATGATTGAAAACTTTTTAACGACACAACTGCATGCTTTGGCCTTGATTAACATGTGGTATCAACAAGACGGTGCCACATCGCATACAGCCAGGATTACAATGGAATTACTGCGAGACCTACCTCCACAACAAGTTATTTCAAGAAGTGGTGATGTTGATTGGCTTCACGGTCGCCTGTTTGACTGTTCTGTACTTTTTTTTGTGGGGATATCTGAAAAGCAAGGCTTATACAAACAAACCAGAAACGCTTGTGCAGCTCAAACAAAATATTCGTGATGAAATTAATGAAATACCGTGAAATGTGTGAGAAGATAATGAAAAATGTACTCAAATGGGCTCGCATTTGTGAGACTAACAGAGGCGACCATTTACCTGATATTGTATTTAATACATAATTGCCGACATTTATCAATATAAGATCCATTCTTGTTTATTTAATCAAAAATTATAAACAAACGAAGTAGTATACCTTCCCGGTATATCCACATCCAGGGGGATATGGTGCTACCACTTGTGTTGTACAGTTGTTCCTAAGTTAATCGCATCGTGACATCGCTAGTGAAGCTCATAGCAGTGTTAAAGAGCGGTTGCCGTTACACTTGACCATCCGATCAGAGCCCAAATGGGTGAGTTTGCCTTCTTTTTTCTTCCCTTCCATTTCGACGTGAGCTCTAACGCCCGGATTTTCAGCGCGAGATCATCCCAGTTTCGGGATTAACCTCAATTTAACTCGAGAAAGTAGTTTTTCAGTCAATTCAAGTCCAGAGTTAACTTCGATTTAACCCTTGCTGGGTTTGCTGAGTTAACTCTTATTCCACATGTCGTTTTTATTAGATAAACAGATGCTGCGACACTTAATTATTTAGGACCACCCGTAAGAACTCGAAAAGAGTGGCAGAAGGTTAGCATTTAAAATTGAAATTAAAGTGTTTAAAGTGACTTTGGTAAATCCAAAGGATCGGATTTTGACCAGATTCTTCTTCTGATGTTTTTCAACTGTCTTTTTGCAATTTCATCTTCTTCTTCGTCTTCGCTTTGCCATTATATAAACATTGCAATGATATTCATTGTTTTTTTTATATTTTATTGTTTTCGATATTTTAAATAGTAAAATAAATGTTCATTTGAAATTTCAAATTACAAAACATAAACGCCTATCAATCATTTTTGTATCAGCTGTTGCTGTGGAACTCATGTGGAATATAAACAAAATGAGAGCAGAGGCGTTCAGAGAATAGAATACCGAATACCGATACTTAAACGCAACTAAAGCGACTCGTCTCGAAAAAACGCCATCTGTCGTTTAATAAAAACGACATGTGAGTGAATATTTTCAATTCAATTTATAGGGACATTTTATTTATTAAGACGGGCTCAGTGGAGCGATGGTTAGTGCGTTGAACTGCCGCGCAGAAGGTCTGGTTTCGATTCCCAGCCGTAGCAACACCTAAATGATTTTTCACTGGCCCTCCTTTCATGATGATCTGACAAATCATCCGAGTAGTATCAGTTGTCATGAATAGCTTATCTCAACTTAGCCGTTCGGATTCGGCATAAAACAGGAGGTCCCGCCATCGTGCAAAGAAGTACACACGCACACATGAATGGTTGTAAGAAAAAAGCTAGGCCCTGGGTACTAACGAGCCTGTTGTGCCAAAAATTTAATGAATTGGAAAAATTCCGTGGGAAAAATAATTCCCGATAACCCCAATTATATTTTTAGTAATATATAAGTCTACGATATATTCAGATTTAAATCTCAGCGACTCGCAATTGTTTTAAATTTTGAGTGTAACTGTCGTAAGAAAAAGACTTGTAAGATAGCGACAGAAGCATTTTTATTTGTTTGGGGGAAATGAAAACCAAGCAGATGATAACTTTTTGACATCAAAATCGATAAATCATGAGTGCTTTCAAATTAAAACCCAAAAAATAAAAAAATGTAATCCTGCATTATTTTCAAATATTTTTACAGTATTTTTGCAGTCGGCGCTGCTTTCTTTACCGCGTTGATGTCAGCAGTGAGCTTGAAAAATACTACTCCCAGTAGCTCTGACAAAACTACAGGTCTTGCAAGGATATGTAAAAATCAACTGAACGAATTCCAGCCCTGTCTTGTCAAAGCTATATACCTAGGTTTTGTCTCCATCGGTTAGTCACCATGAGCCACTTTGGTTAACAGATTTCAAAATATCTAAGTGTTCGATAAGCATAGAATCTGAATTGAGCCCTACCTTAGTGTTGAAGACCTTTGGTTTTCACGTTCCTAATACAGAGTTCAATCGATTGTATGGATTTAATGGAACCAGCTATACCCAAACAGGCAATTCCTAAACCCTTTTCAGATTCCTAAGTTAGGACAAATATAAACCACCTGCGACAAAATAATTGAAACGAAGATTGTAGTGTGCACTCGATTATAAGCTAGAGACGAGATCATGTAAGCTTGAAAAAGCATTGCATACAGAAAGTAATGAATTTCAATATCGACTTTCACCAATTAACATTCAGACACCATACATCCTTATGCCTTTAAAGCTGATTCGTAAAAAAAACCCACACCCCATGTAGTGTGGAGGACGAATTTTGTGAAGATAAACGATTTCGGGTTTGTGGGTCTGTATGTCTACGAACCGATATATCGGAACTCTATCTCATAGTAGGATTGATCGAAATCTGTAGTTTACATTTTGTTCATAAAATCAACTCCTCCCTAAAGAAGCAAGTAATCATCAATGTCGATACCCTTAAATCCATCCTGCTAATGAGTGGTTTTGTAGAAGACGTTTGAAAGCATGCAACTTTGAGTAATTTTTGAAAGATTTTAAATTAATATTTTTATTCAATTCTACACAGTATATGATCTAGCAATTTCTGACAGTCTTTTCGCTCGTCACCAGTTTGGTTGCCTTTCCTTTAGCTAGTTTGGCAAAATTTTGTCAAGTGTCTGTATGCCATATTGGCGTCGATTTCTTATTAAATTTATTTGGAAAAGGATAAAAAAAAAACCGAAAACATTACATTTGCTTAGACACTTCGATTGTAAACAGTTAGAATCACACTTTTTCGTAACGTTGTTTTGCTGATGTAAACTTTTTCTGTCAAACAAAAGTTTCCTTATATTCGCAGCTTATAGTTATGATGAAATCTCTTCACGATACATACAAAATTACAACTGGGGACTAATTCCTAAATGTGCGATGGATCGTATTGAAAGCGATATTTTAATCTCGGCCAACCTAACATTAGATTATTTTCAAAAGCGAAAGCAGGCAAAAATTATAAAATCCGTTACCGATACACTGAATCTCTATTGGGAATACAAAAACACAAATCCGCCATCAAAAGCGATTTGCCGCGCTATGGCAGTAACCCTCTGCACTATTTTAGCAGAAAGTGCCAGGAGAAGAATTCAACAAATTTTAGTCCTAACAACTGCTGAAAATCTCCCGCTTTTTGAAGAATCCGTAAATGGTACACGCCAAATGCTATTATATAAATGTTTAAAATTCTCCCTACCAGACAAACGGATTTAAACGGATGGCATTAAAATCATGTCCTGATTTATAAAACGTTTTAAAGTTGTTTCACTTTTTTGTTTATTCTACTTTGTTTGCCGAAAAATGGACAACGGCGATCTTATCTGCACCTAAACTGCTACAAAGCAGACGTTACTGCCATCCAGGAAATACGATGGGATGGGCCGGGCAAAAAGAGGATGAAAAAATGTGACATCTACTACGGACCGTGTTATAGTGAGCAGAAACATCGACTATTCGGATGCGGATTCGTTATAAGTGCCAGACGGAAGTCTAATGTTCCCAAGACATTAGCAAACGCATTGTAACAATCCGCATCAAGGCCAAATTCGCCAACATAAGCCTTATAAACCCCTGGTTTGATGAACAGATGCTTGCAGCCAAGAACGAGGCCTACAAGGCTAAACTGCAGGTGAAGACGAGAGCTGCCGTTGAGCTTTATAGGCAGAGAAGAACACCGGCTTTTCAGAAAGAAGAAAAAAGAGCAAGAAAAGCGCGCAATCGAGGATATAGAGAGGTGCCACTCCAGGAACGATGTTCGCAAGTCTTACCAAAGCCAAACATACAAGACTCGAGCAGAATCCTGTCGTGATGAACAAGGAAATATCGTAGTTGCGACTAAATCAATGCTGAGGATATGGAAGAAACACTTCTGCAGACTGTTAATCGGCGGTGAAGAACAACATTCCGCTGTCAGGCAGAGCGAACCATTCAATATTGGCAACGACAGCGAAAACTTCCAACCACCCGACCTGAGTTAAGTGAGGATAGCAATATATAAACTCATGCTTAATAAGGCTGCCGGAAATGACGGCCTTCCCGCCGAGCATTATTAAACCGGCGGAGATGACTTGGTAAGAATGGATGACTCAAGAATGTAAACTAAGCATCGTTTGCCCGATCCACAACAATGTGACCCTGTAAACTGCGCCAAATACAGAGGCATAAGTCTCCTCAACATCGCCAACAAGATCCTATCTCCCGTAATATGTGAACGCCAGACACCATTTACCAACAACCTGATCGGCCCTTATCAGTGTGGTTTTAGGCTAAAAACGTCCACAACCTATCAAATTTTCACACTTCGGCAGATCCTCAAAAAAAAAACAAGATTTTCAAATCGATACCCACAACCTATTCATCGATTTCAAAGCCGCAAACGACAGCATATATAGAGCAGAACTATACAGAGCCATGTCTAATTCTGGTATACCACCCAAGCTCGTCCGTTTGTGTAGGATTACGATGGAGAATTCTCTCTGCTCCATCAGGGTCGGAAACGACCTCACCGACACAATCGATACCAAAAAAGGATTCAGACAAGGCGATGCGTTAGCATGTGACTTCTTCAATTTGATTCTTGAGAGGATTGTACAAAACTCATGAGCCAACACCAGAGGCACAATTTTCCAAAACTTTCTTGGCGGGCTAAGGAGACGATGACTGAACCTAGATATGCCCCTGGTCAAAAATCTCCGTATTGGATGTTTAAGATAGCAAGGACATGTAGGACGAATGGACACCAATACCTCTGCTCGCAGAGTCTTCGATTCCCAGCCAGACGTGGGACGCAGTAGACGAAGAACTCGCCCACACAAGTAGAAACCGATCTCAACCAACTTGGAATGCACAACTGGAGGCATTTAGCTAATTACCGGGCTAATTGGAGAAGCATGTTGGTTGAGGCCCAGGTTCATTCCGGACTGTAGCGCCACTTTAGTAAGTATTTTTTTTTGTAGATGGTTGGCAATTCAGTGCTTTAAGAGTCGGTTTTAGTTCTTACCTCACTGGTCCTATAGAGTTGACACACCACACATGCCTGCACGTAGAGTTACAAGCATCCGCAGTCATCCAAACTTTTTTTTTATTATGATTGCATTTTTACCGAAAAGGGTGGCTAAGAGCTAAAAAACATAGTTAATCTCAAGTCAAAATATCTTGTTCAGACGTTTTTCAAAATACTCTAACAGTTTGACAAACAAACAGCGTTTACTTAAAAAGTTGGTGTGAGAGTAGGCTGATGTAAAAAATGACATTAGAGCCTAAACCTATACCAAACTGCATCATTCCAACTCAAAATTTAAGGTCTAAAAATCGACTCAACTAGGGATTCGGAGTCGATCCATATCGAAATGATGGCTCTATGTTACAAACTTAATGTCAAAACTTGTACATATACCCCTATGGAATAGGACATAACTAGTTTCGTTGAAAGTCGTCAGATCTGCTTCTCTCTATATTGAATCTGTTTTACTTGTGCAGGGAGAGAAGATGCCTATTGGACTGTAAGTAACTCTTTTTCAGTCTGCATTGAATATAATGTACAAAACAGCAACATATTTTAATAAAAAGAATTTGTTTTCCAATCCCAGTCAAAATTAAAACATATGAGAAGGCTAGAATCCACTGTGTGGATCGTTTTGTACCCTATCCCATCCCATCCTTAAAACAAATATCCTCAAAAAGTCGGCTTTTTGGCGATGAAATTTGATGAAAATGTCATTCGAAGAACATATTTTTCAGACAGTTTATCAAAATCATTTATAGTTCGACAAAAAACATCGTTTTTCGCCTGGTTATGCTATGAACATAATGCATAGAAATGGTTTTTGTATGAAAACGCCTCCATAAAGTGGGCGTGGCATTATATGACTTATAGGAGAAATGTTTGTATTACAAAAACCAATTATTTTGCATCAAATTTTTTTCGAACTATTTAAAATTTTACCGAAAAACGTTTTTTTTTTTACTGAAAACGCCCCCAAAAAGTGGGCGGGACAAAAAACCCTGTATGAAAAAAATATATAAATTAGGTTTGTCTAGATATGTTCAGAAGACACTTTTTCAAAATCTCTAATGGTTCGACCAAAAACAACGTTTTTCTCCGTCATGTATGAAAGCGCCCCCAAAAAGTAGGGGTGGCAAAAAAAAATTGTACTGACGAAATATAAATATAAAGATTGTCTAGATATGTTAATCATTTTTTTTTCAAAAACTCTAACGGTTTGGCTTAGAACTATGTTTTTCTAAAAAGAGGGCGTGGCAGTGGGCGGATTTAAAAAATGTTTACACTTGTTCTGCTGGGAGCAACAACAATTACGTGTACCAAATTTCATCATCCTAGGTCAAATTTAAGGCCCAAAAACTGGTGACGTACGGACGGACGGACAGACATGGCTAAATCGACTCAGCTATCGATTTTGGGTTGATCCATATACTTTAAGGTATACCTCGCTCAATTATTTCTCTATGTTACAAACTATGTATCAAAACTAATATACCCCTATGGGGTAGGGTATAAAAAGGGATGTAGTTGGGTCAAACATAAGTCAAGGAGAAATAGGCCGTTTCGATTTCTTCGTGCTTGGCATACCAACACAAAAAGTAGATAATCCAAAGGTAAAAGTGAAAAATTTGATTTGATTTTTTTGATAGCCCCCGTATCATTAAACGCTGATTAGCTAATCAGTTACTAACTTTTGTCGTTTCCGCGAGTGTTTATTATGTAAGAAAAACTGCTGTTGGGCATTGATTAGCTAATCACCGTTTGTTAATATGGGAGTAAATGTTTGTCTCATGTCTCAATAAAGTGATGGTTTCACAAAGTGTATGGCTTCGTCCATATGGATAGTCGATTGTGAAGTTTTGCAGTGTGTGTGAAGCTGCGGTCTATTGCCATCGATTTCAATTTGACTGTTTGTTCTTCGGCCTTTTCAGGTAATTTATACAGGTGACGTGAAATAGGGCAAACAAAGGTGGCCATGGCTCAGAGGAATGCGTAGTTGACTGCTAAGCCAAACGCTGCGGGTTCAAGCCCCAGCTTCGGCAGCATTTGTTTTCTACGAAAATTGCCAGCTTATCTGAGGCCACCTGTGCGACAATATGAGACAATATAAATCTATGTCTCCTCCTCTGTGCCACTTAGGTTTATGTTATATGTCTTTCCTTCTATGTGTCTATCTGTCTCTCTCTGTTGTATTAATGTGATCTGTCCCAGCCGATGGCCTCAATCGCCAGTGCTATTATGTGTCTGTAGTTCGATGCATTCATGTGCGAATTACTGTGATGTCAATGTCAATGTCAATAGGGCAAACAAAAAAAAAACAAACAAAAATTTAAGAAAATTGACATGATTTCGTTTTTAGAAGCGCCAAATTTTGTTGACGTTCCATTCATTTTGTGTGGCAATGTTTCGGTTCGTGTAGCGCAATAAAGCCAAATTTGTATTATTTCGCTTCGAAATCCGAAATAAGGTCTTAATTCGTTTATACGTAAAATTTTTTTTTACTAACGATACGTTAATGGAAATTATTCATTAAATACTGACCAAATATATTAAATAGATCAAAGTTATACTTAATAATAATCATAATCAAAACTTCTGTCGATTGGCCTACACAATACTAAAATAGATCGACACTCAATATGCCACAAGAAAGCAAAAAAAAAATTGGAATCATTACACGTATCCGAACTATGTATTCTTCCTAAATCTCCGAAATATTAGTAATTGCATGATTTTTTATTTTAAAGAACGGCCATTTTGAATAATATACTAACGCTAAAATTAGTAGAATTCGTCTCCTTCCCCCTTCTGCTAAAAGAGTACAGCTGGTTATTTTCCATGTTTTATGACACATACATACAAAGTAAAGCTGTACTCTTTTATAATTGTTAAAAGCTGCTGAATAAGGAAACTTTTTGACAGAAAAATTGCATCTCTACACAAGTGATGTTACATACAAAGAAAAGAGTAGTGGGTGCACGACTGAGTCATAGGCAACTTTCTTTTTCACAGCGTGTTGGACGTTAGATCAAATACCAAGCTTGTGAGAATTTGACGATTTTCATAGCTTGGACAAATTCACAATAACATCCATTTTGGTTACAGTTGTTAATATTTATAAATAACGGGTAGTTCCAATGATTGTCGTTCTCTAACAATCGAAATGTTGGCACGCTTTCTGTACTTGCAAGTCATGGAATGATGTTGGCCCACGAACGAATAATAAGGCCGTGTTTTAATAGCGTTAAAATGTGGGTTAAATTTTATCCACTGGCAAATTTTTGACATTTGGCAAATATTGCAAGCATATTTTGCATATAAAATATAGCGAAACGAATGATATCATAACATTTTCGTAAACATCCATTTTAAAAACCCAGTTTTAGTTAATTTGAAAAAAAACCTTTGCCTTTTATTTTATAATCTGAGTGGTGTGTTATTTTCCCGCCACATGTGAAAGTGTTTATCATTTTTCTTTGGGAAAGCGTACGGATACGCTTTGTAACGAGTACCGGCGAATTGCGTTGCAGTTCGTTCAGGACGGTGCATTTTTCGTGCAATTTTTGACAGCTAAGTGCAATTTTTTTTCCGATTTCCTACGATACAAATTCTTGGCGGAATTTATTTACGAATTGAAGTGATGGCACATACCTCGAATGGATTTTGAACCTCCGACGAAGTATGCGTTGCGGAAAATTTTCCGCTCCAAAGGATACCTCGCTGGGGCAGAATATCAGAGAATTAGCTATTGATATAGAAGATTTGATAAGAAGATTTTACTTTACACAAAAGTACCCGAACGGACCTAATAGATTTCCTCTCATTTTCTTTTCGTTTTTATACACTATCCATTAGGGGTATATTTGTTCTGATATATAGTTTGTAACATAGTAAAATAATTTAGCTAGATATAGCTTAAAGTATATGGATCGACTCAGAATCGATAGCTGAGTTGATTTAGCCATGTCTGTCCGTCCGTCCGTACGCAGTTTTTGGGCCTTAAATTTTAAGCTAAACTGATGAAATTTGGTACACGTGTTTGTTGTTTCTCCCAGCAGAACAAGTGTAAACATTTTTGAAATCCGCCCGCTGCCACGCCGCCTTTTTAAAAAAAACGTAGTTTTAGACCAAACCGTTAGAGATTTTAAAAAAGTGACTGCAGCTATCACAATCTTAATGTCTATATTTCTTCCATACAAAGTTTTTTGCCACGCCCACTTTTTGGGGGCGTTTTCTGTAAAAAAACGGTTTTCCGTAAAATTTTAAACATTTCGAAAAAACTTTCGTTGCAAAATAATTGGAGGCGTTTTCACATAAAAACCATTTCAATACACTACCTCATAGCATAACCAGGCGAAAAATGTTGGTTTTTGTCGAATCATAGAAGATTTTGATAAACTTTCTGAACAATATGTTCTGACAATGATATTTTCTATATACGATCGTCAAAGAGCCGAAATTTTGGCGATATTGATTTTAAGGATGCGGTGGGATAGGTGGGATCCACTGTGCGGATCGTTTAATACCCTAATACCCACCTTCTATTATAGTTCAGCCTTAAAAGCTGAACTATAACAGAAGATGGTTGCGGACGACCACTTCCTTAACTGCTCGAAGACATCCAAATTGTATTGTACGACTACAATAGCTTTTCGCTTCGATTCGTTCAATTTTCGTTCACTTTTGCTTACTTGCCGAAAAAGCGAATTCATTCGCTCTTTCTCTTTATTTTGTTCTTTCATACAAAAAGTTGACATTTCCCTTCAACAGCTGTGTACATTTAAATTTGTAAGTTCATAAGCAACGAAATTTTGTTTGGCAAAAAGACTTCCACTCTGACAATCGCTTCCATTCACAAAAGTCTATTATGGGCAACTTGAGTAATTGACTGTGCTGACAAATACTTAACGTATAATTTTGACATTAACTTTCGACTATTTATAGTTCAGCCTTTAGGCCGTGTGTCAATTGCGTTAAAATTTTAGCCAGTAGATAGATTTTGACAATAGTATGGTGACTAGAGACTTCAAAATTTTAACCTGCTCAACAGCTCGCTAAATTGTGTCCAGTGGCTAATTTTTGACATTTGATATACATACTGAGGGTTGACAGTGATGGAAAGCACCTGCAGAAATGTCAAAAAGTAGCCAGTGGATAAAGTTTCACCCCCATTTTAACGCAGTTGACATACGGCCTTAGTTGCATTACAAATGCAAAAACGGTGGTGGTTTAAGTGAGTTAAAATTTCATACTGCTTTGGGCACGTGCTCATCGTGTCTATGAAGATTTCCACCAGACCCCGGAAAAAAATGTTTTCTTCGCACCAAAACTTGCAACTTCCATCGTTGTTTGCGAAGTTTGTTTGTGGGCGTCACTTTTCCTACATTTTCGTTATTTTGTTTCTGTTTCTGTACCATTTTCGGTGGGAATGAAATGTTTAAACTGAACAGAAAAATTAAGTTTTGGTTGCTCGGTTAGTTTGGCCCCTTATAGCAAACAAAAACTGAAGTGCAGGGATGTTTTTGTTTGTCGCAGACATACATTAAACTTTTAATTTGACGTTTTGAGGAATAAGAGAATTCTCTCTTGATATTGGAGATTTGACATTTTCCATTTTCTTTACACAAAAGTAACCGAACGTTCCTAATTTTTCAAAGTTTTTCTAAGCATCATTGTCAAAGAGACGTGTCTAGTTTGAATTAAACCCTACGGGAGGTACTATACTACATGAAAACCCTTCATATATATACAACATCGGCAAATCCTACAAGAATCTTTTTCAAACGAACCATTACAGCAGATACAGAGTGACAGAAATAATCTACAAAACTTTGGGTACATAACATCAATGTTTACCATTCTTACGTTAAACCTTAAAAAAATAGAAACATCTACGAGATGAATATTTTGAAAACTTACGTGACATTTCCTTCACAAAACAACCCCTTTGTTCGCTGGCTATAAACTTTCACAACTCCAACTAGAATCTGGTCTTTTATAGAGCTCTACTCCATTTTTGTGAAAGTTAGAAAAACAATTGTGTATTGCATGCACAAATTAAATACCCAATCACCAAATGAACAGATACATTACCAGGCCCAAGCGGCTGTTTAAATGGAAGTGAACGACTTTTTTTTCAATTTCAAAATTTTTTTTTTGTAAAAAAAGTAACTAAACCCCAGTGAACCAAAAGTTACTTAAAAAAAAAACAAACACAAACATCAAAAACACAATATAAAACAATTATCTTCCATTTAATTTTTTTTGTAAATGTTTACTTTGGAAAGGCATTTTTATCTTAATTTTTTTTTTTTGAATGGCGTACACTAAATTTGGAAATTTACTTTTTTTCTATTTTTTCTTACTATTTATATCCAAAAAATTATTGCTGAGTTATTTTCATCTCTTTTTTTTTAATTTTCGCCTTCACTCGAGCTTTATAAAAAATCAAAATTAGTCTGCATACATAAATATTTCAACTGTTTTTTTTTTTTAATTTAATATTACAATTAATATTTTTTTTTATTTTTAATCCATTTAGCATATATGTGTATTTTTTTTTAATTTCCTTGCGAAATCGTTTTTTTTTCTGCTTACTTATGAAGCTATAAAATTATATGAACAATTTTTTTGTTTTATTTTTAACAATTAAAATTAAAGTTATAGGCATTTGTATGCATGATAAAATGGTGTTAAACTATAAAATAGGAAATTATAACGAAAAACAATAAATGGTAGGTAAATAATAATAAAAAAAAACGAAACAGTGTTCTTTTGTATCTTGTTGAAAGTATATAGTAACTAAGTCTCAGCTAAATTTATTTAATTAAATTATACAATTAATTTAAATTGTTTATTTTTTTTGTAGGAGTTAATATGAAATATTTGTATATATTTTATAAATATATGTATTTTTTGTTGGTTTTGTTTATAAATATATATATAAGTGATACATTTTAATTTGCATTTTAAACATTTCATCGCTGACATGAACGGGGGGACGAAGGGAGGGGGAGATTTGGGGTGAGGATTTTTTTTTTGGAGGGGTAATCAAATTAATTAGAAAATATATTTTTATAATATAAATGTGAATCACCAGAGGGATTTGGGGGTTTCGTGTGATCGCGCAGGCGTTGCTGGCAGGGCTGCTTTTTAGTCTGTTATCGATATTTGGGCGTAGCCAACCAGTGACTTCTCTTCGGGCACCTCGCCCGGCTGGATACCAGAACTCAGTTGGAACGTAATAGTCTTCATTTGACTCCGTTGCTCTATTAGCTTCTGCAGATTGATAGCCATCGGATTCGTGTCCAGCGGGTCGACAAGACCAGCTTCGACGAGTTCTGCGGCTATGCCGTCGGCAGAGTCTTTGCCAACGGCAAATTCGAAACGGATGTCGTGCAGCTCTCGCTTGCCGTTTCTCATTCGTAAGACCAGGTTTACCGGTGGAGATTCGCCTGTTGAATTTAAAGTTGCCGCCGCCGCAGTTGCTGCCGCCGATACGGCTGCCTCACTCGCAGCTGAATCTGCTGGCTCTGAGGTGCACGTGATGGTTCGCTCGGAGAATTCCGATGGTTCTTCGCGTTCGCTGTCGGACGAGTCGGCCCGTTCGAGACGATTGATCGGACGATCATCTGATTCCGAGTCGGAGGAATGCTTGCCATTGTCTTCTTCCTCGCTGGACCACACCCATTCGCCGGTGACTGTTCTGTGAAGGCGACCCGAGGCGCCTGGCTGCCGGCGCGAGGCCTTATGCACTCGAGTCTCCATCGAGGGGCCTGTTGTGAGCAGGGTTTGGTTGAGATATTTGCGATCTTTGGCCTTCTTAAAGAAGGCATGCTTCAGCAGCTCGTTAGCGGTGGGACGCTTCGACGGCTCCTTCTGCAGGCATTCGACGATCATTTTTCGGAACGTTTTGCCATAGGCCTTGTATTGATCCTTGTCCTCGGCGCCAGTGTCCAGGGTTGGTGGATCGTTTTGCAGCGTCAGCATGAGTACTTTCATCGGCGGGTACTTGTGGTAGGGTGCAGTACCTGTCGCCATTTCAATGGCAGTGATGCCAAACGACCAAATGTCCGCCTTAAAGTCGTAGCCGTGATCTTGCTCCATCACCTCGGGAGCCATCCAACAGGGTGTACCGACAAAGGTGTGTCTGACCTTTTGACGTGACAGATCTCGGCCGGTTGCCAACCAAGCGCTGACACCGAAATCGGCAATTTGCACGGTGCCATCGTCGCCGAGGAGAATATTACCCGCCTTGATGTCTCTGTGAATCTGGCCGTTCATGTGAAAGTACTCCAATCCTTTTAGTACCTCCTTGAGGACCGTCGCAATGGTTGGTTCGTCAAAGACGCCGTGCTTACAATTGCTTGTCCGCATCTTGTGTTTGATAATGTCGAGTAGACTGCCTCCCTCAAGGAGTCGCAGCACCAGCCAAAGCTCTTCGCGCACCACAAAGCTCGTGTGGTAGGTTACGACATTCTCATGGTTGCAGGATGACATCGCTTGGATTTCTTTCAGCAACTCGTCCATGGATGTGTTCCATTTCTCGAGATTGATGCGTTTGATGGCGCATTTCTCGTTACGTGGCAGGCAGAGTGCGGCATGCACCACGGCAGTGGCGCCCACTCCAATAACGTCGCGCAGTTCGTAGTCGTCTTTGCTGTTGGGCCAGGGAATTTTCTCCACTGTGCCGGCTGGCGGGGGAGCAATATTGTTAGCGGCCATTGTGCCTGTTGAGGTATTTGCTCTAATCGAAGTGCTCGTCTGTGAATTGGTTAAACGGCTGGTAGTGGTGCGGGTTCGTAGGTTGGTAGGTCTGGTACTGTTGATGTTTGCCTGTGATGCGTTGGCAGTTAGGGTCGGCTGTTTAACGATGATGCTCGGCTCGTCTGGAGGTGGTGGTGTTGTTGCTACTTCAGCCAGTGGCGGTGTCGCTTCTCGCTTGTCCCGTTGGCAGCCGCAAATGTACGGTGTGGTTCCGTGCTTGAAGTAGGTTGTTGCTGATTTGGTGGAGAAGGCAACCTCTGAAATAGTCAGTTAAAGAAGCCTCTTATGGTTTTTGTTTTTCTCTTTTTTTTTTGTTTTAGTTATTTTATGCATTTTTAGGGTTAAAATAGGGGGAACTTGAGATAGAAGGATTTGGGAGAGGTAATCGCACAGATAGTGGAGGAGTGTGAAATTTTGTTAATTCAATTAGATGGCGGAGCAATGGTGTTAGAAGCAAGTGATGAAGGTTAAGTGAGTGATGGTCCTATATTATGTATAAGATTATCCTATATAAAGTTCTGGAAGCCCTTAAGATTGTATCTATCGGTTAACTTTGAAAGCGAATAAATTATTACTAATAAAAAAATTATTGATGGGTGACACCTGACAACAGCTTTATTTAGCACGTGAAACGTGATTAGACGGATTTCGTGTTGCTAAGACCACTGACAAAGTAGGTTTGCTAACCAAAGTCACACTACACAGCACCCGTTTAGGCAAATACTGTGTAAACATATTTGAACACGACTGATGTTGTTAGAATGAGTTTGGCTTTTCACGCCTACACCACATTTTAGCACGCTAACGTGAAAGCAAACATCATGATTGTAGATGATATCTTGTTGAACAAGAAGAAGAAATGACGAATCTAGTTTAATTCAACTACCATGCACTTAGGTGATTCTATCTTTCAGGGAGGTATTTACATGTCAAACTGTTTGTTTTTAATTCTTTCGAGGTTTTTGGTTCTAGGCTAGAGGGTATGAAGAATACTTTAAGTCCTCCGTAAGCTGTGAAGATGTGGTCAGAATATTACTAAGCGAAATCCCAGAAACTTGTCCAGAAAATATGTTTCATCGCTAGTGGGCATACTTGCACAACTTGCTGATATGTCATAAATTGAAAATACAGCCTATAGATGATGTCCTTTATAGAGGTTGCAGTGATAAAGGGAATACCCTCCACTTTTTGTACTACTGCCAATGCACCACCTTATGAGAGAGAACTCTGTCCCAAATCCCCTATTCCTATCATTTCCGGTTTCCAACAGCTTGAATTACCCTACAACTACGGGCGTTACAATGGGCCTACAATCAACTTTTATCCGAGTGCGATAAAGACGGTCAAACACGATCATTTTCATCGTTCAACACACCTAACCAAACCTAAACGAGTTCATCTGAAAAAGCAAGAACATGAAGAGCTCAATAGACTTTTTCTACCATTTATGTTTCAGCAACAATAGTTTAAATGGACATCAACAACATCAAGGAACGGCGTAAATAGACATGCCCGCGGTCTTACTTGACCTATATGCGATGAGGAAGGATGATCACCATCTACCAATTCATAAAAGAACGCGTTATTTGCCTAAAATGGCGAGGATATGAAGGATCTATTTCCAGCAATATTCAGTCTCTTGTTTCAAAGCGAAGAAATCAGATTAAGCTTCGGAAAAATAACAAAATAACCTCAACTACTTTGAAGATACAAAGATATACAGCAGTCTAACTGGCTATTGGTTGGTGCTACATAAGAAGATGGACAAGTTAATGCTTTTTTCATGATTTAACATTTACAGCTGAGCTTGGGCCTTTATAGCACCTTCTGAAAATTGAAGGTATATTACGGCAGCAGAACAAAGGACGTAAACTTTGGCCAATTGATCTGAAAATGAGGCGAAAAGTGCAAAGGAGTGACCTAATTTCTGTCTGAAGCTTGAAACTTTCAATATCACCAGGAAATACTTTAAAATTGTCATAAAAAGAAGCGACCGGATTTAGCCCAGAAGCTTGAACCTTTAACGATAGCTGTGAGTGCTCTCGAATTGCTCTATCACCGATATAGTTACACAGGAGAAATTTGTGTTGGAGAAGCAGTTGGCCATGGCTCAGAGGATTGCGTAGTTGACTGTTAAGCCAAAAGCTGTGGGTTTAAGCCCCAGCTTCGCCAGCTTTTTTCTATAAAAACCGCCAGCTTATCTGAGGACACCTGCGCGAGACAAGAGACAAGAGACAAAATAAATCTATGTCTCCTTCTCATATATATTATATGGCTTTCCTTTTATTTGTCTATCTGTCTCTCTCTGTTGTATTTAATGTCTTGCTATACCGTCGCCAGTGCTGTTACGTATCTGTAGTTCGTTGCATTCATTTGCGAAGTACTGTGATGTCAATGTCAATGTTTTGGAGAAAAGAGAAAATGGTACCCAATTGGAATCCCAAACAATACACTGAAAGTAATAATGAGCGCCAGACTAGTATGTTTAGTCTGGCGCTCATTGCAGTCCATTGCTCCACATTTAAAACCTCATGAAAATTATGCAAAGCATTTTCAGACATAAGAAACCTGCAACGATTGGTGACTCTTTCCAAAGGAAACAAACCGCTCGTTCTTTCCTTCATTTGGCTTTTGTACACGATGGGAAAAATCGCAGAAGGAGGTAATGTTCCATAGACAAGTAAAAAACTGAGGGCGCATTTTACAATTATCGAACTAAATCCGGAAAAGCTTGCCCTACAAATACGTTGATTGACTACTTCAGGGAACTAATCCAGAATGATGACAAAGGCAAAATACAAAACAAATTTTCGGCGCAACAGGCTCGTTAGTAACCAGGACTGAGCTTCCTCACAACCATTCATGTGTGCATGTCTCCTGTTTTATGCCGACTCCGAACGGCGAAGTTGAGATAATCTATTCTTGGCAATTGGTACTCTTCGGATGATTTGTCAAATCATCTAGATAGGAGGGCCAGTAAAGAGAATCTTTAAAGTGTTGCTACGGCTGGGAATCGAGCCCAGACCGTCTGCGCGGCAGTTCATCGCACTAAGCATCGCGTACTGTGCCCGTCAATGACAAAGGCGTCCATTTCTAAAACGTGTAGTTAGGTGTTCCACAAGGATATATCTGCGGCATTATCTATTCGATTCAACACATACAACTGCAATTTGAGGTTGCCAAAATCCTGTAAGGGTAAAGGTTGAAGGCTTTGCCGATTGTAGGCGTGACAGAAAGCTCTGCAATCAAATTCTGGCTAAAAACTCCTGGCCTAAATGAGATTCAGTAGCAAGTCAAAAATTAAGTACGCAAACATGAGTGCGAGATCAAACCATTCAAGCAGGAAAGCAGCAATCCTGTACCTAGGGTTTATGATCGACAACTCGTCTTTACTGTTTGAGGAATGGATAGCTTTCGATTATGTTCCTGATTTCAACAGAATTATTAGTCCTTATTTTGAACAGACTCATTAGTACCAACCCGGCGGCCACCTTATTTTCGCACTATGACGGGACTTACTTTGTATGCCGAAGGATTTTTCATTTCAATCAAATGATTTCTCAAATCATTGATCATTTTTATTAACGAAGTTAAAACATCCTATTGGCTATGCCATAATGAAATGAACAGATGAATCTTAGAAGCTCTTTGTACAAAAATACCGCTTTCAATCAAAAAATGTGTAACACCCCACACACACACAATAATAACCCATTCTCAATTTGTCCCGTTTTTATAAATAATAATAATTAATGAATGAATATAAATCCGTTTGTATGCAAACTTAGCGACGTGACGCGCCCACCCGCAGATTGATCTATCCCATGACAAAACGAAATCAAAACTCAATTCGTGTCGCCATTCCAATCCGCCGCCTACATTCAAAAAAGTTGATTTACCCCTATCACTCACAAACTCATATGTGGGATATATTTGGTATAATCAAATTCATTGATGGCAAAAAAAAAAAAATACAAACGCGGTCAAACAAAAGAAAGACGAATATGTTTCACTTGATTTTATTTTTATTTTGTATCTCTGTTTTGTTTTTTTTATTCAATGGAATGTTGTCGCACTTTTAAACGAAACCACGCGCTTAACTTTTATTTCCACAAAAACAATTCTTTCTCTCGTATATGGTATTGACAATTCTTCAACCAAGGGGCAATGGAGCCCATACCAAACGAGCTCCATTGTTACATATGCGATGGATTCCGCAATATTTTTTGAAAAATTTTCGCAACAAAAAAAACACATGTCAGGGAGCTAACAATCTGATGAGCGAGTTGTCAAATACTTTGAATTACGTATTTCAAAGTATTGTATGAAATTTAGAGGAAAACTTTAAAATTTTTGGTTGAAATTTAGAGGCAACTTTCAAAATTTTGGATGAAATTTAGAGGCAAATATTCAAATTTTTGGATGAAATTTACAGGTAAAGTAAAAATTCAAATTTTGAAATTTTCTTTTGTTTTTTAAGTTAGTGCGAGCGAAACATTAGAGTTCGCTGCAGTTGTGTCTCCTATTAAACTTGACGCACGCTTTTTTTTATACTGTATAGTAGCAAATTGCCAAATACCATCTATTAAATGGACAAAACCAACAAGTGGGCGGAGGCGTGGTTATTAGGATTATCAAGTGGTTCAGAAATATTGTCGAAAATTATTAAAATTTTCTACAAACTGCGAAATAATGAAGTTCACAATGATTGTGTTTTTTTTTTTAAGTTTTTTTTTACTAAACTTTCAAACACTTTATCTCGTGACATCTTTTAAATGGAAGCAGGACGGACAATGGATGCAAACATTTGCAGCGCTGTGCCACGTCAATAATGTAATAAAATAAATGGAAGGTCTTCAACTCTAGCTCAAAATTTAAGGCCCAAAAATCGTCTGCACGGTCATATGAAGACATCCGTTTTACAACTTTGATTTAACTTTAACATCAGGGAGCGAATATCGAAGAATAATGGCAACCATCAACCATTTACCATGATTGTTTCGCATAGGTAACTGTCGGCAAAATCGATCGAAGCATAAGCTGGGAGTTATGGTATGAATCGAGCCGACGCCAAAGAGTTTTTCTTAGCTCAAAATACCATTTGGGGTATTTCTTTGAAATCCAAAGATTTCGTGTCGTATGCTCAAGATACGACACGAGGCTATCTTCCAGCTGGGAAGGCTAAAGATTTCCTTCAACTTCGTCATCTTCTATTTGAATAGGTCCCTCGGAAAATGAACTATAGCGCGTTAATGAAGACTACACCCAATCTTCATATTTGAGTTTCAGAAAGAAACAAAAAAAAAACACGAGAACATTGCCTAATCACAGATCCGAAGTGCATGGAAACTGCATTCAGCAATGACGAGTTTAAGGAAGAAATTTATACTACCTGATTGTGACCAGATATGAAAGATAACCCACCAACGCAGGCTTATCTTGTTGATATTGGTTGTGAGCATCTGTGGCTAATTCATCTGAGGGCGTGGCAAAAAGCGCAATGATTAAGATACAAGGGAACCCTTCTAAATTGTCGTAGAAGCACCAAAAGCACCAAACTTTTATTGGCTAGAATCTTGGAATTTTAGAACGCAATCAAATCCTTCCAAGTTTCATAAAAAGTAGCAACGAAGCAAACATTAATCCTACCTAACTTATTGTCATGGCATCAAGCAAGTGGAAACGTTTTACGATTTCCTCGATATGGATGTGTTGGAAAATATTGTCTAATACACGGTGTCCGCCGGGAAGGTATACTACTTTGTTCTTTTTTATAATTTTTAATTTAATGAAAGAGAATGGAGCTTATGTTGATAAATGTTTTATTTAATGTCGGCAATTATGTATGGAATACATTATCAGGTATATGTACGCCTGTCTCACAAATGCGATCCCTTTCGAGCACATTTTTCATTACATTCTCACACATTTCACGCGGTATTTCATTAATTTCATCACGAATATTTTGTTTGAGTTGCTCAAGCGTTTCTGGTTTGTTTGCATAAGCCTTGCTTTTCAAGATATCCCTACAAAAAGAAGTCCGGAGCAGTCAAATCAGGCGACCGTGGAGGTCAACTTGTTGTGGATAGAGATCTCGCAGTAATTCCATTGTTATCCTGGTTGTATGCGATGTGGCACCGTCTTGTTGATACCACTTGTTAATAAAACCCAAAGCATGCAGTTGTGGCGTTTAAAAGTTTTCAATCATATCACGATATTGCTCCCCATTCACAGTTACCGTTACGCCGTTTTCATTTTCAAAGAAATAATCTCCAATGATTCCTACTGACCAAATTGCACACCGAACTGTAATTTTTCATAGATGCAAAGGTGACTGATGAATAATTTGAAGGTTTTCTATTGCCCTGAACCGACTATTCTGTTACTTCACATATCCATTCAAATGAAAATGTGCCTCGTCACTCATTAGGATTTTTTCATGAAAATCGGGGTTGTCATGGGCTAGCTGTAACATCCTATTGGTCTTGTGAAAGAAGCTCTTGTGTCAACTGAATCTTAAATGGAAACATTTGCAAATCCTTGTGCAAAATTGTGGCCATAGTTGTTCTTTGAAGACCAAGCTCCTGAGCACGGCGTCGAATTAAGGTTGATGGATTGTTTTGAACACTTCCTTGAGCAACAGTAATGTTTTCAGCCGATCTTGCAGTGGTCCATGCTTGGGCCTATCACCTACAGACCCTCTTTCTTCGAAATCATTCACTACACGATAAAAAGAGCGTTTTGTCGGCACGTTCTTTCTCCCTAAAATTTCACGTAACTTTCTCATCGTCACAGTAATCGATGATTGATTTTGATAAAATGTTTTAACGATTAAAACACGTTGGTTTATCGAATATTTTTCCATAATAAATTTGCCACGTGTCTACTCCACGACTGCCAAATATGAACTGTCAAGACTAAATTTTACCAAAATGGCGACAAAGCAAAGTAGTATAACTTCCCCGCGGACACACTGTATGTCGTTCAGACAGTTTCTCTAATTTGTTTTTACGGTGAAACATTTGAGTTCGCTAGAGTTGCGTCTCCCATTAAACATGTGCAACGCCTTTACAGTATCAAATCTTCAAATATTTTATACGATTACACCCAAATTTGCTTTTAGCAATGGGGGTAAGATTGTTAATCCTTGATTAGAGTAGCTATTAAGAGAGAAGGCATCGTCTGAGACGAAGTTCATTAAAGTTTAAAAAAAAAACATGTTTTTTGCTGCTGTGCTCGATAAGGGATAAAGGAGTTCGTTTGGATTGCGTTTCTTTATAGTTTTTTATCACACTTTGTTATTCTATCTGTGGGTGATTCATCAAATATATTCAGCCTTATTCATAAACTTATTATAAGCTGTGTATAAAGTTATGCACTTCTTAAAATGCCTCTGAACGCAAAAACCTTATTCATAAGACATATACAACGTTGAATAGAGGTTGCATATCCTAAACGCGTCTGATGGTTGAATAGTGCCTGTTTAAGCGCATTTTATTTGATTGTTTCTGTATACACAGGTTTGGGTTACCAAAGGTTCAATTGTTAGTTGAAAAAAATTGTCAAGTGTATTTTTGTGTTTTAGCAGTTGTGTTTTACGGTTTAATTTATTCAAATGGTAATTCTTCTTTACCTAACAGACTCAACAATTAAAACTGGCTAGTGAGTCAACAAAATGTTATCAAAGTGTTGAAAACAAATTTGTCGTTGTGGATTTCGCAACCATAAAAAGTATCCCTTGGTACCTCTGCCGAGCTGTGAAACATACAATTGTAATAGATTTACCGAGTTTTGGTAATTTATTTGACACAAACCCTGTAAAACTATTATGGGTGGGGAAATATTTTATGAATAAGAATTTGCGCGATCCTGAATAAAGGCTGTATAAATACTTATGCACTGTACAAGAGCTGATATGTGTTTTAGTGAATTCTAATGAATAAGGGGGATTATCTCTAGATATTTGAATGAACGAACCCGGTGTAATTGGAAGAAAACCCTTGTCGCCTTTAATCTTTTTCTAAAAAAAAAATGTTTTGATGGATTTTGAGCGAAACATTGGATTTCGCTACGATTATGTCTCCTATTCGATTTATATAATGCTTTTGCATCCTATAGAGTAGATGGAATGTATATTAATTACGTTATATTAGGTATTAGGGACAGAAGATGTTATGCAAATGGAATGTTCAGCTGTCGGAATTTATTAAGCATAAAATACTTTGCCGTTGAAGGAGAATTTAATATGCATTTTTAGAGACTAGCTGGATAAATCTATTTATCTATCGGGTTTTTCAACAGGGACGCTACGAAAGTCAAGCGACAGGGACAGCAAATGACGCCATATTTCTTGCCACTCTTTTGACATTTCTCTTCAGTAAGGTTTGCCATTTCATGATGGAAAGATATACGATCCAACAACGAGTCGAAGTTATTAAAATTTACAACCGAAATTCGGAGTCAGTGGCCTCAACGTTAAGAGCGCTACGTCCAATTTGTGGTCGTCATAATCGTCCTAGCAGATCAACAATTGAGCGTCTAGTGGAAAAATTTGAATCCACAGGCACAGTACAAAATGTTCCTCTGCCAGTGAGACAAAGAAGTGCCCGTAGTGTAGAGAATATTGCTGCCGCTGAGGCTTCAGTTGAAGAAAACCCAAATGTGTCTTTCAGGCGTCATTTTTAAGCGTTGGGCATCTCTATGACGTCGTTGTGGCGAATTTCGCGAAAAGATCTTGGCCTACATCCTTACAAGATTAAATTCACGCAAGAACTGAAGCCGCTTGACCAATAGAAGCGTCGTATGTTCGTGAATTGGGATGAGCAACAACTTGAAAATGATTCGGATTTTCATCGAAAAATCATCTTCAGCGATGAGGCTCATTTCTGGCTGAATGGCTTCGTCAATAAACAAATATGCGGTATTGGTCAGGCAGCAATCCACACGTACTCCATGAGTCATCATTGCATCCCGAAAAAGTACGGTTTGGTGTGGTTTATGGGCCGTATTTCTTCCGTGATGATCAAGACCGGCCCGTTACTGTGAATGGGAATCGCTACAGTTCAATGATAACCGAATATTTCTGGCCCCAATTGGATGATATGGAATTGGAGGGCATGTGGTTCTAACAGGACGGCGCCACAAGCAACACAGCGAATGCCACAATCAATTTATTGGAAACCAAGTTTGGAGAACGTGTTATCTCACGAAATGGTCCAGTCGCTTGGCCGCCTCGGTCGTTCGATTTGAAGCCGTTAGACTGTTTCCTGTGGGGCTACGTCAAGTCTTTGGTCTATGCCAATAAGCCAGCGACGGTTGTTAACTTCGTACGAATATCGAACCTGAAATTGCAGCAGTATCGGCCGATTTATGCTTGAAAACTGTCGAAAATTGGGTTCAGCGTCTGGACTTCTGCAAACGTGCCCGTGGTGGCCATGCAAAAGAAATCGAGTTCCATACATAATGGCATCGAACGTACTTTCACAGGAATAAAGAATTTCATTGATATCCAAAACCGTTTTAGTTTATCTAAAACAAATTTTTGTAGCGCTCTTTAACCTCTTTAACCATTTATTTAGGAAGAGTCCTGAGAAGTATATTATAAGATGAAAAACCAGAGAAAACCTGAATTAGCTAATTTTTGCATTTCAAGACGGAATAATAATCTTGCAAGGTAATGTTCTACGCCTTGAGGACAGGTGCCATGAAACTGGATGGATTTGACTTTGGACAGATTGCTGATAATGCAGTATCTTATGCAATCGACTATTATATAATTAACTAAAAGAATTTGATACGCTAAAGTCCAGAATTTCAGTGTGAGATAATCCTAGTTTCAGGATTAAAAAACTTTTGTTGAGAGTTGATATTACTCGGATGTTTCGACAGAATATCGCGAGAGAACGGCAAGTGAACGACATTTTTGGAGCTGCTGCTTGAAACACACTTTTCCAACTGAACAGAGGCAGTCTGCTTAACATATCTGATGGTAACACCCTAACCACCGAATCATTAAATAATGGTATTGTACCTGTAGTGCTCCAAAAGCCTTAAAAATGGCCATTACTAGGGCTGCAGGTACTAACGAATAGGTTTTATAGCTCGTTGACGTTCAAATGCACCGTGAAGCTCTGATAGACCTCTGTGTGGTCTTTCTCCCCAAAGCTGGGATACCCAGTCAAAAGATTGTAGACCAATAATCCCTTCACAATTTATTCGAAAAACTGTTGGACCTTCACTCGAAGAGAAATATCGAAAAGACGGGTTCTTGATGTAGCGCACAACACGCTTATGTCAAGGCCAGATCTATTGAAAAAGCGGTGGATACTAAAATATGGTGGTAGCCGGGTCGATAATTAATCAAAGGATGTTGGGTTGGGACATATGACTGAAAGGTTGGATTAGGTTTCATGGGCTGTTGAAGCTCAAATGAGGTGCCAAACTTGCATAGGGCTGCGTGGGTCTATGTACCCGATGCTAAAAGTTAAGTGGCGATAAAAAGGTGTTAGCTTAATGACAGTTAAGTGGGGTTAGAGTATGGTGCTCCGAGGGTCCGAAGTCAATCCAAACAGATCTTTTGTGGAAACGAATGATCAGGCTGTGAGTCTTCACAAAAGATTTCTTTGGAACCTACAGAGACCAGGAGGAAAACCAATTTTTCTAAATATACGGTAGGGTATTTTTTTTTATAAAAAATTGCCAAAAATATTTTTTTTCTTATAAAATGCAACCAAAAAATGGGCGTGGCTAGAAAAAACGGTCTAGACGTCACATGCAGAAATCTAAATATTATATTCAACACACACTTATCTTTCGAAACTGCGGATTATTTTAAAATGTTTAACAATTTTACAGCTTTGGTTTTATACCATAAAAATATCATATTAGCTCAAAAAATAAGCCTGACAGGATGACAGGTTATTATGGACTCAGCTTTTAATTTCTAGCCGAAAAAATCCTAAACTATGACTCGATTAATGAATATGCGTTACAAGGAATGTAACAATCTTATTACACCCTATGTGAGATGGTAGGACATTAAAAAACACGAAAATAAAACACGACTGCAAATTGGTCGGTGAATTCCAAGGCGAGCTGCAGACAGACAGTGTTTTGTGTAAGGGGATAAATATTTGGGTTCGGTTGATGGCACGTTTCTGTGCCACATTGGCTCAGTGCGAGGACATGTAACTGGGTGCGATTGCCTCTGAATACGAACACTCTTTGTGTGTGTGTGAGGGATTTTTTTTTGTTTTACAAAAGGGCTATTGTTTTCACGCGAAAGCCGATTTGGTGACTTGTAAGCGAGCGATTGGAATTTCGATTTAAATTTTTTTTTTTGTTCAACAGAATACATATTCGAGGATTATTCGCTTTGATTGACTTGGGAGGTTTTTGTAATGCGTTACTTAACGTTTGATGGCGTTACAGCAACGCGAGGCTGAGCCGGCAATCGTATCAATTAATCAGCTTTTAATGGAAGACTGCTCATGACGAATGTAGTGAATATATTGGAGGGAGAGGTTCGTAATAGCATGGGCAGATTCTGGTGGAGCTGTTTTTGTGAGAGAGTTTGAAAGTTCCAAATGGAATATGGTATACAATGATACGAAGGTTGGAGAGGGAGGTTTAATTTAGAAACACATCAAGTCAGGCAATAAAAATTTAGAAAAATGAATCCAACTAGCAATAACACGAGCAAAGTAAGAAAGTTAAAAAAAATTGCCAAGTCAAAACATTGGCGAGTTATATATAAAGACCCTCTAAAACACCCCTAGGCGAACGAGAATTGTATTAAGGCCCACTTAAATCCGTCCAAAACAAGAATATTCTACGAAAGGAAGTCAGAAACTTATTCGATACCGTCGTGATTGCTAGTCAACTAGAATTTTGAGAACCCGCAGGGTGGCCGCGGTGTAGTGGTAATGTGTTCGTCTGTTGAGTGGAAGGTTGCGCGTTCAATCCCAACCAAAATCCATTTCACTTTTCCTAAAAGAAATAAAAGGTCAGTGTAATACCTAAAAGTATGCACACCATCTTAAATTTCTTCAAATTTAACGAACACAAGAAAAAGTGACTCCCCGAAGCTAATTCGGACACCACCCATGGAGTTTAAGTCTCCACTGCATCCAAAATCTTTCCTATCCTCTCTTTCTTCCCCTTCTCTAACGCTCGTACTATGTTAACATATAAAGGGTATTCATAACCCCTTGAGTACGTGTAAATTATAAAAAAAAAAGGTTACACCTTTTGGTCTTTGCTCTACATAAGAGTATGGCAAGCGTAAGTATCACCTCTCATTAGAAGTCACCCGACATAGTGTATTCAAACAAAAACTAACCTCAGGAAGTGTTTTTACAAGAATACAAGGCTCGAACAGAATCCTGTCGAGATGAACAAGGAAATATCGTAGTTGAGACACAGTCGATGCTGAGGATATGGAAGAATCACTTCTGCAGACGGTTAAACTGCGATGACGAACAACATTCTGCTGTCAGGCAGAACGAACCATTGAATATTGGCAACAACAGCGAAAACTGCCAATCACCCGACCTGAGTGAAGTGAGGATAGCAATATCTCAAGCTTAATAAGGCTGCCATAAAATGACGGCTCTCCCGCTGCGTTTTATAAAGCCGGCGGAGATGGCTTGGTAAATAACATCCACCAACTCATAAACAAAATCTGGTCGGATGAAAGTATGCCTGAAGAATGGAACCCCAGCATCGTTTGCCCGATCCACAAAAAATGAGACCCTCTAAACTGCGCCAACTACAGAGGCATAAGTTTCCTCAACATCGCCTACATGATCCTATCTGCCGTAATATGTGAACGCCTGAAACCGTTTACCAACAACCTGATCGGCCCTTATCAGTGTGGTTTTAGGCCAGGAAAGTCCACAACCGATCAAATTTTCACACTTCGGCAGATCTTGGAAAAAAACCCAAGAAGTCCAAATCGATACCCACCACCTATTCATCGATTGCAAAGCCGCATATAACAGCATTTATAGAGGCGAACTATTCAGAGCCATGTCTAGTTTTGGTATAATGCCAAAACTCGTCTGTTTGTGTAGGATGATAATGGAGAATTCTTGCTGCTCCATCAGGGTCGGGAACAACCTCACCGACACATTCGATACCAAAAATCGATTTAGGCAAGGCGATGCGCTTTTATGTCTCATGAGCCAACACCAGAGGCACAATTTTCCAAAAATCAGTACAACTACTAGCATACACCGACGATATTGACATCATTGGTAGGACCCAACGTGATTTCATAGCCACGTTTGCTAGTATAGATAAGGAAGCCGCGAAAATTGGTTTAGCAGTAAATGAGGGCAAGACGAAGTATGTACGGTCAACATGAAAGGACACACAACATCGACGAATTGGACAGAACGTCACCATTGACAGATATAACTTTGAGGTAGTACTGGCCTTTTTTATCTGGGCTCCGCTTTTAACTCTGACAACAACATCTCGTTAGAAATTAAACGAAGAATTACTCTTACCAACCGCTGTTTCTTCGGGCTAAGAAGGCAATTCAATAGGAAAGCCCTCACTCGAATCTTATATAAGATCCTGATCATCCCAGTCCTGCTCTACGGCGCTGAAGCATGGACCGTCTCAAAAGCGGATGAAGAAATCCTTTTTCGATTTTAGAGGAAAATTCTTCGGTCCCGTTTGCGTTGACGGGCTATGGAGACGAAGATGCAACCAAGAAATATAAGAGCTGTACAGCGACATGCCCCTAGTCAAAAAAACTCCGCATTGGACGTTAAAGACGGCTAGGGCATGTAGAACGAATGGACACCAATACTCCGGCTCGCGGAGTCTTCAATTCCCAGCCATACGTCGGACGCAGTAAAGGAAGACCTCGCCTTAAGTGGCGCGCACAAGAAGAAACCGACCTCAACCAACTTGAAGTGTGTAACTGGAGGCAGTTAGCTAAGGACCGAGTTAATTGGAGAGGCATGTAGATGGTTCGGTGGATGTAGAGTCGGAAGAGGGGAACAGATCTTAAATTTTGGGAGTTTGCATTGAGGCATATCATTTGTAGCAGAGCGGTGCTCTTTTTTTATATGCAGATGAAAAGCTTCGAAAGCCGAATTGCGTGACTTTAACCCGAACTAAAACCACCTCTGCTTCCAACCGCTGTTCCATATGGTACCGCCGGCAAGCATTTCATGTGGCACTCCGTCAGGGCTTGCTCAGCATTCTATATTTTTCCTTCACAGTATGGACAGTACGGGTCATCCACATTTTTGTATTTGTGGAGATACTCCCGCATCCAACATGACCCATGTTCATTCCGGACTGTAGCGCCACTTAAGGAGGAAAATGTAAAAAGTGTCAAAGATTTTATAAACGGGCAATTCGTTTTTTTTTTTTTTTTTTTAAGCAAAGTATAGCCTAGGAAAATAGGGGTCATACATTTGTCACACCTTATGGCCAACTTCTTATAATGGAATGGAGGTGTCAATGCTTTTTTTGTAGCAGCAAAAACGTTACACGAGATGGAGTCGGTCTGCGCTGATAGTGTAGTTTGTGGGTTTAAACGAAAACGAACTTAAGTTCGCCAGCGGCTGCTGTGGGCTTTTAATATACCACACCCGGCCTCGACGGAATTCTACCCATTTGCAGCAGACCTGACAAAATATAGGGTGCTTGATGAAAGGAGCTATAGAACAAAATGTCGATTAATTAAATTTTTGCATAGGCTGTCCTTTATTGATTTGATAAAAATCGAGTAGTAGGATGATAAGATAGGAATTTGGGTTGTGCGTTTGGCGGAGTGCCTCTAAACAGATTGAGCAAACATTGTCTGGTTAACTTATTTGGTGAACGTGGAACAGTTCTGACGCAGGAAATAATTGCTGCTCTAGCTGCAGCCATGTTAAGTGGATTCTAGGGGTTTTTAAAAATACATTATCTGCTCATATCAGTGAACACTCTCAGCAGTTTCAAAAAGCTGGTTTGTGTAACATAAGCGGGTAATGGGGACACAATTCTGCTTAAGATTTAGGTTCACTATATCGTTTCGATTTTTTGTATTAATAGGTCATAAACATTCCCTGTCGAACTAATCTTTTTAAGCGCCAGCAATTAAATAGAATAAAATTTAACCATAAATTTAACATAAATTGTATAACAATACATTAATAACTCAAAGTACTTTCGCCGACTGTTTAAAGGGTTAATCCCGTCTAAGTACCAACACTATTGATCCAATCTTCTAAAGCACTTATCCGGATTTAACACAAAATCAATGCCAAATCAACTAGGCTGCTATGTCCTTGTTAAATAATTTATACACAACAGCGATGGTTGGTTGGATGAGGATTTGAAGAAATGGAATGAAGGATATATTGCGGAGATACTAATTGATAAGTCGGGCCACATTTATGAATGTTGAAATTTGATTTTTGATTATTAACGTCGCAGTTAATAAATTTATCTTTATAATTATATATAACCTAAAGATACATCGCTATCTGAATACAAACAAACGCACATACACTAAATTATATAAATGACATCGAAATATGTAGTTATAAAGTTGGGTTAGGTGGTGGCGTGTGCGATATTAAATGATTTAAAGGCGTACCGAACGAATTGGGAAATAAAATTGAACCAAACTTGATTATTAAAACAAACTACAGTTAATCATATGAAACGCATGTTTTTATCGTTATTGTACGTATTTGCATTGATTTCGATGACGCCATCGTACTTATTATGAGGGCTAACATTTCACCACGATGGGCTAGATAAATCGGTTAGTAAGATCTAGACAGAGTGAGAGAGGAAAAAAGCGAGCGATGAAAGAAAATTTATTAGGTAAAACCTCCAACGCCTTTTCATTTTTCTAACCTGGAAATTGTAGACCTTGTACTACAAATCGGCAAATGGTTGTTTTAAAAGTCAATAGTCATTTTCAAATCGCTATTCTGTGGCAAATGGTTTAAATAAAAATCTTTAACTCAAAAGTTGTTAAATATATCTACGTTCTAGGATCAGATTTCAAAAGTGCATTGAAAACTGCAGTCTTCTTGTTTGTGAAAAAGAATTGTTAACACACTGAAGACTAAGGCAGCCAATCAACGCAACTAAGAGAATATCCGAAGGGTTGCCACTCTGCGTATTATTTCAATAATCTTGAAAATCCAGTAAATCCGCCCAGTTGCTTAGCCTTCAGCTGGGCAGACACGCACACCGACAGACTACCAGACAAACACAACTACCGGACTGATCTTTTCGGGCTTCTCCATAATCAGTATGTTAAGTTGGATTTTAATATCGATTTCAATTTTATTTTATGAAACCAAATTTTTGTTCTATTCTACAAGAAGGGCCAAAAGAGATCACCCTATTGGAAGATGCTCTTGTTTTTGCAAATGCCCGCCAATGTCAAATCTGCTTTGACATTTGTGGACTAGACAAATGTAGAATACAAGTGAACAAGCCATGGAGCGAAATACTCCCAAAGAACGCGGAACAATCGTGTCTTTTTTTTTGTTTTTAGTTTTGGCGCAGCGCGAATTCCGTCGCCGATTCCCCAGCCGTCCGACACGGACTTCGCAAACACTGCGCCGTTTGGCCACCAACCTTTTTTTCTACTCCATCTTAAAACAAACAAAAATTCATGAAAAAACTAGCCAACTTATCAACTACTTAACTAACTTACTGGCCCTATGCGGGCGCAATAAATTTAATGATAATTAAACCTTGAAGAGTATGGGACCACACGAGACGTTGTCAAGAGTGGCCGGCCCCGGAGCGCCCGTTGTGCCGAGAATATCGCCGCTGTTGCCGAGAATGTCGAGCTGTCGCCGGAAACATCGACCAGACGACGTGCCTCGCAATGAGCCATCAGCCGGTCGTCCCTAAGGCGAATTTGATCAAAGACTTGCGCATGTTCCCGTACAAAGTCCAGTCCGTGCATCAGCTGCTGCCTGTCGACCACCAAACGCGTGTAACCTACGCCCAAGCCATCCTCACTCTCGAGGACGAAGTGGACGATGTTTCGACCAAAATCATAATGAGCGACGAGGCTCATTTCCACCTTAGCGGGTACGTGAACAAGCAAAACTATCGCTTCTGGGGCACCGAAAATCCACGAGTAATGCACAAGGAGCCATTACATCCGCTCAAAGTTACTGCATGGTGCGCTGTTCACGCTGGAGGAGTCATCGGGCCATTTTTTTTTCGAGAACGCCGCTGGACAAACGTCAACAGTGGACGGTGCGCGCTTTAGGGCCATGTTAACCGAGTTTTTTTTTTGCCGCAATTGGACGAATAAGGATTGGAGGACATGTGGTTCCAACAGGACGGATCAACGGCACACACTGCGCGAGCCACAACCAATATTCTGAAGGCGGCGACAACATCGGATGACTTCTTTTGGCCCACCTTGTATGAGTAAACAAAAAAAGGACATCGTCGGTAGTGTTTACATCCGAAACCTATAAAAGAAACTGCTAGCGGAGGACAATGCCAAGTAGACATTACGGCCATTTAGGAAATACAAGAAATACATTCTGTACAGTCAACACCGAATCGGGCCACATCATTGATGCAGCTGTGGAAGGAATGTGAACTTTTTATGAGGCTAGGATCCTAAATGACTCCACCAACCATAGAAGTTTGGTGGTTCGGGACTTCTCACATTCTGTATGGAAACAACATGAAAGAGTGGACCAATACAACGACTACATCTACTGAAGAAAGACGGATTGTCATAGAAACCTCTAATTCTCATTGCACTGCATCACAAATCCGATCAAATTTGGGAACCACTGCGAGTGTTGACACGATTAAACGAGTATTACGGAGAGCTGAACACCTAAAAAGATTGAAATTGAAGCAAAAGCCCCTACTTACCCCGGCTCGTAAGGAGCCTCGCTCGGAATTGTATGACATGGAATAGCGAGTGGCATCGCATCGTTTTTTCGGACGAAAAGCGATTTGATTTAGATGGCCCTGATGGTAACAGTTACTATTTTCATGACATACGCAAAGAAAATCACTATTTGTCTCGTCACCATTGTCGTGAAGGGGGTGCAATGGTGTGGGATGCGTTTTCTTACTATGGCCAATGTGAATTGCAGTTCTTATCATCAAGAATTAATGCGAATCATTATAAGGGCGTACTGTATAAGGCTTTCCATAACTACAACAACCTGTTTGGACCGATGTCATGGGCTTTCCAACATGATAACGCGTGGTAGAAGAGTGGATTTATAACCAAAATATGCCTGTACTACAGTGGCCACCATATTTGCCTGATCTTAATATAATTGAGAATGTGTGGGGATGGTTGTCACGGGAAAGTTTACGAGTCTGGTAGACAATTTTCAGACATTAACTCATTGAAAGAATCCATTTTCTTTATGATTCCCTTCCCAACCGCGTTTACGAAATCATTTCCAACAAATGGGGTCATACACATTATTAATTTCGCTTTAAAAATGTAGACAAGCAAAGTTAACCTAAGTTCTTGCAATATTTTGTTAACTATCCATGTTTTCAGTTGTTGTCCTTATTTAAGTGCAGCAAGAAAATGGCGCGATGGTTAGTGCGATGACCTGGCGCGCAGAAGGTCTGGGTTCGATTCCCAGCCGAAGCAACACCGTAATGATTTTTCACTGGCCCTCCTCTCGTGATGATCTGACAAATCATCCGGGTAGTATCAATTGTCATAAAAAGCTTATCCCAACTTAGCCGTTCGGATTGGACATAAAAACAGGAGGTCCCGCCATCGTGCTAAGAAGTACACACGCACACATGAATGGTTGTGAGAAAAAAGCTACGCCCTGGGTACTAACTAGCCTGTTGCGCCATAAATATATTTATTTTTTTGAACTCTATGAACGTGGATTCAATGCTTGGAGGAACGCACACAAGAGGCTTCTCGAAATCCTTCGCAAATGTTTTTTCAGTGATTTAGCCCACTTTCTTCCTTGATGCGTTAATAAAGAGAACATGCGCTTATGGACCAAGAAGAAAATTTCCAAGAATTGCATAAAAGTCTCTTCCTTTAAACAAGTGTCACATCACAGCGTGTTTTACAATTTTCTCAACAGATCCGGTGTATGATCATGCTGCAGCACTGTTTTCTTCCCACGACTAATTTCAAGACTTCAAAATCATCGATGAATGTATTACGAAAATACTTTCTGGAGCTCTTTATAACAAAAGCCAAGATTTGGAGTGTTCAGCAAACTTGCATTTTTTTTTTAAACCAGAACTTATGTACAAAACTTATATAAGTGCAAAATGTCACACAAAATTTGTTAGATAATTTGTTTTTCAATTCTAAACAAAATAAAAGCCTTTCATAAACTCCCAATAACAAATTACTAAAGAATTCTATTTTTAAAACTGACAACTAAACATTGTTCACCTACAGCCCACTCACATGCTTAATGTTTCATTACCCGTTAATTGCTCTTCTCAAATCAATAGACGAGTTCAATGGTACTTAACGTGCCTACACACTTTTTTTGTTAATTGTTTTGTTTTTTTCTTTAACGATATCCCTCACAGTAAACACTTTGTTGCTAGCTAGAAATTAACTTTTCGACATAAAACATTTTTTTTAACATAAAAAAAACTACTAAAACTTAATGACAACGAAATATGAGTCAGAAATTGTAAAAAGCCTTTTTTAACAAACAATTTCATAAAAAAAAACTTTCGAAAATATTTTTCTGTTTTACTACACTACACGTCATAGAACACACACATGACAGCCATATCAACACAATTGACACATGTAAATTAGTAATACAATGTCACACTCAAATGGCAGTAGAACACCAACAAAAATATCACTCACATCGAGACCTCAATTCGAATGATCTTCGATAGCAACACACAGAGTTATACTAAACGATGACAGTAAACAAAATCAACTGACACCAGTCAATTCGATCAAAAGAAAGTGGATACGATATAAATTCGGAATTAAAAATAAAACTCTGATTTTGTTGTTTACGGCATAAAGCGCGCGCACGCTCGCTCAAAACGACAACGAACTCGAAAAAAAAAAATTAACCATCCAAAGAGACAGCAGACAGTACTCAACAACCGGCAGCTGACTTAAACGATAAACGACTCTGCGTGCCGGTAGCGTTACGCCGTGGTCACATGAATAAAATTCCCATAAATCGATTTCAATCGAGCGCAGCTAGCTTGATAGATACTTTTTTTTTTTAAGGTATACTCACGCGGGATGTCAACACACTAACAATTCGATGACAACAGGAGTGAGGAGCACTAAGCGAGGAGGAGTATCCCCAATCTTGGTGGTGAGTGATCACACTTTCTTAATTGAAATGTTGATTTTCCGAAATCACTATTTCATGTGCCCATATCAACAAATGGGAGACTACTTTCGATTAATTTTTGTTGTTGTAGTTTGGCCGTCAGTTTTTTTTTTTTTTTTTCAACTGAGAACCATTGCGAATGCAATTCGATAAACAAATTAATTTATTGCACAAAAGCGACACACAGCGCCAACGATTCAAACACTAAGTGGAGCCAACTATCTTGTATATCGATATATGCGGGTTGGCAGATTGGCTTTCATCGATTTTCGATTACTAAACGTTTTACAGGTGCTACCACTGATACGAACTATCGCGTAATGATAGTGCGAGTGAATAGCGATAAGGAACTTAGTTCTGGAAAAATTCTAGAAAATGTACACGCGTATTGGGAAGGTGATTGATCCTCGGCGAAGTTGTGTGCACAGCTATGGGATGGTGAACGACAAAAGTGTGAATGAAATTTTCATTATCTTCCTTTTGTGGTGATTCGTACCCAGTCGAGATGGTGAAACTCGAATAACGTCAAGTGGGGGAGAGTTTCGCTTCACATAAAGAATGAAGGAAATACTAATACCAATAGTAGGGTGGGTCAAAAAAAAGCCAATTATCGAGTATAATAGTGCGGGATAATTGCGTACTTCAACCACATTTAACAGATAACATGGTTGGACTTTATAAGTTTAAAAGTATTTCCGCTTTGCTGGCTTTGTGATAACATAAATTATTTTTTTTTTAAATGTCGTGGTATATTTCAAAATTGTGCCAAAGTTTGCAAAGATTGATGAAATCGATTTTCAAACTGCTTAAAACAAAATGAATTTTTTTTTCTTTACCCCATGAGAAATATAGAACAGCGAGGAAAAGCAAACTCATTTTCGGATCTGCTGCCATCTATCTTGTAGCGAAATAGATTGCAAAAAAGTTGTTAAAAAAATAAACAAATCGGTTCCTGCCGATTTCTCAAAAGTGTGGAAAGTGAAGTTACCCACTTTTTGCATTCAGGTGACGATATGGCGGTCATCATTTACTTACTTAAGTGGCGCTACAGTCCGGAATGAACCTGGGCCTCAACGAACATGACTCTCCAATTAGCCCGGTCCTTAGCTAACTGCCTCCAGTTGCGCAATCCGAGTTCGCTGAGGTCGGTTTCTACTTGTGCGCCACTTAAGGCGAGGTCTTCTTCTACTGCGTCCGACGTCTGGCTGGGAATCGAAGACTCTGCGAGCCGGAGTATTGGTGTCTATTCGTTATACATGTCCTAGCCATCTTAAACGTCCAATGCGAAGTTTTTGACAAGGGGCATATCGCTGCACAGCTCGTATAGTTCTTGGTTGAATCTTCGTCTCATTGCCCGTCGACGCAAACGGGGCCGAAGATTTTTCGAAGAATTTTCCTCTCAAATCGACCAAGGATTTCTTCATCCGCTTTTGAGACGGTCCATGCTTCAGCGCCGTAGAGCAGGACTGGGATGATCAGGGTCTTATATAGGATCTCCTTAGTAGTTCGAGTGAGGGCTTTACTACTGAATTGCCTTCTTAGCCCGAAGAAACGGCGGTTGGCAAGAGTAATTCTTCGTTCAATTTCGGACGAGATGTTGTTGTCAGAGTTAATAGCGGAGCCGAGATAGATAAAGTCCCGTACTACCTCAAAGTTATATCTGTCAATGGTGACGTTCTATTCAATTCGTCAATGCTGGGTTTCATTTCGTGTTGACAGCATATAATTCGTCTTGCCCTGATTTACTGCTAAACCCATTTTTGCCGCTTCCTTCTCTATACTAGCAAACGTGGCTATGACATCACGTTGAGTCCTACCACTCAACGCTAGCGTATGCTAGCAGTTGTACCGATTTTTGCAAAATTGTGCCCCTTTTGTTGGATCGTGAGTTCTGAACAATCCTATGAAGAATAAAATTGAAGACGTCACATGACATAACATCGGTGTCATTGTGTCGGTGAGGTCGTTTCCGAACCTGATGCAGCAGCTAGAATTCTCCATCGTCATCTAACACAAACGGACGAGTTTGGGCGGTATACCAAAACTAGACATGGCTCTGTATAGTTCGTCTCTGTAAATGCTGTCGTATGAGGATTTGAAATCGATGAATAGGTGGTGGGTATCGGTTTGGATTCTTGGGATTTTGTCAGGATCTGCAGAAGTGTGAAATTTTGATCGGTTGTGGACTTTCCTGGCCTAAAACCACACTGATAAGGGCCGATCAGGGTGTTGGTAAACGGTTTCAGGCGTTCACATATTACGGCTGATAGGACCTTTTAGGCGATGTTGAGGAGGCTTATGCCTCTGTAGTTGGCCCAGTTTAGAGGGTCTCCTTTGGGTAACAAAAAAACAACAACATCCGCAGACACATTTTTACAAGATGTGGTGGATTACGTTTCCTCAGAAAGATTCCATATAAATGCTGGAGTGCCTCAAGGATCAGTTACCCAACCTACTTTTTTTTTATTATTAGCACGCGCTTAAGGGCTTATGACTCCCCTTATAGTGTTTGTGGCATAAGTGAAATTAAGGTGAAGAAAGAGGAGATACCGATGTGCGTCGGTTTTGATTTTCCTCAAATTGTTTAACATTCGTGGCATGGCGAGTATTACGGTTGAATATTTGAAGAGACTGAATGCATGGCTAATGAGTATTAGGCAGGTGGCATTCCTACGGTGTTCTATAGAGTTTACTACGTTTGGGTCTCTTATCAGTTTTATCGCACGCTTTTTGTATCCTATCCACTTGGTGCATTGATGTTTTTGCTGCACCTAACCAGATGTGGGCGTTCAACTCAAGTTTCGGGCTTATATACGCATTATTTGTTGAGATCAGATCAGAAGGAGTGAAATGTTTTTTTTTAACTTTATATTAATGACCAAAATTAATGTCTCACAAAAGTGGGTAATAAATCCAGAATTGAATTTGGGACTTATGTCCCACTTTAGTGAGACCTTAGTCCTGAAAAGTCAATTCGGGACTTATGTCTCGGGGACTAATGTCCCTGCGCCGCTGATTTGGTTGCATGTTGATCTGATGATACATTTGAAAAAATTGTGATACCCTACATTAAAAATATGGGGCTATGAATTTGTAGTATTGACATCCATTTATCAGGCATGTAAGACAGAATACATAGATAAAAAAAACTCGGTGTTTTCGAGCCAACCTATTGCCAACTTTATAAACTTGAGTATCAAAGTCCGTAGATAATTAAAGGTCATCGTAATCTAATAGCACTTTGCAAATCGTGTGTTACCACACAAAAAGCTAAAAAAAAAACAAAACCTGACCATGGTCGGGTGCGGTCACTTTGAGGCATTTATTGACACCAAACGAAAGGGCAAGTTCTTAATATAAAATCCAGCCTAGTGTAATATTGATTTGAAATAGAATTTCCTGCATTATTTGTATCTATAGATACAATTTCTTATCTATATATGAATATTTGTGTCGATGACAAAGCTCTATCTAGACAGGCTTTAATGTGTATGCAATGATAGGTTCAATCAGAGATAAACAATAAAAAAAACCAAACGAATGTGTATGCAATAAATTTTAATTAAAGAAACGTAATCATATGACAATTTCCAATCACGAGGTGCAACCTTGAAAGTAGCGATGGGCATAAATCTTTATAGCCAGTGGACATGATGATATTCGTATCAATGAATCTCTATATTCGCTGAGGTGAAAATGAATTGCAAATATGCAAGTGTGGTCACATCTCGGATGCACTACCTTATGAAGTTCGTTGGCATTTTGCATATGCAATAGGGGGTTGTTGTTTTATTATAATCACGAGATTGGAATCACGAGATCTCTGGAATTTTCTTGTCCCCAAATCTACTTTGACAAATATTTGTTAACAAAAACATAAACAGTCACGTCATCTCATCAGCTTGAAGAAATAAATCAATTGTACAATTTGTAGTCCGAAGCAGTAATTAACTTGTCAACACTTTGACGTCCGAAAAAAAAAAAGATTCCGCTTGTGTGTTTTTCTATTTAACATGTTTTCGGATTGGACATTCACAGTTTCTGTCATCTGTTGATGCATCTATCCTAAAAATGTAAACAAATTATAGATTTGTCAGTTTACATTGGATGGGGATATTTTCGAAGATAATATTTTGACAGTTGATTAGCAAATATCCTGTTGACTAATTTGCTAAAGGGGGACTAATTATGTTTTTTGACAAATTGATTCCGGTGTGGAATTTTTGGTAGCAAAATGAAAGCGAGTATTTTCACGGGTCTTATTATTTTAAAAATATGAAAGGGGAAGAGGTCTTGCTAACTTTGACAAAATAAACCGAATGAAATAGGTATCGTGTGATCCATTTCGAGGTTCCCTACTTTTTTAAAGAAAAAAACACAGAAAATTCAAATTTAATGGAGAATGTTTATTATCATTTGAAAGAACATTCTTTGGCATTTATTTTTTGAAGATTATGTCTATCAAATGTTGGCCGTTGCTACGTCGCAGATGGTCCATCCGTTGAGTCCAATTTTCGATCACTCGTTCGAGCATTTCGACTGGTAACTGGCGAATGACACGCGTGATGTTTTCCTCCAAGGCCTCAATCGAAGCGGGTTTGTCGGCATAAGCGTTTGACTTTACATATCCCCACAGGAAAAAGTCTAACGGTGTGATATCACACGATCTTGGTGGCCAATTGAACTTTTCAAGAGCCCATAGAGCGAAGCGATGTCGCTTGGGATGGTCGAGCGGCTTCAGTTGTTGCACAAGCTGTATTTTGTACGCTTTCAATTTAAGATCTTGACGTAAAATGCGCCAAGTCGTTCCATACGTCAGTCCGAGTTGCTGCGAACGGCGCCGAATCGACTCTCTACGGTCTTCGTGTACACTCTCAGCTACGGCCGCTATATTTTCCTCACAGCGTGCTGGACGTGGTCTATTCGGTCAAATATTATCCAATAATGAATGCTGGGTCTCAAAATGGGTGATGGTGTTGCGAATAGTACGCTCAGAAGGCCGATTATACTGACCATAAGTTGAGCGAAGTGCACGAAACACATTCCTCACAGAACGTGAATTTTCATAATAAAGTTGAACAATTTGTAAACGTTGTTCACGCGTAAGTCTTTCCATTATGAAATGCCAAACAATACTAAACAAAAATAACATGACAGCATGACACGACTCACACGTGATCTGTCAAAAAAGGCTATTGAAAAAAGTATCTCTACTTGGATTACCCGTTAGTAGGGATACCTTTATGATATTACAAGGTATTGCCGAATGCTCCACATAGAACTAGACTGCATCCACATTCGTGTGGTTACGTCGAAAGGAGAGACATTTGTATGCAAAATTTGGGTTTTGTGGTCACTTTTTGTGTATTTAAAAAAATATTAACTTTATCTATGATAATGATGCCAACAAAGCAAGGATTCACAAATTCATTAACAAACTTTGGTAGGATGAGAGTATGCCTAAATAATGGAATCATTCCACCGTCTTTCCAATCAGCAAAGATCAAGAACCTTCCAAAACATTCAAAACTATGAAAGTATTTCAACTTGTAAACGCACTGTTAGGTGATTTCTTCTTCTTAAAGCGTTGTGCAAAATTCTCGAACAAGCACCTGGAGCACAATCTTCCATAAATCTGTAGAACTACACTCATTCGTCCACAATATTGTCATCATAGGTCAAACTCAACTATATGCCATGTGCCGTATTTAGCAAAAGGCTTAAATAGTTTTGCAATAAACAAGGGCTAGACAATGTATACCCTGTATACAAGAAGAACATTCAACATTGACAAATTGGACAGATAGTCTGAATCGCCGAAGAAGACTTTACGGTCTTCATCGCTAGACGGGATGAAGAAATTCTTTCGAAAGATCAACGGTCTTTCGATTCCGTGACAAATGGTAGAAGAGAAGAACCCCGCCTTAAGTGGTGCACATAGAAACCCACATCCACTTGAAGTGCGCATCAAGACGCAGCCATAGCTAAAGGTTTACATTGAAGATTCAAGCACGAAATTTCAAGCTGTACCGATATACAAGGTGCCGATGTGGTTTGGCTCTCATTTTTATCGGTCGTAGCTCGCGCAGTGTGTGCCGTTGCTCCTTCCTGTTGGAACCACATGTTCCAGTCCTAATTCGTCCAATTGCGGCACAAAAAACTCGGTTAACATGGCCCTATAGCGCACACCGTCCACTGATGTTGTTTGACCAGCGGCGTTCTCGAAAAAAATGGCCTGATGACTCCTCTAGCGTAAACAGCACACCATGCAGTAACTTTGAGCGTGTGTAATGACTCCCCGTGCATTACTCGTGGATTTTCGGTGCCCCAGAAGCGATAGTGTTGCTTGTTCACGTAACCGCTGAGGTGGAAATGAGCCTCATCGCTTATTATGATTTTGGTCGAAAAATCGTCCAATTCGTCCTCGAGATTGAGAATGGCTTGGGCGTAAGTTACACACGTTTGGTGGTCTTTGGACTTTGTACGGAACATGAGCAAGTCTTTGACCAAATTCGCCTAAGGGCCGATCGGCTGATGGCTTATTGCGAGGCACGACGCGACGTCTGGTCGTTGTTTTCCGGCGACAGCTCGACATCCTCGCAACAGCGGTTCTCCGGGCCGGCCACTCTTGTCAACGTCTCCTGTGGTCCCATACTCTTCAGGGTTGGTGTCCATATGCTGCAGTGTTCGCGCAGTCCGTGTCGGACGGCCGGGGAATCGGCGACGGAATTCGCGCTGCGTCAAGACTACAGACGAATTGTTACGCAAAAAAATAGACACGATTATTCCGCGTTCTTGGGGATGGTATCGCTCCATTTCCTTATCACTTGTGTTCTACATCTGTCTAGTCCACAAATGTCAAAACAGATTTGACATTGCCGGCCATTTGCAAAAGTAAGAGCATCTTCCAATAGGGTGATCTCTTTTGGCCCAACTTGTATTTCTATTGCATATGCCTTGAAATGGGGTACACAAATGATTTTTATAGAAAAGCGCCCGAAAAAAGTAGGCGTGGATGAAAATGATTTAAGTACGAAATGCTTATATTGCCACCTTGTAGATCTTGTCAAAAAAAAAACACTACGAAATTTTTTTTTTTTATAATTTACACGTACTCAAGGGGTTATGAATACCCTTTTATATGTTACCATAGTACGAGCGTTAGAGAAGGGGAAGAAAGAGAGGATAGGAAAGATTTTGGTTGTAGGGGTGCTTAAACTCCATGGGTGGTGTCCGAACTAGCTTCGGGGAGTCACTTTTTCTTGTGTTCGTTAAATTTGAAGAAATTCAAGATGGTGTCCATACTTTAAGTTATTACACCGACCTTTTTATTTCTTTTAAAATAAAAGTGAAATGGATTTTGGTTGGGATTGAACGCGCAACCTTCCACTCAACAGACGAACACATTACCACTACACCGCGGCCACCCACGAATGGACGTTTAAGATGACTAAAAATGACTAGAGCTAATGGCATCATTCCACCAGCCTGTAGAAGTCTTCGATTCCAAGCCACAGACATATTAGAGAAACCCGTCTTAATTGGCGCGCGTAAGTAGAAACCGACTTCACTTAATTGTAATGCGGAACCAGAGGCAGCTAGGTAAAGGTCGAAGGTCAAGAGGAAAGTTCGTTTAGCACCATATTTAACACGGGAGGTAGCGTCATTTCAGTAAGTAAAAAATAAAAACAAAATAAATTTATGGCGCAACAGGCTCATTATTACCCAGGGCCTAGCTTTTTTTCTCACAATCATTCATGTGTGCGTAGGTACTTCTTAGCACGATGTCGGGACCTCCTGTTTTTATGCCCAATCCGAACGGCTAAGTTGAGATAAGCTTTTCATGACAATTGATACTACTCGGATGATTTGTCATCACGAGAGGAGAGCCAGTGAAAAATAATTTAGGTGTTGCTACGGCTGGGAATCGAACCCAGACCTTCTGCGCGGCAGTTCAGCGCATTTACCATCGCGCCACTGAGCCCGTCCATTTAAGTAAGTATGTAAAAAAAAAAAAAATTCTCACTCAAACTCCTTAGGAGATATATAATTCCCCAAATCATCCCAGCGAGATAACGTCAGAATTAACATTGACATTGACGTTACAGTACTTCGCACCTAAATGCAACGAACCACAGACACATAACAGCACTTGCGACTGAGGCCATCGGCTGATTTTTAAGAACGAAACCATGGACCACCAACCATAAACACCAAGAAAATAATAATAATTGGTCATAGATGAAAAATACAGAACATGTGCGCAAATTATTTTTAAAAATTTTCCGGCAACAGAGAGGCAGATACTAACATCGAATTTTTGACAAAAACAAAATAGTGACAGATGTCTCATTAATATAGAGTTCGCAAGTCTATAAAGCAATCGGCTAAATAAATTCATCCCATGTGCCTTTCCATTGCTTTTATTTTTTTTTTTTTGATATTTTGAGCACTTATTTCAAAAACCAAATGTTCAATTAAAAACATTAAAATTTGGGCCAGCAATTAATTTCAATATAAATAAATAAAGTAATTAACATTTATTTACAAGATTTCACCGCCCATGTCATTTAGCAAAATTGCGAAAAAAAAATCAAAATATCAATTCAGACTAGACGTGCTTTATGCTTATATATACAAAAAAAGATAAACAGAAACTATTATGGTTGGTGTTGTCACTTTTTCGGTTTAGTGGTAGATTCACCACTAATTTTATTTTGTTTATGTTTCTGTAATGTTTGCAAATAACGGGTGATCCAAGTAGAGATACTTTTTTCAATAGCCTTTTTTGACAGATTACGTGTGAGTCGTGTCATGCTGTCATATTATTTTTGTTTAGTATTGTTTGGCATTTCATAATGGAAAGACTTACGCGTGAACAACGTTTACAAATTGTTCGACTTTATTATGAAAATTCACGTTCTGTGAGGAATGTGTTTCGTGCACTTCGCTCAACTTATGGTCAACATAATCGGCCTATTGAGCGTACTATTCGACTTTCACGTTATGGGCCGGTCGATTGGCCACCAAGATCGTGTGATATCACACCGTTAGACTTTTTCCTGTGGGGATAGGTAAAGTCAAAAGCTTATGCCGACAAACCCGCTTCGATTCAGACCTTGGAGGAAAACATCACGCGTGTCATTCGCCAGTTACCAGTCGAAATGGTCGAACGAGTGATCGAAAATTGGACTCAACGGATGGACCATCTGCGACGTAGCAACGGCCAACATTTGATATTATGTCTTCAAAAAATAAATGCCAAAGAATGTTCTTTCAAATGATAATAAACATTCTCCATTAAATTTGAATTTTCTGTGTTTTTTTCTTTAAAAAAGTAGGGAACCTCGAAATGGATCACCCTTTACTTCAGCAACAAAAATTAGGTCAGGCCATTACTTATAAGATACCAACACTGTTTTGGTCAGTTGCAATAAAGTCTAAAATTTGCCATTTCGCTGGTGTGAACGAGCATGTCAATTCAAATCCATAGACATCAAAAATATCTGCAATCGTCATCTCTGGGAGTTTCTTGAAACGTTTATAAAAAACACAAAAATCAGAACTCTGACCATATTCAACAAGAGCAACAACCTGTCAAAATGTTGTTTCATTGTAAGGAAATTAAATTAAATTTTAGGCATCAACGGAACTTTACCTTTTATTTGATCCAAATTTCATAAAGTTCAGTTGTAAAGTTACGCTGGTAGCCTGCATGCCAAAATGTGTTTAATGAAAAGAGGTTCTGTAAGGGTAAGACTCAAGGAGTCAGGATGCTGTGATGCAAGGCCCAATGGTCACAGTAATGTCCTGCACTCGTTACCAAACGGCATAGTCACGTTTCCAAAAGAATACATAACACCTTTACTAAGCTTCAAGAATGGCTTCCACGTATGATTTCCTAGCAGAGTAAGAGATTTCGACACGGTCGTCTACACCGACGGATCTAAGATGAACTGTGGTGTGGGGTCCGGAGTCTACTCGGAATCACCGAAAATATCAGTTTTACACCGCCTACCAGTGGAAGAAAAACGAAGTAGGAAGAGATTTCGACACGGTCGTCTACACCGACGGATCTAAGATGAACTGTGGTGTGGGGTCCGGAGTCTATTCGGAATCACCGAAAATATCAGTTTTACACCGCCTACCAGTGGAAGAGAAACAAAGTAGTGAGAGATTTCGACACGGTCGTCTACACCGACGGATCTAAGATGAACTGTGGTGTGGGGTCCGGAGTCTACTCGGAATCACCGAAAATATCAGTTTTACACCACCTACCAGTGGAAGAGAAACGAAGTAGGAGGGATTTCGACACGGTCGTCTACACCGACGGATCTAAGATGAACTGTGGTGTGGGGTCCGGAGTCTATTCGGAATCACCGAAAATATCAGTTTTACACCGCCTATCAGTGGAAGAGAAACGAAGTAGTGAGAGATTTCGACACGGTCTTCTACACCGACGGATCTAAGATGAACTGTGGTGTGGGGTCCGGAGTCTACTCGGAATCACCGAAAATATCAGTTTTACACCGCCTATCAGTTCAAGAGAAACGAAGTAGTGAGAGATTTCGACACGGTCTTCTACACCGACGGATCTAAGATGAAGTGTGGTGTGGGGTCCGGAGTCTACTCGGAATCACTGAAAATATCAGTTTTATACCGCCTACCGGTTTTTACACACTATTCCAGGCGGAATCAATGGGTATCCGAGAGGCTGCACGCTACTAAGGCGTCACACTACGGAAAATCAAAATTTTGTTATTATCATGATAGCCAAGCGGCCAGCATATCCTCCAAACTGGTACAGGAATGCTGCAACGAACTTGCCCATTTTGGCGAACGCTTTAGGGTCACACTTCTCTGTGTTCCAGGGCACAGTGACATTGAAATAAAAGAGCTTTTAGCTCTTCACAGCTCACTTGCGGCAGGGGCCCGCATCTCGCTAGGCACGGTTAAGATACAAATACACTCATACTGAAGAAGGTCGACTCCAAATAGAGAAAGTTAACAAATTGCGTCATATGGAAGACGATATGGCCCTCCTACGACGGGAGCAGAACAAACCATCTACTAAATAGAACGCGCCCAGATATCGCAAGGACAACGGCGGTAGTCACGGGGCACTAGCCAATTGTAGACTTTGCAGCCAAACTAGGGATCCCATACAACCCTTAATGTCGCAGTTGCGGGAACGCAATTATTTGCGTCATCTACCTACCTACCTAAGGGTACTATGCGACCAATAACATCGACTCACTGAATTCAAGAACGGTCAAATTGTGACCTGTAAATTAATCAAAAAAAAATGTTTCAGTTCGTTCTATTTTACCAGTGGACGTTTCTCCTGGAATGCTTCTCGAAAAATCCCATATCCAATTCCATTCCATATCCAATTCCATTCCATATCCAATTCCATTCCATATCCAATTCCATTCCATATCCAATTCCATTCCATATCCATATGGTTGTCGTACGATTTACGATTTCTAGCTCAAGGAATGAAACACAACTTGATCCTGAACTATTTGGACTGAAGTAAGGCCCCTTTAACATGATCCTGTTATTTGCTGACTATTTTCCAGTATGCGTAATAACAAGAACTAGGTGCTAAGATGGCGCAATTTTTACCCTCTAAAAAGGTATTGACCATTTGTTTGACTAGGGGGGGTTGTTTTTTGGAATTTAAGTTTTAGAAAGGGTCTTCCAATAGGGACTTCAAAACTTTGACAGTTGATAGCGGTCGTATTGTTGAAGCTACATCTGTCAAATTGGCTGTCATTTATTTAGTCTGTGTTGCCAAACCACCATGGACGGAGAATGGACATAATGCTCAATAAGAAGTGAAAATGATAAAATTGTTTTATTTAAATGGGTGCTCCGTCATGGCATTCTATGAGAGCTCAGTGGTGCGATGGTTAGTGCGATGGGTCTGCAACGCAGAAGGCCTGGGTTTTATTCCCAGCCGTATCAACACCTAAAATGATTTTTCACTGGCCCTCTTCTCGTGATGATCTGACAAAACTTTCGAGTAGTATCAGTTGTCAATACAAGCTTATCTCAAATTCGCAATTCGGAGGCGGCATGATACAGGAGGTCCTACCATTGTGCAAGAAGTACACACGCACATATGCATGGTTGTGAGAAAGCTCTGCCCTGGGTACTAACGAGCATGTTGCGCCAAAAATTTTACTCTGTCCTGGCACAGTTCCACTGTCTTCGTCGATCCTACGGTCGCCATTATCGCTCCATCAAGTTTGGTGTATAAATTTGAGTCACGGGCTCAATAAACGATAAACATACGGACGTCGACGAAACGCAAGATCTGCCGAAAACATCGCCACTGTCCATGAAAGTGTGCAGGAGAATCTGAGGCAAAATTTGTTAAGACCACAACTTGGCGAATTTCGTGTCGTGGCTTAAGCTTGCAAACGTAAAATATTCAAATGACTCTGGTGCTGAAGGTACAGGACCAAAGACGACAACGCGAGCCCGCTGAATGGTTTCTGCGTCAGTTCGAAGCTGAACCTAATTTTCATCGAAAAACGTCTTGAGCAATGAGGCAGATTTCTGTATGAATGGGTTCGTTAATAAGCAAAATTATATACTTACCTATCCATCCCAAAGAAGTCACTCTTTGGTGTGGCTTTTGGGCTCATTTAATTGAGAACAACTTTAGCCAGGCTATCACCGTCAACGGCGAACCCTAAAGTCGATGATTACAAACTTCTTTTGACCTCAATGGGATTATATGGACACCCAGGACATGTAGTTTCAACAGGACTGAGATACGTGTCAAACAACTCACGCCATATTGGGAAATTCGCACGAGTGAATGGACTGCACTAGCGAATTGAGGGCATGGTCATCTCAGGTAGAGGTAATGTGAACTGGCTACCAAGATCATGCGATTTGACGTTTTTAGACATTTTTGGTGGCGTTTTCTGAAGTCGTAGGTCTACTCAAACAAGCCAAGCCCGCTCCATCAGCTCTCAAAGCCAACATAACTCATGCCATCGATCAAATCAGCCTGATTTATGCAACAGTGTCATGGAAAGTTTGACATTTTAGATGCGCGCCGCCCAGAGAAGCCGAGGGGGACTTTTAAACGATTTTAATGTTATATTCCATATATAATGGCATCGATAGGCAAAATTTCGATGATATCTCACACATGCTTTGTTTTTTTTTGTAATTTAATGAACGACACTTTATTAGAACTTTTACGACCGAAATTAAATTTAGCGCTATGAGAGTTGCTTTCATAGAAGTTTGGAAGTAATTTTAAATAAAAAAACTTCTTAGTAATATGTCAGACCTAACTGACGTTGAAAAATTAAGAGCTATTGCATTAAAATACCCATTGGCGCGCGATGAAGTTCCACGAAGATAGTTTTAGGGATCGATTCCTAGCCGTACCTAAATGGGTTTTCAGCCTCAGGTTTTCACTGGCAATCCTCTCGCAATGATAACACAAATGATCCGATAACTATCACTTGTCATTAAAATCTTATCTCAAGTCAGTACACAGGAATGGTTATGAGAAAAAGCTGATTACTAACGAGACTGTAACGAGCGCTAATAATGTTTTATTTGCATGTCCCCAATGATAGGTGTCCTCTCCTGAGCGTCATCAGACCGATGTTCCTATTGAACATCCTAATATTTTTTTTTTAGAGGTATGGAACTTCGAATTGAAATAAAACACAAGAAAATCGTTTGTGGTGGCCACCGCGGCTGGTTCGAATAAAGCCAAGTCTAGAGGTCCAATTTTCAACCACTTTTTCGAGCACTTGCGGCCGTATGTCGACTATAACGCCACGAATGTTGGCTTCCAAGTCCCTTAACGTTTCTGGTTTGTTGGCGTAGACGAACGACTTCACATATCCCTAACGAAAATAATCCAATGGTGTCAAATCACACGATCTTGGTGGCCAATTGACAGGTCCATTCCGCGAAATTATGCGCTCATCGAATGTTTCTCTCAATAAATCGATTGTGATGTACGCTGTGTGGCATGTAGCGCCATCCAATTCAGGTATAAAATAGTCGGTTATCATGGCTCTATACTGGTCTCCATTAACGGTAACTGACTCTCCAGCATCATTTCGGAAGAAGTATGGCCCAATGACACCACCAGCCCATAGAGCACACCAAAGAGTCAGTTTTTGTGGATGTAATGGCGTCTCAAGGTTCTCATGTTGATTCTCTTCACTCCCAATGCGGCAATTTAGCTTGTTGACGTAGCCATTCAATCAAAAATGAGCCTCATCACTGAACAAAATTTTACTATAAAAATCAGCATCGAGAACAATCTCAATTCCGACCATACACCAAAATCTCGACGCATTTCATGGTCTCGCGGCTTTAATTCTTGTACAAGCTGGATCTTGTAAGGTCGTAAGCCAAAATCTCTGCACAAAATCTTCCATAAAGTTGATGGACAGAGCTCCAATTGCTGTGCACGGCGGCGAATCGATTCATTCGGGTCCTCTTCAACACTTTGCTCTACAGCGGCAAATGGTTTCTTCGGTGAGCACTGTTCGACGTCTCTGCGGATGCGTATTATCACATACAATAAACGTCGTGCGAAAACGATCCATGGTTAACCGAATTAATCGCTCTGATGGACGATTATGTCGAACATAAAATGGACGGAGCTTATGGGAAACTTCGCAAACTGAATCATCATTTTCGAAATAAATTTGCACGATTTGCAAGCGTTGTTCATTTGTCAACCTGTTCATGATGAAATGGCACACCAAACTTAACATAACTGTCACTTGATCACGAAATGTCAGTTTTATCGCTTTTTAAAAAACAAACCTCTAAAGGCCTATTCGAGATTGACCCTTCCCCTGAGTGTCATCAAACCATCATACGGATGTTCCTATTGAAAATCCTAATAAAATATCCAGCAATTTAAAAGCAGATTTAAAGACTATATGCAAGATTCTTAAGGCTTTGCCTGACCTCTTAACTTTGAATTGACCCTTAAATATAAAATAAAAATAAAAACAGATAATACGGGTAACTTGTCCTTTTGCAAGATCTACCACACTTTTTTAATACCCCCAGTGACAACGCTGCTCCGAACGCAAATACCCGAAAAATGTTGGGTAAACATTTCAAATTTGTATCTCATTTATCAAGCTCAAAGAAAAAAAAAAAAACTACATACAGACTGCAAGACCATACAGACTGCAGCGAAAATAATGCACTATTGCCTATTTTTAGAAATACCATCTCCCCTATACGAAATGTGCTTGCTGTATTTATGTTTGCATTTAATAACCGCGTGGGAAAAAATCTAAATTAATTGCAATCATGTCGCGGCATCCCACAATTAGGTGGTCACTAGACTAGCATCAGTTGTTTTTGTATTTCAACATCCTCTCAAAAAAAAAAAAAAAAAAAACAGGTGGAATGAAGGCGATATGAAATAATATTCAAAATGATGCGTTATTAGGGCAGGGATACAATTTACATGCATGAAGTTAGTTTAAAAAAAATATAAAAAAACACAAACTTTGTTTAAAACATAATATATCGAGTATTTTCATGTCCTTTCAGCAGGATTAGCAGAAGCCGGTGCTTAGTAGAGTCTTTGCTTGTTTTTTGGGTAGAAAAAAAAATAAACACACAACACTTTTGTTATTTGGATTTGGATAACACAATCAAAAGCAATTTATTTAGATATCACGCACAGTTCGTTGAATACAATCTGAGAAACAACTCCTTTAACTTTTGAGATTCACCAACATCAGTCGGAGGACAATATTTACTTCCTCATGTGAGTTAAATTTACGTGTTCACAAACTGAAGATGCACTTGTTGTGCTCCTTTATTTTTATTTGTCCAATACTCTGTTGTTTAATCAGCGAGCACGCGCGCGCAACACAATCTCTCGAGCGTCAACAATTCAATTTTAATTCGAGCTTTAAAAAAAAAATTTATATCGATCGCTTTAAAGTGGCGATTTTTAAACACAACACTGAATTGATTATCGCATAAGCAAACTACAATTAAGAAACAAATTGAGATGAAAAAAAAAATGATAGCATAGCTTCGTCTTAGATACCGTATCTTTGGGTTGTAGGAACACTCAATGCTTGATGCCAACGTTGCCAGAGGTGCGAACTGATTTCAAGTGCCGTTTCCTATACGCTGTGGATAGTGTTTATGTGAACTTTTTATCCGACCCGAGTGACCAAAACAAATCGACTATTGCCCGCCGACATTTTTACACACTATTTAAGTAGACAACATGAATGTTAATTGCGCGGACCGACAGATCGCGCCGTTTAGCTGTAGACACACACAGTTGAACTACAACACGAAACTTGCAGTTCTGTTGGAGAGGTCCCTAGTGGTTGGACGAACCGACCGACGACGTGCTTTAGCTTTAGCTAAAGTGAGGCAGCAGCATGTTATTAAATTATATAGCGACGACCATGACGCAGGTAATACTCTCAAGTGACTGTCTGTCGTCGGTCGTCCGAGTTTGGGGCGCGACGATGAGTGAAAAATGTAATTCAAAGCAAACCAACAGACAACAACAACAACAACAACAACAAAAGTCATTAATTTAGCAATCTATCATATAATTTAAGTCTTTCAGTTGATTCAGTTTATTCGAAATGAACTTCAGATTGGGGGTGGCGGGAATGGATTTCGCGCGCAGGCGCTACTCTATTAGTGTGAGTTGACATGATCAGTTGCAAGACGAGAACGAGAAGCCACCCTATCTGTAGGGGTTGGCAAGGTAAAAAAAAAAAAATAAAAAAATGAAAGCACCCGTCGTCAGTCAGTCACATCACTAAAGCTCTTTGAAATTTATTTTCTTTTTGAAAAGAATTCACGTGACATTTCAGCTTTGCAAGTTCAAAGCCAACATAGCAAGAAAAAGGAAGAGAGTTCGTATATATGGTAATTGGCTCGGTGACTGGTCAACAGGCGCCATTTGTTGTTGTTGTTCGTGAGTTGATGCTGTCGCCACCAATCCCTACGGAATGTGGCAAGTAATTGCCTTTCGTATTTAGAAAGTTGTAGTATTTTTATTTTGATTTTATTTTTACTTTTAATCTATAGAATACACGGTTTGTTATTGCGTCGACGAAGGCTGAACAAATGGCGGGACTTGCCTTCTTGTGGGCTAGCATGCGATTCAGTGATTAGACAGCACAATGCGTATACATTGGATCCATGATATAGAATTTAGATTGAAACAACAAGGGGTCAATGATTTGTAAATGAAATGTGAAATGAAATATATTTCACAGTGGCGTTGAAAAATAATGTTCCACTAGCCCGGATGATTGGGTGAGTCATAAATATTACGACAGTTGGGACGAAGAAATACCTAGATGGGCTAGAATTAAATGCCATCTTGAGCATTCACAATACTAGAGTGTAGAACTTGCGAAGTAGTAATGCATGTGAGTCGTAAATTTTTCGGTAGTTATACTAAGAAATACCAAAATGTTTAAAATTGAAGGAATCGGGCAGTTGCAGCATTTACAGAATTCTTAAAACTCAAGTCTCTGGAATTCAATAGTAGGGTTGAAAACTTTTACAGCACTGAGCTGTAACGCATGAAGGGTCAAAATCGCAAGATCGAGAGCTGCTACAACGAGACCCATACTAAGAAATGCCAAAATGTCTAAAATTGAAGGAATCGGGCATTTGCAGCATTTAGAGAATTCTTAAAACTCAAGTCGCTGGAATTCAATAGTAGGGTTGAAAACTTTTACAGCACTGAGCTATTGTAACGCATGAAGGGTCAAAATCGCAAGATCGAGAGCTGCTACAACGAGACCCATAATAACAAATGCCAAAATGTCTAAAATTGAAGGAATCGGGCATTTGCAGCATTTAGAGAATTCTTAAAACTCAAGTCGCTGGAATTCAATAGTAAGGTTGAAAACTTTTACAGCACTGAGCTATTGTAACGCATGAAGGGTCAAAATCGCAAGATCGAGAGCTGCTACAACGAGACCCATAATAACAAATGCCAAAATGTCTAAAATTGAAGGAATCGGGCATTTGCAGCATTTAGAGAATTCTTAAAACTCAAGTCGCTGGAATTCAATAGTAAGGTTGAAAACTTTTACAGCACTGAGCTATTGTAACGCATGAAGGGTCAAAATCACAAGACCGAGAGCTGCTGCAACGAGACCCTTAGATAAGCTCGGACTGAATTCAATTAATATAATCGCAGCGCTTTGGAATTAGTTGGGGACAAGAATTTTAGAATAAGCGAGACTTAAACGTTGCAAATTCTTGGAACACTAAATCATTGTAATCCATACAAACAAATGAATAATTATTTAGGTGTTGCTACGGCAGGGAATCGAATCCAGACCTTCTGCGCGGCAGTTCATCGCACTAACCATCGTCGCGACACTGAGCCCATTGTAATCCATAAGGTTTGAAAATCGTTGGATCTTCTATAGTTGTAAAGTAACACCAAGAACAGCTAGCAATGAAGTTAATCGTGACAAATACAGAAAATGGTTAGAGCTAAACTGTCTAGAATAGGAATTCAACGGTCGAGTTAGAAATAATTGCAGCACTAACCTAATGTAAGCCAAAAGAAAACCGTTTCTTTGCATGCGACATTCAAAGAGCTTAAAAAATACTTGGAACTAAAATGGTGAAAATTAGTGGAATAATAAAGTGAGACAATTTTGCAGGACTTACTCATGAGTCATTTATATTTCGGCGGTTTTGCCGAAAGATACACATAGACAATTGTTGCAGGTCTTAGAGAATTGTTAGAACTCAAGAATCTTAAATTCAACAGTAGGGCATACAATTATAGCAACACTGAACTATTGTTAATTAGGGTGAATGAAAATCGTTAGATTTTTGAGTGTTTTTTCAAAGAGGAGTTGGGTTTAGCAGTAAAAGAGGGCAAGACGGAGTATTGAATTGGGCAAACTGTAGGATTCAAAATTATTTCAGCACTAAGCTATGTTACTCAAAAGATTCGAAAATTGTTGGATTTTTGACAGTTGTTACAACACAATACTTCGATGACCTATAATTGAATGAAATCAAAGCAATTGCAACGCTCAGGGAACAATTTAGCTGTACAGTATGGTTGAAAATTATTGCAGCACTATGATATTGTAATATGAGGTGTATGTAAGAAAGTATTAGGAATAATTCATTTGATAGTTGTTACAACAAAATACTATGATGAGCTATAATTGAATGCAATCCAGGCAATCGCAATGCTCTGGCAATAGTTGGAACAAAAATTAGCTGAGCAGTATGGTTGAAAATTATTGCATCATTAAGATAATGTTATATGAGGTGTAAGTGTGAAAATATTAAGAATAATTATATGGAAATGGCACTGAGGTGATGACAAAAAAGATCGATTTGCCTACTAAAAGGTAAAATTCACCCTTAAACTGTTAGAACAAAATTTCCACAGGGATTTATTTCATTCCCAGCCCAGAGTAGTTACAAACAAATTCTTCAATTGTGTGGTGTTGATCTTATACTCGTCTGTTAAACTAAAGGCTGAACAAAAATAGAAGATGATTGCGGACGACCACTTCCGTAGCTGTGCGAACACATGCAATTTGTATTGTACGACTATAATAGCTTTTCGCTTCGATTCGTTCAGTTTTCGGTCACTTTTGCTCACTTACGAAACAGCGAATTCATTCGCTCTTTCTCTTTCTTTTGTTCTTTCATACAAACTTTTGACATTTCACTTCAACAGCTGTGTACATTTTAATTTTTAAGTTCATGAGCAACGAATTTTTATTGGCAAAACGACTGCTACTCTGACAATCGCTTTTATTCACAAAAGTCTATTATGGGCAAATTGAGTAATTGACAGTACTGAAGAAAATTTAACGTAAAATTTTGACATTAGCTTCCGATTGCTTCCGACTATTATAGTTCGGCCTTAAGAAATGAACGCGTGAAATCCCAACAGTGAGTTTCACACCTAGGTTCCCATTTATTTATTTGTTCGTAGTTATGTTGTTGGCACAACGAACGGGACTTTAAATTTGAACCCGATTCCAAATGGCAATTTTAAATAGTTTTAGCCTCAAGGATAATTTTTTGGTGGGGCTGTGAATTTACTATACGTATTGTTTCATTCATTACAATTAGTGGCGACTGAAGGGCTTTTCTGACGTTTAGCTTATCTGCCTACATGCGTATGGTTTGTAAGCGAATCACTGGTTTTTAATTTATAACAGAAGATCGTGTGTGAAACGCGATCCCATCGAAGTATCGTGTTTCATTCAAACATTCCGACAGAGCGGTTTATATTAAGACGGAATACAAGCGTCTTCATGGAAGAATAGTGGAAGACAACATAAACGCACTCGAAAAAGCGTCGAAAGGAATAGGCGTCTAAAGATAAAAAATGAGAAAATCCTGAGAAGTAGTAAACGTTCTTAAATGTTTGTGGACCCTGTGCAATACTGAATGCTTCAAAAGTGTTTCGACAAGGAAGGTCAACGTTTAGTAAACTTTACATACCTTGCATCAGTTTTTGAAATTGGCCTATAATTTTAAGGATCTACAACTTAGGTCACTATTTAAAAAAAAAAACACCAGAAAATAAGAAGTTTTGCCTAAAATTTCAAACAACTACACTGCAATAAAAAAAACCCCTACAAAATATCTACCTAAAAATATACGTTGCTACCTCTATCGACTGATAAAGCATGACATAGACATGACAAGAGCACGTTTTCATAAATTATCTTTACAGACGTCTTGTCTAAGTCAAAAGTTCTTAGCTCCTGACTAACTTGTGACTTTACCATGAACATGTCAAACGTAAAGCCTCCATCTATCTTGTACTTGTGATGTACGTTCAACATTTTAGTCAAACCTAATACTCAACCAAGTCAGATATGTCACTCTGACGCTTTTTGAACTAGCAAAACGCCGCGGAATTAGTCAGTGGCGTCGATATTGCCATTTTGGTTTTATTGACCACCTTTTACTTGTTGGTTCTACTTTGTTTGTTAAGAATTTTTGGGTAAAAAAAAAGTTAAATTGAATAAACAAATTAAATTTAAACATTTTAACTAATTAAAATAAATACCAAGCATTCGAGCCCAAATTTTCCAAACAAATTTGCATGTGCAAAGTAACTTTAATGGCCAAAATTTTGAGCCGCATATATTACAAAAAATAAAATCCTTGGATCAGATAAGTAAAATGCAAATTAACACTTCGACAAGTAATATGATTTATTGCTCGGATGATTAATTCAACATTACGTAGGTGGCGCTAAGTCAAAAACATTCATAGGCAGCTTACAAATGAATCCGCTCAATTAATTTCACTTTTTTGACAAAATAAGCCCACTTTCGAATTAAAGTAGATCTGTTGACTTAAATCAATCACTGATTCCGCCAAGTCGTTTATCTTGTTTAATTCATTTCTGCCGCCGATATTGCAATCCAAAAATGATCACGTGATTAGTGCGTGAAAAATAGAAACAATCCATTTGTTGGTTTTATGATGAATAATTCATATTTTCACAGGTTTTTGATAAAACCTCTTAGGAAAAAAGCGCCTTAAAAATCAGCACTTGCTTAAGGTGATATCTAAGTGGCGTTAGTAACAAAATCTAACATTCACAGTTAAGTGGACATGACCAACCACTTCAGAAACGTTATGAAGTTTACTGAGTTTCGATGGATCACTTAGACATGCTTGAGACATGAAGAGGTATATCTTGCCCATACTTTATTGGGTACTTTTGGAGTTTGAAGAAATCTGTTTGTAACCGCTTTATGAAATATTTCCAATAATATTGTGATAGAGAGGAAGTTATGTACAGGGTTGGCTGGAGTATGTGTTTCCCCTGATTGAAATGAGAATTGGAGGGTGTTATCATTTTTGATTTCCACCAAAAAAGGCTGGTTGTTTCTATAAGATTTTGATTTATTAATTTGTTCCATAATCTGTTGGTGTTTGTAGCATTTAATGTCAATTTTATTGCGTGTCTGTGACCTAATTAACGACCACTTAATCTTAAATGATCGTAAATGGCGGGCTAAGGAAAGCAATCAGATCTTAACAATATTTGTATCCAAATGATCGTAGCGACACACATAGCATCATAAAACACGCCGGATATTCTGAAAAACGCTTTCAAAGCACGACCAGATCTATTTCAAAAATGTTCATCGATCATTTGCACGTGAGCAACTTGCCTTAGTTCAACTGCCTTAGGAAAAGAGGAATCCAAACGAAATATCCTCTTATCGTGCCATATGTCAGCTTGACATAACAGAAAGACTTGGCAAACAGAAGACCTGTCAAAACACCAATACGATATCCGTTATTCATGCTTGAAGGCAGTTGCAAATAAAGCAGTAGCAACGAGAGAATCTGCCCAGGCACTGAAATGGAGGCATACAAACACTGGATTGCCAATATAACTCCCTAAAGTGCTCATTTAATTCAGGGAATAATGAACTGATTATGAGTGGTGTCTGTATCAGATCAAGATACAGGACTACTTTCGAAAATAACTCCAATGTCCATTGCAAAATGGACGCCTTCTTTGAGATAGCTTTTTACACCGTATGGTTAGAGGGGCCTCTCTAGAAGATAACTAGACTGGGCATGCGTAAATCTATGCTATTTGTGATTTATGAAATGCTTATAGGAATGAACAAAGTCTTTGAAATAAAATAACGGTTTACTTCGCGATATTATTTAACATTTATAACGGGTGATTTTTTAGGAGTTAAGTTTTTTAGATCGGCAGCACTGGTTAATAATGACGTGCAAACGTCATCTGTCGAAGTGAAAATTGTTCAGTATACTCTGTCATTTAATCATGGACAGACTTACAAACGAGCCACGATTGCAAATTATTGAAATTAATTATCAAAATTCGTGCTCTGTCAAAAATGTGCACCGTTTGTTATGACCATATTATGGTCGTCAAAATCGTCCTGGTGAATCAACAATTCGCGCTGTTATCACCAAATTTCGTACAAAATTTACTTTGTTGGGCATTAAACCATCGACTCGCATGCGTACAGTGCGAACCGAAGAGAATATTGCAGTCGGAGCGTCCAATGTCCATGAAGACCGTGAAATGTCAATTCGTCGCCGTTCTCAGCAATTGGGCATGTGTTACTCAACCACATGGAAAATTTTACGCGTCGATTTGGGTTCGAAAGCCTATAAAATTCAACTTGTGCAAGAGTTGAAGCCGAATGACCTACCACAACGTCTAATTTTTGGTGAATAGGCCTTAAAACAGCTTCATGGAAATCCGCTGTTTTATCGAAAAATTGTGTTCAGCGATGAGGCTTATTTCTGGCTCAAAGCATACCTAAATAAGCAAAACTGTCGCATCTTTAGTGAGGAACAGCCACACGCAATACAAGAATTACCCGATGCATCCCGAAAAAACGACTACGGCATCATCGGTTCATTTTTCTTAAAAGACGACCGTGAAGAAACGTTACCGTGAACGGCGAACGATCTCGAGCCACGATACGCGACTTTTTGCCCTAGTTGGTTGGGTTGAACTTGGTTGACATGTGGTTTCATCAAGACGGTGCCACACGCCACACAGCTCGTGAAACAATGGAAATGTTGAATGATGATTTTGGTAAGCAGCTTATCTCTCGAAATGGCCTTATGAGTTTTCCGCCAAGATCATGCGATCTAACGCCTATTGATTACTTCTTGTGGGGTTATGTAAAGTCGTTAGTCTATGTGGACAAGCCGAACACAATTGAAGCCTTACAGGATAAGGATACACGCGGAATTCGTGAAATAAAGGCCGAAATGCTGTAAAAAGTGACGCAAAATTGGACCGTCCGAATGGACCAATTAACTTGGCAATGCCTAGTGGTTGTAACTCTGACTACACACCAAGAGCTTATTTTTAACCTCCAAGTGGTAACCATTGGGCACTGGTCTCATCAAACCGGATTTGACTTGCTAAACGATAAGCGAGAGTGTTGATAACACAACAATTTTATTGTTGATGACCCGGCTAAACAAAAAAAGGACGACGACGTTCGTATCTGCACATGGAATGTGAGAACAATTAACAGGAGAGGTGCATGCGAACCACTAGCGGAAGCCCTAGACTGCTACAAAGCGGACATTACTGCCATCCAGGAAACACGATGGGATGGGCCGGGCAAAAAGAGAAACTGTGACATCTACTACGGACCGTGATATAGTGAGCAGAAACAGCGACTGTTCGGATGCGGATTTGTGATAAGTGCCAGACTTAGGCAAGAAGTCTTATGTTTCGTTGATATTAGCGAACGCATTGTAACAATCCGCATCAAGGGCAAATACGTCAACATAAGCCTTATATTCGCTCAAGCCCCGACTGAGGAATAAGATGATATAGCTATGGATTGCTTTCATGAGCTCCTTGACAAAACCTATGACCGACTACCGAAGTACGATGTCAAAATCGTGTTCGGAGATTTTAACGCAAAGGTAGGAAGAGAAGACATCTTTAGCAGTATTGTCGGAAAACATAGCCTGCAAGACAACACGCCTGATAACGGACTTAGGCTAATTGACTTCGTTACGGAATGGAATGCCACTATAGCCAGCTCACGGTTTCCTTACCTCGATATATAAAGGGGACATGGCGGTCTCCAGATCAACGAATGGTCAACCAAATTGATCGCATTGCGATAGACAAGAGGAACGCATCCATTTCGAGGAGCTAAAATCGACTCTGACCACTACCTTGTTGCAACCAAGGTAAGAATTCGGATATCCACCACGCCACAACAATCCAGAAATACTGTGAAAAAAATTAATGTCGAGAGACTGCAATCCATACCACCAGCATCGAATGCGAAGAACAATGGCAATGATGCCAACAAACCATTAGATCAGCCGCAACTGATGTGCTAGGTTTCTCGCGCCCACCAGCAAGGTTTGATGAGGAATGCCGACAGATGCTTGCAGCCAAGGCTAAACTGCAGGTGAAGATGAGAGCTGCCTTTGAGCTCAATAGGCTGAGAAGAGGGGAAGAACACCGGCTTTTCAGAAAGAAGAAAAAAGAGCAAGAAAAGGGCGCGATCGATCGATTTACCAAAGTGTAAAACGTCAAAGCCAAGGACACATGGGTCGAACAGAATCCTGTCGAGGTGAACATAGAAATATCGTAGCTGAGACACAATCGATGCTGAGGATATGGAAGAACCACTTCTGCAGACTGCTAAACGCCGATGACGAACAACATTCCGCTGTTGGGCAGAAGGAACCGTTAAATATTGGCAACGACAGCAAAAACTGCCAACCACCCGACCTGAGTGAAGTGAGGATAGCAATATCTAAACTCAAGTTTAATAAGGCTGCCGAGCTTTATAAAGCCGGCGGAGATGAGTTGGTAAGATATATTCAGCGTTGAACTGCGGCGCAGTAGGTCTGGATTCGATTTCGAGCTGTAGCAACACCTAAAATGATTTTTCACTGGTCCTCCTCTCGTGATGATCTGACGAATCATTCGAGTAGTACCAACTTTTAGGAATAGCTTATCTCAACTTCGCCGTTCGGAGTCGACATAAAACAGGAGGTCCCGCCATCGTGCCAGCAATACAAACGCACACATGAATGGTTGTGAGAGAGCTCGGCACTGGGTACTAACGAGCCTGTTGTGCCAAAAATTTGAATTTTCATTTTTGTATACAAAAATCATGAGGTTTGCGACTGCGAGCATTTTATGAGAGCAGTTATCAAATTTGTTAATCAAACATGTAGATATCGAACTATTGACTGAAAATTTGGTGCAATTTATTCACAGCGATCTAAAATAATGTTAGCACAAAAATTGCGTTTTATTAACCGCGGTTCATAAAAAGTTTTTGGTTTGGAACTAATCCCATAAATTACACGCAAATTTCGAGGTAGCTAGGAACGCCTCTACGGTATCCATATGATTCATTTTTCGAAATCTGTATTAAGTTTGCTTTAATAGTCGCAGCGCACAAAAAAAATTGTTTGTGAATTATTTTCAAAAATTCTTTACACAGTCTCGAGGCATTATAAATGCAGCTAAGGGTGACCCACGGTAATCATGAGGTGGACTACTTTTATGAGGTTATTTGGTATACGACTCATTTAAGAAAATCTTTCCACTATTTCGGGGATTCGAAAAAGTACCTGTCCACGGAAAAAATGGGGAACTACTTTTAAATGGCTGTTAGGTCCCTCATGTGCAGAATTAGATCATAAATTCTCGACTGGAATTCTGCGTTTAAATAATCGCAATGCACTGATAGTTTGCGGTTAATTTCTTGATGAAGTTCTTACTTCATCAAGAAATTAACCGAAGCTGGGGTAAGATTGTGTATTACATTTACGAATCGCGAATTCTCGACGTTCAAATAACGGGTGGTTAAATTTTAAGGGCCGATGTTGAATGTGATCCACACCTTAACGTCAAGTTTTTTTCTGTATTTCATTTGACATTTCTTTGAAACATGGAAATATACACAATCGAGCAACGCGTTAAAGTTATTCAGTCTTATTATGAAAATGGGCGTTCAAATCAAAATGCATATCGTGCACTTCGTGATTTTAGCGGTTTATTAATCGTCAAAATGTGCGTAAGATTGGAAAAATTGTGCAAAAATTTGAGCAAAACGGGTCTGTAGGAGATGTGAAAACACCAGTGCATGTTCGTACAGCTCGTTCTGCAGAAAATATTGATGCTGTGTGCGATAGTGTGGCTGAAGAGCCGTCCACCTCAACTTGTCGTCGTGCCCAACAATTGCACCTCTCAAGCTCGTCGTTGATGAACATTATGCATAGAGACTTGCATTTACACGCTTACAAGGTGCAACAGACCCAAGAACTAAAGCCTCCTGACTATTTCAAGCGTCTTCAATGATCAGAATAGTGGCAAGAAATGGCAACAGTGGATGATCAATTTTCGAAGAAAATCATCTTCAGTGACGATGCGGCTCATTTTTACCTCAGTGGATTCGTCAATAAGCAGAATTGCCGCATTTGGGCGAATGATAACCGAAGAGTGACTGTCGAAAAACCAATGCACCCACAAAGAGTGACTGTTTGGTGCGGTTTATGGGCTGGCGGCATCACCGGGCCGTACTTTTTCCAAAATGAGGCCGGTCAGGCAGTTACTGTGAATGCTGTTCGATATCGTGGGATGATAACGAAATTTGGGCCCAAATGGGAAGGTATGGATGTTCACGATATGTTAACTCACGTGGTGGCGATGTCTATTGGCCGCCAAGATCATGTTATTTGACACCGTTGGACTTCTTTCTTTGGGGTTATTTGAAAGAAAAGGAGTACGTCGATAAGCCAGCAACAACTCAAGAGCTAAAGGGAGAGATAATTCGGCACATTAACGGCATAGAACCTCAATTATGCCTCAGCGTCATCGAAAATTTGGACCATCGGATGGAGGTGTGCCGCACAGGTCGCGGCGGCCATTTCGCCGATATTTTGTTCCATACATAATTGAACCATACCAATATTATCATAATAAAAAGAAGTGACAATAATTTCCTAAATAATTTGTGTTTTATTCCAAATCAACATTGACCCTTAAATGTTAACCACCCTTAAGTAGTGGCGCACAAATTTGATTCGTATTATGGTTTGCGACAGATTTCAAAGTTTGAGCGTCTAATAGTAATCATGAGGTGGACTACTTTTATGTGTTATTTGTGTCCTACCAACTGGATTAGAACTCGAATTATCGACTGCAGCTATGTAGTCGCAACATACGAAAAGCTCGTGGTTTGTGACTGTAAATTGTATATAACCCTCGATTTCATTAGGTGAGCACATTATGAGGTAGGGATGCTTGTAAATGTTAACTTTATATATTTTCCATTAAAATATCGGAGGGCTAAACATATTCACGCAAATTTTAACTCGCTCATAGTAGACTTTAAAATTATTTTATTACGTATTAACACGTTTTTATAATTCTAGTCGTCAAAAAGTGTACTTTAGCGTTATCACTCTGCATTGCAGTTACAGCAACCGAAACCTGACTTTAAATATTTAATGCAGAGTTAGCGTAATGTCATCTGTCATTTTCAAATCGGGCAACAGGCAAAGGCACAAACAGCTGAAATATTTTTCACTGTCACTTGAGAGTGTTCACCGAAATTGTGTTTGTTTGATTCCCAGAACTGTCACTTTTTAGGTGAGTTTGACTTAGAGTTCTTAGAGGTACGTTCGTTAGTATACACTAATTAGCTCCACTTTGAAAAGTGTCTATTGATGAAAATAAGTCAAATGCTAGATTTTAATTTAAAGTAGATGTTAACTAGTGTGGAGTTAAACCCTAAAACATCGATTGACTATAAATTTGCTATTGTTGTTTGCAAATAGAAATTATTTCCAAAAGTCTCCGAAAAGTCTGGGGTGTTAAAAAGTATCCAAGAAACACTTAACCCTGATAATTAACAACGATTGTGACTCAAAAATTAGCCCGCTCCATAAAATCCAATCAATTTATGGATGTGCTAACAACCCTTGAGATAATGTATTTTATCAAAACACTTAAAAGAGATTGCAGACATTTTCAAATAATTTTCCGTTATAAATTCATATGAAAACATTTTAAAATTTTTTAGCCTAACCTTGAGCTGAACTGTAACACAGAAGAAATGAAACTAAATTTCGAATGTAATGCATGATCGCAAAAGTCATAAACTTAAGTGATAAAACAGAAAGGCTCCACTTAATGAAAATTAAAAAAGAAAATAAAAACCACTCAGCGATATTGCCATCTTAACCAACTACCGGCTGTTAATTGTAGCTTTGCTCTAAAATCGATCTATATTTTCAACTGTAAATCACTAAGCAAACATTTTGACTAAAACCAAAAAATATAAAATCTCCACTTTTGATAATTAAAAAAAAAAAAAAAGTGTATAATGCCGATACTAAAACAAATTAAGCTAATTGAATAAATCTCACAAATTTAGCAACCAATCAAAATCGCGTCAACAACTTAACACTCAAGACTTGATAAAAGGTTTCTTATAAATTTTTTTTTATCGATATACCTACCAATTAGATATGTCCAAGCACTTAACAAACAATTATAGTCGTCTTAGTCCCACAAATGTATGTATCCAAGAGATGCAGGTTAATTCACCACAAATATTTAGCCGGCAATATCTGCAAAAAAAAGAGGTAGATAGTTGTAAATACATTTCGTTAACAAACAGTAAAAATAAAAATAAAAATAAAAAAATATCTAAAAATACACAAACTGATGAGAATTTCACGACTTTTTAATGGGCCGCTCTATTTTTGATTAAACAAACAGCTCCATTGGGGTGCAACTTCGTCAGCTCTTAGCCGGGATGTGTTAATGCAAATTGTAATGCTTGGATACCACGTGTCAACAGATTCGGTCTATATCACACAACACTAAACTTTTGTATTGGACATGTGATATTTCAAAAAAAAATCCAAATTCTACGTCGCAGGTTTTATCTGTTTTTTGTTTGAACAAGGAACGCGATTGCCAGTGATGGTGATATGCGTACGCCACGTTTCGCAGTCACAATCATTTGGTACTAAGCCGTTCGGGTATATGTTTATCGCTTAAGTGTGTATATCAACGAGGTAGTCTTTTTTTTTTTGGTTTTTATTTTGGCAAAAAAAAAAACAGAATATACATATATTCATCCGGTCGTATGTAAATATTTACACAGATACCAAAATAAAAATTTGGTTCAGTACGTTTGCAGTGGGACGGGTCTTACTTTCAAAAAAAAAAAAACAAAAACAAAAAAATATTTGCAAGTCCATTTGGGAGGACAGTTCAAGTGCAGATACTTCATAGTAACCGATTTTGGAGTGGATATCTCATTTTTTGAATTGAAACGTTTTTATCATTGAGGTGACGGTACTTTGTATCGAAGGGAACGTAGCTATAGAACATTGTCAGATGGAGGCGATAAAAATGGAACGCCTTATCTGTTTTGTCTTTGTTGTTAGGGGTCTAAAAGTTTAAATTAGTGTTAACAGGAAACTGGTGGTTTACACATGTCGGGGTGTTTTTTTTTTTATACGATTCTTGCTAAAGGACTTTTTGCATTTAGTGAGATCAGTTCGAGTGGATCTCATAAAAGGACTTGACAGTTTTCTACATATAGTGAGATCAGTGAGGATCAGTTTGGAGTTCAAAGATGACGTAGGTATAGCCTAGACTTCGCAGCTATAAAAGTTTAAATATGCTATCTTTATAGGAGATGTGAACCCAAATGTTGGCGCTATAAAGATAAAAATTATTTCATTTCATTGAATCAGTAAGTGTACGCATCTATGTGACAAAGAGAAGAGGTAATAACAACTCATAGTTCAACTGCGAGCAAGAGCTTGTTTGTTGAAGATGCCAAAGTGCGGACCCCATCAAGCGATCATTCTGCGTCGTTGTGAGAGAAAAGGGGACACCTACAGTAGTGAATCCAACTTAATGTTAGCAACCCAAATAATTTTTAAAGAAATTGAAGAACCGCACATAGGGGATATATCTCCTTTTTGGCTTTTGTGTATTTTGAAACACTGATCTATGTGATCATTCTCAACATCGAGGGAGCCTTTCATAATGCAGAAACAATTGCGTCCATAAAGACTTTAAGAAATTTGTGCATTACCAACTCAATCTGGGAGGTCGGCAGTTCCGGCAGCAGCTTAAGCAGGGAGTAACCCTCTAAGACAATCATCAACTCAAGAACACACTTCAAACATGACTTACTCTCAAAAAAAAAAAAAAAAATAAGAAAATTTATTTTTCCTTTTCCAGCTTACGTTAGAAGCCGCATTCTAAAGATAAAGGATATGTAAAGCAATATGGCCATTACAGCTCTTTATTAAGGTGGGCCAATACGATCCATTTTTGGTCAACAGTCCAAGGTAGGGAAACACTACCCAGTTACTATCAGTGAGCATGATAAATCCAGACTACTATCCTTGTTAGGGACCGAGATCCATCTCTACCCAATAATACATTCCCCCGAATTTCGGGTAACCACAACCACTACGATTCTCCTTACTAGGAGGCCTCCTCCCAAACAGGCCGAGTCAAGGAGTCTTGTTTCAGAGGCTTTTATGCCAGTAACCGGCAGATTTTAACATTAAATACGCAATCAGAATACCAAGTAGGGACGAATGGTCGTCAACTATGTGGTATACAACAACGAAATAGCAATCTATACCAATGGATTTAAAATGGAAACAGGAGTGGGCTTTGTGGTCACTCCGACAGAATCGGGTTAAACATATTCATTCGTTGGCGAAATTTCGCAGTGTTTTCCAAGCAGAGATCCTAGCCATACTCGTAGCTGCCGAATTGGCTAGAGTACTGGAAATATCACAAGAGGATATCTGAAGCGGCCATAACAGCTCTGGCATCCAACATGATAAAATAATGAGTAGTTGGACGCTGCCGCTCAGAGCTTAGGGCTCTATGTAACCAGAACACATTTCAAATTATCTGGGTCCCAATACATAACAACGATCAAGGAAACGAAAAAGCAGACGAGCTAGACAGACTAGACAGACTAGGATTGTCCAGCTGAACTTCCTTATGCGATAGAAGGGTTAGAAACCCAATTTTTTCTAAAAAAAAAAAAACATGCAACAACTAGAACACACGCAAAGGGAAATAGAATTTAGGTGGCAAAACATTCTGCCCTTGCGAGGTATCCGTCAGAGCGGACCATTTTCCCTAACGCATATTTTGTCGGATGTTCAAATTCCATTCGGGGTAGGTATGTGTCATCGGAAAAAATCACTTCACTAAAATTTGTAAATAAATTCGAAGAATTTGTGTCGGAGGAAATCGTAAAAAGAATTGCACTTGGCTATCAAAAATTGCACGAAAAATGCACATGAACGCACTGCAACACAACAAATGTCGGAGAAATATTCCGAACAACTGTTCGGAAGAATACCTAGAAGCGAAACTCCTCCGAATCGTACAAAATCGGAGAATTTTTCGCTCCGACGGATACCTCGCTAGGGCTGATTAACACACGCGAACACGCCAAAGACCTTTGGTCGGAAATAAGCGATAGCAAATCAAACACAAACACATACCAACTATGCAGGAAATGCGACGACCCAGTAGACGAGGAGGATATCTCACACCTGCTCTATAACTGTCTCGCGATCTGCAACAGCCGCAACAAACTCCTTAGTAGCTTCTACTACAAGGACCTAACGCAGCTAGCAACAAAACCTATAGCGCAGATCGTCCGTTTCTGCTTCAAATCGGGATGGAGCAGACATCTATTTAAAGTGGATGGAACAACGCAGATGACAACATAAGTATCACACTCATATGTACTGTTTAACATTCTTTTCAGGTACTCATTTTCCAACAAAGGGTATCGCTATGGGCGTAGGCCTATGCAAATTTGACGACTCACCTGACTGCCAACAGCCCATTTAACCTAACCTAACCAGCAGATAGTCAGCAATTAGTACTAGAATATAGCGTCAGGTTATGTTTTGCAAACCTACCAAGATCATTTTTATATAGACTCGTTATCACCCGAGCCGAGGTCAGGCACCTCTTGGAACCTCACAACAAACAACAACCGAGGTAAGTGACTTGGTGAATGTTTGTTCAATTTAAAGAAATCCTTTAGCATTTCTAGGGAGGATAATTTTATTATAAAATTGGACATTTGGGTTGTTTCGCGAGAGGCTTTTACAGCTTTTCACTGCTATAGCCTCATTCACAGTGGATGCAAATTACACAATATCCACCACAAAGAAAGAGTATCTAGGATGTTACATGATTACATATGCAGACGGCATCTCTCTCGCCATTTTCGGCATTAGTTCAGTTAGAAGGAGGCCACATCAATGCACAAGACAAGGGCACTCATAAATTACATCCTTCCAAGGAAAGAGAATGCGATTGAGTATGCAGACGACATCTCGACTATAGAAACGATCAGAAGTAATACAATTGACTTAAGACAGTTTGTTCGACAGACTGTGGCTCCACCTAAGCTCATTTCTCAGAGAAAGCCAAATATGTAGCTTGGTCTAGTCCGGGATAGAAAGCTATTTGAAAAGTCAAAATCGCGCTGTACACGAGCACAAAGCCTATGGTTCTATACGACCGACGGTTGTCAGACCGATACTATACCTAAGGCATAAATATATGGTAGCCTGACCTGGAGAAGAACCCACTTTTTCAACAAGACACTTGATAAAACTAATTAGCTTGGACATTTTCAGGAACCGGCAATTCAAAGGTTACACAGTTCCTTTTCAAATGCGTTTGACAGTGAACCATAGCAAGGCCAGGTATATGCAGTCCACAGGAAGGGACACAGCTATAACTTGGTTGTAGTAAAAGACTTTGTACACCTCTGTGTTCCAATATTAATTCTGACAATACCTCGTCAAAAATCAAAAAAATTCCGAATGCCAAATTTGAGAACCTTCTCATGACATTTCCATGATCTTGGACGATTGTCAGACTCTCGGAAAATATGAGGCAGAAAAAAACTTTGCTGATATTATTTTCGGGATATAAAGCAGGAACCCCGAACTTGGTATTCCAACGCAATAACCACCATAACAATCCATCATCTTCGATATTTTTAAGCAGACGTTGACGACGTAAGAGTTCTTCCACAAAAAAGTAAAATTTTCGAAAAGACAGACCCCACCTACATAGTTGAAGTTCAATCCGACATAGATGAATGCTCTTCAAAACATTTCCATTACAACGCGCTTCCGGTCTGTTCATTCAGCGGAATTCCCTCTTCATCAAGGACATCATGATTGTATAATCAAATAAAAAAATGTTCTCACGATTAATTTATGCAAATTCACCATAAGTCACTTACTTCCTACATCACTATACACAGATTGTCATCTCAGCTGCACTCTCAATCAGCATTAGATACTCAATTTCGCTTAATTCATGATCTACGATCTATGATACGATTTTGCGATAATCAATACACGAAAAGATCGAGCCTCAACAGCTCTGCAAACAATTTAATTGCAAATATTCAAACGTAAACACAACCTTGGCATGTACTCAAAAATTAAAACAAAGTGTGTGGTGTACGTAGCAGGTTTGCATATGACATGTACTGACAACTAAAAATGTTGTCACGAAAAAAAAAAAATTAAAAAAAAAAGATACAAAATTCGTTTAGTACGCCGATTTGACATGTGTTGGCGCGCAGTTAGATCATAATAATTTTTATTTTGTTCAAACTCTCGTGTATCTTATGGATGGCGGATTGCATAATAATATTCATTTGATACAATGCAGCGCATGTAGCATTGATTTATTGATTGGATTTGCTTTTGTTTCGCCACACAGCTTAATTGGTGTCGACTTTTGGTTTTGACTTTTTGCACCCGGTGACCTTTTTTTTTTTGGTCAAGATCTGCACGTGTGGTGGTAGATAAATACTGTTGAGGGTGAACTTAAAGATTACATCAATCGGGTCAGAATGTAGGTCAGAGCAATGAACGGTGGCGATTAGCATCTGGTGCTTAGTGGGTAGTGCTCCTTTCACTTAGTGGTAGGAAATTTGCATATTGCTGTTGAACTTGCACTCTAACTCAATCCAGGGGTTATAGATTGTCTTGTGTTAGGTCGACCTTCAAAATTAAAATGAAAAAAATACAATAGAATTGTTTGAAAAATTGTTTAAAGTAAATGTGCAGCAACACAATTTAAAAAGCTCACCTGCAACAATCTATGCAAAATGTAAAAGAAATACAGTTGCATTTTTTTTTGAGTATGGAAATATGCAGAGAAGCAATGTATGAGAATATCACAAATTTGTGTAATACGCCACAGAGTACAATTTATCAATTTTGTTCTTTACCTCGTTAAAGTGAAATTGTCGACTTGTCAAATCGTAAGCACAGCGATTATATGAAACCACTTGAACTTTCACCTTGCATACCGACTTCAACTTTCAGCCTTCTCTTGGCAACCGTCGTGTTACGAAGCAACCATGACTTTATTGTTACCTACCATGCTACACAAAAAAAAGTAGAAGAAGAGACAACGACGTTTGTATCTGCACCTGGAATGTGAGAACATCAGACAGTAGGAAGGTGCAGCCCAACAACTAGCGGAACCCCTAAGCTCCTACAATGCTCTTACTGTCATCCAGGAAATACTATGGAATGGATATGAAAAGACGAATTGGACAGAACGTCACTATTGACAGAGATAACTTTGACGTTGTATCGGACTTTGTCTATCTCGGCTCCGCTATTAACTCTGACAACAACATTTCGTCAGAAATTCAACGAAGAATTAATTTTGCAAACCATTTTTTCTTCGACAATTCAGTAGCTTAGCCCTCACTCGAACTACTAAGGAGATCCCATATCAGACCCTGATCATCGCAGTCCTGCTCTACGGCGCTGAAGCATGGACTGTCTCAAAGGAGGATGAAGAAGGCTTTGGTCGATTTGAGAGGGAAATTTTTCGAAAAATCTTCGGTCCCGTTTGCGTTGACGGGCAATTAAGTAGTAAAGCCCTTACTCGAACTACTAAGGAGATCCTATATAAAACCCTGATCATCCCAGTCCTGCTCTACGGCGCTGAAGCATGGACTGTCTCAAAGGAGGATGAAAAAGGCTTTGGTCGATTTGATAGGGAAATTCTTCGAAAAATCTTCGGTCCTTACTCGAACTACTAAGGAGATCCTACATAAAACCCTGATCATCCCAGTCCTGCTCTACGGCGCTGAAGCATGGACGGTATTAAAACCGGATGGTCGTGTTGAGATAATCATTCTTCAAAAAACTTTCGGTGCAGTTTGCTTTGCAGATTCAACCACATACTGTACAGCGACATGCCCCTAGTGAACAAATTCAGCATTGGAGCACAAAAGTTGAAACCAACCAAAGGCGCAACTAGAGGCAGTTATCAATGGACCTGTGTATTTGGAGAAACATATTGGTGGTTGAGGAACAGTTCAATCCGTTTTGTAGCGCCCCATTTACATAAAAACAAAAAATAAGCTATCAAGAACATATCTGGACGTTTTGGAAAGGTGCTTATTGAGATGGTCATTCACACTTTATGGTGGAAGTGGACGTTACATCTTGCCGAGGGAATATCGCACATATGAGATCAATGCCAATCGCAGGCAACATTTCAGTTTCGCCAATATAATTAAAATCATAAAATTCTTACGAGGGTATGAGGAATCGAATAATTATCAAGATCTATACGATTATGTAATACTGAAATATTTGCACCTTTATCAGAAAATGCCATGTTGAAGGAAGGTTATAGGCTCTAGGCACAAGAAGTTGAATGTCATACAAAAATTTCATTTAGTCTGCTTCTGAAGGGCTACAAGCTACCAAAACACATTTGGAAGAAATCATCGCTTAGGACCCATGAATGACTACGCAAGTTCATTATTCATCAGATCATCGACAGCCTCAAGGAAGTTACATTTATTCAGCCCCAGCGAGGTATCCATCAGAGCGGAAAATTCTCCGATTTTGTACGATTCGGAGGATTTTAGTTTCGGGGTATTCTTCAGAAAAGCTTTTCGGAATATTTCTACGATGTTTTATGACGCATCACTGTGAATTGCGTTGAAGTGCATTCAGGAGCATTATTCGTGCAATTTTCGACAGCTAAATTCAGTGCTTTTTCCGATTTCCTCCGACACAAATTCTTCGCGGAAATTATTTACGATTCGTAGGGAAGTGATTTTTGTTTCGATGACACATACCTCGAATGGAATTTTAACCTCCGACGAAGTATGCGTTGCGGAAAATCGTCCGCTCCGACGGATACCTCGCTAGGGCAGATTATCTTCTCTAAATTCATAGAAATTCATGAGTGTCTGCAACAACCTTTTGTGATCCGCAGGGATTTGTTATTTTGTAATTGATAAGCAATATGTTTTTACCTCGAGTATTTTTACAAAAAAAAAATATCTTTCCTTGATTCATGTTTAATAAACGCAAATTAACCCCTAGAGGATTCAAGACCAGTAAATATTTTAAAGGCGTAAACATGACTAAGAATATATTTGCAATGACTGGGTAAACAGAAAATGTTACGTATACGCCATAGTGAATGGACATTTGCATTGCAAATCCAAAAACGTGCTCTATTCCGTATTTTACAAGATTTTTTTCGCAATTGGGTACAAATTCTCCAATATATTTGCGTCATTCTATTAAGCAGGCCAACGTAGATATTACTTTTTTTAATTTTTGTTTTAATTGTCATGACATGCATGCGAAAAAGATCATTACCCATGTTTGTTACGTTTACGTTTGAAATTTGCTGTTTTGACTAATCAGTTGTCTAAAATATGAAAGAAAAAGTAACAAAAATATCTGAAACGATAAGAATGACATTTAAATGGATCTATAAAAAGTTTAGATATGTAAGCTTTAAAGGCTTTAGGCACTTGCTTTTCATGGTATTTTAAACTACATCAGCTGTTTACTTAAAAAAAAGTACCAAAAATGCTCTAAGCACGCAGTTAAATTTTAATTGCGAATTATTTCTATATCAAATGAATTTAATCAAAATGAAATTATTAATTTACGCGATAACAACAGTAAAGATACAATTGACACAAACAAATCGAGTCATATTCCAAAGTGCTGCAATTAACCTTTGGAAATAATTACATCGTTTATATTTGATAAAAAAAAAAAGAGAAAACAATTCAAAAGCTGTGTCATTTACTGATATGAATAACAAAAAAAAAATTTGAACCTTTGACTCATTCTGAGTACAACCACATACATGTGTTTAGAAATGGAACGATTAGGTGTTCCCCCATAAAGTTGTTCAACCCCATTTAGGGTGTTTCACAACCAAACTAATTTTTTATCTCTCTACTGCGTATGATAATTTCTATCTTCTGGGTGAGGCTCATTACTATTTTCGTGGTTATTGGTTCTTAAGTATTCCAAGAATAAAATTGAGTTCATATGATTTTTCGGTGGTTTGATATAATATTGCAATTTATTATTCAAAATTGTTGGAATGTTGCGATTCTGAAGGGTGCCATATCTGGGCGCAAATATTTAAAACAAGGGCCTTGGTTGAAAAAAAAAAACAAAAAAACATATGACAAGGCTACAATCGACTGTGCGGATCGTTTAAAACCCTTTCCCACCGCATCCTTAGGATGAATATCCCCAAAATGTGAGCTTTATGGCGGTGAAATATAGAAAATTAAATTTTGTTACAACATATTGTTCCGGCAGTTTATCAAAATCTTGTTTTGTTCGACAAAACAAAAGTGTTTTTCTCCTGCATATTGTATGGCGTAGGCCGCGTAGGGTATACAAATGGTTTTTGTAGAAAAACGACTTCAAAAAGTGGGCGTGGGTTAAGATGATATATAGGCTCAATCCTGATGGTGACCCAGAAAAACGTCTTGAGTACTGCAGAACTGTTCTAAATATCGCCGAGAATGACGAAGAATTTTTGTTTTTTCTTTTTCTGAGCGGGTTTGTGAACAATCAGATTTTGGGGCACACAGAGTCCCGAAAATTTGCATAAACGTTCCTTACAGTCACTTTGTGTTATTGTTTGGTGAGGAATAACCTCGCATAAGATTCATGGGCCATGTTTCTTTGAAAATTATGGTGGTGCCAGCGTTACGGTCAATGGTTGCAGCTACAGAAAAATGCTTCCTTTTTACACTTGTGAAAGCAGACAAAAATGCTGGGCTGATTTGGAGCAAGACGGAGCTACAGCTCACACAGCTGGAGAGACAATGAACCTTTTGTGTGAATTTGAATGGACGCCGCGATCGGCGATCTGTTTGCTCGGGATCTAAAGGGGTAACCTGAAGGAAACCCACTATACTGGCGCTGAAACTCAACATTCGCACAGAGATCACTTAAATTGCAATGGCAACACAACAAAAAGTAGAAAGAAGCCCAATTTGAAAAAAAAAAACAATAGAATAAATGGGAAGCAGGACATTACAATGTATGTCCATCGAGGCTCCAGCGAACATGTTAACAAAGGTTCCATCAAATAATGGCCAGCGAAATAAGGGCCAATTGCAAAAGACGCCTTTATTTCGCTTTTGTAATGAGAAATAAATCCGAGTTTCCACCCCAAGTGGCCATGGCTCAGAGGAATGCGTGGTTGACTGCTAAGCCAAGCGCTGCGGGTTCAAGCCCCAGCTTCGGCAGCATTTATTTCTACAAAAATTGCCAGCTTATCTGAGGCCACCTATGCGATAACATGAGACAATATAAATCGATGTTTCCTCCTCTGTGCCACGTAGGTTTATGTTATATTGTCTTTCCTTCTATGTATCTATCCGTCTCTCTGTCTGTTGTATAAATGTCTTGATCTGTCCCAGCCGATGGCCTCAGTCGCCAGTGCTGTTATGTGTCTGTAGTTCGTAGCATTCATGTGCGAAGTATTTTGATGTCAATGTCAATGTCAAATCCGAGTTTTGAAATTTGGCCTTACTTTGCTTTCAAATGAGAAACTAGCTATATCGAGTCGACCTTATTGCGATGAAGTTTTAACTTGTTGTGGAAAGAGGTCTCGCAGTAATTCCATTTTAATCCTGGCTCTATGCAATACCACATGTTAATCAAGCCCAAAGCATGCAGTTGTGGCGTTAAAAAGTTTTCAATCATATATATCGCTCCCCATTCACAGCTAACGTTACGGCGTTTTCATTTTCAAAGAAGTAAGGTCCAATGATTCCTCCTGAATAAATTGCACACCAGACTATAACTTTTAATGGATGCAAAGGTGACTGATGAATAATTTGAAGGTTTTCTATTGCCCCGAACCGACTATTCTGTTACTTCACATATCCATTCAAATGAAAATGTGCCTCGTCACTCATTATGATTTTGTCATGAAAATCGGGGTTGTCATGAGCTAGTTGAAACATCTTATTGGCATCGAATATTTTTCCATAATAAATTTCCCACGTGTCTACTTCACGAATGCCAAATATGAACTGTCAAGACTAATGTTTACCAAAATGGCGGCAAAACAAAGTAGTATACCTTCCCGGCGGACACCCTGTACATCTACGATGGAACAACATGGTGAGCCTAGAGCTGTTGCCTCGCATATTTCCAAGGCTCGATGGAGTTCGGCACAGAGAACTTTCTATGTAACAGATCTTAAAAAGTAGTGGTGAAAGGTGGATTTTTTTAGAAGGACTCTTAAGATATTATACACCAGCCCAGATCTTCTCAAAGACTCGTTCGGTTTGAAAACATGCACCGAGCTTACATTGTAATGCCTGTGAATTGCTTGAGTCTCATTATGAGATCATAAATTGTGGTTCTCTAAGCCAGAACAGAAGTATACTTCTAGAGTCTTAAGATTTTGACTGCGGATACTGCAGATCAAATACGATTTAATTTAAATCAAGTCTGAGTTTTTTTTTTTACTTTTCAAATGTTCTTCGAAGATATTTGCAAGTCAGTCTTGATTTTTTAACTTTTAAACTCATTTTTTATTTACTTAAAATATTAACTTACTACTAGACAGGGCCAGTATTGATCCTAAGGCTGATGTGTAAAGGCAATGACTGATTTTGGTGCTAGGTTTTGCAGAATTTCTTATATATAGTCTGAACAGCTTTTACTGTAGATGAACTTTTTCTTGGCAGAACGCGTCTCCATTATTCTCTCGTTTAAAACTATGCCACTAGTATCTTAGGTTGAATGCCAATGAAGAAGAGGTCAGGTGCAACTGTTGTAGTAGGCTTCTTTCACCAGCAAGAATCCCCTGGTTTGACGAAGAATCCCTACAGATGATCGCAGCCAAAATGAGCAAGGCAATGCTGCGGCGGACAAGAGCAGTAATAAAGAATTATCGGCAAAGAAGGAGACTTGAACATCGCATTTTCAGAAAAAGAAAAATCATAAGAAAATAGAGCTTTCGAAGATATTGAATGATGTTCGTCAGTTTTATCAAAGTGTAAAACGCCCAAGCTATGGAAGAAAGTCCAAACAAAATCTTGTCAAAATGAACAAACTCTGACAACGACAAAGAGATCTCTTATAAGCCCCTTATCATACCAATCCTGGACCTACCACGACAAAGCGTGGTAAATGGAAGCGAAACTTTTTCGGAAAAGTCTTGCCCTCCTTTATGTTGACGGGCTATGGAAACGAAGATACAACAAATCGCCTTACGAGCCGTACAGCGACTTTGACCTGGTAAAATAATTTCCCCTTTGAACGTTTCAGTTGGCTAGAGGTGTAGAAAGAATGAATAACGATGTCAACCAACTTGGAGTTAGCAACAGATGTTAGTTGAGAAACAGCTATATTTCGGAAAGTAGCGCCACATAAGTAAGTTACGAAAGTTGACAATTTTTCTCTGCCATTAGCTTAGTGAAAACCTATAGAACTTTACCTTTATTACAGATACTATCACGGATGATGCCTTGAGGAGCTTTGCGAAATCATACTACATGTGTCACCAGAGTCAATACTATCATTCTTCAAAAGTTTCTCAATGGATCGTTGACATTTGCAACCACCCCTTTGGCGCCTAAAAACAATAAACACCGACACGGAAGTTTGATGAAAATACCTTTCACATAAACATCAGCGCCTTGCTACCGATAATAAATTCACCTTTCGTCAAGCAAATTGCCCACATCTAAGCAGAATATATTTTCCCCATGATTTATTGCTTGGCCAACCTCGGGGCGGTCGTAAAATAACGCATAAGCCTCCCGCCCAACGGCCGCTGCAATAGATAGTATTTTTACAGAAATCCCCATCACAACAGTGAATTACCGTATAATTATAGAATAATACGGTTTTCCTTTCAGCTCTAGCCAAGCAGAAGCAGTTTTACTTGATGGTGATCTTTAACACACACACATACACTCATGTGTAGCAAGGATTTGTTTCTCTCCAGCAGAGAAATGCTGATGCTGATGATGATGAATGGGTTCATTCAATGCAAATCTGACATTTTGAGTGACGTTTGTGTGATTTGTGTGAACTAATTCTAGTGATTTGCTCTTGTGATGCGATCGCGCGCAGATACTTTGTCTGTGATGAGGAAAATCCTTGAAAGTGCGCCGTAGTCGCTGTTAATAATGATAGTGACGCTGCGCATTTTCGCAGCGATAAGACCGAGAGGGAAAAAAGTTCAGCAAACGAGTGCAGATCAACTTTCGATGTGAGGTCGATGCCTGCATGCACTCCTCCACTATCATACGGCAGGCACGTCCCATAAAAATGTATTAAAATTAATTTTCCATACTTTTGAAATGTCCCATTGCCGACTGAAATTTATTTTTATTTTGAATGTAAGCAGCAATAAATAGCATGCCAATAAATTCGCACTTAAAATAAGTGAACGTGATTCGCACGCACCACATGATTATGGTGCCTTGAGAGGGGCTATCAATATCATTGCGGACATACTGCAGACAGTAATAGATGTTTTGGAGTTAATTACTTTATTTTGTAGGGTTCATGGGCTTGCAATGAGTTTAGAAAAATTGACACACTTGAGTGATTAGTTGCTATTGTGGAACTCTTTTCCTATAGGTAATCCTTGCAGCGACGAGGTAGATCGTGCGTCAGCTAGAACTATAGCTAGAGCTATGGAATTGAAGAAGCGGCCTTAAAAGTTGCGAAGTCATAATTGAGAAGCATGTCAAGTTTGGCGCTCAAAATCGTAAAGCCAACTGCAAATCAGTAGAAAGATGTCATCATTAAAAATATTATTCTATGAGCGGATGGGATCAGATGTGAATCAAAGGCGCACAATATCTAAATTGTGGTTCAACCATGCAAGTTTTTTGCCCACTTGATTTGACATTTCTTTGTTTTAGTGTTTGACGAATTTAACCATGGAGAGGTACGAAATTGGACAGAGCGTTAAGATTGTTCAAACCTTTCACTTCTTGATTTTTGTTGGTCGGCATTATCGACCAAATTTGTCGGGAGAATTGTGAGAAATTTCAGCAAACCGGGTTTGTAGGAAATTTGAAAACACCTTTGCATGCTCGCCCAGTTCGTTCAGCGGAAAGCATTGCTGTTGTTCGCGATAGTGTTGCAGAAGAGCCGTCAACCTCGACTCATCGTCTTGCCCAATAATTGAACATCTCATGAACATCACTGATGTGAATTTTGAATACTGATTTGAATTTACACGCTCACAAGGTTCAATAGAGTCAAGATCTTAAGCTTACTAACCCTTTCAAGCGTCGTCAGTACGCCGAATGGTTGGTTGAACAGAGAGAAGTGAATGGTGACAGGTGACTTTAGAAAGAAAATCATCTTCAGCGACGAGGCACAATTTTACCTTAGTGGATTCGTTAACAAGCAGAATTTCCGAAGTTGGATAAATGAGAATCAACGATTGATAGTTGATGCATCAACAAAGAGCGACTGTTTGGCGTGGTGTATGGGTTGGCGAGGGCCGTACTTGAGGTCGGTCAAGCTTTTACCGAGAATGGTGTTCGCTATCGCAAGATGATAACAAATCGAGGATATGGACCTCTGCAGTGGCGGGTCTCTGGCAATAATTGCAATCGATATTGCCGTCAAAATCATCAAAACTTAGGTCATTGCTTCAAATCAGACGGATCTATGCGGACATTTGAACGATGTTACATCCCAAACATAATGGCATGCATATGGGCCTTTTAAATTAAAAAGGAGAACTGCCTGTTTTTCATCATTTCAACATTGAAACCCCTTATTACGAAACCTTTTAGATGAGTTATTCCTTTATCATTTCATAAGCTAAATACTTTTTAATAATTTTTTGAGGATCTATTGCTTTTCGTGAACTGTACAGTGACATCGAAATTGATTACTTAAGTGGCGCTACAATCCGGAACTGTGCCTCAAACTGGAAATCGACGAGTATAGCCACCAACATTACATAACCTAAATCTCTAACTCAAGACTCTAAGGCCCGGTTTTTCATTGCTGAGTTAGCCCAGAGTTAACTAACCCCGGAATAAATTAGATCCAAAATTTAGTCATGAAGAAGATTTTCAGTGCAGGTTTAAATTTGACTCCGTGTGTGGTGATTTTATTTGGTAGCACTAATAATTTATCGATTTTGCTGTCAAAAAGTTATCGAAATGTATCGAATCTGCAACAGCTGAGTTATTAGCTGGTTGTTTTCTTTTTCCCCAAACAAATGCAAATGCCTTCGTTGCAATCTTACAAGTCGTTTTCTTCTTAAAACACTCAAACTCAATATTAAAAAAATTAAAAAATATTAAACTCGAGTCGCTGGGATCTGAATCTGAATATATCGTGCACATATTTTTTAAAATAGTCCTTCGCGCAAAGCGTATCCCTAAACCTCTCGATTAAGACCATACCAACAGCATCGAATGTCGAAGAACAATGGCAACGATGCCAACAAGCCATTAGATCGGCCGTAGCAGATGTGCTCGCGCCCACCAGCAAAAAAACCCATGGTTTGATGAGGAAAGCCGACAGATACTCGCAGCCCAGAACGAGGCCTACAAGGCTAAGCTGCAGGTGAAGACGAGAGCTGCCGTTGAGCTCTATAGGCAGAGAAGAAGGAAAGCCGGTGTTGCTATTCAGAAAGAAGAAAAAAAGAGCAACGAAAAACGCGCAATCGTGGACATAGAGAGGTGCCACTCCAGGAACGATGTTTGCAAGTTTTACCAAAGTGTAAAACGTCAAGGCCAAGGATACAAGGCTCGAACAGAATCCTGTCGAGATGAACAAGGAAATATCGTAGTTGAGACAGAGTCGATGCTGAGGATATAGAAGAATCACTTCTGTAGACTGTTAAACGGCGATGACGAAGACATTCCGGGGTCAGGCAGAACGAACCATTCAATATTGGCAACGACAGCGAAAACTGCCAACCACCCAACCTGAGTGGATTGAGGATAGCAATATCTAAACTTAAGCTAAATAAGGCTGCCGGACGGCCTTTCCGCCGAGCTTTATAAAGACGGCGGAGACGACTTGGTAAGAAACATCCACCAACTCATAAGCCAAATCTGATCGTAAGAAAGTATGCCTGAAGAATGGAACCTCAGCATCGTTTGTCCGATCCACAAAAGAGGAGACCCTCTAAACTGAGCCAACAACAGAGGCATAAGTCTCCTCAACATTGCCTACAAGATCCTATCTGCTTCAATATGTGAACGCCTGAAACCGTTTACCAATAACCTGATCGGCTCTTATCAGTGTGGTTTTAGGCCAGGAAAGTCAACAACCGATCAAATTTTTACATTTCGGCAGATCCTTGAAAAAACCCAAGAAGTCCCAATCGAAATCTTTCACCTATTCATCGATTTCAAAGCCTCCTACGACAGCATTTATAGAGACGAACTATAGACCGTTTGTCCGTTAGACAATGGAGAATTCTCGATGCTGCATCAGGGTCGGAAACGACCTCATCGACACACTCGATACCAAAAAAGGATTTAGGCAAGGCGATGCGCTGTCATGTGGCTTCTTCAATTTGATTCTTGAGAGGATTGTCCCAAAATCACGAGCTAACACCAGAGGCACAATTTTGCAAAAATCGGTACAACTACTAGCGTACGCCGTCGATATTGACATCATTGGTAGGACCCAACGTGATGTCATAGCCACGTTTGCTAGTATAGAGAAGGAAGCGGCAAAAATGGGTTTCGCAGTAAATGCACGAAAGCACACACAACATCGATGAATTGGACAGAACGTCACCATTGACAAATATAACTTTAAGGTAGTACTCGTCCGAAATTGAACGAAGAATTACTCTTGCCAACCGCCGTTTCTTCGGGCTAAGAATTCAGTTATAAAGCCATCACTGGAACTACTAAGGAGATCCTATATAAGACCCTGATCATCCCAGTTCTGCTCCGTCCGTCTCAAAAGCAGATGAGGAAATCCTTTGTCGAGTTGAGAGGAAAATTCTTCGAAAAATCTTCGGTTCCGTTTGCGTTGACGGGCTATGGAGACGAAGATTCAACCATGAATTATACGATCTATACAGCGACATGCTCCTGGTCAAAAAAAAAACTCCGCATTGGGCATTTAAGATGGCTTGGATATGTAGAACGAATGGACACCAATACTCCGGTTCGCAGAGTCTTCGATTCCCAGCCAGATGTCGGACGCAGTAGAGGAAGACCTCACCTTAAGTGGCGCGCACAAGTAGAAACCGACCTCAACCAACCAGGAGTGCGCAACTGGAGGCAGTTAGCTAAGGACCAGGCTAATTGGAGAGGCATATTGGTTGAGGCCAGGTTCATTCCGGACTGTAGTGACACTTAGGTCATGTCAACTCATTTTTAAAAAAAAACTGATACATACGCACAAATCGAATTGAATAAAATTGTCCGTTTAGTATTTTATCATCTATCAGAAACATCTGATCATTTAATCAGATGTTAACTCAGGGTTAACTCAGCAAACTGGCTGGATTAACTCAAAGTGGATTTTAATTGACTTAAAAACTACTTTCTCGAGATAAGTCTAGTTTAATCCCGAAACTAGGATGATCTCGCACTGAAAAACAGGGCCTTAGAAGTTCATACATGAAAGACCAACATCATCGATTTGAAAGTTTGCTTGATATGGCAGTCGTCTACCGGCCCTCAAGTCCCCGATAATCTTGTTGAAACGTGTTTCACGAAACTTAAGGATTAATCGTTATAGTAGAAAATGAGGAACCCTTGTCAATTTTTTTTTGCAAAATGCTTTCTTATATTCTTTCTACGAATTTGGAAGTTACATCGAATTGAAAAAAAAAGACGGATTTGATGCATAAGATAGCAACAAGACTATGCAGAGCCATCGCTTATCTAATGAGTGTATAACAATGTAATAAAAGACATGGATATAAGGACACTTCAGACAGCTTTCGTAAAAAAAAACAGAGATCGCAATTATATGGTTGGACTTGATGTAAACAAAAACGATCTTAATGGCAGGATTACTCAAACTGTCTTAAAATAACTCTCAAAACTAGACTGGTGTAGGTTATTTGCATAACAATTAAATAAAGGAAATTTCGGGCATGTGTCGATACATTCAGCACTAAACACTGATAAAATTGAATTAGTGCCGTAGCACACCCGCAATCTCAACAAAACAAATTACCAACACAAGCAACGTATCTCCATAAAGAAGCGATCTTTACAGACGAAACAGAAAATATTTAACTCGTTTCTCGCGCCTCTGAAAAATTTAATTCAAAATTAACACCTCATTACACACATTCAACGTCAATACAGCTCTCAACTACAACCGTATCGGGGGTGCAATTAAAATTCTCCAAAACGCAATAACCGCCCGAGAGGCACATTCAACCGCTGCGCTAAATTGGCGGCAAACAGAAGAAAACAAAAACAACAACAACAAAATATAAATAACAACAAAGGATGAAATAAACAAAAGCCGCCATTTAAAAAAAAAAACAATTACAACACACCACGTGCCTTATCTAATATTTACACAGAGCCAGCTTCAAACATTTTTCCACTCCGTTGTTGCTTCTATTAGCCCCCTTCCAATGTGAAGCCCTTTGATTCGATCCAACTACATTATCGGCGACTTGAGAGTCCGGTCGATGGCTGACACATAAATCAACAGAATAGATCGATGAAGTCGATCGATTGTGGTGACAGCATATTGACGGATTTGTGATTGTGTGCGGTTTATTTTAGTTGGCGACTAAAAATAAACCCTTAAGTCATTTGTTTATAAGCTAAAAACGCAGAAAGTGATTTCGAAGACGAAGCTGAATTCGAACCCTGACAGTATTCGGTGGGGAGAACAAACGGTTCATCTGAACACAGTATTTTTGAGGTTGGTGATCATAAAAAAGTGCTACACTTCCACCCCACACAGCGGGGTGTACTTTTCGAAACGCACACACGATCACCATTACCACCACTACTACCCAGCTACTAATGTAAATATAGCCACATTAAGCTGATTGCTAAGCATAAATCAAATCTAAAAATAAATGCAATTACTTAGCTGTCTGCGCATACAATATGCCGTCGAGGAGATGCTTTTCCATCGAACCTAATTGAGATACAAAAACAAAATTTGTATCTTTTGTGTTCTCCAGTAAGGCAAGGAGTATCTACGCCGCGAGTACGCTGTACATAATGAAGTAAATTAAAGTTTTTTTTTTTTTTTTTGTAATGATGCGCATTGATGTTGTTGATCATGTATGGGATGGCCTTCCTCGATGCTTTGAGTAAATTTGTGTTTTGTTGCCTCAGTGATGTGAGATAAATGACATAACAACTTGAAGCACGTTTCGAGTTTGATAACCGATGGAGGATGGACTTGAATCAGAGTGAAGGCGTTTGTTTTTAGTTCGCATCACAAATTGGCGATTTGAATATAGTTGTAGGGACTGTTTTCTTAGAACATCTAATTTGACCCTTAGAATGGCGGGGGTTTCTGTAATTTAATGCGTACTGGTCGTTTTAGTTGATAATGGGAAATGGGAATCAAAAGCTTGTGTCCGCGTGATAAGTCAATGGAATTTGTCAGAGATTGTAAGGGGCGCGACAGTATGCCCCGGTTAGCCTGAACGCGGAAGTAGAATTTTAAGCACATAAACGCAAGTTTACATAGCGTCGTTATTTGCTTGTAAGCACATATCAGCTATTCAAATCGTAGATGGGATTTTTCAGAGTCGTCTTATTATTAAATCGTTAGCTTTACCTTAATCGTCGTTTGATTTGAATGAGCGGCTTAGTTTTAATCGACGGGATAAGAACTTCAAAATGTCGTGTTGATGTGTTGTCACATTTGATATACGTCGCAGGGTTACAACATCAAACAGAATGGGCCTTTATTTATCAAGGAACAGTGGATGTAATTTTGCTTATTTTACCTCCTAGGACAAGGACGTCGGTATCTACACTTGTTATAAGCGCCAGACTTATATATGTTAACAAAAAAAAAATGTCGCTTCGGTAGCGAGATTTTGCAAAAAAATTTAAAAAATTTCTTAAAAACAGGGGAATAAGTCAACCTCGCGATCAACGATTTTTTTTTTTTTTTGCAAAACATTGAAGATTTTGATCGTGAAGAATTTTGGTTCCGACAGGATGGAGCCTAGCTTCATATATCGACCGCTTCGGGTGGCCTTGTGAAGACTGTCTGCGGTGATCGTGTTATTATTCATCTCGTTCGTGTTATACTTCGTTGATCGTATGATCTGACTGGAATCGATTATTTTATATGGGGTTATGTCATGTCTTCATTTTATTATCGGCCAAAACTGAAAAATCCGTTAACAAATAGTTGGGCAAAACTAATTTTATTACATACGTTAATCAGCGTGCTTAATCCGCTTATACAAACGAGATGTGGTACCATCTTTGAATTAAGCAACTTCACTTGGTAATCAATACTATACTGGGTAGTGCCTGCAACGATTTATAAAGAAGCTACAGGGTGTCCGCCGGGAAGATATACTTCTTTGTTTTGCCGCCATTTTGGTAAAAATTAGTCTTGACAGTTAATATTTGGCAGTCGTGGAGTAGACACGTGGCAAATTTATTATGGAAAAATATTCCTAAAACTAACGTTTTTTAATCGTTAAAAAGTTTTATGGAAATCAATCATCGATTACTGTGACGATGAGAAAGTTACGTGAAATTTTTGGGAGAAACAACGTGGCAACAGAACGCACTTTTTATCGTGTAGTGAATGATTTCGAAAGAAAGTCTGTAGGTGATAGGCCCAAGCAATGACCAGAACGTACTGCAAGATCGGCTGAAAACATTACTTATACTCAAGGAAGTGTTCAAAACAATCCATCAACCTCGATTCGACGCCGTGCTCAGGAGCTTGATCTTCAAAAAACAACTTTGGCCACAGTTTTGCACAAGGATTTGTATTTGTTTCCATTTAAGATTCAGTTGACACAAGAACTTCTTCCACAAGACCATTTACGGCGCCGTACATATGCCAATAGGATGTTACAGCTAGCCCATGACAACCCCGATTTTCATGAAAAAAACATAATCAGTGACGAAGCACATTTTCATTTGAATGGATATGTGAACTAACGGGAAAGTCGTTTCTGGGCAATGGAAAGCCCTCAAATTATTTATCAGTCACCTTTGCATCCATTAAAAGTTACAGTCTGGTGTGCAATTAATTCAGGAGGAATCATTGGACCTTACTTCTTTGAAAATGAAAACGGCGTAACGTTAGCTGTGAATGGGGAGCGATATATATGATTTAAAACTTTTTAACCACACAACTGCATGCTTTGGGCTTGATTAACATGTGGTATCAACAAGACGCGCCACATCGCATATAACCAGGATAACAATGGAATTACTGCGAGACCTCTTTCCACAACAAGTTATTTTAAGAAATGGTGATGTTGATTGACCTCCACGGTCGCCTGATTTGACTGCTCCGGACTTCTTTTTGTAGGGATATCTTGAAAAGCAAGGTTTATGCAAACAAACCAGAAACGCTTGAACAACTCAAACAAAATATTCGTGATGAAATTAATGAAATACCACGTGAAATGTTTGAGAATGTTATGAAAAATGTACTCGCCTTTGTGAGACTAAAAGAGGCGGACATTTACCTGATACTGTATTCCATACTTAATTGCCAACATTAAATAAAACATTTATCCGTTCTCTTTCTTTTAATCAAAATTTATAAAACAAAGAAAGTATTATACCTTCCCAGCGGACACCCTGTACATAGACTACCACGGCATGTGTCCCCACATATAACAAGGGGCGAACACAAACGAACAAATAAACGCCCAATAAAGCCCAAACTTTTTCATTTACTTGCAAGTGCTTACGCTACTTAGAGAGGAAGAGACAACTCATCAACTTCCTTCTGCCGGATGAGACTTCTCTAATAAAAGGAAGCTTTACTTTGTAACGTACTGCTTTCAAAACTTTTGCGTATTAGGGAACACTAAAATAAAAAATGTTTTCTCAGAAGGATGGTTTTTAGCTTAAAATGATTAAATATCTGGCATTGACAGCCCAAAAAGGTCCTTAATCCAAGCTTCTCCAATTATTTGCGTGTTGGAAGTTTTTCTATGACACAATGTTAGTCTCACACATCATGAAAGTTTAATACTTTTGGGTTTTTGACAGACTTTTTCAAGAGGTATTACAGTAAATAAAAACCTAAGTGTTGTCACCACTGCACCCAAATGAGTAGATATCAAAACCCAACAAGATCCACCAAATCCGCTGGCCTACTACCGGGCTGCTAGCTGCCAATTTAATCGAATGGTTGATAATAGATTTGAAGGCTCATAATCCTGAGTGTTTGTCAATGGTTTGCAAGAGGTGAGCCAGTGAAACAATTAAAAGGGTTTGCCATTTTCGGGGTTTGAACTAAGGATCACGTTTAGAATTCCTACCCACAGAATGGCGTGACGCAAATCCGTTTCCTGCAACATCTACATTTTTAAAACAAAAATTTTCTGGACTTCTTCGTTGGACTTATCGTTTATTTGAAGTAACGTCGCGTCGTAATTGGTATAAGCATAAAAAGTGTTTTAAATTGCATTTACATTTTTATCCAGGATGCCTTAGTAGTCTGACAAGACAGACGTCACAGATTTTTGTTAATCTCTACGATTATGCCTGTGTTTACAAGGTCATTATACCATTATCCTTGCTAGCATAATAGAGAACAGGTTATTTTTTTGCCACTAATTTATCATCTCGACTTAAAAAAAAAAAAAGTATCTCACTAAACTCAAGCCCAAGAACGCACTCACCGATAAAGAACAATCTGAAAACAATTACTTTCTCACACTTCTGCAGTCACATTTACCGTCCCTCGCAGTTGTCAATATAATTACGGGTTGCATCTCGGTGTTTTGCAATCACTCATAAATTCATTACCGTTATTATTCGTTATGGAATTCATTTAATTACACCACACAATTAATTGAATGCATATACCACCGCTCGACGTGACAATTATCGAAAAGGAAGTAAGACGAATTAAATACCACGTCTACCGCAAAATGAAGATCAGAATACAAAATGAGAACAGATACACTGTCTAGCGATGTACGACTACAGGTCTACGTACTAAGGTATACTATCTCAAAGATACTCGATGCACTTTTGCTCCCAAGTGTCTAATTTTAGAAACAGACTTAAGAAGACGAAGACGAAGACAAAGAATAAAGTCACATTCGCAATTGAGGGAAATGAAGAAGAAGACAAGCGACAATTGTTTCGCATCTCACTTTAGAACAGAATAAGAGAGGGAGATAGAAATAGAGATAAGCAAATGCAACAGTAGGGTTGAGATATGGCCAACGACATCTCTCACGAGAGATGACTAATAAAGGCTCACGAATGTGCAGCACAACATCGATGTGTGGACATCATTTTGCAGGCTCAACAAGAGACAGAGATACAAAAAAAAATCGGATGAATAAAACTATCTGAGTTCTGAATCAAGTAGAATGAATTCTGAGTTGGTGCTCGTCTATTTTTAGACGCAGGCATACTGCTCCTGCACGCACTTAATCGTAAAATCGTGTAAATTGTGTTACACGCCTCCTCTCCTGGTGCGACGGAACGGCAAGCGCGGCGTTGCGTTGCGTTAGTGCAACGTCATTCTACGTTTTTCAATGAAAATGCAAATCGTATCGTACTCCGCACGTCCGACGAGGAATTTATGAGCTTTAATGGACAGATAAATATTTTTGTTGCCCGAGACGGGGCGGTACTCGTGGGGTGAGATATTCCCCGATTTACCCAGTGGATTGCGCAGTAAATTATCCAAATCTTTGTTAAATGTAAATCATGGCAGTGTTTTCGAAACGAGTAATGTTTTTGGCGGCTTTTTTGTTTACTTGTGAACAATTAATTTGGAACAAGGGTCAGACTTGTCATCTGGGAACGAATTTACTTTAGCTGCCTTTCAGTTTTTGCACTTTTTTTTATTTTTATTCCACTCATTAAATTAAACTAAAAATTTAGCAATTTTTTTTCAATCGTCGCTCTCAATTATTTAAAAAGTTATTCAACAATAAAAATTCCGAAAATCCCTATGGAAATCAACCAACTTTTGACAGTACACTCACATAGCTGAGTGATAAATGTGAAGAACAACATTAAAATGTAGCATTGCCAGATAAGAAATTAAGACAACATATTTCCCAAAAAAAAAGTAAAAAAAAATTGTTAACAATGATTAATTTTTCTTTATATTCATGTTTCGGAACTTCAAATCCAAAATACTTAACAGTGCAATACACTGCAACCCCCCTGCATGCGCTCACTGTAGGATTTGGTTTGAGTGCAAGTTTAGGTAAATACAAAATTTCTTTATATTCATGTTTCGGAACTACAAATCCAAAACACTTAACATTTTTTTTTTTTTTTTTTTGTGTTAAAATATTTTTATTTGGTATGTTTTTTTTTCAACATGGCAATGCTGCGTGCACCACAGCAGAAAAAAAATTAAATGTCAAACTACACACAATTTGTGTGAAATTATAACCAAAAAAGTGCAATTTTTTTTATCAATAAATTTTTAACTAAAAGTGAGCGAAAATTTTTAAAAACGAATAAATGATCAGCACGCGGAGAAGAATCGATTAAAAAAAAGGGCAAAAAATGAATTAGCAGCTGATGTAAATTTATGCCGCCATCTTTTATGACATATCGTCGCTTGAATGCAATAAGTGGGTAACTTCACTTTCCACAGTATTGAAAAATGGGCGAACAATGTTTGGCTTCTTTTTTAAACGACTTTTTGAAAGACCTTTTTCCGACCTATTATTTTTGTATTTCGGATATAAAGAGTGTTTTTTGTTAGAGGTACAGAGCTTCGAATTGAAATAAAATAAAAGAAAATCGTTTTGGCTTGTTTGGAAGGATAATTTTATGTCATTAATGTTGGTTGGCTGGTTCGAATAAAGCAAAGTCTAGAGGTCCAATTTTCAACCACTTTTTTGAGCATTTGGGGCCGTATGTCGGCAATAACGCCACGAATGTTGGCTTCCAAGTCCCCTAACGTTTCTGGTTTGTTGGCGTAGACGAGCAACTTCACATATCCCCGATGGTGTCAAATTACACGATCTTGGTGACCAATTGACAGGTCCATTATGCGCTCAACGTATGTTTCCTTCAATAAATCGATTGTGGCGTGTGCTGTGTGGCATGTAGCGCCGTCTTGTTGAAACCACATCTCATCCACATTCATGCCATCCAATTCATGAACAAAATAATCGGTTATCATGGCTCTATACCAGTCTACATTAACGGTAACTGACTCTTCAGCATTATTTCGAAAGAAGTATGGCCCAATGACTCCACCAGCCCATAGATCACAACAAATAGTCAGTTTTTGTGGATGTAATGGCTCCTCAAGGGTCTCATGGGGATTCTATTCACTCAAAGGCAATTTTGCTTGTTGACGTAGCCATTCAGCCAAAAAGGAGCCTCATCACTGAACAAAATTTTGCGATGAAAAACAGCAACGAGATCAATTTTATTTTCGGCATATACACCAAAATCACGACGCATTGCATGGTCTCGCGGCTTTAATTCTTGCAATAGCTGGATCTTGTAAGGTCTTAAGCTAAGATAAGTTGATGGAGAAAGCTCCAAACGGTGGCGAATCAATTCATTTGGGTCCTCTTCAACACTTTGCTGTACAGCGGCAATTATTTCTTCGATGCGCACTGTTCGACGTTTCTGCGGATCCATATTGTCACATAGAGTAAACGTATTGCGAAAACGATCCATGGTTAATCGAATTAATTGCTCTAATGGACGATTATGTCGACCATAAAATGTACGGAGCTTGCAGTAAACTTCCCGAACTGAACCATTATTTTCGAAATAAATTTGCACGATTCGCAAGCGTTGTTTATTTGTCAACCTGTTTATGATGAAATGGCAAACCAAACTAAACATAAATGACATTAGAATTACCCGATTTGAACACAAAATGTCAGTTTTATCTCTATTCGAAAAACCAACCTCTTAAAAAACACGTTATAAACCATCAGTTATAAAGCAGAACAGTGTACAAAAATCCTTTTGCTAATCAGCTTATCGCCTATTTTTTGGCAGCATTTTCTTTATTAAATGTAACAACACAATAAATGTCACAATACCCTTAGAAAAAATTACAGCTGTTACTATAAGTTTACAATCAAATAAAAATTACAAATTTTGGCCCAACCAGCGTATCCAGGGCCGAGCTTTCTCATAACCATTCATGCTTGCGTGTGTTCTTCTTGCACGATGGCGGGACCTCCTATTTAATGCCGACTCCAAACGGCTAATTTAAGATAAGCTTTAGGTGTTGCAACGGCTGGGAATCGAACCCAGACCTTCTGCGCGGCAGTTCATCGCACTAACCATCGCTCCACTGAGCCCGTCTGGGTGCAACATTTCCGATATTATTATAAAAGACTTTTTATACAAATTTTGAAAGTTCATTTACCACATTTACAGCGACATTCAACTTTCATGAATACCCCTATAAAATATTTAAGCTTACCTATGTGGCAAAATTATCGCGATGCAATTTATCTTTTTACTCGATTTATGACAGACATGTTAACTGCAGACATACACACCCTTGTACTCATTGAAATTCAAACGTAGAAGTGTCTATATAAATGTTGCTAAAGATCATCTAATTGATGTTTCACATTCTGAACTTCATATTGACAGTTCTGCCATCAATAAATTAGCGTCCAACTTTTAATGTTTAGTCATCGTTACTCTTTCCGCTTGCGAATATTCTAATGCGCCAAAAGCAACTAACGTTGTGGAAGTCCCCTGTCTGTCTAAATCGGGTTATTTGCAACCGCAAGACTTGCACGAAATCGGAGATTAACTTATTTTTTAACCGCCGCCTGTCAGAGTGAGTAAACCTTTAGCCACATAAATGAAGTGACAAATATGCATAGTGTCGCGGTCCAGTGCCGACTTTAAAGCCGCCTTACCATTTACGAACATTACATGTTCCGCGAGATAAACACAAAATACACCCCGATCGTAACGTGACACTCCGTGAGCCCACAGACGGTTGTCATCTTTCGTTTCTACTGTCAAACTTGTTGTTCGCCTCAGCTACACGGCGCTGCGGTCACTTGTTCCAGTTTCAATTGAATGCAACTTATGTGATGTAATTAAAATCAATTTGTCAATTTAGCGGAAGGTGTAATTGACGGGATCGGGAATCACTCGTCCGGCACACAAACGCACACTGCGAGTGATGTGAGAAAAAGTCTAAAGAATAAATTACCAGATAAGCGCCGCGTCGTGCCGCCCGCAGTCATATGACAGATGACAGTTCGTAATACTAATTATAACACTCGGCAACAGTGGAGTTGGGTGCGCGCAAGTGACAAATCGTGTTCAAATACTCGGTTCAAATGAAAGCACGCGCCTTTCCAAGGTTGCGTTTGCATGGTGCCGGCACCGACTTTTTGGGGTGACCCACATTTGTTTGCACGCTCACAGATACCGACTCGACTAGGTGCCAGCCACTTGGCATGTCAATCGATTTACAAAATTCACCTCAAGTGCGGTTAAGGGCGGTGATGGCAAAGAACTGAGAGCGTGTGAGTGTTGTAAAACATGTAAACCTATGCCAAGCAGGGATTACCTTATACGGAGTCATCCATCCACTTGTGGAGTGGATTTTGTTAAAAAAAAAACAATGTGGTAGAGCTAGAGAAACCAATAAAGTGCACACACTGCGGAGTGCTATAATACTCCAGATTACAAAATGTCAAGATATGAATGGGAGAGACTGTGTCGGGGCAAGAAGAACCAGGACAGTGTGTCACAATTTTCTTTGGATCGTCGTCGGGTGTTGATTTTTATTTATTGGTTACTCAATAAGAGATGATTTGGGTGGTGACACTCGACAAATGGGAAAATGGAATGCACTTTCTGTTTTAGTGAAGGCAGGGAGATGGCGATATTTCGAAATGGATTCCAGCAAGCAAAGGGGGCGACGCATCCACTACAATTGGGTGAATTTATTGGAGAGCAGCAATAAAAACGTTTGAGATTTGAAGTCAAACTCAAGTAATTGACAAAGTTCCCGTGCCAAGGTTAGGTGGAGGGAAACCAATTGTGTTGTATTGCAGGGGTTTTCTTTCTTCAGGGTTATCGAATGTCGTCATAAATGTCGATATAGCTGCATCGCATAACGTTAGTAGATATGGATTGTTTTATATACTAACTCATCCGAAATTGGACGGCTTTCAAACGTGTTTTGTAAAATCTAAACCGGAGTTTCACGGGGTGTATATTAATTAAAATATATATTATGATAGACATTCTGTTCAAGGACGAACTAGTGTGGTTAAAAATTTACATTCTCTCAGGCTAATGGTCAACACAAATACGCAAATGTTTTTCACAAGGCTTAAGCTTTCTCATCTATTCTACTCATCATGTCCCTTTTCGAGAAGATGGAAAACTTCATTTGTGCAGCCTGTACCAAAGAAAGGCGAATCTTCCTCTCTCTCCAACTAACGACCAATGGCACTTACGTCCATTCTTTCCAATGTGATGAAAGCGCTGATAATTCATCAGCTTATGAAATATCTAGAAACACGAAAACTTCTGACCAGCAATATTGCTTTCACAGCAACAGGTCCACTGGTGATTTGAGAACATATCTCACCGAACAGTGGCACCAATCAATCCATCATGATGGAGAAAGAAAGATTGTTGCACTTGATATTTCAAAGGCATTTGTCAGGTTTTGCCATCAAGCAATTTTGTCCGAAATGCGTGCATTTGGAATCAATGCAATCAATGAAAAACTTCTTCTAATGATTAGAAATTATTTTTCGAAACGTTCAATTCAAGTTGTTTTGGACGGATTCAAGTCTGCAACTCACCAAATAAATGCTGGTGTTCATCAAGGCTCAGTTTTGTCTCCGAACCTCTTTCTCATTTTTATAAATGATCTCCTGTCTGCAACTTCTAGTCCAATTCATTCCTTCGCTGACAACAGTACTCTCAGCTTCTCATATTCCTTTTCAGGTCCACGTCCCTCACCATCGAACGTGGACTCTAAACGAAAACATGTGTTAAACTCATTGAATTGCAACCTTGACAGCATCATCAAAGGGGATAAATCCAACAGAGTATAATTGAATGCTTCCAAAACGCAAGGATGTCTTCTGTCTTTAAAGCGAATGCAAAATCTAGAGCAATTATCCATGAATGGAACACTTACGTCGAAGAAAACGAACAACTTTCCATGCTAGGTATGCGTGTTAGTAACCACTTACGTTGGAACGACCACATATTCCAAGTCACTAAAAATGCAGCGAAATGGCTGCTCTAAACTCGATTTCAACGCCACATCTGGTCAAACAACATCGCACCTCCTAGATAGGATTCAAACGCATGCGAAAAAAATAATAAGAATAGCGAACTATTTAGTTTCGCTCGAACATCGTCGAAATATATCCTGCCTAACATTGTTTTACGGATACTTGAACAACTAATGCCCAAATGAAATAGCCAGCTGCATTCCTCGCATTCAACCGCAATACTCCTTACTCTATGAATGCAAATCAGTTTACCCTCAAGCCTACCTCCGGACGAACGCTTAAATATGGAGATTCGTACTTAAACCGAACAACACCAATGTGGAATGCTTTCCCAATTTTGTTTTTCCATTCGATTATAACTTACAGGCATTTAAAACCAATGTGCATCGGTATCTCCTTTCTTCTTATCCCGAATTTCATATTCATAAACCCTTGAGTGCGCGCAAATTATAAAAAAAAAACTTAGGATTTACTTAACCAAAAACGGATAGCGACGGCTGGAAGCTGGGCTCGTAAATTGGATGCATGTTTGTAATGAAATAAAAAAAATTAACATTAGTCTCCCAAAAAGTCCTACTGCACCCAGTTGGAAGTTTTTTTTTTCTGAATAAAAAAATATTTACGTGTGCCTGGATGTGTGTTATATGACGACTCCGAACGGCGAATTCGGGATAAGCTTTTCTTGACAATTATCACGTATCACGTGAGAAGGGTCAGTGAAAAATCATTTAGGTATTGCTACTACTGGGAATCGAACCCAGACCTTCTGAGCAGCAGTTCATCGCACCAACCATCGTGCCACTGTGCCCTGAATCCTAAATTTGTATTCGAGTGAAAAATAAAGTAAGGTAAACTTTTGATCCAGTGAATCACATCGTGAAAAATGGCAACGAACACAGACTATGTCAAGACTTAGAGATATTAAGTAAGGCCACAATTTGTCACATTCTTTCAACTTAAAGAACGTCTAGTTGTCAATTTGTACATTCAAGCACGGCAACTATGTGTTGACCAAGCTTTATTTCAGTAATGTTCAGCAGATTAAGCTTAAAAAAATCGACCTAACGACGTTCTTTTGACACTGTGAGTATCTACAATAATTAAACCTCAATTTTACACACAAAATGTATTTGACGACCCAACTCAAGATTTGTATGGACCATGTTTTTCTAAACCCATTTTGTGATTCTGAACTAAATTGTTTTTTTTTTTTTTAATTGTAAGTACATATCTGAAGTCATACTTAATAGTCTGATACCTTCCGTGACAAACGCCATACCAGAATAGCATATGCTTCGATGTTGGCCTTCAGGTGGGAATTGAGACTAACCAAATAAAATTGCAAAAGACCAAATCGTTGGGGCGGTCTGCATGTTCCAAAACCCCACTTATTGCGACGAGACTTATTCCCTTGAAATGTGAACCATTGCACCGTCCTGGAGTCGTGGGAAGAAAATGCCTTGAAAATGTTCACATACCGGTCTGAACTCACTGCCACTGTGACCTCAGTTCTATCGAAAACAAACAAGGACAACTATAGAAGCTGAGGTAAGTGCTTGCCATACTGTGACCTTATGCCTATGATGCAATTCTTGGGAATTGGTGTCTATCAGTGCCGACGGAAAGGGCTCCTTAGTTTGTTTAAGCTGAAAATGTGAAACATAAAAGAGCCCTTTCCCATAGGTTTACACACGAAAACCCTAGGCCTAGTCACCAATGACTTACTTACTTAACAGTCTCCCGACCACTCTGTCCCAGAGACAAGGAAAGGTTCCATTCTCTTTGATCCTGGCACGTTGCTTCCAGCTAATAAGTTCAAGCGCAACTGATTGATCCCTAAGCCGAAGGTAAGGTTTTGCGAATCGCCTAAAACCTGAAGCCTTGGATTTGAAGATTCCCCTTTTTTGTAGATGGGACATATGGTATTCAAGTCATCGGGCATTCTCTCATCCACAAAGACTGAGAGCACCCGCCCACTACAGACTTTTTATCACACGATAGTTTAGTCGGGTTAATTTGCTAGCGCGCACACTGCATGCGAATTGCTAGCCTGGTAATCGGATTTTGCATAAAGTGGTCGCACAATGAAAGTTATTTCAAGAAAAAATATGTAGTGAGCGGGGGGCTGTTTGGTGCATGTACACTTCTTTGGCAACACCTTCGAATTTGAAAGTTTTGCTGGTAATCCATTAGATTCCGCTGACTTGTTGTTCTTCAGATTTTTTTTATGGCTGCACTTATATCTTCAATACTCGGAGAAAGTTATACAAATTCGTTGACTGGAAGTGGTCCAGTTTCCTGTCCAATCACTCTCTCGACATTGTACATCTATGATTCCCTTCCGGTTAGTAACTAGGTTGCCAATGTTATTTCATGGAGCGATCTGCCAGCTGTTTGGACTTTTTTTGTAGAATTGACGCATGATCTTGTTTTCACAAGAATCTTCGATTTCCTTAATCTGGGGCTTTGTGCATTTATTTCCTATATAGGATACACCAATGACCAAAATGTTGCCTCAACAAGCATGCATTTTGTCAGTCACTTAAATTCTTCGCAGCAATGATTTGTGTTAATGAATAAGCAGTTATACGAAAACAAACTTGAGAGCCTGTAACGATTTATAACCAAGCTACATACTAACTCTGTATGTGTCCAGCTCTCCCCACACATATAAGAAGGGCCAACCTAAGCGAACCCAAGCTAAACGAACAAATACATTCCGAATACAGTCGAAAATTTTACATTTATTTGCAACCGATCAAATTTTCACCTTCGGCAGATCCTGGAAAAAACCCAAGAAGTCAAAATCGATACCCACCACCTATTCATCGATTTCAAAGCCGCATACGACAGCATTTATAGAGACGAACTATACAGAGCCATGTCTAGTTTTGGTATGCCGCCCAAGCTCGTCCATTTGTGTAGGATTACGACTTCATCAGGGTCGGAAACGACCTCACCGACACATTCGACACCAAAAAAGGGTTAAGGCAAAGCGATGCGCTATCATGTGACTTCTGCAATCTGATTCTTGAGAGGAATGTGCAAAACTCACGAGCCAACACCAGAGGGAAAAATTTCCAAAAATCGATACAACTACTAGCATATGCCCACGATATCATTGGGAGGACCCAACGTAATGTCATAGCCACGTTTGCTAGTATTGAGAAGGAAGCGGCAAAAAAGGGTTTTAGCAGTAAATGAGGGCAAGACGAAGCTGTCAACACGAAAGGACACACAACATCGACAAATTGGACAGAACGTCACCATTAACAGATATAACTTTGAGTTAGTATGGGACTTTGTCTATCTCGGCTCCGCTATTTACTCTGGCAACAACATCTCGTCAGCAATTAAACTCTTGCCAACCGCTGTTTCTTCGGGCTAAGAAGGCAATTCAGTAGTAAAGCCATCACTCGAACTACTAAGGAGATCCTATATTAGACCCTGATCATCCCGGTCCTGATCTACGGTGCTGAAGCATGAACCGTCTCAAAAGCGGATGAAGAAATCCTTGGTCGACTTGAGAGGAAAATTCTTCGAAAAATCTTCGGTTCCGTTTGCGTTGACTTGCTATGGAGACGAATATTCAACCAAGAACTATACGAGCTGTACAGCGACATGCCCCTGGACACAAAAAACTTCGCATTGGACGTTTAAGATGGCTAGGACATGTAGAACGATTGGACACCAATACTACGGCTCGCAGAGTCTTCGATTCCCAGCCAGACGTCGGACGCAGTAGAGGAAGACCTCGCCTTAAGTGGTGCGCACAAGTAGAAACCGACATCAACCAACTGGGAGTGCGCAACTGGAGGCAGTTATCTAAGGGCCGGGCTAATTGGAGAGGCATGTTGGTTGAGGCCCAGGTTCATTCCGGACTGTAGCGCCACTTAAGTAAGTAAGTGAGTTCATTTGTCAACCTGTTCAAGATGAAATGGCAAACCAAACTGAACATAAATGACATTAGTGTTGCCCCATTTGACCACAAAATGTCAGTTTTATCTCTATTCGAAAAACCAACCTCTAAAAAAAATCCGTTATGTCAATATTACCTAAATTTAGAGTGGATTGCCTAGTTAATTAATTTATCAAATTCCGGCATTAAGCAGTTTTTTTTTTGACGAATTTGAAAACAAAATTTCCCCAATCTCAGAGGCCAGTTCAATAAACCGTTTTACCTAATCTACACAATTAACCACGTCATGCCGAATTATTGTTTTCCAATGAACTGCTCCAATCTAATTTCTGACGAAATCCAAACACCAATAAAGTTCTCAATTACGGAATTACTTTTTCCAATCCACCCTCTGAATGAGCGACTTATTACCACCGATTAACGTAGTAGTTGGGCATGTACATAGGTATAGGTTCACCTAAAGCCTACACTTACTTCACATCTCCATATTATGTTCGTTCGCAATTTAAACGTGTGCTACCAACCACCCGCCTAGGCCCGTTTGCGAAAAATTAAACAAAACAGAGGGCTTGGTTGGTTGGCTTGTCAGCATGCTTGTGGTTATTTTTAGTCCGCATTATAATTTTTTTTTATTCCTTTTTTACAGTTCTTCGTTGTTTTTTTTTTGCGATGGGAAACAACAATAGCTCTATGGATAGTTGAACAGATTTTGTTTCCCTCTTGTTTGCTGTTGTTTTCGTATGCGAAACAGTGGTTTTCGAGGTCAAAGCGTTGCAAAACGTTTTTAACGACATCAAGTTGGACGGAGACGGGTAATCGTGTACCATTACTGCGCGGGGGATAGTAATAAATCAAGATGTGGAAGCGATCGACATGAATGTGGAAAATAATTTCTTTTTATTGGAATTCATTAAAGTCTTCTTCTGCTTCCATGGGGAGGTGAAGATAGGGTATGATGTGGTTGGTTGGAGTATGAAGTCTAATGGAAGGATGAATTATTTTTATCGTAATGAGTCGTGGGCGCGTGTTCGCATGTTGAGTGGGTGGTTGTGCGTTCAATCACAACCGAACTCCATAGAACCATAATTCGAATAAATAAAAAAGTTCGGTGGGAGCTCACTAACACCAACTTTTGTACCAGATTCTACGAATTAAAAGATCACAAGAAAAACAGCGACTCCCTGAATATTAAGTTCGGCCATTACCCAAGGAGTAAGTCTTTCTTACTCTCTTTTTTTTGTTTCTTCAAACACGCGCACATTTCAAAATCCTTCAGACCTATAAAACCACTTAGGCCTACCGAAGTATCAGTTCGTAAGAAATTTTTGTTCACTAATTTGTTCGAAAGTGGAGAATTCTCTACCGAGGTTTCCGTTGTGATAAGCATGCATTGGGAGCAGATCTTTAGACGAAATTTATCGCATATGATCGCGCAGCGGCAATTTTGACAGCTAGGATTGAATTTCTGCAGAAGTTGTCGGACGATATATTCCGCAAAGGATTTCTCGAAAACAAACTGATTTCCGATTGGAACTGAGTTTCGTTTCGGAAATTCTTCGGAACGGACACCTTGCTATACGGGTATTAATAATCGAAGACATTTGCAAACATTTGCCACCATAACCTTTATCAGCGCTCATGCTTCGACGGAGGAAAAAGGAAAAAAAAACATGAGCGACTGCTCATGTATTGCGAGATTTTATCTCGAATGAAGGAAGACGGGACATCTTTAGCAGTATTGTCGGAAAACTCATAGCCAACTTATGTTTCCTCATCTTGGCAGACGAATAGGGACATAGGGGTGTCGAGATCGAATTAATCACACTGCGATGGACAAAAAGCACGGATCCTCTATTGTGGATTTTGGATGTCCAAACATTTTGTGGTGGCCCCTCGAATAGGACTTCTACCTTGTTGGTCAGAAGGTGGATATCCACAACGCCACATCTAATGCGAATTACAACGTCGCAAGAATGCAATCGCAAACGACCATCTAGACAATTGCACAACGCGTATCAATTAATTGCAAGACTAATACCATAAAACCTTAGAGATGTGAACAAGCAATAAGATTTGCAGCAACTGATGTGATTGGTTTCTCGCGCCCAACTACCTAGAAAGCCCTGGTAGCAAATAGAATGCCGACAGTTACTCGGCGCCAAAAATAAGGCCACTAGAGATGTTCTGTAAGGTAACATACACAACCCCATTAGCAAAATTTGTCCGAATGAAAAACTGCCTAAAGTATGGAAGCTCAGCATTGCTTGTCCGATCCCAAACATCGCCTAAAATATCCCATCCGCCGTAATATCTGAAAGCCTGAAACCGTTTGCCAACAAACTGATCGGTCCTTATCACTGTAGACTGGAAAATCCACAACTGATCAATTCTTCACACTTCGGCAGATCATGGAAAAAACCCAAGAAATCCAAATCGATACCAACCACGTATTCATCGATTTTAAGACCGCATACAACAGCATCTATAGAGACTAACTATACAGACCCATGTCTAGTTTTGGTATACCGCCCAAACTCGTCCGTTTGTGTATGATGACGATGAAGAATTCTCGCTGCTTCATCAGGGTCGGAAACGACCTGACTGACACTTTCGATAACAACAAAAAGAATTTAGGCAAGGCGTTGCACTGTCATGTGGTTCTTTAAATCGATTCTTGAGAGGATTATGCAAAACTCCCGAGCCAACACCAGATGCACAATTATCTAAAAATCGGTGCAACTACTAGCATACGCCGACGATATTGACATCATTGCTCGGAATCAACGTGATGTCATAGTCGTAGAGAAGGAGGCGGCAAAAATGGGTTGAGCAATAATTGATGGTAAGACGAATTGTATTCAGACAACACGAAAGGACACACAACATCGATGAATTGGACAGAACGTCACCATTGACTGCAATAACTTTAAGGTAGTACGGGACTTTGTCTACCTCGGCTCTGTTTTTAATTCTTACAACATCTCGTCAGATATAAAACGAAGAATTACTCTTGACAACCGCTGTTTCTTCGGAATAAGAAGGCAATTTAGTAGTAAGGCCCTCACTCGAACGACTAAGGAGATCCTATATAAGAACCTGATCATCATAGTCTTGCTCTACGGCGCTGAAGCATGGACCGTATCAAAAGCGGAAGAAACCCATAATCGATTCGAGAGGAACACTCTTAGAAAAATCTTAGGTCTCGTATGCGTTGACGGGATATGGAGATGAAGATTCAACCAAGAACTTTAGGATTCTAGGTGAAACATGGGCCTTCTATTAGGATCCATTGGTATTCTCTACGAAACAGAGATTCGGATAACGTGGCTTTATGGCATGGACAGACAATAAGCTAAAAGGATATGAGCGAAGTTAATCGAATTGAGGATGCCTCATCGGATATTAGGTCATGTGTTTCTATTTCAGTTAGTTGCGTTTACGGCACAGCGAAGTCATCGGTTCTATACAGAACGCTCCTTAGCACCATAGTTGAATACATCACCGTAGCTTGCGTAGTGTAAGTGAAGAGAATTAGCTTAGAACAAGGTGAATTGGACAGACATTGTGTGTATTGAATATGAAACCCAGCCTCACAACAAATTGTATCGAAGCCAGAGCGGTCGAATTTTTTCCACCGACAGTAAACTCTTGATTTAGGGATCCATTGATGGAGGAGCAACACCTACAATCCGATAGGCATACGCAACTTCTTGAAGGTAAATTTATTCATTGAACATGTTACCTAGGGCTAGCACTGTACCTTCTTGTATAAAAGAAGCCGGCATTGAGTATTCTCTTCATGGTTGAAGGACCCAATCCCTAAAAGAAGATCTTACTCTTACATCACTTGTACATCGATGAAGACATGCTCTAGATCTAACATGATCCATCTAAGGTAGGGCGCTCCAAAACTCTGAGGATGCACAACACAGATGTTTGTTGAATCGGCTCTTAGACCACATAAAACCGTAAAATATGCCTGCATACACCACTGTATCCGCTTCACTATCTAAAGCAATACCTCGATGCACCATACCTCCCTTCATGTTAAGTCTTACAAGAAAATTTTCAGACGTTATGTAAACCTACTCGATGCCTAATCACCCATCCACCCGTCTAATCCAAACCGCTAACGACACTCAAACGTAACTTACATCAACACACTAAACCTTTAGAGAGACTCCTTGCGTCAACACTATTCAAAGGCTCCGACTGAAATGCTGCATCGCCCATTCCATACTGTCCCGATGTGATGAGTACACCACTACCATCTACTACTCTCCAGCATAGGGTACAAACAACTTTGCAAACATTCCAATGCAGCATTTCCTTCTGTGTTCGCTCTGTTCCACGAGGAACTCGTTTCCTCAAGTGACAGCCAACAAAAAGCCGGTTCCTGCGTGATAGGTAGGTAGTCATGAAATCTTTTCTCTTTCCTTCGCTTGTATGCGATTCATCAAGGCCGAGCGCAAGGGGTGCATCAAGGGAGCGTTCATTTTGACAGTTCGCTAATGTAATTCGTTTTATAACACACTGCATGCCGGGCCGGGAACAGCCGCCATTAAGACCAGCCCCAACCCAGAACCTTGTAATCAGGTTACGAGGAAAATCAATACATCACCCGTTACCTCCGGTAGCACCACTATACTTCTTGTCATGGACTTCCGACGATTATTACGTTTTCACCTCGTCATCGTCAACAACAGCGTCATCGTTGCTGCAGTATACCCCCGCGTCAAGGGTTGGAAATCCTCCTATAACCTCAAATTACATAACCCCCGTCAGATATTCGTTGACGGGCTTGCCACTGTCCAGTCCGCTAAGCTTGAAGTTCGAATTAATTAAGAAGCAGCCGCGAATTTTCCTCACTCATCGTCGTTGTAGTCGCAATAGTACAACGGGGGTGGCTATGATGATGTTGCGCAGCGATATGAATATATGCAGCGCCGGCCAGAGGTGAGGGAAAACTCATCAGGAAAGAGGTGGTGGCAATGATGATGGACGACGACAACGACGAGGTGGTGGTGCGGCGCCAGTGGTTATGGTGACAGATGGCACAGAAAAAGGAAGAGAACGACAGAAAAAAAAAACGAACAAACAATTGCACAAACCTTAATGCAGAATCAATAATCGCTGGTGTCTTCGCACTGAATCCAATATTGTGTCCAGGTCCAAGGGGATCTCGACTTTTCCACGCTTTTGCAACACAAAACTAATAAAACAAAAAAAGAACACTTCGTCACTTTATGGAGAGTGTGAATCTTTTTTTTGCGAAAAAAAGACGACCTCACAGCGAACGAGGGAGCACGGTTAATTTGATCAAGTTTTCTGGGTCGTTCGCGAGTAACCGACTGAGTTTGTTTAATGCAAATTGAAATCTTGACGCGATTCCTGGTTGATGGAGAACTGCTAATGATTCTTTTCGCAATTATTTTTAGTTTTTAAACCGAAAAACCGAAGAAAACCGCACGAACCCAGAGAAAAAAAACGAAAATCACTTTTGTCGACGTTTTCCTTTGATGTTCTTCGTTTTTGTTTCGTTTCGGTGGTGTTTCGCTTGATGACAGATGGCCAAGTACAGATGGGATATTTTTCCGATGTGTCATCGGCAGAGCTAGAAAGCATTGCCAGTGGTGGTCTTGTTTCGTTTCAAGGGGAAATTTTTTCGTGGGAAATTTTTTGTTAGAACTTCGTGGAATCTGCGATTGAGGGTGTTGTTTATTGTTCACGGAAAGGTAAATGTTTTTCGTTTCGTAAGGAAATAGAAAAATTAATTTTAGACAAGTTGAGAGGACCAGCTGGATAAGGAAAGTTTTTCTGAGATACATGGAGTTGATTTTTAGGCAGTCATTTGCTCTCCTATTCCATTTGTCATGTGCTCAAGTAAGTGGACAAATGATGGTAGGTTAGTAATAATTACGGCAAGGACACGATATATGGCGATTTTATCCATAAAAAAAGCTAAATGTTTGTAGTTAAGTAGTATTATATTTTTTGTTGAACTGGAAGACCCAGACAGGTTTTAGGGAGCAGTTATAGCTAAGGGCCTAGTCTGCATTGGAAATTTTCTTGTACTTCTTGCGGATTTTTTTATACATTAAATCATTGGCAAAGCTTATGAATTTTAAGACATGATTATCCAAAAATATTAAAATTTTTTAATTATAGCTTTCGCAGAAAATCACTTCTTATTTTCCAGAGAACAAGATTTGTTTTAGTGAAGTAATCATTGCTATTCCACCGAAATGAAACGGAATTTTTCAATAATTTCTATAAGAAGCTATGGGCAGTGATAAAGGAAGTAAAGAGATACCAAACTTCTACCTCTCTCAACCTGAATGTCCGCAAAAGTTGGTTGTTTTTGTTGTAATCCACACCAATGCACTCCTTTGTGCGAATACATGTATTTCCGAGTAAAAGAATTCAGCAGACGAGTAATTTTGGGTTTGGACACTTTCATTAACAGCTGTTTAGCAGTGTGGTAGATATATTTTTGTTATGACATTTTAATCGACATTGATTTATTTATTTGCGTTTTTTGTTTTTGCGTGCGTGGAAATACATTCGCACTTTGTCCTGTCGCACTTCACAAATTGACTTTACGTAAACTTTTGAGCGCACTTTTTTGTTTTAATTTTGCACTTCAATTTTACACAAACAAACGAAAATAGTAAAAAAAATGCAAACAAACCTAATAATTAAATGACAGCTCAGAATTTTATGTTTGGTGAATACAAACATATGTTTTTGACTGTATTCAGTGAAGTAAATATTTGTTTTGTAAATTATATGAATTTAATTTATTCAACTCCTCCTTAAGGACAGAAACAAATTATTTAAGTGTAATAATTCATCTTTAAACAAGATGATTCCCGAGAGAATGTATTAATTTCATAATCCCCTACGAGTTTTCGTAGTCGATTCCCACTTTAGAGTGATGGGGGTGTTGCGCAATTTAATAAGCAAGATTCTGAAGACACTATATTTCCAATTCAGGGTTATTATAAGTAGGGTAATTTCTTATTTTTATAAATGATATAAATGGTGTTTGAAGTGGAACAAAATTCCTATCTTTACAGTTTCTTGCAATAAAAATATACCAAATATATTTCAGAAAGAATATCAAATCTTCCTTAATTATTAATTATTTTCAGCAAAAGAAATATTTTTGTACAATTTGTGCTCATGATTAAGGTCGTGTGTCAATTGCATTAAAAAGAGGGTTAAATTTTATCCTCTGTTTAATTTTTTACTTTTCTGCACTATACTAATGTCAAAAATTATCCACTGGCTAAAATTTTAACGCAATTGGAAACCTTAAATAATTAAAACACGTGTTTTCTGGCTGGTAGGTACAAAACAAAGAACACTTTATTTCAATTGTCAACCGTACATGCCATACAAATCAGTGATATGCTACTTTTCAATATAAATTACATTTTGATCTGAAAAATCAGAATTCTATTTTATTATTCTCAGTAGGTTTTTTGGTACTTATATTTTTTCAACCATAAAAAATATATAAATATATTTTCAAGATTTGATTGAATTGATAAATCAATACTAAACGCGGTGCTTATTTCTTAAATTTTTCTTGGATGCGCTCATAGATGGTGGCGCATTGCCACTGCTGTTTTAACTCTGACGTAAATTTTCACCCCTTTCTGTGATAGTTCTTGGGGAGGTCGGTGTGGTGGCGGGGGAAAATCGAAAAATTTTGAGCAAAAAATGTGGTGAATAACTTATCTCACGCACACTTGCTTATAAATGTGATAGTATGTGCAAGATACGTAATTATGGGTGAATTTAGCTTGTAGGCAAACCCCGAAGATTGGTATTTCCTTACTTCCCCTATCTCTGGCTATGGGGGTGACACCAAATGTCAAAAACTCGCCACTGGATAAATTTTAGCGAGCTGTTGAGCAGGTTACAATTTTGAAGTCTCTATTCACCATGCTATGGTCGAAAATTACACACAGCCTTAAATTCATAAGCTCTTATTTGACATCAACTCGCCAATGGTTGAATTTATAAAAAAAAGTCGCAATGAGCCCTAAGGCCGTGTGTCAATTGCGTTAAAATGTGGGTTAAATTTTATCCACTCGTTAACTTTTGACATTTCCGCAGGGGTAAAAACAAATTGGCTTTTTGCTGGTTCAATTGGATTAAATAAGATTTTATTTGAATACTATTTTCAATAATTTCCCAACAGAATTGAAACAAAATTCCTTTCTTTATATTTTACTGTTTTAAAATAATACAGAATATATATCAGAGAAATCATTGAAAATCCTTAAGTATTCAATATTATCAGTAACAAAAATATTGTTGCATGATTTGTGTTTATGATTAAGGTTATCCGTTCTTCTTGTTCAAGTAAAGCGTAATTCGCGTAAAAAATATAGCGAAACGATGGAAATCATAACATTTTTAGTTTATTTTAAAACGGTAATTACATTTTATTGTAAAAAATAATGTTGTTTGCTTTTTATTTTCTTAATCTGAATGATATGCTATTTTCCCGGCACATGTGAACACGGGTAAGGATAATCCATCTATCCATAAGGAGGCATACCATTTGTCAAAAATTAGCCACTGGATAAATTTAACCGAGCTGTTGAGCAGGTTAAAATTTTTAAGTCACTATCTACCATACTAACGTCAAAAATTATACACTGGCTAAAATTTCAACGCAATTGACACACGGCCTAAGAGCTCTCATGTACAGATTCATTAACACATATAAAAACCATGAAAGTTCAATTAAAAAGTTCAATCTAAACCCCTGGTCAGACAGTTTATCTATATTTATTGTGGTTCGACAAAAAAAAAAACGTTTTTCAGTTGCATATGCTATGGTGTTAGGTATACAATTCGAATTAATAAAAACACGAAAATAGCTTTTTTAATAAAAACGCCCAAAAAAGGGGAAGTGTAAAAAAAAACACTATATGGACGCACTATATATATTAAGATTGTCTAAATATCTTACTAAGTAACTTTCTCATAATTTACCGATTAGCTAAAAACAATTTTTTTTACTGAAAGTGGGCGTGGCAGTGGGTGCATTTAAAAAGGTTAAACTTGTATTAGAGGAATGGATAAAGCAAAATTTTAGGACGTACTAATTAACCTCTATGCCTATGGCATATGCTATGGGATAGGGTACAAAAATCGATTTCTTTAAAAACGCCCACAAAAAGTGGGTATGGGCTAAGATAATCTGTAGACGAAAATATATATGGACATTAGAAAACCATGATGTAACCAAAGAAAGCTTCTACGACATCCTTGATAAAACATACGAGTGGTGCCCGAATACTATGTCAAAATCGTTTAAGGGGATTTTAACGTCAACGGCGGACGGGACGATTCCACGGTCGGAAAGCACAGCCTGTACGACATTATCTCCGGAAACGGACCTTCGCTAATCGACATTACGGCTGGGCAAAATATTATTTACCTCAACATCCTCAACATGAGGGGACTTATCAACCAAGTTGATCATGTTTCGATCGACGACAGTCATGCCTCCAGTATTTTGGATGTCCGAACGTTCCGACTGGACAACATTGACTCGGACCATTATTTGGTGGTAGCCAAAGTACTGATGCGGATATCCATCACGCCATAACATCGAACAAATACTGTGAGAAGATTTGGTGTCACAAAAAGCTGCCAGAAATTTTGCTGACCGCGTATCCCTCAATCTTTGTTGGCTGCATTGAGCTTGTTGAGAAGTTCAATGCAGCCAGCATGCCATAAGAAATGCCGAAACTGATGTGCTAGGTTTTAAACTGCGTCTACGAAAATCTCCTGGTTTGATGAGGAGTGCCAGCTGAACCAATCTGATAATGCCATGCTGCCGAAGAAGACGAGGGTTGCTCGACAGGCTTACGGGCAAAAAAGGGAGGAAAACGACTTCTCCGAAGAAATAAGAAGGAACACGAGAAGTGGGTAGTCTAATCGATTTAGAGTGAAAAGATCAACCCATGGCTACAAGGCCCGAGCATAAGCTTGCAGAGACGAATCATGGGAATATGGTAGTAGATTCATAGTCGGTGTTGAAGATTTGGAAAGATAATTTCTGCAGACCTTTAAACGTCGCTGACAATCAAAACTTCCGTCCACTTGACCAACACGAAGTAAAAATAGCGATATCTAGCAGGTGGCCATGGCTCAGAGGAATGCGTAGTTGACTGCTAAGCCAAACGCTGCGGGTTCAAGCCCCAGCTTTGGCAGGATTTGTTTTCTACGAGGGTGGGAGTTGTTATCTGAGGCCATTTGTACGATAATATGAGACAATGTTAATCTATGTCTCCTCCTCTGTGCCACGTAGGTTTATGTTATATGTATTTCCTTCTATGTATCTATCCGTCTCTCTCTGTTGTATTAATGTCTTGATCTGTCCCAGCCGATAGCCTCAGGCGCCATTGCTGTTACGTGTCTGTAGTTCGTTGCATTGATGTGCGAAGTACTGTGATGTCCAATGTCCAATGTCCAGCGATATCTATGCAAAAACCCATCAAGGCTGCCAGAGCAGATGGTCTGCCAGCCAAGCTTTTTAAAGCAGTTGGAGATGGCTTACTTTCATCGGACCAAATTATACATTTGCTTAATACACCAACTCACATGTAAAATTTGGTCCGATGAAAGTATGCCCGATGAATGAAACCATAGTAAGCCCTATCTAAAAGAAAGGAGCTAATCTAAACTGCACCAACTACAGTGGTATAAGTTAACCATTAACACCTTTGTCAAGGATTTTGTCTACCTAGTTTCAGCGGTTACTACACAAAGTGATGTCAGTCAAGAGATCAAGCGAAGAATTACTATTGCCAATCGCTGTTTCTATATGCTAAGAAGGCACCTGAGAAGTAAAACCCTCTCTCAAAAAACCAAGGAGACTTTATATAAGACCCTTATCATCCCAATTCCTGCTATATGGCGCAGAAGCATAATCTAAAAGCTTCGAATCCAGCGGCTGAGATGGCTGGGACACGTTACTACACACAATGATGTCCGTCAAGAGATCAAGCGAAGAATTACTCTGGCCAATCGCTGTTTCTATTGGCTATGAAGGCAAATAAGAAGTAAAGCCCTCACTCAAAAAAACAAACGACCGTCCCAATTCCTGCTAAATGGCGCAGAAGAATAATCAAAAAGCGTTGAAATCAGTGGCTGGCATGGCTGGGACAGGTGGAGCGTATGGGCACCAGTGACCCAGCGGTCGAGTCTTTGAGTTTCATCCCGGGGGGACACCGCAGCACAGGAAGACCCTACCTTAACATCAACTCCAACCCACTTGGTGTGCGAAACTAGAGGCAGCTATTTAGCTAGGATCCGAGCTGGCATCTGTAAGCTGGACTGTAAGCGTCTTTAAAATTGTTAACAAACAATTGTTATGGCTGCCCACCACTTCCCCACATTCCTGGGGGACACCGCAGCACAGGAAGGCCCTTCCTTAACATCAACTCCAGTGGGTTGGTGATGCGTGGTGTGCGAAACTAGAGGCAGCTATTTAGCTAGGACCCGAGCTGGCATCTGTAAGCTGGACTGTAAGCGTCTTTAAAATTGTTAACAAACAATTGTTATGGCTGCCCACCACTTCCCCGCATTCCTGGTTTGCGACCAAAGCTAGTGCTTCTGAGTTCCAATATGTCTCTTTGAATCAGTTATAAACATTTTTCAAAGCTAATATAACCCTTTGGGATAGGGTTTATAGGCGAGTATTTGGTAAAGCAGACATTTAACTTTGTTTACACTCTATCCCGTAGGGTATATTCGTTTGAACACATAATATGTCCGTCCATCGCCAGTTTATATAACTTGAATTTTTGTCCAGGCTGATGGATTTTGGTACTCCCAAGTAAGTGCAAAAAGCCCAAGCCCACAATATATGGACGTTTTCTAGTATACACCCCAATCCAAAGATGCTCGTAATTGTCCTTATCTTAACTCAATGTTCTGCATATATCTACATTGTTAGAAAGCTTTATTTTTTCCTATACGATCGCAGCATCTCTTAACATAAGCAATCCTTAGCCATAGTTAACTCAATAAACACGAAAAGGACTCAACTATAATGATGACACTGATGGCCACATAACTTCTGCTCTAAATATTCGCTTTCAATTTAAACTTTTCACAAACGCAATTTTAATGTCACTACACAGCTTGACATGGTCGCGCGAGCGTCCCACCTCATCATCCAACCGTAGAGTTTGAAAAATAAAAAAACATCCTAACGTCAAGAGCAGCATCCTTTCTGAGTGTATTCGCATGCAATTCGGATTATGAACTTTTCAAATGAGATTTTCCACTTTTCCCCAAAACTTAATTTCATTTGATTTTAATAATAAAATATCCCTCTCATTTGAATGTGACTACATCCGGAGCTGGACACCACTGACGACGACGGTATAGACGTGTGCCCTACCCATTGAGTCTCATACTTTACGAGTGTGTGCCCGAAGGATAAGTGTGCCACTGCCACCCATCGTCGTCCGCTAGAGTGCGTGTTTTGAATTTAAAAATTGGAAAAATATTTGTCCTTCGAGTTGTTATCCTTTCGGGTAGATATGTGTGTGTGTGTGTGTGTGCCCACCCTCGGGATGGAATCTGATTGTACCCGCCGTTGAGCCGTATCACTGCACCAGGGTTTCACAGAGTTGGGAAATTGCATTTGTCTTAACTTTGCTAACTTAACTTTGGAAAAAGTCAACAAGGACCAAATATAATCTCATTTGCTGTTGGGATACTTTTTTTTTTCTTTTTGTTGCCCTCACGGCATACAAATTGAAAATGAGGCGAATTACCCCGAAAATATGCAACGATTTTGGGCCGCAATAATATGTATCTACGAGTGTATTTTGAAATAATCTCAGCAGTTTTTGTTATCCTTAAAGTTGTGAACTTTCGAGAAACTGCAATAATAGTCAAGTTTTGATTACGAGCAGGAGGATGTCCTTTTTTTTTCTCAGAGGCGTCTATCCTTTGTGCCCACAAAGAGATGCGGATACATGTACCACCGTAATGATGTTAAAAGGATGACTACGACGATGTGTTACGAAAGTACAGAATTTAGAAAATTTGAATAGCATTAACGACGATGTCCTTCGCTTTTGGGTGGGGGAGATAATTGCTGACTTTGGTCGGTCGGACTTTTGTCTATCAAAATTTCACGGATGACCAGGATGTCCGGTTTTTTTTTTGTTTTTTTTTTCTTCTTTGCATTGAATTTCTGTCTCTCTGCGCTCTCCGACCTATGGCGGACACATGAGCCGGGCACACATCTGCCGGACTAACAAGCTAAATATGTCCATTTAAAGTTTATGTACTTTGGAACGCTGCCGGTCCGCAAAATTTATATGCTTGCGAAATTTTTTGACATGCATTTTAATAAGTTTTTGTAACAACTACTGCTACATACGTTGGACATACGTGTATGAGTTGGGATGGTGTTGTTCGTGGTGGTGGAACAGGACACCATTTGATGGGGGACAACGGTGGCTAAGCTTGTTAACAGTTTATGGTGTTTTGAGAGTGAGTTTTTTTTTTCTGTTGGTGTTTTTAAGTCCATAATAGGGATAATTAAGATGAATGTTCCGCTTGAATTGACCTTAATTTTTGGGCAAATTTGACAGTTTATTTATTTATTATTTTTGTAATGAAGGTCGGCCTAGGTTGATGGGAATGCAGCTAGATTAGGAGGCAAATTGACTTTGTATTTTGGTTCCAATCAAGTTTTAATCGTTTTGAAAGGTCCAAGTGAAGTTTTTCAATTTAATTGCAACTAAGCAAAGAGATACCAACATGTCTTCCAAAAGAAAGCGCTTGTGACGATTATTATACAGACCTGAGCATATTTCAGATATAGAGGCACTTTAGCGGTTTTTCCAGTCGTCATTATGCCAAATGGCAGGCAGAAATTTTTACTCTCTGGAAAATACTTTTACCTTTTCCAGATCAAATAATTCCTAAGACGGGAATGGTTACATTGCTTCCAAATAGCTGAGCAACCTATGTAATCAACCCAAGCTATGTAATCAAGACAGAGCTGAATAAAGTAGTGGATTCCTATTTCACAGATGACTAACTGGGATTAGTGCATATTTGGCTATACAACTTGAACGACTAGCTCTGACAAGTTCACTTTCGTACTCGTACAGTTGCAAGAGTTTTATTTGATCTTGACATTCACAAGTCCGCCATTATTCTAAAGAGTTGTTCTTCTACGCTAGCAAAACCACTGCGTAAGCTTTTCTATCTATCCTACTCATCAGTTCTCTTTCCGAGTAGATGGAAAACTGCATTTGTCCAGCCTGTACCAAAAAAAAGGCGAATCTTCTTCTCTCTCCAACTACCGACCAATTGCAGTTACGTCCCTTCTTTCCAAGGTCATGAAAACGCTGATAAATCGTCAGCTTATGAAATATCTCGAAACACGAAAACTTCTTAATGACCGGCAGTATGGTTTTCGCAGCAACAGGTCCACTGGTGATTTGATGACATATTTCATCGAAAAATGGAACCAATCAATCCACCATGGTGGAGAAAGTAAGATTGTTGCACTTGATATTTCAAAGGCATTGGACAGGGTTTGGCATCAAGCCCTTTTGTCGAAAATGCGTGCACTTGGAGTCGAAAAAAAACTTCCTTTATGGATTAGAAATTACCTTTCAAAACGTTCTATTCAAGATGTTTTGGACGGATTCAAGTCTACAACTCATTAAACAAATGATCGAGTACCTCAAGGCTCAGTTTTATCTCCGACTCTCTTTCTCATTTTCATCAATGGTCTCCTGTCTGCAACTTCTAGTCCAAATTATTCCTTCGCTGATGACAGTACTCTCAACTTCTCATATTCGTTTTCAGGTCCACGTCCCTCATCTTCGAGCGTGGAATCTAAACGACAACATATGTTAAGCTAATTGAATTCCGACCTTGACAGCATCATCAAATGGGGTAAATCTAACAGAGTTGAATGCTTCCAAGACACAATGCTGTCTTCTGTCGTTAAGGCGAGACCAAAATCTAGAGCCATTATCCATGAATGGCACTTACGTCAAAGAAACCGAAAAACTTTCCATTTCAGGTATGTGTGTTAGTAACGACCTACGATGGAACGACCATATATTCCAAGTTGCTAAAAACGCAGCAAAATATCTAGGTTTCCTTAATCGATGTAAAAATATTTCACCCCTTCTGACCTGGCCACAACATGTAAAGCGTTTATACGCCCTAAACTTGATTTTAACGCCCACATCTGGTCGGGTGCACCAAAAACAACATTGCACCTCCTAGATAGGATTCAAACGCGTACTTATAGGAGATATTTGAATATCGAACTCTTTAATTTCGCTTGAACACCGTCGAAATATCTCCTGCCTTACATTATCTTATCGCTATTTTAACAACCAAATGCTCAAATGAAATAGCCAGCTACATTCCTTCCATTCAACAACTCAGTCGCAATACTCGTTACGCTATGAATGCAAATCAGATTACCCTCAAGCCTATCTTCGGACGAACGATGAAATATAGAGATTCGTACATAAACCGAACAACACGAATGTGGAATGCTCTACCAAACTCTGTTTTTCCTTTCCATTATAACTTACAGAAGTTTAAAACTAACTTGCATCGGTATCTCCTACCTTCTTATCCCGAACTTCCTTAACGCCCGAACTGTGCTAAAACATATAAAGGATATTCATAACCCCTTGAGTGCGCTCAAAATATAAAAAAAATTCGGACAACACGTCTTATAGAAAATTCTGAGATTAGCCAGGCCATTTTAACATAAGATCGGCCTGGCAACTGATGTACGGGAGAAAGAAGAAAAAAGAACGAGAAAAGCGCACGATCGAAGACATAGCAAGTTTTACGAAAGTGTAAAACGTCAAAGCAAGAATCCTGACAATGTGCACAAAGAAATATCGTTATTCAGACGCAGCCGATGCTATGATATTAACGATTCACTTCTGTAGAGGGTTAAACGGCCTTGACGAACAATCTTCTGCTGTTACGTAGAACGAACCATTCAATACTCACAAAGACAGTGAAAACTTCCAAACAAACGCCCTAAGTGAAGTGAGGAAAGCAATATCTAAAATCAAGCTTACCAAGTCTGCCGGAAATTACGGCCTCATTTCCGACCCTTACAGAAGATGGCGGAGATGACATGGTAAGTAACATTCACCAACTCATTAGTAAATTTTCGTCGGATAAAAATATGGCTGAAGAATGGAACCTCATCATCGTTTGCCAAATCCACAAAAAAGGGTTCTCTAAGATTACGTAACTATACAGATCCATACTACTCTTCAATAAACGTCCTTGGACGTTTTTTGCGAAAAATTCTTCTAAACATCGTCGGCCTTTGGCGATGACGGGATATGAAGACGAAGATTTAACAAAGAGCTATACAAGCTGTACAGCGACTGGTCAAGGAATTTTGCATTGGACAGTTAAGATGGCTTGAACATGTAGAGCAAATGAAGCCCAATATTTCGACTCACTGAAGTCTTCGTCGTAAGCAGTAGAGAAACAAATCACCTTAAGTGATGCGCACATATATTACAAACCGATCTCAACCAACTTAAAGCAGGCGACTGAAGGTTATTTGGAAAGGCATGTTGGTGGAGGGCTAGGATCATTCTGCTTAGTAAGAAGATGATGCGATTTCTGGTTTTAAACATCACCTGAACAACATATCTTTCCAAGTCTGAAACATTGTCACTACCTACTACTACATGAAACTTATTGTAGGGAGTAGTAATATCCCCAGAAATTCCTTATTATGCTTGGGCTCATGTTATTAGGCTCATGTAACGTTTTCCTTACTTTGACTATTAGAGATACCTTTCAACAAGACAGGGTGCCAAAATATACTAAGGAAAACCCTCTACCAGTTATGCAGTCTAGTTCCTTGGTTAGCCCTTGTTGGGTTATAGTTGAAGTTGCTATTCGTTCTCCAGCAACTAACTTACTTAAGTGGCGCTACAGTCCGGAATGAACCTGGGCCTCAACCAACATGCTTCTCCAATTAGCCCGGTCCTTAGCTAACTGCCTCAAGTGGCGTAGTCCAAGCTGGTTGAGGTCGGTTTCTACTTGTGCGCGCCACTTAAGGCAAGGTCTTCATCGACTGCGTCCGACGTCGTATTATCAACACTCGCGCTTATCGTTTAGCAAGTCAAATCCGGTTGGATGAGACCAGTACCCGATGGTTACCACTTGGAGGTTAAAAATAAAACTTCAAACTGCGCCAACTACAGAGGAATAAGTCTCCTTAATATCGCCAAAATCATATCTGCCGTAATATGTGAACGCCTGAAACCGTTTACCAACAACCTGATCGGCCCTTATTAGTGTGGTTTTAGGACAGGAATGTCCACAACCGATTAAATCTTCACACTTCGGCAGATCCTGGAAAAAAAACCCAAGAAATCCAAATCGATACCCAACACCTATTCATCGATTTCAAAGCCGCATACGACAGCATTTATAGAGACGAAATATACAGAGCCATGTCTAGTTTTGGTATACTGCCCAAATTCGTCCGTTTTTGTAGGATGACCATGAAGAATTCTCGCTGCTCCATCGGGGTCGGAAACGACCTCACCGACATATTCGATACCAAAAAAGGATATAGGCAAGGCGATGCGCTGTCATGAGACTTCTTCAATCTGATTCTTGAGAGCATTGTGCAAAACTCACGAGCCAACACCAGAGGCACAATTTTCCAAAAATCGGTACAACTGTGGTAGGACTCAACGTGATGTCATAGCCACGTTTGCTGGATAGAGAAGGAAGCGTCAAAAATGGGTTTAGCAGTAAATGAGGGCAAGACGAAGTATATGCTGTCAACACGCAAGGACACGCAACATCGACGAATTAGACAGAACGTCACCATAGACAGATATAACTTTGAGATAGTACGGGACTTTATCTATCTCGGCTCCGCTTTAACTCTGACAACAACATCTCGTCAGAAATTAAACGAAGAATTACTCTTGCCAACCACTGCTTCTGCGGGCTAAGAAGGCAATTCAGTAGTAAGCCTTCACTCGAACTACTAAGAAGATCTTGTTTAAGACCCTGATCACCCCAGTCCTGCTCTACGGCGCTGAAGCATGGAACGTCTCAAAAGCGGGTGAAGAAATCCTTGGTCGATTTGAGAGGCAAATTCTTCGAAAAATCTTCGGCCCTGTTTGCGTTGACGGGCTATGGAGACGAAGATTCAACCAAGAACTATACGAGCTGTACAGCGACATGCCCGTGGTCAAAAAACTCCGCATTGGACGTTTAAGATGGCTAGGACATGTATAACGAATGCACACCAAGAGTCTTCGATTCCCAGCCAGACGTCGGACGCAGTAGAGGAAGATCTCGCCTTAAATGGCGCGCACAAGTAGAAACCGACCCCAACCAACTTGGAGTGTGTAACTGGTGGCAGTTAGCTAAGGACCGGGCCAATTGGAGAGGCATGTTGGTTGAGGCCCAGGTTCATTCCGGACTGTAGCGCCACTTAATTATGTAAGTAAGTAAGTGCAGTCAGAGTTACAACCACTGGGCATTGCCAAGTTAAAGGCAATCAGAGCCTACCCTCGTTCTACAACACCCAACCATCAACTATTTAAATCCATATGTCCAAGCTCATCATATCCAGATGCACATTTCAAAGGTGCAACATCAATCCAATTACGCACCAGGCATCTTCTTCTTTTCCATTGTCAAATGAACTCAAATCGTTTTCTGAAGGACATTTTCGTTGAAGCAACCGAATTCCAGAACCGAAGAAAAACTGTAACATAACAAAATGGAAAAGTTCTGCCCACCGGATATCCAAAGAATCGACATCCCTTTGAAACGATACCAACAATGATTCCAAATCGATTTGAAAATACCAACCGCACAACTTTGGATTACAATAACAATCGGTGAAAGGATGCAGGATAGGTAGGAATAGGGGACAAACTAAATCCCATATTCAAGAATTCTCTTTGATTTTGATCGTAGGCAATAGACTCGAGAGAGAATGCAGAATTCCACAGATGGTCCTTCCATCCAGAAGGAAATACTTAAGAAAACATCCCGTGGAACATGGGTAATCGCCACTACCAAACGATTTGTTTTTTCTCCTTCTCTCTGTACCGGCAGGAGTGGTCGGGGCTGCCAGTGTAACCACGAGGCACGATTTCTATTTAAAACTATTTCCATTGAATCGTGATTTTCATTTGATCAATGGCATTTGAGGGTGTTGGGCATTACTGTGTGTTTGGTTTGGCAACGGACTATTGATTGACGACAATTGCAAATCGAGTCGGGAGGCAACTCAAAGGTGGGTAAGTGAAGTTTTCCTTGTATTCTGATTTTGTAGCAGGCTCTACTGCATATCCTTCAAAGTGATTTAGGGAAGTTACGTTCCTACGACAACTAAAACGCTTTCCAACACAAATAGTTTTGTCATAGAGAGATTGGGAACGATAGTTGTTGATTAAAAAATTTACTTATGGAATTCCAAAATATGAGGGTATAGCCAATATGAAGTCCCACTTAAATATCTTCCATGCTGATAATTGCATGCAATGAATTTTGTAGGTTTACCGGTTAAATCCTCGTCTCTAACTAACTAGAGACTGGTTGTTCGTACAGGACGAAGTACACTCTCAAATGCTAAAGTGCGCCATTTTGAAATCGAATACCATATCGTTTAATAAAGTAGATGGCGGTCAGATTCAGATCAATGATCTGTTTATAAAGGAGTTGGAACAGGTCTGACAAAGAAAAGAGTGATCACCCTTGATGATCTATAAGGTCACGTGTTCTTGTCAAGCTATAATGTGGCCAGATATGTCTTGATGCCGAATTCGGCTATTTCAAGAAATGGCTTCAATAGCAACTTGACTTTTACAAAAAAAAAGAGCAACATTTAGTTTGAGAGTATAGCCGTGTCCTATACCAAGTAATACCAACAGGAATACGTCTCGCCTCTTCTCCTAGATCCTCTAGTCAGGGAGACGAGACGACTTGTTCACTTTTAGAGAATCTAAGTGTACGTTAGTGTGTACGTATTGGTAATTGGGCCAAAAACCATGTTCCTTAAGTCTGACAGTGCTGCATATTGTTAGTGTTCTATGGGGAGTAGGTGAAGTGCAGCCGTGTAGGGCATTATCTGTTATCCAAGTGGTGCCAATACTTGCAGTTCTTTGTAACCTCTTAAGTTTGTCGATAATGTAGCGCTTACTCATAGACAAGTGCCACATAAGTAAGTACCGGGTGAAATACGGATATAGAAATCGGCTTTCTTGACTCTTTGCCTCTATGTTTCTTTTATGCTTGGTTTCATGGTCAGTTCCTCAATATTGTCATAGGATGGCAGTGAATGTCCTTGTCCATTAAGACGTCGTAGATTTGGATTTTCTGATTAAGCACTGATTTGCTAAGATTGACACCTAGATCAGGAAACAGAGAGTATCCAAAGTGGAAAACGTCAAAGCCATCGATACAAGGCGCGAACCGAATCCTGTGGTGATGAACAAGGTCAGGGAGAACGAAACTTTTAACATTGGCGACGGCAGTGAAAACAACCACCCAACCTAAGTGCAGTGAGGATAGCAATTTCCAAAACTTATGCTTAACAAGACTGTCGAAAATGACGCCCTTTCTGCCGAGCTTTATAAAGCCGGTGGAAATGATTTGGTTGGTAACATTCACCACTCATAAACATCATTTCGTTGCATGAAAGTAAGCCTGAAGAATGGAATCTCAGCATCGTTTGCCCAATATACAAAAAACCAGTCCCTCTGAACTGCACAAACTTCAGAGGCATAGGTCTCCTTAACATCATCTACAGGATACTATTTGCCGTGTATGTGAACGCCTGAAACCGTTTATTAACAACCTGATCCGCCGTCATCAGTGTTGAATCAAATGTTCCCACATCACACCCACCACATATTTACCGATTTCAAAGCCACATACGACAGCATTTATAGAGTCGAACTATACAGAGCCATGTCTAGTTTTGGTATACCGCCTAAACTCTTCCGTCTGTGACTGTTGACGATGGAGAATTCTCGCTGCTCCATCAGGGTCGGAACGATTTCACCGAAGCATTCGATACACGACAAAAGGATTTAGGCAAGGCGATGCAATTTCATGTGGCTTCCTTAATCTTTTTGTTGAGATGATTGTGCAAAACTTCCTAAATCGGTGCAACTACTAGCATATGCCGACGATATTGTCATCATTGGTCGATCTCAATGTGAAGTCATAGCCCAATTGCTAGTATAGAGAATGAAGCGGCAAAAATGGTCTTAGCTGTAAATAACGGTAAGACCAAGTATATCCTGTCAACAGTTAACAGACACACAATACCGAAGAGTCGGACAGGTATACCTTTGAGTTAGTACGGGACTCTATGGGCTACGCTATTAACTCTGACAACAACATCTCGGCAAAAATTAAACGAAGAATTAATCTTGTCTTGCTTCGTGTTAAGAAAGGAATTTAGGAGTAAAACTATCTCTCAAACTCTCTCATATACAAGAAGCTGATCATCCCAGCCCATGTCATGGTCCTTTATAAAAGCTAAGAAAGAAGTCCTTGGTCGTTTTGAGAAAAAAACTCTTCGAAATATCTTCGGTCTCGTTTAAGTTGACGTTCTATGGATACGAAGATTAAATTAAAAAATGTACGAGCTGTACAGCGACATATCCCTAGTAAAAAAAAATCTGTTGGGCTATGTAACATTTTTACAAAAACACCTCCGAAAAGTCGCAGATTTGTTTAGCACCATAGTAAATGTCACACTTTTTCGTCCTTTTTTGTTCCACTCATCCCATTGCATTTTATGGATGGCAGTAATGTCTATGTTGTAGCAGCGTAGGGGCACCACTAGACGTTTAAGATAACTCGGACATATGGATCCAATGGCCATCAATACTCCGGCTTGCAGAGTCTTCGATTACGAGCCAGACCTCAGACGCGGTTGAAGAAGACCTCGCCTTAAGTGGCGCGCAGAATTAGAAACCGACCGTGTTATACCGTTCGCTGATCTGGTGACCGCCATATCACAGTTTTTCATCCTGCCCATCCCATCGTATTTCCTTGATGGCAGTAATGTCTGCTTTGTAGCAGTTTAGGGCTTCCTCTAGTTGTTCGCTTGCACCTCTCCTGTTTAATGTACTCACATTCTAGCAGGGTCGTCTACAATAAAATCCGTCCTTTCCGAGGCTATTGGTTGCTTCGTAACATACAGTTTTTTCCATGGTTGGGTAGTTAACCCAAAGAACAACCCCCAACTTGGAGGGCCAGTTCCAATTTTTTAGATACACCTAGGACACGGGGCCTTCAGTATCCACTAAGGGATTGAGAGCTGCCGTTGGCCTTTCGGTTCATCCGCCACCATCTCTGTTCAAGGGGCCTGACTAACCCTTGAAATTCCTAGATAACCTGTTGTCCGAATATGTCGAAGCAGCTTGCCTTGGTTCGCCTGGGACAGCAGGCCGGGTATTCATTCCGTGCCATTCTGACCTGGCTGTTTATAGTGTTGCTGTTTTCGTCGTGTTATCAACACTCTCGCTTATCGTTTAGCAAGTTAATTTCGGTTGGATGAGATCAGTAATCGATGGTTACCAATTGTTGGTTAAAAATAAGCTTTTGATGTGTAGTCAGAGTTACAACCACTGGGCATTGCCAAGTTAAAGCCAGTCTACCCTCGTTCTACAACACCCAAACCATCACCCTGAATAAACTAGTAGACACAATAGTGAATGCTTTGAATGCAATTCATAAGGTTGTTGATATCTTGGCCAGAGCATAGGCATCGTGCACTGCGAGAGGATGATTGACGAAAGTTGGATGGAGCATACGATGATGAGGTTCCATTTATTAAGCGTACTTTGCCCTGGCAAAATAAATACACAGAGGTATTGATTCAAGCCCTTTCAAAGTCAGCTAATATATCTTTTGAAAGCTATTCAGACAGGCTCTGGAAACCAGAGTTTCTTCATTTAGTTTGCGAGGAAGGAAGTCTGCCCGTTCATTGTTCAGATTTGATTGCTCATTCTACTTGTCAGCGAGTTTTTGCTTGACAATCTACAAAATTGATTTTGAAATCAATAGCGAAGAAAGTAAATGTATGCCTCTATTAATGCATTTCCGTACACTCCTCTACGTTCTTCTGGTTGGGCCTGAACTTCATGAGTTTTACATTTCACTTTCTGTTTAGACCTTCAATTTTCGACTATCGCCTGTGTACTTTCTATTGATTCATCCGGACCTTCACATAATCTTAAATTTATCTATTAAAAGGTTAAGAAGCTCTTCCTCTCATTTTTGTCTGCAGAATGGCTTCATACTTGTTTTCGGCTACACGTTTCAGCCTGCACTTTTCATCCAACTATCGGTCTTTCAGCATCTTTGAAACACATCCGATTTCTGGCAGAGTTTTTGTAATTGCATGTTGGCACTTGTCACTGGATGTTGACCGGATAGTAGTGGTAAACTTAAATTTGTTATAGGTTGGTACCTATGTGCCAGCTCAACTTTCTTATTGAAAATATTAGAAGACACATCCAGAAAAGCCTTATATTGACCCCACGCACAACCATAAACCCAACACCTACCACAATCTAATTCCTATCTCTCCACAATTAATTTCCCACAAGCTCTTTAGCAGACATCTTGGCATTCTCAAGTTGCACTTACAAAACTGAAATGGATTTAATTTTACCCACAAAAGGATGAATAGCATTCTAAAGATGCTTTCCTCAGATCAAATACTAATTAATTTTTCATTTTTAATTAAATGCTTATCATGCACTTATTTGGTCCTATCTTGTGTAGTTTATAGCTGAGATCATTTAAACTGACGGAGTCCTCCTTGCAAATATTATTATGTACTCCATTCCAAAGCAACCAACAACAAGGAAGAAAACAAAAAAATATACGAGATGAATCCTTGCAACATCAGCGAATGGATTCATACATATCACCCGAGGCGATGGTATATGAATTTCCCAAAGGGCAACTCCACCCACTATACGATGCCTAACACACCCTCCCCCACACCGTTTGAGTGTTAAGAAGGCCTCAACGCAAATGCGAACACTTCACACAATTCACACACAGCTTGGAAGAAGGGTATCGGTGGAGAGGGGCAGCACACCCTCTCCTGCTCAGCCGTATCCCCAATTACACAGGCGGCATGGCAGTGCTTCGTTTCTTTTTTTTACAAATCTAGTTGCATATGTGAAAGATATTCCCACAAATGGGACTTTCTGTGGGGTGGGGGCTGTGTGTAGGTTAGGCCCGTCCATTGAAGGAAAAAGAATACAAGAAAGGCGTTGCTTAGCGGGATCCCACCCTTTTCATGCTGGCTATGGTGCAGCTCTTAGCTGACTTGTATGTGCGTTGCTCGTTGGTCCTTAGGAGATCATCATCGTCAGCCAACCCCCTTAGGCATATTTGACACGTCCATACTGAGAGGCCTACTTGCTGTTGCCAGTGTGTTTTATATAGCATGACAAACTCACGTTTTCTATGACGAACACCGAATTGTGTATGACGGAAGAAAAAAGGACTCGCATCATCACGAGGGTGATTATAATTATCGGGCTTAGTAGTACGCAGTCTCGGTCGTTTACTTTGTCACTTAGACCCATCGACGTGTGTCAAGGTGAGAGTCGGTAGTAGCTCATCAGTTTGCAATAAAAACAAGTGCTCCAGTCGGCTGATGATGCAGTCGAGATGGAGTGTCCACAGTGGTATGTTTTTCTTATTATGAATGACTTTGGAAGCATGTCGACGGAACTTGGTTGTTAACGTGGACAAATAGGAATAGGGTGATGTTAGGTCAACGGTGGCTGGCGAACAGAGTGTTTGAGTTTTAACTTCGCACACTATGATCTGCTCTTCATTTATTGAAGGGGATGTACACAGGAGGAGGTCGAATGAAGATAGAGCTAGGGTTTTCTTCAGAAATTCTGTTTCAACATTTGACCAGTCAAAGACCTGCATATTAGGCTTACGTGGAGATCTGGCAAAATTGTTATGACTTTAGAATATTGAAGGAAGGCCCATATCTTGAAATACAAACAAAGGGTTTTTCAATAAGAGCGCTACAAAAGTTTTTTTAAACAAAACAAAAACGGTTTTGGATATCAATGAAATTCTCTATTTCTGTGAAAGAACGTTCGATGCCATTATGTATGGAACTCGATTTCTCTTACATGGCCACCACAGAAACGCCCAGACGCTGAACCCAATTTTCGACGGTTTTAAAGCATAAATCGGCCGATACTGCTGCAATTTCACGTTCGATATTCGTACGAAGTTCATCAATCGTCGCTGGCTTGTTGGCATAGACCATAGACTTGACGTAGCCCCACAGGAAATAGTCTAACGGCGTCAAATCGCACGACCGAGGCGGCCAAGCGACTGGACCATTTCGTGAGATAACAAGTTCTCCAAACTTGGTTTCCAATAAATTGATGGTGGCATTCGCTGTATGGCTTGTGGCGCCGTCCTGTTGGAACCACATGTCCTCCAAGTCCATATCATCTAATTGGGGCCTAAAATATTCGGTTATCATTGAATGGTAGCGATTCCCATTCACAGCAACGTGCCGGTCTTGATCATCACGGAAGAAGTACGGCCCAATTACGCCGCCGGCCCATAAACCACACCAAACCGTACATTTTTCGGGATGCAATGATGACTCATGGAGTACGTGTGGATTGACGAAGCCATTCAGCCAGAAATGAGCCTCATCGCTGAAGATGATTTTTCGATGAAAATCCGAATCATTTTTAAGTTGTTGCTCAGCCCAAATCACGAACATACGACGCTTCTGGTGGTCAAGCGTCAATTTATTCTTGTAAGGATGTAGGCCCAGATCTTTTCGCAAAATTCGCCACAACGACGTCACAGAGATGCCCAACGCTTGAGAACGATGTGTGAGAGACACATTTGGGCTTTCTTCAACTGAAGCCTCAGTGGCAGCAATATTCTCGACACTACGGCCACTTCTTTGCCTCACTGGCACGGGAACATTTTGTACTGTGCCTGTGGATTAAAATGTTTCCACTGACGCTCAATTGTTGATCTGCTAGGACAATTATGACGACCATAAATTGGACGTAGCGCTCTTAACGTTGAGGCCACTGACTCCGAATTTCGGTTGTAAATTTTAATAGTTTCGACTAGTTGTTAGATCGTTTATCTTTCCATCATGAAATGGCAAACCTTACTGAAGAGAAATGTCAAAAGAGCGGCAAGAAATATGGCGTCGTTTGCTGTCCCTGTCGCTCAACTTTTGTAGCGTCCCTGTTGAAAAAACCCGATACAAATTAATTAAGCAACCGACTCGAAAGGACTTTTCACCTAACAACTAATCATGAGTACATGCGTATTTTTGGCATAAGGACCAATAAAATAAAATATCTCGCATAAACGGCCCTTGAAGGTCAACAAACCTAGCTTGCTATATTGTATTTTTTCCACAAAGAATTGAACCTTCTGTTTAACACCGACACCGAACCGCTCTTGACACTTCTCATACTCTTGGATATTTGTCTGTGAAATTGCGAGCAATGCGATTATATGAAACCTTGAGTTTTTAATCTAGCTGATGCCTAAAAACACCGACTCTCAGCTTTCCCGTGGCTATCGCTGAGTGTCTAGTTCCTTAACCGTAGATAGGATCTCAATCCCTGTGCAAAATCTTGGCAGCAGCAGATTAGAGCGGAGCACCAAGACGTGTACTTAGAGTAACAGGCGGCAGCTGAAGAACTCCCAAGATGGAGTCAACGGCGACGAAGTCATAAAGTCAAAGTAAATACCCAAAATGAACTGCCTCGACATATTCGTACAGGTCATCTAGTAACCTCAAGGGTAAATCAGACCCTATGAACAGTGATGGTGGCGAAGAGTCGAAAGGCCAATAGCAGCGCTCAATCCCGTAGTGGAGCCGTGTTCTAATAAATTAAAACTGTCCCTCCAGGTTGGTTGGTGTGCATCACTTCCTTACCACGTAAAAGAGTACAGCGTCGGATAACAGAGAGAGACTAGAGCGTCGGATAACAGATTACCTCAATATCAAATAGCGCCGGACTTTACCGCTTTCCAGGAAATAAGTGGGACAGGAATACACAAACGGAAAACATGTGACATTTACTACAGCTCCACTTAAGGTTGCACATATTAAGATGATCAAGGAGAACTATCGGTTGTCTATAAATTTGTTTTGAAAAACCAATATTCGAGACGTAAATTCCAGCGACCCGATTATTTTTCCACAATTTAATAATATCTTTAGGAGGAAATGTCATAACGACCTTCCTCGTATTAAGTTCCAACGAAGAACTGGCAATTCAAACATACTTTTGACAGCACGAATTGATCCGGGGGAAGCCGTTTTCGACGACGATTTCTATGTAATTGAAGATCCTCAGGAGAAAGTGGATGCAGTGGGGGCTGTCTTCCAGGAAGTGTATAAGGTGAATGATAGCATTCGCCCGAACCGCATCCTGGAAAACAATGCCCTACTCCATCATTTCTATCTCCGAAACGACATAACGCAATGGCTATCTGAGAACTTTTCACTCGGTTTGATGACTAAAACTTGGCAAACGACATAGTCGCCGAGCGAAGTGGGTCTAGTCTCCTGTTAATCTCGAAAATGGAACTCCATATCAACTTCGATTCCATAAAGAAAAAGAAGTCGATGGTATATCCAACATTGTAATGCGACACTTACCCCCCAAAGCTGTGGACATATATGCCACGCTGTTCAACAACGCCCTGAATAATGCATTTTATCCAGAACGATGGAAGACGGCGGTGGTTCATCCTCTCCTGAAAAGGGGAAAGGACAACTCCAATCCGGCGAATTTCCGGTCGACAAGTCTCATTCCGAGTTTCGGCAAGGTTTTCGAAAAGATTCTCAATCGAGCTCTGTTCAAGTGGTCTGAGTATAATAATGTTATACTAGAGAACCAGTTTGGTTTCAAGGCAGGACATGACTGTATTCATGCCGCCTCCAAACTCGTCCCAAACACAGTACATGGGTGCATGTCTGGTTGATTTATAGAAGGCTTTCGACACCGTATGAGTAGAGGGCCTCTATCTTAAGCTGACTAGACTTCGCATAAGTCTGAGGATAATAATCTTATACCAGAGAACCAGTTCGGTTTTAAGGCAGGACATGACTGTAATCATGCCGCCTCCAAACTCGTCCCAAACACAGTTGATTAACAGAAGGCTTTCGACACCGTATGATTAGAGGGCCTCTATCTAAAGGTGACTAGACTAGGCATAAGTCTGAGGATAATAATCTTATACCAGAGAACCAGTTTGGTTTCAAGGCAGGACATGACTGTATTCATGCCGCCTCCAAACTCGTCCCAAACACAGTTGCTTTCGTCCCAAACACAGTTGATTTATAGAAGGCTTTCGACACCGTATGATTAGAGGGCCTCTATCTAAAGCTGACTAGACTTGGCATAAGTATATATGCTATATATGCTGCTATATATGCTTCATGACATGTTGACTGGTAGAACGTTTGTTGTCAAAAGTGGCAATGTAACTTCTACCACCGAAATTTTCATTAAAAATGATCTGCAACAGGGAGCGGTCAACTCGCAGATTCTCTTCAGCTTTTACACCAGTGATGTGATAGGTAGTCTTACAGAACAGCCCTCTCTTTTGTAGCAAGACTTCGACAAGATCCAGAGATATTGTAATGACTGGAAGTTGAAAATCAACTTTCAGAAATCGGAAACTATCCTGTTTAGGACACCGTTTTCTAGGGCCTCTAGGGATACGAGAGAGAACTGGCGAAAGCTGGTGATCGTTGGACCAAATGGACAGCCACTGGCGAGTAAGAGTGTAGAAAAGTACCTTGGCATCTGGTTAGATCAGTATCTATATTTCAAAAGACATGTATATGCTGCTCTAGCGAAAGCTAAGGGAGCGTTTGCCCTGACAAGACGATTGTTTTATAGCAGTCGTCTTGATAGCAGCGTGAAGGTGATTTGATACATGGCCCTCATTTCGGGAGTTTTTTTTTTTTTTCGGTTCCCCTAAAATTTTTAATGTTATTATATATTCGTGCTGTTATCACCACTCGCATGCGTAGAGTGCGTACCGAAGTGAATATTGCAGTCGTAGCGTTCAATGGTAATGAAGCTCGTGAAATGTTAATTCGTCGCCGTTCTCAACAATTGGGCATGTGTTACCCAACCACAAAGGTTGGGTTTGGATTTGAAAGCCTATAAAATTGAACTTGTGCAAGAATTGAAGCCGAGTGACCTATCACAATGTCTAATTTTTGGTGAATGAGCCTAAGAACAACTCCATGAAAATCCGCTGTTTTATCGAAAAATTGTGTTCAGCGATGAGGCTCATTTCTGGCTCAACGGATACGTAAATAAGCAAAACTGTCGCATCTGGAGTGATGAACAGCCACATGTTATACAAGAATTACCGATGCATCGAGAAAAAACGACAGTTAATTGCGGTTTATGGGCTGTTGGCATCATCTCTCGAAATGGCCCTATGAGTTGGCCGCCAAGATCATGCGATTTTAACGCCTCTTGAATTTTTCTTTGTGGGGTTACATAAATTCGTTAGTCTATGTGGATAAGCCGAACACGATTGAAGCCTTACCGGATAACATAACACGCGTAGTTCGTGGAATACAGACCGAAATGCTAAAAAAAGTGACGCAAAATTGGACCTTCCGAGTGGACCATTTGAAACGGAGCCGCGGGAAACATTTACACGAAGTCGTCTTTAAAACGTAAAAGGAAAAGTCCTATTTATCGATTACCTACAATAAAAATGTTGAATATGTGATGCAAATTTAAGTGTTTTATTCGATTTAAAAAAAAACAACGCTTAAAAAATCACCCGTTGATAAATCAAAATCTTGAGGTCGAAAAGTCCAAGAAAAGTTAAATACGTTGTACCACTAATTTTTAGGCTATAACAGCAAATCCCTTTGTAAGACCGTCAATAATACATATGCCCCAAATAGTTTGAATACCAGTATCAATATAAGACTCCAGACTCTGGACAGCAGATATATTTTTTTTTAAATCTACTTTTTGGACTCAACAACAAAAAATTGTCAAAATGTGAAGTTTAAATTTTCGCGTCATTAACTTCAAAGATTGTCGGTTCTGCAATAGCCAAAATATTTAATATTTGGCATGTGCTTGAAGAGACTCCGTTACAATTACCAAAACTTATCTTTTGGTGTGGAATTTATGCTGGACGGAGACGTGATAGGAACGTATTTTTCCGTCGATGGAAATGATGTGACGGGTAATGATATTCCCTTTAGTGGCAAGTTGGAAAATTTTTTTAAAGCACAAATAGATGGACTAGACATCATTTAAATCACTGACAATTGATATCTTCAAGGGCGGTATCATTTATAATGTAATCTCGAGAAATGGTCCGGATAAATTGACATTTAAGTCGCTCAAGCGACTTGTACCTTTGACACACTGGTGGTATAAATACCATGGCATTGGTACCATTGAATTGGCAATACCTTGTGTGGTGACAAACACTTCATGTAGTATGAATTCCGAACTGGAAATACAAAAATCAGTTCTTCTCAACCTACCACATAGCAAGAATGGCGCTGCGATCAGTAAAATTCTATGTATACCTCGGTGAAAATGCTAGTATCATGCCAAGCAGATATCATGCTGCTCGCGTGGTATTTCATGACACATAAATGGTACATCCGTATACTATAGTATTGATACCATCAGTGTTTAGAGTCGTTGGATTTATTTTTAAAGGGTTACGTTAAGTCGTTAGCTTCTGCCAACTAGCCAAAAATACTAAGTTGAGGAACAAATTTGAAAACGAAATTCCCAACTCTATCAATGTGCTTGCATTGGTCTTACCTACTCAAATTTAACATCTGCCCTACGCCTGGAATAAATCGCAGTCAGATATCTCAGTTAATCTTTATTTTATTTAAAAACAAAATTGTTTTGTCCTTTTTGGAAAACCCTGCATTTAAAGAACATATAATCCATTCCTGCCTATAAAAGTTCAAAGATGGGCGTTGTTATTGCAATAAAATATATTTCTTACCCTCACTTTTTATAACCCTGTCAGCCAATTAAAATGTAAGACTTATCTAAGCCGACTATCTAAGGTGCAAATGAGAGTATCTGTGCTGTGCGTTATCCCCTTCAGGCCAATTTATAATCTCACTGCGAAATGTGTAGGTGTATCAAATGGTATCCTCTGCCAGCATGCGTAATAGTGTAGGCATACGTGTGTTGTTTGTCTATCCTACCTTCTATTTTTTTTTTTGCAACACAGATTTCACACAACCTTTAATTTAACATGAGGCCTTGGTACCTTTGCTATGCTGAGCAGTAGGCCTGCTAGCTGGCTCCGCATTCATAAAAAAAAAAAACGTTTGTGTAAGAAATACAATCCTTTGATGAGGAGCGTGTGGCAGCAACAAGATGATGAGATAAAAAAAATAGAAAAATAAATATCCATCCATGTGTGTACGTATGTATATGGAATAAAATAAACATCCTTCAAAGTGTCAGCCCATCTCTGTATTTTTTTTTCATATGAAATCCTGTTTACACAGTACAATATGGTGGCACTGCATTTTATTCTCTAAAAAAGAAAACCAATTTTTTTTTTGTTTACCATTCCTTTGTACATTTTTGATTCTCATTCCAAAGGTAGATATGTATGTGTATATGCTAGGGACATTTTAAAATCCTGGCAATTTACAATATACCAGAAAAGTTCCCAAAAAGGAAAAGAGATGCAATCTATATTGGAGACAGGCTTATTCTAGTTTACTTGTATAATAGCAAAGTACGGTCCTTGTTGTGTGTGCTTTTTGAGAGAGAAATTCTTTCCTTTTTTTTTACTGGAAGTAGCGACAGCAGGACATTATTTTCACTTTTGGTGCATGTATTTTTGTAGTAAATATTGCTGTCGTCTGTTTGGATAACAACTTGGCTACTCCTACCTCAATTCTCATAGTGTATTTGTCCATCTGTTTGACAGGATGTTAAACCGCATGTTTCAATCAATTGACTGATCGTTGTATAAAGTATTTGAGTGCAATACAAATAAAAGATAAGGACAAAAGTCATTCACATTCACCAATGATAAGTGGATAAAGGTCATTGAACTTGTTTGAGAAATATGCGTAAACTTAAGGCTGCACATCTGCATCTGTATTTGTAGGCTTAGAAAATAGTGCATGACATAGGGATAGTGTTAAAATGTTCTCCCCAAAAAGTAGCTTTCATTGATGTACAGGGTTTTTCAATAAGAGCGCTACAAAAGTTTTTTTTAAATAAAACAAAAACGGTTTTGGATATCAATGAAATTCTTTATTCCTATGAAAGTACGTTCGATGTCATTATGTATGGAACTCGATTTATTTTGCATGGCCACCACGGGCACGCTTGCAGAAGTCCAGACGCTGAACCCAATTTTCGACGGTTTTCAAGCATAAATCGGCCGGTACTGCTGCAATTTCACGTTCGATATTCGTACGAAGTTCATCAATCGTCGCTGGCTTGTTGGCATGGACCATGGACTTGACGTAACCCCCCAGGAAACAGTCTAACGGCGTCAAATTGCACGACCGAAGTGGCCAAGCGACTGGACCATTTCGTGAGATAACACGTTCTCCAAACTTGGTTTCCAATAAATTGATTGTCTCTTTCGCTGTGTGGCTTGTGGCGCCGTCCTGTTGGAACCACATGTCCTCGAAGTACGGTAGCGATTCCCATTCACAGTAACGTGCCGGTCTTGATCATCACGGAAGAAGTACGGCCCAGTGACGCCGCCGGCCCGTAAACCACACCAAACCGTAATTTTTTCGGGATGCAATGATGACTCATAGAGTACGTTTGGATTGCTGTCTGACCAATACTGCATATTTTGTTTATTGACGAAGCCATTCAGCCAGAAATGAGCCTCATCGCTGAAGATGATTTTTCGATGAAAATCCGAATCATTTTCAAGTTGTTGCTCAGCCCAATTCACGAACATACGACGCTTCTGGTGGTCAAGCTGCTTCAGTTCTTGCGTCAATTTAATCTTGTAAGAATATAGGCCAAGATCTTTTCGCAAAATTCGCCACAACGACGTCACAGAGATGCCCAACACTTGAGAACGACGTGCGAGAGACACTTTTGGGCTTCTTCAACTGAAGCCTCAGCCGCAGCAATATTCTCGACACTACGGCCAATTCTTTGTCTCACTGGCACGGGAACATTTTGTACTATGCCTGTGGATTCAAATTTTTCCACTAGACGCTCAATTGTTGATCTGCTAGGACGATTATGACGACCATAAATTGGACGTAGCGCTCTTAACGTTGAGGCCACTGACTCCGAAATTTGGTTGTAAATTTTAATAATTTCGACTCGTTTTTGGATCGTATTTCTTTCCATCATGAAATGGCAAACCTTACTGAAGAGAAATGTCAAAAGAGCGATGAGAAATATAGCGTCGTTTGCTGTCCGAGTCGCTCAACTTTTGTAGCGTCCCTGTTGAAAAACCCGATAGTTGCTCAAAAACCATATCTCTATCCAGGCGATCACCTTCATAGATAACCTTAGTTGCGGCGTTACTATAGGTTACATTTTTACTTTTCTTCTTATTAGTGCTCCTAAGACTGAATGCTCCCCTTGTTCTTTGAAAAAGATTTCAAAGACTATATACAATAAAATCTGAACTGAAGCTCTGTGCTTGATTAACACTTTTTAACTGGCTTTTCCATTACCAATGATCTGACAAATTATTTGAGTAGTATCAACTGTTATGGTGGGAACTGACACCGTGCAATGATACCCATAGTCAAGAGCAACTATAAATCAGCGCAACAAGTCCAAAATACAATTTTTTGACGTGACAGGCTAGTACCCAGGGAAAGGCATTTTAACACATCTTAAGACAAGAGGCCCCGTGTCCTTGGGGTATCTTATAAATTGGACATGGACATCCAGGTTGGGGTTGTGCTTTAGGTTATCTACCCAACCATTGAAAAAACTTTATGTTACGAAGCAACTAATAGCCTCGAAAAGGACTGATTTAATTGTTGACGACCCGGCTAAACGAAAATAGGACAACGACGTTCGTATCTGCTTGTGGAATGTGGGAACATTAAACAGGAGAGACGCAACTAGCGGAAGCCGTTAACTGCTACAAAGCAGACATTATCGCCATCCAGGAAATACGATGGAATGGGCCGGGCAAAAAGAGGATGAAAAACTGTGACCTCTACTATGGACCGTGTTATATTGAGCAGAAACAGGGACTATTCGGATGCGGATTTGTTATAAGTGCCAGAGTTAGGCAAGAAGTCTTAAGTTTCCAAGACATAAGCATACGCATTGTGATAATCCGCATCAAGGCCAAATTCGACCAAATAAGCCTTATATGCGCTTACGCCCCAACGGAGGAAAAATATGATATAGCTAAGGATTGCTTCTATGAGCTCCTTGATAAAACTTATGAGCGAATACCGAAGTACGATGGCAGGAAGAGAAAACATCCGTCTGGGAACGGACTTAGGCTAGTTGACTTCGCTACGGAACGAAATGCAACTATAGCCTGCACACGGTATTACCTCACTTCATCTCGATATCCGTAAGGGCACATGGCGGTCTCCAGATCAATGACCGATCAATCACATTGCGATAGACCAGAGCCACGCATCCAGTATTTTGGATGTCCCAACATTCCGAGGAGCTAATATCGACTTGCACCACTACCTCGTTGCAGCCAAGGTATAAATGCGGCAATCCAACACGTCACAAGAATCAATAAATACTGTTAAAATTTGATTGTCGAGAGACTGCAATCGCAAAAGACCGACAAGACCTTCGCGCAACGCATCGAATGTCGAAGAACAATGGCAACGATCCCAACAAGCCGCTACATCAGTCGCAACTGATGTGCTAGGCTTTTCACGCCCACCAGCAAAAAACCCCTGGATTGATAAAGAATGCCGACATATGCTCGCAGCCAAGAACGAGGCCCACAAGGCTAAGCTGCAGGTGAAGACGAGAGCTGCCGTTGAGTTCTATAGGCAGAGAAGAAGGAAAGAACACCGGCTTTTCAGAAAGAAGAAAAAAGAGCAAGAAAATCGAGCGATCGAGGGTATAGAGAGGTGACACTCCAGGAACGATGTTCGCAAGTTTTGCCAAAGCATAAAACGTCAAGGCCATGGATACAAGGCCCGAACAGAATCCTGTCGAGATGAACAAGGATTTATCATAGTTGAGACACAGTCGATGCTGATGATATGGAAGAACCACTTCTGCAGGCTGTTAAACGACGATGACGAACAACATTGGCAACGACGGCGAAAGCCGACCTGAGTGAAGTAAGGATAGCAATATCTAAACTCAAGCTTAATAAGGCTGCTGGAAATAATGGCCTTCCCGCTGAGCTTTATTAAGCCGGCGTGGATGACTTGGTAAATAACATCCACCAACTCATAAGCCAAATCTGTTCGGAAGAAAGTATGCCAGAAGAATGGAACCTAAGCATCATTTGCCTGATCCACAGAAAAGGAGACCCTCTAAGCTGTGCCAACTACAGAGGCATAGGTCTCTTCAACAACGCCTACAAGATCCTATCTGCCGTAATATTATGTGAATGTCTGAAACAGCTTACCCACAACCTGATCGGCACTTATTAAGCCCCATGTTGCTAAATTTCCAAAAAAAAAGGTGAATAGACCCCGCGGTGCTTATTTCTTTTTGGAAATGGAAGTTAATGCCTTTTGCTTGTGGGGCTTACTTTCTTTGTAAGCATCTCGCATCCAAACTCGCACGCAAACCAATTTCTTGTTTGTTATGAGCGGAAAATTCTTCGAAAAATCTTTGTTCCCGTCAGTGTTCACTGTGAAGACAATGACTCAACTAATAATGTACAGCGAAAGACACCGTATTGGTCGACTATGGCTAGGGCATGTACTACGAATGAACATCAATACTCTGGTTTGCAGAGTCTTCGATTCCCAGCCAAACGTCGCTTCGGAGGCAGCAGAGAAAGACCTCGTCTTAAGTAGAAACTGCCATGGACCAACTTAAAGCGTACCACAAGGCAGTTAGATAGAGGCCGGGCTAAATTAAGTCGTATGGTGTTCGTGGAATAAAAATAGGTAAATGTTTACATCTCAGTTCATGGTGTTAGTCCAGTTCATGGCGGAAGTTTCTTTTGTAGGATCTTTATTTACATTCTCGGTCTGAAGTGGTTTGGACTTTCGTTGTAAGTGTTTTTGTATTGATAGCTACCTGCTTTGACTTCTTCGGGTTTAAAGGCAATACCATCGGATCGCATCGCATCCATGCGACGAATGTAAATAAATAGCTTTCTACCCGCTTTTCGTAGTTCAGTTCAATCAAATATGGCACTCATCAGCTTTTTTGAGATCATAAACTTATTTAGGGTTACGAAATTGTGTCTTGCCTTGTATTCCTGGAAAACTTGCATTCTAGGATTTAGTTTTGTATTTCTTACAAGCAACAAATTCTCTTCTTAAAAGAGTGCGTGATAGCAACGTCCTGTTTCTGCCGAGATATTCCTTCATTGCGTTCGCACAAAAAAGCTGTATGTCCCATAGTGACTTAAGTGGCGATACGGATTTGTGTACAGAGGGTCATGATCTGATTTGTTGTTTTAGTAAACTACGATTAAGATTTGTTGTGTTTTACCATTTCCTGTTTGATTTTAGGTTTGAGTTAATTTTTTAAACCACTAAGGGAGCTGGAGATTCATGATAATGGTTATTTCCCATCCTTTCACATTGAGCCTGGTTAAGTCAAACACAGCACCATCAACAAATTGGGGCCAACTATGGGTGGCTATTGGCAAGTAACTCATCAGAAACAGCATGCCTGCTATGACTTCCTCCAATGATATCATAGTTCATTTAATCATTGAAACGAAAGGCTTTGCTGGCTATCGTTCGGAGGGAAAAGCGTACCCCTTACTTAATCAAATAGAAATGCATGCAAAGATATACTTTGACTCCGAAAAAGAAAACCACCAGCTTGACTTTGATAAATGAAACCTTAAGGTAATATTTCCATTCTTTGGTAACTGATCAACCTCACCAATTGTTCATCCTGAAGCCCCATCCCTACCACCTGCCAAAGTAAATTTGAAAAACCGTTTCAATACGATCAAAGAACTTCCAGCAAAAGGCATCCTTTTTACGACCGCAATCGACCCATGTTAACCAAAGTGGATTTAATCACCCACTTTATAAATTCCCAGAAACCTAAATTCCGGCTAGACACTCAGACAAACGAAGCCATCGACCCTTCCCGCAGCTCGAGACATTGTTTTGATGCTGGAGGCGAGGAAAGAAAATCTGCAAAGTAAGATTTTGTCCCACAACTCCTATCTGACGTTCCAATGAAAATCCACACAGAGAAAGGGGAAGAAACCCACGTTAAACTTTCTTTTGTTGAGGAACCGCTGTTGACGCTGCCGCCACTTTCACCCACCACTTCCACCGTCTGAGCCTCTGTTTACAAGGGGTGCTTCCTTATTGTTTCCTAATCTTCTATTACACTGGCAACATCACCGCCACCACATAATACTGACACAGAGCTACTCCACTTCCCGTAGAGTGTCCCATCCCGGCGTGGTACATTGAATTTGTCGCGACACAGTCAATAGATGTAATCTTCTAGAGAGCTGGAGAGGTGATTCCCGAGTAGGCTGTTCCACTCCACTTCAGACGATAATTGCTCACCGTGGAGCAACAGAGACACACCATCCAGATGAAGATGACAACAGTGTAGCGCCAGACCTAGACCAAAAGACAATGCACGTGGCAGAAGAGTCGGTGGCGGCGGTGTCTACGAAAAAGATATGACGATTGTGTGAACTTGTGGGACGAAAACAATTCCGGTTGGTGGCAGCTCCGGGGTGTGAGGGGATGACTACCTCTTCTGTAAATAATAAAAGAAGAAGAACTGTGTTTGCTTCCAGACAGTGGATGAATACCCTGTCGGATCACTGCACAATTAGGTCTCGCAGTCTACTGCAAGACTGCAAGAGCCTATGCTGCTAACTTATGAATATGCGACAGCATTAGACGAGCAATGCCATGCATGCGGGTTTGTCATCATCTTTTAACACTTGGAGTGTCCCTTAAGGTGGTGGGGTGTTCATTTGTTTGCCTCTGCGCCTACTGTACAGTAGGCGAGAAGCTTTTTACTTCCTGTCTGACCCAATAAATTTTTTTTACACCGAAAATCGGAAATTCGTTGGGAAGGGGTGTGGAGGTGGGTACTACCTTTTAGCGGGGGTTCTGGAGAGACTAGGACTTCAAATGTTTTCCTTTACTGTTTACATCAGACAGCACACAGAGGTAAGGAGTATACCGAGAAGTGCATTTAAGATGGAACGGTGATGGTTGTGTATGGAGATGGGCCGTTGTTATGGACTCCCCCATAAATGTGACAGTAGGTCTAAGGAAATGGGTGTCAGCTGGCATTGTTTCAACAGTTCGTATGAAAAATAATGGTTATAAGAAGATGCGTGAGTTTGTGGTGGTGTGCAGGACAGTTTTGAGTGAAATACACCAAGGGTTCCTTGGGTAAAACGGATGTTTCTTTGTGATCCATGATGCATAATAAGGTTAGGTAAATATGTCTTAATAGGATTTCTATAGGTATATAGCTTATACCTACAGAAATCCTATAAACGAGGTTAATGGCTTGCTTTAGGTTCTTCCCTTACTGACAATGCATGGTTTGATTTTGTCAGGTCCGTAGAGACGTTGAATCGTTGAATTGAGAAAACTGTATGTAAACGCAGAGTTTTTGCTTTGCCGATGTTAAAGATGCCAAAGAGCCTCGAATCCATTTTAGCGGAGGGTTTCGCTAAGAACAACTTTTTTTTCAGATAATAAGGGCATGAAGAGCCCCGGACTCGAAGATACTGTAAGGATTTGCTTGATTCCAAGCAAAGGAATGCAAAATGAATGAATAAGAATACAGAACCCCTCTTCAGTTACGTTGGTCTCTAGCTTATTTATTCATTTTCGCACTTCAAAAAGTTTAATGTGGATTAAGACAAAGTGTTCCCCAACTTTGTCTACCATTTGTCTGTAAATTTTAGTTTCGATTCCCCGCCGTAGCAAACCCCTTAATAAGTACACACGCACTCATGAATGGTTGTGAGAAAGCTCGGCCCTGGGTACTAATGAGCCTTTTGCGCCAAAAATTTGTTTATTTGTAAGTTACATATCCTAGCCATTTGAAATATCATATAGGAATTTTATTTCTACCAGATTCAAGGCTCCATCAACTCGTAAAGCTTGCTGTTCAACCATATTATTGCAGTCGGTGCTCGGGAATGGTCTTAGGTAGTGTTTTAAATATTTACTTCCTAGACTTTAACAAACAAAATGGTTATACAGCGTAATCCTAACCTTTGATAAGTTACGCACGATTTGTTTGAGAGCGGTAAACCAAACCATAATCTCCAACCAGGAAACCAGCTTAGATTCGTAACCTTGGCAAGCACCCATTTTTCATGATATGATGACATGATAACGTCAAAGTTATCCGAATTAGTGCTCACGAGGTCATTGGGGTTGCCTAAAAGCTTGAGCGCTCTGACTCTCATAGTGAGGACAGCCTTCATTGAAACATTTCAAGAAAATTTTAATGACAAGCTTTTAAAAAATTCAAGATATCCACAAACTATTTTTGCGGAAACTATTTCTGCAATTGCATTGATCTGGGTTCCAAACATTACCTGCAATCATACCACTTAGGTAAGGTTAAGTTTGTGGAATGATAAGGAATACAATTTTCGTCTTTTCTTTCCCTTGTGGGGATAGCTTTTTTCTTACTATACTCTGATCACATCCTTTTGGATGTTAAATAGTTGGGGAGGGGAATTCTCACCATACTCTGATCACATGGATGTTTAATATTTGTGGTTGGGAATTTCATTTTCTTTTGTTGGCCTCCATTAATTTGGGTCCTACCTGAGCTTCAAAACCTCATAAATATGGATTGACAAAATTTTTTTGGGCGACATGCATCGACCCTCTATGTTGGGAGATGTGCTTTGGGTTAACTACCCAACCATGGGTAGTTAAACTAACGTTTACGAAGCAGCCAATAGCCTCGGAAGGACTGATTTTATTGTTCACGACCCGACTAAACGAAAAAAGGACAACGACGTTCGTATCTGCACCTGGAATGTAGTAACATCAAACAGGAGAGGTTCAAGCGAACAACTAGCGGAAGCCTTAAACTGCTACAAAGCAGACAATACTGCCATCCAGGAAATACGATGGGATGGGCCGGGCAAAAAGAGTATGAAAAACTGTGACATCTACTACAGACTGTGTTATCATGAGCAGAAACAGCGACTATTCGGAAGCGGATTTGTTATAAATCGCAGACTTATGCAAGACCTGTTATGTTTCCAAGACATTAGCGAATGCATTGTAACAATCCGCGTCAGGGCCAAATTCGCCAACATAAGGCTTATATGCGCTCACGCCCAAACGGAGGAAAAAGTTGATATAGCTAAGGATTGCTCCTATGAGCGACTATCGATGTTAAAATCGTGCTGGGAGATTTTAACGCAAAGTTAGAAAGAGAAGACATATTAGGCAGTATCGTCGGAAAACATAGCCTACACGGCAACATGTCTGGTAATAGACTTAGGCTGATTAACTTCGCTACGGAGTGCCACTATAGCTAGCACACGGTTTCCTCACCTCGATATGTATAAGGGGACATGGCGCTCTCCAGATCAACGAACGGTCAACCAAATTGATCACATTGCATTAGATAAGAGGCACGCAACCAGTGTTTTAGATTTCCGAACATTCCGAGGAGCTTACATCGACCCGGACCACTACCTTCTTGGAACAAAAGTAAGAATGCGGATATCCAACACGCCACAATAATCCAGAAATACTGTGCAAATTTTTAAAGTTGGGAGACAGCAATAGCAAGGGACCGCCAAGACCTTCGCGCAACGCGTATCCCTAAACCTCTCGATTAACACCATACTACCAGCATCGAATGTCGAAGAACAATGGCAACCATGCCAACAAGCCATTAGATCAGCCGCAACTGATGTGCTAAGTTTCTCGTGGCCACCAGCAAGAAACCCCTGGCTTAATGAGGAATGCCGACAGATGCTCGCAGCCAAGAACGAGGCCAACAAGGCTAAGCTACAGGTGAAGACGACAGATCCTGGAAAAACCCAAGAAGTCTAAATCGATACCCACCACCTATTTATCGATTTCAAAGCCACATATGACAGCATTTATAGAGACGAAATATACAGAGCCATGTCTAGTTTTGGTATACTGCCAAAACTCGTCCGTTTTTGTAGGATGACGATGAAGAATTCTCGCTGCTCCATCAGGGTCGGAAACGACCTCACCGACATATTCGATACCAAAAAAGGATATAGGCAAGGCGATGCGCTGTCATGTGACTTCTTCAATCTGATTCTTGACAGGATTGTGCAAAACTCACGAGCCAACATCAGAGGTACAATTTCCCAAAAACCGGTACAACTAATAGCATACGCCAACGATATTGATATCATTGGTTGAACTCAACGTGATGTCATAGCCACGTTTGCTAGTATAGAGAAGGAAGCGACAAAAATGGGTTTAGCAGTAAATGAGGGCAAGACGAAGTTTATGCTGCCATTACGAAAGGACACACAACATCGACGAATTGGACAGAACGTCACCACTGACAGATATAACTTTGAGGTAGTACGGGACTTTGTCTATCTCGGCTCCGCTATTTACTCTGACAACACTACTAAGGAGAAGAACTACAAAGGAGGAGAACTACTAAGGAGATCCTACATAAGACCCTGGTCATCCCAGTCCTGCTCTACGGCGCTAAAGCATGGACCGGAATAAGAAGCAATTCTTTGTCGATTTGAGAGGAGAATTCTTCGAAAATTGCGGTCCCGTTTTCGTTGACGGGCTTTGGAGACGAAGATTCAACCAAGAACTATGCGATCTGTATAGCCACATATCCCTGGTCAAAAAACTCCGCATTGGACGTTTAAGAT